>OX465550.1:7217500-8417500 GCA_950022955.1 Xestia ashworthii
TTGACGATCTTATGACTGCATCAGCGAGAGGAGTTGGCATTGCTGAATTTTGGGCTAAACATACAGGGTGTAAACCACCTCATCACAAAGCCGTTAACCAAGCATTCTGTACATCAAACTAAGTAAAATTATTGCTGGGAAACAACTTTTTTTTTTGAGGTTATAAATCATGTTTTGTGGTAGAACTCAATGTAACGCACTTAAAACATTGTGCTGATGGATGGATTGAATAGTACGGGGGTCGTGGAGGTGTTAAAAGTCAAAATCTTACAAAAAAAACTTGTCAAAAAGTTGTAACTTTGACCCCCTATATCTCCGTAACTACAAGGTTCCCAGGTATGGTGTAGACTGTAGAACAAAAAAATTATCGCAATGACGGGGAGAACAAGTGGTTTTCGGATTCGTTAAGAGCTGTTTTACACCCTTTATTTAACAAATATTTTCCATCGACACGCTAAAAAGAAGATTGATATACATCTTCAGAATGTCCGCTTTTCGAGTTCCGTACCCGAAAAGTAACCAACAAGACCCTATTACTAAACCTCTGCTGTCCGTCCGCTGTATCTCATGATCCCTAATAGGTAGACAGTTGAAATTTTCACAGAATGTGTATTTCTGGTGCCCATAAAGCAACACATATAATAATAAATTACTACAATGGTACGAGACCCTTCATGTGGTCTTCAGGTGGTTCACTCCGACTCGGACTTGGCTGGTTTATTAAGAAAACAGAGTTCTTAATGGCAGATAACCTTGAATATCTGTAAATACCAACTTACTTTGAGTAAGAGTATCCTACATGTACGTCATTCGACGTAGCATGGCTTTATCAGGCAATTATCTTCCCACTGCTGGGACACCGAGTTCCTTTCCGCTAGAGGAATACATTAAACATAGCTTAGCACCAAATGAAATTACTTTTCATCCCCCCATCTCGGAAAGATTATTTTTGCTCTTTGATATCTGAGTGCAAAAGCCGTTTTTATCGGCTTGAGGGTAAAGTAAAGCATGTGAATTCAAAACATCATTAAACCTATACAGGGTGTAAACCACCTCATCACAAAGCCGTTAACCAAGCATTCTGTACATCAAACCACAGATATTATAATACTTCGTATCAAACTAAGTAACTATACGCAAAAAAAGTTTTTTTTTTGAGGTTATAAATCATGTTTTGTGGTATAACTCAATGTAACGCACTTAAAGCATTGTGATGATGGATGGATTGAATAGTACGGGGGTCGTGGAGGTGTTAAAAGTCAAAATCTCACAAAGAAAACTTGTATTTCTAAAAAAAACTTGTCAAAAAGTTGTAACTTTGACCCCCCATATCTCCGGAACTATAAGGTTCCCGGGTATGGTGTAGAACAAAAAAATGATCGCAATGATGGGGAGAACAATTGCCTTTCCGCTTCGTGAAGAGGTGTTTTACACCCTTTATTTTTTATTTACTTCTACCTTTAGGGTGCCGAATTTATCATACAATTTTTTTTAATTTATTAAGAACTCAGACTCGGAACCTTCTTGGTGTACTTTTTTTAATATGTGTTGCGCGCGCCATTTTCTTTTCACGTCATATTGTTAACACCTTAGGTTAAAATCAAGGAATCCAACTTAAAACAAGTGAAAAACCTAAAATGACCACTAAGTACCTAGCGACGAGGAAGTTTATTTGACGCCAACAGAATGAACTGAATTTGTTAATAATGCGCATTTTTTTGCGTTTATTCTTTTCCTCGCTGAGTTGGGATGAAAAGTTACGTGTTGCACTCGAGTGAAAAGATTTTTCACCTCGTGCTCTTTTGATTCCCTCGCTAACGCTCAAGATTCTAAGTTTTGAATCACTCGCTGCGCTCGTGACTCAATTTTAGAATCTTTTGCTTGCTCGGTCATCAAAATTGAGCACGCGGTTAAAAACCAACTTTGCACTCTTGTATAACAAATAACTATTAATCATTTACATTTGCAGCTCAACGGAAATTTCAACACCTCCCCACTAGTCGTGTATTAGAATTAGCATGCTCAGAACCAAGATTACGAAAATACCGTAAGGCTCTAGTGCAGCAAACTAAAAGTAGTGAACATGACGTTTATTATATAATATAATACATTATGGATAAGAAATTCGTGACAAAACCTTTCGCTATGTGGACAAACGAGGGTATTAAAGTTTCTGTACATAATGTGACAATATTCTAAAGTCTGAAGTAATGTCGTATATGGCGTATCTATTTAGAATAATATACGGGTCGTTTAAATAATTTTGTGTGGAGCTATGTATGATTATGTGTTTTGTGGGAAAAGGCTAAGTATGTAACTTAACAGGTGTTGAAATAATATGCCTAGCCTTAATGATCTTTGAATTCATCACTCAATTTTCCTGAGGCCCTGGTGTTTTATGTTTTATCGTTGATCAGATGAAAGATTTCCTCTCTGTGATAGACCCAGTGTGTTAGTGTCCATTGCAATAATCCATCAAACCCAAACCAATTACAATGACGAATTAAGGAAGGCTTATAACTGACTGCCTGGTGCCTAGTGGACAGCTGAACATGCGGTCCTGGGTTCGATTCCCAGGCCGGACAAAGTATTATTCGGTTTTTCACATCAGGAATTCTCAATAGCAGCCACGGAGTCTGAATTTGAGCCCAGTTGATGGCAATAGGCTCGCCCCCTACTATATAGGACTTCTGGCTAAATGAGGGTGTTAAGTACACCTCTGCCTTACTCTTTGGGGATTACAGGTGTGATTTTATGTCATGCTATGTATAATTGACTTACTTAGGTTTCCTGGTCACAGGTATTATGAAAGGTTTGATACAGGTAAAGTATTCGTAGTAGTAGTTCTTAAGTATAACCTCGTAGACAAAGAAACTAACTAGGCTTAACCGCAAGACATCACGCCCTGACTGTTAGTCCGTGACAGAAGTTTATGCAATTTCGTTATAACAACACAAAAGGACGATCATATTTAATCGTGCATCAAAATTGTACTGCACTGTGGTTGCATCAAATTGGGTGGTTAATAGAGGATTAATATTCAATATTCATTGGGCTAGTCTTTTTCCAACTATGTTGGGGTCGGCTTCCAGTCTACCCTGATGCAGCTGAACACCAGTATTTTACATGGAGGAACTGCCTATTTGGCCTTCACAACCCAGTTCTAGGTATAACGATACCCCTTGGTAGACTGGTTGTCAAACCAATGTTCAACATTTTCTTTTCAAGAAATCGTTTCTATGTATTTTGACCTGGTGTCCACGGCACAAGCCTTGCTTAGTGTTGCACTAGATGGCGCTGTGTGTAATTTCCAGCGATATTTTTTATTGATTATTTTGAACTGAGAAGGACATCAATTAATCAGATAAACAATGGTCCTTGCATGATATGGCGGACAACCACATCATATGGACCATACCATTGTTGAAATAAAATTGCATTGCGATCCCTGACACAAAAAATGGATAATGATGATCAATCAACTGCACATAATCGATGGAGAAATTCAATAAAATAAATGATGAACGTATTAACGAACGAAAATACGAACGAATATTATAAAACTTTTTTGCAAAAAAATAGAACCGACTTCAAAAAAGTGAAAAATAACTTTAGCTTCAGAAGTCGGTGACCATTGTTTGATTGATTTATTAAGTTTTTTTGTCACCGACTTCTGAAGCTAAAGTTATTTTTCACTTTTTTGAAGTCGGTTCTATTTTTTTGCAAAAAAGTTTTTATTTTTCACTTTTTAGTGGTTCACTTGTGCTTACCCCTTCACAGCGTACAAGTGCGGTGGCGTGATGTTATGTTATGAACTGGTGTAAACAATAGACAGACAATAGATTTCAGCAATCCCAGTCCATTTGCTATCATTTATTGAGGAGTTCCGTTCCATATCTCCGAAGTTCGTGATCAGATCATGACAATATTTCTATGGGACCAACTTGGAAGTATACCCTTTCAAACAAAAAAAGAATTTTTCAAATCGGTTCAGGCGTCTTCGAGTAATCGGTGAAAATACATAAAAAAAAAAAACATACAGTCGAATAGAGAACCTCCTCCTTTTTGGAAGTCGGTTAAAAAATAGAGACCGTTTTTGTATGTTAATACAAAATACTATATTTTGATATAAAACCATATTCGCGAATTTTTTATTTGATTTAAGCGTAATATTTTTGTTTTCCTCATATGTTTACACATCTTCCCATATATATATTACGTTTATATATATATGTACGTATATTTCATAGACTCGAGTGCGCAATTCGTTACGGTCTTGTTTGTACACATCGGGTCGTCAACCTCTTCTCGGGTTGTGAACATAACTTTATCAACTACTATAACAATATAAAGATAGCATGTTTTTTCTGTAACACAAATGATAAAAATAAATAATTTGAAGGCTCTCTTCTTCTTCTACTACTCAGTTAATAATCTTTTCGATGCACTTTTCCAGTTTTTTTTATTATTAAAGAATAACAGCTCCTGAGAAGATGCACTCCTGTTACAACTTAAACCCATTCTGAAAGTAATATTTCTTCAAATCAACTAATATCCTTTCTTAAACTTGCTCTCATTGAAGCTTCAAGTATTTAACAGTTAAGCATTTTAAAATACTTTGACATCAACTTTCAGAAAGCATGTCTCTTAAGAATTTGACACAAAAGTCTTTCTGTAGGGCCTTTTTTCTTTTTTGATCCCCCAATGAATTTTCAAATTGTTGTTTTGGAAATGATGCCACCAAACTTACTCAATTTAACCCCGATTAAAAATAAAGTGATTCATATAACTTGAATCTCAAGAAATGAGGCGTATCTTCTTGATGTCCCATATCACTCAGCATTATGAAATCCTTTCAAGAATGTATACGGATATGGTCTTCGCCCTTCGTACAAGAAATCTTGTCTTTGTTGCATAAGTTTTTTGAAAACACGTTTTTTTTAGTTATGATTAATGTTTCTTTTTATGAAGTCGTCATGGTTTGTGAAGTATTCATGTATGAAAAGTTGAGACTATCACGTTTTTTATTGATTTGGTAAACAATATTTGGTCAATAATTAGTGGGTATATGAAATTATGAATGTTATACTTTGAACTCCTTGAAAATCTACAGAAAAAAACTGTTATTGAAATGTGTTTGATAAAGAGAAAATATTGTCCTTGATTCTTCTATAACTTCTTAATCGTAGAGTTCATTTTTTTTCAATCACTTTATTAGACATCTCGTTACTAAAAGTTAATTATTTTATGACTATCAAATTCAATTAAAGTTACTCTAGGATTTTAATAATTACGAATAACTATTTCAATTACACTTGGTGAAATAATTGCTATTTGCAATCATTTTGGATCGTTTATTTTAACTAAAAAGTTCAATTACACTTGCGTAATACCAACATTGTAATTACATAATCGCAAAAACTCACAAAACGAATCGATCTACATCTAAAAGCACATTTCTCTTTGTGAGCAAAACGATCCAGCTCTTTCTTTCAATTTCTCAATAAATCGATGATCGCAATCCGATATCGATTAAAGAAAATCAATAATTAAAATTACATCATCGAAATCACTTGAATAAAGATGAAGAAATGGAAAACTTTTGCACAAACGATGTGAAAGAATTTATATTAGGTAATAACAATTTTTACTACTCACTGGTAAGTGCACATACTTCAAACTAAAAGTTTTTTTAGAGTAATAAAAATATTTGATAATCTGATACTGATACTGTTAGTCTGCGTCATCTCCATAGAAATATAAAAAAAACAGGAGAAATGGCAAGGGGGCATGTCGGTGTCCGCGCGACAGGCACAAGACCCCTCTCTACCCTGACCTCTTGTACCAATCATAAGCAAATATATGGCTATACTATTTTGCAATAAATACATTGCTTCTCAACCACTACCAAAGTTTGGCTGACAGAAAGCCGGCAGAAAGCTGGCTGAAGACTGGACAAGCAATGTAAAAATCACCAAACGATAGTTCAATAAGCACATGCGTCGCGTGGTGCGGCCGCTTATTCTTACGACGAGTTAGTGATGTCCTTGTGTACCGATGTTTTTGTGTAGGTAAGGTGCTTGGTAAATAGATGATGTGTTTGATGGCATAAGGTTTATAATTGATTGTGTACTACGTTCTGATTTAAGAAATGCGGGTGTGAACGCAGTCGCGCACTGCGTATCTATATTGCTTTTACTGAACTGCATTTGTGTGGTAGTTGCCGTGTGTATGGGGTAAAGTGGAGACACAGGGTTCCGATACATTTTCGTCTAACGGGCATATCTCCTTCTTTATTATATCTATGTTCATCCCACTGCTGGGCAAAGGCCTCTCCCCATGACTTCCAGTTTTTTCTATCTTGGGCTAATGTGGACCACTGGTCGTTGGTTTTATCCAGCTCGTCCCGCCATGTTCTACGAGATCTGCCGCGACGCTTACTGACTGTGTCAGGGTTCCAGAAAGTGGAATATTTGCTCTATACATATAGGAACGTATATCATAATCATTGACTTCGCTTACCATCATCATCATTTCAGCCGAAAGACGTCCACTGCTGGACATAGGCCTCCCCCAATTGTGGCCACATTGACCGGTCCCTTGCGACTTGCTCGTATCCAACGGATTCCCGCAACCTTCACCAGGTCATCGGTCCACCTAGTAGAAGGTCTTCCAACGCATCGTCTTCCGGTTCGCGGTCGCCACTGCAGAACTTTTCGGTCCCATCGGCCATCCGTTCAGCGAGCAATGTGACCTGCCCACTGCCACTTAAGTTTGGCAATACTTGGGGCTACGTCGCTGACCTTGGTTCACTTGTGGATGTCTTAATCATTTCTGATTCGATCACGCAAGGATACTCCGAGCATACCCCTCTCCATTGCCCTCGCTCTTTTCGCATTGCTTCGCTTTCCCGTTATATCCTAATTTATTTGGGGTCGGCCCTCTTCTTGCTTTATATTAAGGTTAGTGCCTAACCTGGTGGCAGAGTTTTTATGCCGCCCATGGGCCTCTTGACTTGGTTTTACACGCGCCGTTGAGAAATATCTCTCAGGCACACTGGTTTCTTCACGTTACCTGCGCTGTATGTCTTCTTCCATAGTTTTTTGTCTATTATTGGTCAAGTCATGAGTCCCTTCTCTTCTACCCATACAATACGATAGTATACAGTAATATGCTTTGGAGTTCATAGCACGATTTTATCAATTACATTAACTTTAAATGCACCAAAAATCTGACATACAAACCTACACGATTCATGAAACGCTCCAAAAACTGCAATTGCATTACAAATTCCAAAAGAGTACGATCCAGATCATGATCCACCTGATACGAATACTATACTGTAATATGACAGTGAAGTAACCATAGCAACTGCTTTCAAATTATACCTCTTGAAGGCTGCGCGCAGACCGTTTCAAAACTATTTACACCCCAATGACACACGTATATCCCAGCCACATGTATTATATCTTGCAATAGGTGTCAAATGTAAAAGCAATTATGGCGATTTGTCGTCCCTTCTTGAATTTTTCTTAAAGCTTCTTTACAACAAACTACTCATTGTTTTTTCCTTTATTCAGCGTTCTGGACTTGAAAACAGTTACAGTCATAAGATTATTTAGTGCTGTATGTAATTAATATCGAATAATATGTTAATGTCTAATTAACTGCAAAGTGTAGATACCTCGGCAGGCAGGTCCACCGCATTAAGGCGAAGAAAGACGTGGGGAACTACAAATAACAGCCAGAACAATTATCATGATGTCCGAGGAACGGAGGGAACTCAATTGACTACAACAAAAACTTTTTCAAAACATACCCTATACGTTTACAGTGCGCACACTATGCCGGCTGCCTTAACTTCAAGTCCTAGCAGTCATATGGTGTAAGTTCATGCTGCAATTGCTCCAGTTTACAACGTTACATAAACAACCTTATTGGACATGTTTCTTGTTACTGTGGACATTGTTGGTCGGTTTATGGCAATTTTCATGGTAATAGGGTATGCGGTATGAGAAATGTTGGATGTTGCAATTGATGTGAAAGAAGTTAATGGTAGTTTAAAAGGTACAGTGGTATGATCCTGTGTGATAGATCAAAGCTAAAATATTGCTACAAAAGAAGCTTTAGTTGAGCGCTAATCAACCTACTTTCTAACACTAAAAGTTTTTTCCAGTTTTTACCAGTAGTTTCTGAGATAAGTGCGCTCTACCAAACAGACAAACTTTTCAGCTCATATATTAGTATAGATAGTTCACACATGGTCAACATGCACTCTACGCGCTTACATTCGAACTTCTTGTCAAACAACATAGAGACACGACAATCGCGTGGTTTTGGAGGAGTTAACTAATAGTAACGGAAATCGGAACAAGTTTCTTTTAAATCCGAATGTTAAGAGGCTCTCCTTGAATTTTTCTTTCCAAACTTCCTGTGTGTACATGAAATTCCATGTGTCACTATTTCTAGGTCTTTTACGTCGATCTCGTTTTCATATATTGAGCTGTTCTACATTGACGGATGAGGTTGGACGGGTTGTATATTACAATGATTACATTATCGTCTATATCAGGCCACAACAGTCCACTGCTGGACTGAGGACTCTTCAGTTGCATGCCACTTAACTGGATTCTCAGCAACTCTCATCTGGTTGCTACCAGCCACCCTGCGAAGACTGTCACTCCACGCTCGCCTGAGGGTGTCCCACCTTACGCTTGCCGATTCGCGGTCTCCACTCAAGAACACGTCTACCCCAACGGTCATCGGTTCTACAATAACATATGTTGTGCATTCACTAAAGTAACTGTGTTAATGTTGTACATATGTTGTTGTATTCAACTGAAAATCATCATTTACAGAAGTTTATCATCATTTTCATAAACTTGCACTGCGGTAAGTTAAGCGGCAGTTTTAAATGACCAGGAAGCATTTGAAATTCTGTTTAGTCTAGGAACTGTTGACTCATAGACTAAAGTATAGCAAACTACTGTGTTATTTAACAGAAACCGCTGCAGGTAACATATTTAGTACCGAAGAAATTGTGCCCTAGTTCAGCCCTTTAATAGTAATGGCGAAAGATATCGATTTAAATGTAACAGACTAGGAAAGACTAGTAACGGAACACGTTTCGTAACCTATTGTCGATATCGCTAAGATCTAAGACATTACTTTTGCGGAATTGTCGATATTTTCATTACGTAAGAGTAGTATCGAGATGTGGAGCGATTTTTATCGCAAACATTGAAAAAGTATTGTTCATTCATTATACAGTTGTCTTCATTTCTACTAGCGTGTCTTATTTGAATTGATGTGCATATTGCGTTCACTTCAGCCTGATTATGCGTTTTGTGCATGTGATTTTTACGCGGAAATGTGACAAGAGACACAAGTGTGTAGAAAAGGTATTTAATGAAAATAATACGACAAAGCTGCATTCTGATTGAAAACATTCTGTTTCGCAGAAAATTACAACCATTCCATAATATTAAGTAATGATTTCTATTACAAATACAAATGACCGTAACAAAACGTAACACCCAATTTCTTGTTTCAACAACTAAACTACAAACTGAACCGCAAATTGAAACAAAACGTGGACACTTATCGATCGATATCGAATAACATAATCGATATTTCGCAAACGTTTCCGACTCGAGTCGGGTGACAACCTAATTCGATTAGCACAGGTTAATTCGAAGTGCATTTTATGTAATGTCTTGCTGAAATTGTGTGGCTGTAGTGACGTGATAAAGTAATTGATTCGGAACAGGTATTTCTAGTTCGGTATGGTACGGATTAAGTGACAATGTAGTACCTGTTACCGTATGTGGCAATCGTGTCCAAATCGGAGAATAGTAATTTTGTACGGCTATTTTGAGACGTTAGTGTCTGTTGTGTTCTAATGATAGGGTTGTACTCACGGTTCTGTATAATGTCTTGTGAGAGGACTTTATTGAAAAACTGTTTCGGTTTGTCATCTTATGCACTGCCTTTGCTTATCACTGACCGCACAATGAGGAAATTGAGAAGGAAAGCTTTCTTCTCCAATTTCGTTTTGCAATACTTTTTTTGTATACTATTATATCCATTTTATTAATCCTTGTCATTGATCCTTGAGTGCTTGTTGCATTTACCAATAGCGATAAGAATGGATAAATTATTTATTTTGTTATAAATAATATGGTTTCTATATTTATTTCCAGCACTTATGGTCACAAGCTGTTAGCTGCACAGCACATTATTATTTATTGTGTCGTGTCCTTTATAGCAAAGTGGGCCAAGTAATTGTTTATAATAAATGCCTAACAGCCGCCCGTAGACCTTGGAGTTGTGATAGCGGCCATTATCAATGCGATCGAGCCGTAGGACATGCTGGACCTTAGGCATAATTGGTAAACTAAACCTACTTTTGCTAAAGTAAATAAAACACTAGAATAAATATAGAAAACGTATACTGCACAAAGCAAGTTCTATTCTATAATCAATCTTGAATTCAAGAGATCATCGATAAAATTGAAAAACGAACCTCACAAAAAAACTAGCAATCAACACCAAAAGCATCCCCACACGTTCCATTGTTCAAAATTCAAATTGTATAACACAGATTTAAAAAAAACATTCCACAGATAATAATCTAAATCCTAACCTACTTGCTAAATGACGTAATTTGTTTGAAGAGGTTCTAATTAATAATGGTTGTCAGTACTGAAAGAGTCGTTACGCTAACTTCTTAAGCTCCATATTAGATTGATTTATTATCTAGAATGAAAGAAACTGTATCTGACAGATTGATATCAATAGCAACTGTTGTTTTCCGTTTACGAAATGTAACAGATGTCTTTTGAGTTTTGACTGTTGCGCAAGTGTTTCGCGTGCCGGCTGTCATTTGTTCTCAATGAAAGATGGCCACGATATTTTACAATTTGTAATGGCTAATACACTGCATCTATAGGTAGTCTAGTTAGTTACATACGTATTATTATATTATCTGTGGTTACATTCAAAAATCTTAGCAGTAATCTATCATTGTTTTAAAGAGTGCCTAACATTTCCTTTAACTAAAAATAATCAGTAAAAAAGTTTTCTGTTGCTTTTGCTCTTGTAAACTTTTTGTCGATGTCAGCCATTTTGTTTTTGTAAGCTAAGATTTATCTTGATGGTCTGTTTTTGTGCTTATACAGCAGCCGGGCGGTAATTATCTAATTACTCAATGTCACAGAGCTTTGACCTAGGTAGACCAACTCACTTTAGTCTAACTTATTTTACTTACATGTTAAAGAACACCTGTCTTATGTCTGGAGTTATATTGATGATGATTACCTGTAACAAAAAAATATGTAAAATGTTAGTTTTGCTGTTTTAAAAACATACAATCAGAATATCTAACAAATTACGCGATGGAATTTTCACTTCAAATTCCTTTCTTCATTTTCTTTCAGATTCTTCAAGTAAGTACCAAGAAAGCATGAATGTAATCAGAACTTTTTTTTTCAAATAAAACGTGACAAATACCATGAAAACGATTTTCCATAGGTACAAACATGAATCACTGTAAGTTAATCCCAATTCACCATCGATTTTAACCATAATTGACATAACTATCGATTAGTTCCGCCCGTATAACCATGAGTTCTCGATTCTACTCTCGATTATTGACTCGGATAAACGGCCTTCACTTATATAATACTTTGCACCAGTTTTCGATCATAATGTTAGTACGACGCGATTAATCGCGCCCATGGTTTCGCAAATCGATTACAACCTCGTTAATTGAGTGTTTATTTGGTAGGTAGTCATTAATTATTATTGCGATTGTCTTTTGCTTTTCAATTATGGGCTTCCTAGGAATGTGTTAGTCAACTTCTTTTGGTTTTAATTAGTAACGTTTGCTTTAGTAGTGAGTAGCCCAACTTTTGTTTGAAAAGGTTTCAGACTCAAAAGAATTTTTGTAAGTAACCGTCTTCAGAAAAAGAAGGTTTCTCAGTTCGACCGTATATTTTTTTTTTTGTTTTTTTTTTTTGTTTTTTTTTTTTTTATATTTGTTCGCGAATAACTTCGTCGTTTATGAACCGATTTAGATGATTATTTTTTTGTTGGAAATGAGATATCTCAAGGGTGGTACCATGATAAGAAAACAAGGATCTGATGATGGAATCCCGAGAGAAATCAAGGGGAACCTATAAAAACTAAAATAAAAAGGAGAACCTATGAAACATAAAAATAAAATCGAGGGAAACCTTCAAATAGTATATTTTATAACGAGGGACTAAACGAAGCCATTATATACCCGAGGTGGTTTGACTCCCGAGCTTGCGAGGGAGTCATTAAAAAGCGAGGGTTTATTAAGTTGGCGTTTAGTCTCGAGGTGCAAACTGTACTTTTCACTTCGAGTGCGAGAAAAATAGTCATTTAAAACCGAACAAATTTAAACTCGACAAAAATTCTGAACTGAGCGGTCAGTTTTTTCTTCTATCAGGTCAGTCACAGATTAACAATTTAAAACACAACACAAACTCTCAACATTGTCGCAATGAAGATGATCCACACTCCACAGATAATTAGTACCTACATTACTGCAGCGGCTAGCAACAGAGGCATTGCACATACTTTTCAAAATCAACGATGCACACAAACAACAATAATTTTTCTCGCGTTGAAGAGTTCATCTGTTTTTTTTTTTTTTTAATAAACCACTTTCTATTTGCAAGCCAATTCGAAATTTAAATAATACCTTTGATCCATTAAAAAAAAAAAAAGTTTCTGTTGTGTGACCATGTTTCAGAGTAAAAGATCGTTCCATTTTTAAATTACTTTTTACTCCCTAGGGAATAAACGGTCACTTTAATCCCGCTTCGTAGGGCTATAATGGCGTACTTTTAGAGCATGAGAAGTGAAAAATCGTTTTTTTGTAGTTTTATCCGATCAGGATTCTTCAAGAAAAAAATTGGTGCAGCGCGGCAAGTTACATAAAACAAGGGCAGAAAAATCATGGTGAATCTGAATAGATACATAATTAGTGTAGCCAGTTGCAGGAAAACCGCGCTATTGTGAGTTCAACTATAAAAATCAAAATAATAGATCATTTTAAACAATACCTTACCAACCTAATTCAGGTCAAGGAAACATTTATAATAGGACACCATTTCATAATACAAAACCCAACTTCAGAAATCAAATCAAAACCTTTGAATACCAGCTTTGTCTGTCTTTTGTTTTAAACTATGACATTGATGAATGGCTCAAATTATCTAGGTCTCATACCAGGCAATCAGAGGTGTTAAGAGGTTGAATGTACATTAATAGATAAGAGAAAGGCTCGACAATGTCTGACAGCTACTTTATAATTTGTACATGCAAAATTACTTACTTATATTTTGTAGTGTAAGTATGATTGATCGGCTTGTATATTTTAATTTATGTAGCTCTTCATTATAAACATTACTAACTCCGATTAAATCGATGTTTTATCATGAAAACCTACCAAATCATGAAATTAAATAAAATTTATTTGCCTGAATATAAGTGCTTACATGAAATCATGGTAAAATAATATTAGTCTCACTATACTCGACTTATCAGTCGTGCGAATATTTCTAGTACGGTCGAACAAGCTATTTTGGTTTACTGTTTACAATTTAATTTGTGGGTTATAGTGTAAACCAAATAGCTTGTTCGACCGTACATGCTTTATAATATCATTAAATGATGAATGGACTGTCAGTTGTTTAAAAAAAAAAAACAGATTTTTTAAGCTTATCTACAAAATAATATGGTCACACAAAATGATGTTTATTTCTTCTTAAATCATGGTAAAACTCTCTTACCCACTTTATTTAGGTGTTCTACTTGACTTTACGCAAAATAATAATGTAAGTGATCAACACACAAAGCTTAAATAGTTAAAACTTTAATCATATTGCCAATATTAAATGCTTGAGGAAAACCGAAATCTCTTGTAGGTCTTAATACTAGGCAATAATGATGTCATTATGGATTAATTTACATACATTATCTATTAATATGACGTATGTTCCTAAGTAAATATTTAAAGACGAACTGCCTTATTTTTTAACACCCAATCCTACTTATAATCTCTTGTTAGAGTAACTCACCCATAAAATGAGTTGTAAACAAAATATATTTACATAAATACAAATTAGTTCTCCATAAAGGTTAGTGATCAGTCATCATCTGCTTAGCCTTTTTGCCAACTAAGTTAGGGTGATGAATACCAATATTTTACACTGGCTAGCTGTAACGACTGTCAAAGTTCTAAAACTTACAGCTGGCAACAACAGCTTAATACGATTTACTCGGTACGTAATGGGTGGACACCCATCCACGGATCAACCCAGGCAAGCACGGCTTACCCTGAACATCGACCTAAGCGGCTGATATTATTCAGCCACAAACTCCTAAACCGTATTTCATAATAAATATCACCTTAACAGTATGTGATTCCGGCAAAACTTAAAAAAGCAACAGTTTATTTTTAATGTTATACTCGTACAGACGCATCATTATATAATTTGGTATAAAAACGCGTGCATATTATACAATTTCCTATTCAACAATATTTATTTGTCATAACATTGCAAATAGATAATTAACCAGGCAACATTAATCACACCATTTAACTTGTCACCTCACTAGTTCCTTTAAGTTAATTGATAGTGGCAACACTTTCCAATCGACGAACGAATAGTGATAAATTAGACTTTAAAACGCAAAGAATTGAGTGTAGTTTTCATTGGTACACCAAAAAAAAACAATACAACTGGCAGAGGTGCACCTTATAGTACACCCATATTTCGCCAGTTATTTTTAAGTCTCATGTAATAAGGGACGAGCCTAGACTCCGTGGTTGCTACCGAGTCCTAAACTCCTGATGGGAAAAACCACATTTTGCCCGACGATCGAACCAAGGACCTAAGCCTGCCGGGGTTGCGGGACTGTTCGAAAGAGATACCGTGGCCCCGGAACATAAAGGGCGAGGAAGGAACAGGGATGGGTTTTAGTCAGTAAAAGTCTAACACTCCCTCCCGCTCCGCCCAGAGTGGGAGAAGTTATTTGATGATATCCCTTCCAAAAACAAAACGTTTCCTATCCTTTTCTTTTTTTTTTGCTTGCGATCATAAGAGCAATGAGGCACATTAAGCGCCTAGCTTAGAGAGAAGTTAAGTATAAATTAATGGTTATGGTCATCTTATATGTATAGGTCTCGGCAATCGGGAAATTTTTGAAATCGCAAGTAAGTTTTGAAGTCATTTTTGACGACCGTTTGACTTACTAATTATTGCAATATAAATCGTTTATTTAACACATAGAAACATAGATGATACTTTTTATTCAATGTATGTTCTTGTACTCTTTACACAAGAACTTGAAATATGAAGCATGAAATGAACACTCAACATAATTTAATTTGTTTATTTAAACTTGACATTGATTGATTTCGAGAAATCAAACAAGCCACAACAAATCAAACAGGACTAGAAAAAATATTTAAGTAATCAAAGCTTTGCAGGAGAGATATTAATATAACTGTAATAATCATTATGTAAGGAAAAAAACATAGTAATTCTATAAAAAGTTTGAGAAAGTAGTCATTCAATTAAAATATATTGGCAACATTAAAACGGTACCTATATGTATGTAGGCACTGCTGTTATGTAAACTTGATAGTTATATTATAGATCTATGTTCAACAGTAACGGTTTTCTTGTGTTTATACAATAAATATAGCAAAAAAAAAATGCAGTCGAATTGATAACCTCCTCTTTTTGGAAGTCGGTTGAAAAAGGCAATAACATCATAATTTTTTATGCCAAAGTCATCATCTTAGTTTTTTAGAGCTATCCAGGTTGCTACTTACTGGTTCCACAAAATCTGTGTCATCGATTCGAGAAGAAGCAGAAGTTCTTTTAAAATGACAAATCTAATAAATATATGCCTATTCCTTTTCAACCTTACGAAAAACTGAGCTCACTGAAAGTTGCTATAAAATACTATTAATAAATCCTAGCCTTTTTTATTAAAAACAATCTTTACTACATAATAAACCCTATTATTTGTACATTTAAACACCCAGACAATTCAATCACTGATGGGAATGAGATCTACAAATCACTAAGCCAAGATAATTCAACTTTACATTTGAAATCCAGTCGTGTCAATGTCAGCATTAACACATCACAATTACAATTTTTTTCATTCACTAGACACTTCAAAAATCACCTCTATTACTACCGAGATAAGAGTAACACCATCAGCAAAGAGAAAATGGTCGAAAACCTGCACCGAAATCTTCAAAAATCACCGTTATCACCATAGGCTTAAGAGCAACACCAACAGCAGCGTTAAAAAAGGTTGAAAATCTCCCCCGAAATCGTCTTAAACTGTCACAGATCATAATCAGTTGCGCAAGAGTTTTCACTGGCGTACACATGACAAGTCGGCCATTGTACAATGGCGGCCACGGAAAGAATACACTAATAATAAGACGATTAATCAAGCTCTTGTTGTTACATGAACGGATGTAAAGACACACTTTCTATGTAATATAGTGCACAATTGAACTGGGATCAGTGTGCTGCGTTGACAACAGAAGCTTTGTTAGAAGATTCCCAGTATTATAGGATTGGGCATTTCCTGAAAGAATAGACTTCTTTAGACACGCCTAGTAGTCTTCTTCTCCCTAGAGTTGTTTTTAAGACTTGAGTATTTTTACTCTGACTGGGAATATCACTCTACTCTAGCTATAACCTACGAACTTCATCATCATCGTCAGCCTAAGTATTACTCTATGCTGGACATAGGACTCTTCAATCGCAAGCCACATAACTCGTTGAGATTATCAATAAATCAAAAAAAATTAACTTGTTTTAGAATGGTACTATCATCAAAAATCTCACTATCATTATTTTCAGGCAAATAAATAAATATCGCTGGACATTACACACAGCTCCATCTAGTGCCACACTAAGCAGGGCTTGTGTCGTGGTCACCAGACAGTTGATATACTACATATTATATACTTTTTGTTTGTAAATACATACTTATTATACATATAAACATCCATGACTCGGAAACAAATGTCCATGCTCACACAAACATTTGCTCCTACCGGGACTCGAACCCGGGACCCTAAGAACGTAAGGCAGCCTCACTACCGCTGCGCCATTCGGGTCGTGAAGTTTAATAATAAATGATGAACTGACGAACTGCTAATCCTTGAAAATGGTGAGTGCAAAAGTTCTCCAGAATTCGACGTTGTCAAGCCTAAAATGCAAATGTGAAACTTACAAGTAAAAGTTTTATAATATCTTCATAACTGTGTTATAAAAGTTTGACACTGAAAGTGGAAGTGAAAATCCGGAATCCAGTTTGAGAATTTGGTCTGTCATCTTAAGTGTTAAGAAATTTTATAAGCCAAACGAGATGAAAAGTAAGATTTTATGTTATCAAATTCGGTGGTTTTCGTCCCACGTAAAGCGACCTAAGATGTTGATAATATTTCAACTATGTATAAGTTTTTAAACTTTAAACTAGGGTTTCTATGACAATATTAAATGATTGACTGGATCTGCCTGCCTGTTTCAGCAAAAGAAAGCCTAATTTAATATCGTACCTACTACAAAAAGGTAGGCTTTCTGAAAATCTGAAAAATGCAAAACCGAAACCTTCCATAACCACGTGTTTTACGACAGCTTAAAGATATTTTGAAGTAAACATTATATCAATTGATCAAGTGTGATATTCAATGCTCAATCCTTCTCGGTCTGTGAAATGGCGTTCGTTTTCGTAACCCCATTCAAAGCCACCGACCGTTACACATCTTCATCTTCACACCATATCTCTCTCCTAAATCACTGATAACCTAAAGATAATATAATTACTATCAATACGATCATGTTTCGTGTTATTCGTACTCGTGCGGTCGTGTCAGGGCTACAAAGAAAATTAAAACGTTCATATATGCCTCGTAGAACACGAGAAGGTTAATAGTTTTGGTCTTACCTAATTAAATGTTTATTTAACAATTATTTTAGCCTCGGACGTATCCTGTCTTTTCTATTTTTTATTGGTAGTCAGCATGCAGTTATCTGGTTGTAGTGGGAGTTTGATTAAATCTCAGTGAGAGAAAAGCGAGCGGTCCTATGCACGGACGGAAATTCCGAATAGTCCCATGACTCCCATGTTTCCAACTCATTCCGGCGACCACTTAAAGATATCTGAAACTATAATTTTTCACATAACGTTGAATAATTAGCACATCGTAGCATGAATAATAGATACCTATCTAGATTATTCATCAAGGGAACTCTAAGAATGATCTTTGTATGCATCATAACGCAACACCTTGAAATAGAAGTGCATCCTACATGTTCACCCACTAATCAAATCATAAGGACGTTTACTTAGGATAAGAATAATTACATAATGTAGTCTTTAAAGTTCCTACTGCTGGGGAACAGGCTTCCTCTCTATGACGTTTAGGCGCAGAATGTCCAATTCGCAAAATGTCCATTTCGCAAAATAACCAATTCGCAAAATGTCCATTTCGCAAAACGTCCAATTCGCAAAATGTCCAATACGAAAAATGTCCAATTCGCAAAATGTCCAATATTCATCATTGAGAGGGTGTGACCGTAGAGTGATAATGGCCAGGGCTCAATGTCAGTTCGTGACAGTATTGGTCTTTCTTTCGTTATCGTTTGGTTAGTAACTAACCCTGGTGTCAGAGTTTTTATGCCGCCCATAAGCCTCTGACCTCTGACGTCGAGAAATATCTCTCAGGCATGCTAGTTTCCTCACGATGTTTTCGTTCACCGAAGCAAGTGAATATAAAATACGCACATGAAACCAAAAATCAGAGGTGCGTGACTTAAGGAGGTTTGTACTCGAGACCTACGACTTGGCAGTCCGTCGGTCACACCACAGGGTTATTTATTTAACACATCTTCTTCTTCTTCTCTTTCTTCTTCTCTTCTTCACTTCTTCTTTTCTTTCTTTTTTGGTTATCACTGCTATGATACAGTATTGGTTGAAATAAGATATCAATCTTAAAATGATGATGACGAAAATAAACAAATATTCTTCTAGAAATAAAACACCACCATCGAACAATAACAACATTGAAACTAGTTTGGATATAAAAACCGGTAACATCAAAATCAGCTGGTCATCTCAAAATAATAGCGGACAGATTCACCTAGCGGCCGCGGGCACAATAAAAGTTTTGTTTATAGCTAAAACGAGTTCACCCAAAAACCAGAAACCATTATGAGTTCATTTACACTACGAACAAGTCGGTTTTCTTTTGTTTTTTTACGTTTCTACGGAAGTTTCTTATGTAATAATATTATAGTTTTCGCGACAAAGCGAAGAATTTCCGAAGTATATATTTTTTATGTGCTGTGAAATTGCATTGAGGAGACGTTATTAACCTGAATTTGTTTGGTCTGAATAAAGTATGTCGAACTAGATTTACCTACTGAGTGATGTAAGATTAGTTCAGTGCGAAAATTAATGATGAATTGAATAGATAGCGACAAGACATACACCTCATTATGTCGGTTAATCAATCGAAAGCACTATTAGCCTCAGTTCAACTATAGCAGTTGTAAAGAAGACTTTATTTGCAGTGTGCTAGGTTAGGTTATGCTAGATTTAAAACTAAGCACAAGGGACATTCTTTAAGAAGTGAAATGACGTAGTTTAGGGGGGTACCCTAAACTACGTCCTCCATTTAATTTAACACCCTGTTTGTAGGAGTCAGCTTTTTATCTAATTGTCGATTTAAAGTTTAAAGGGACGTTTGTTTGAAGTTTAAACAAAATTTCTTAAACACCAGTTCTATTTCCATGTCAAATCAGTTAAATTTTACCTTTAGTCTTGCATTTGACCTTTCGGAAGCCGCAAATGACATTTGAATCCAATTCTGTTGCCATTGAAGTTATATGAGTAGGCTGCAACTCCATTATAAATGTTGATTAATTCGTACAATCATAATCTTTTAAGTCTGTAGATGACCAATACAAAGCCTTCTGTAAGGTCCTATAATGACCTTGTAAACTAGTTCTTTTTTTTCGTGTCGATGATTCCCATATTCAAGTGAAATGGCTTTCGACAGGACCTTCAAAATACAGATTAAGTTGCACAAAGGCTTCACAGTCACACGGATTATTTCAGTCCTTTCATCGGAATATCCCCAAAAGTGTTAAAAACAACCCTTATAAAGCTAAAACTTTGGATATAGAGTCATTATTCTTTAAACAGTTATTATTTATTGAGGAGCTCGTGGCAAAATAGTAACAGCCGCTCGGGCCGATCTTTAGGTTAAGCCGTGCTTGCCTAGGTTGGTCTGTGGATGGGTGACTCTTAAATAGGTACCGAGTTTCCTCCGTGCCTCGGAAAGCACGCTAAGCAGTTGGTCCCGGCTGTCATTTGACCATCTTTGGCAGTCGTTACAGGTAGTCAGTGGCCCAAAAAGTCTGACAACCAGTCTTACCAAGTCGTATCGTATTACCCAGTATTAACTGGGTTGTGGAGACCGGATTGGCAGTCGCTCCATCAGCTCCATGTAAAATAGTGGTATTCAGCTGCATCCGGTTAGACTGGAAGCCGACCCCAACATAGTAGGAAAAGTGCTAGGCAGATGATGATTCTTTAATTAGTTATACTATAGCAAATAGGTGGAGTGATGGAAACCTCTGGCTAACCCGTCGGTGAGTCCAAGTGTGAGTCAGATGCAATTTTATCTTTCATTAGTTTATGGTCAGATTCTTGGTCTCCTTGTCATTTACCCACCTTGACTAAACATCTTCTATTTTTAGCAGAAACCAAACGAAATATTAATTTAAATTGCATTCTTGAAAATCGTTGACGTAATTTTGAGGCCTCAGGTAGACTTCGAGCCATTGACCTGAGTCTTTCATATAAAAAAACAGGAATTTTGTATTAGTCTTAAAAAATGGGACCTAAAATGTTTTCATTAGTTCATTATATCTTATACGATTACATGCAATTAAGAATCTTTTGGATGAATACTACAATATTTTAGGCTCGACATTTTTTATTTGAATTCGTGAAATCCATTAATACCTGACTGGGTTTTTCTTACACGCAACAAAATTATAATTATTACTCCGAATATCTTTGCCTTTTTGTTTAAAGTAAATACAACATAGTAGGTAAATAACAAGTTAGAAAAATAAGTATTCGTTTGGGAAAAAAAAGCATTCTATAAAAATCGCATTTTCGAAGCTGGCAATATACATAGTCGATATCGGTTCTCTTGCCAAAGAAAAAAGGAAAGAAAACATCGCATGTTTTTGTAATGTTATTCGATACTCGTATAACTGGTTGACCACATACATACATGTTAGTTAAAAAAACGAATTAGGTATCTACTTTTTTATTTCTAAACTTGTACAAATACTTTAACTCTGAATTTATAAGATACAAACAATGTAAGCTTGATTCTAACCAGCAATTTATACTACATTTTATTTTGTAACCGGCAACATTCTTGTTCCAAAAACCAACGGTTTCTTTTTTTTTTCAAATTGACCCTTTCGACAAAGGCAACAACCCAAACAGGACTTACGATTTTGCTTCACAATTTCATAATTTATTAAATGACGTAGGTAAGTATTTTAAGATTTTTTGAAAGTTCAAGAGGTCAGATC
Source organism: Xestia ashworthii (assembly GCA_950022955.1). Taxonomy (NCBI): domain Eukaryota; kingdom Metazoa; phylum Arthropoda; class Insecta; order Lepidoptera; family Noctuidae; genus Xestia; species Xestia ashworthii. The sequence continues at coordinate 7,239,193 of OX465550.1, forward strand.
CTTTATTGCATTTTGTAATGACTAATACTTTGATGTCATCTTCAACTTATCGATTGTAACATGCTTATTAATAGAGATATTTATTATCTTACAACTTGGTGTAAACCTGTTTAAGCATTTTTTGCAAGATAATATTTGATCACCAATGTAATATTCGATAATTTATAAAAGAATCGTTATTTATATACGCATGATCAATATTTCAGGTTTTGTTTTTAACATTTTTAAATTATTTTACGTATGAATATCAAGTTAAGGTGACAAAGGTGTTACTATTTTCATTTACAGAAAATATAAGACTGTAGTCAATATGATCAGTAGAGGAACTCGTGGCTCAATAATAAGGTTAAACAGCACTTGCCTGGGACCTTCTGTGGATGGGTGACAATCATAACATACCAAGTTTCCTCCGTGTCTCGGAAAGTACGTTAAGCCGTTTTTCCCGGCTATCATTTGTAAATGATAAATGATGTTTATTTTGTAGAACTTTGACAGTCGTTCAGGTAGTCAGTGGCCCGAAAGTCTTCCCAAGGAGTACCTTATTACTTATTACTTGCAAATAGGCAGTCGTTCTATGTAAACTGCTGGTATTCAGCTGCATCCGGTTAGACTGGAAGCCGACCTCAACATAGTTGTGAAAATTCTAGGCAGATGATGCGTCAATTTGACCATACGTAATTGTTTGTCTCGGACGGTAATTCCATATAAAATCTACATTTTACGAAATTCCCAACATAAGTTCGGTTCTACAGAATTGATTGAATATTACTCATAGTCAATATTCTCATACTAGCTAGCTCCTCAAAGTGCAAACCAAACTATCTATATGACCTTAAGTCGCGACATTTGAGTGATTTTCACGGCACTTTACAGTTGTTACCGGTAATTTTGTTTTGCAACAATGGTGTACCGGTAAACCGTAGTTACTTTTGTAAGGCATAATACATAGTTACAAACAGCTGAATACACGTTTCGTTTCAACTGTATTCCGTAAGTTCTCAACTATAGATATTAAATAGACAGAAGGAGAAAGAAGGTTTTCTGCCGAAGGACACTAGTAAACGATATAGTTTAGGAAAATGTTGGAAATATTAATAAGCCGATAAGCCAAGGAAAACTCCTCTATGATGTAAACAAGGCAACGTGGTCATCATCATCATCATCATCTCAGCCGAAAGACGTCCACTGCAGGACATAGGCCTCCCCGAAGTGTCGCCACATTGACCGGTCCCGTGCGACTCGCATCCAGCAGATTCCCGCAACCTTCACCAGGTCATCGGTCCACCTAGTGGGAGGTCTTCTAACCCATCTTCTTCCATTTTGCGGTAGCCGCTTGACTTGGCAACGTGGTATTACAAAGTTTTTCTGAGAGAAAACATTAGGTGACGAGCCGGAGTTTTTAGCGAGTTCTGACGTCACGAGTCCCCACTACTGAGTTTTGATGCCTTTTATCTTTGTTCATTGATTTACAATAAAAAAAATACGTGTCCATTATTTTCCAATAATCTAACTGACGGACTGAATAGATTTGCAATTTTTTGATCGTTCGTCATGCCTATACTTAGATTCAAGTATTTCAAGCCCACACACATTTTATAAGAAAAGAGATTTATGAAGTGAAGCAATAGATGTGGAACCAATAACGATGTGCGTGTCCGGTCTGCAGCGTGCCTAAGGCATTGTAATGTCAGTAGTAAGGCGTTTTGTAAGGCGCAACCGATCCACGGATTCAATAAAGGTGTAATACGATATACCAGAGGTCACGGTGACAGTTAGTCATGGATAGAGAGGCATAGTTAAGGAATACCTCGATAAAGTAAAGTTTGATTAAAAAGTGTGTTTTCAACGAACACGAATCAAACATTGATATTGAATAATTTGAGTACCTTTTGTGATCATAGGTGCTACCTATATGTGTTTTAAATAAGATATTTAATTAAATCATTATGACACGATCAATATTCTTTCAAGAAATTTAGGAAATAGGACTATGTTCATCATCATCATCTGCCTAGCCTTTTCAAACTATGTTGGGGTCGGCTTCCAGTCTAACCGGATGCAGCTGAATACCTGTATTTTACATGGAGCGACTGCTTATCTGACCTCCACAACCCAGTTAATACTGGGAAATACGATACCACTTAGTAAGACTGGTGTCAGACTTTTGGGGCCACTGACTACCTGTAACGACTGTCAAAGATGGACAAATGACAGCCGGGACCAACGGCTTAACGTGCTTTCCGAGGCACGGAGGAAACTCGGTATGGAAAATACTATGTTATGATCATAGAATGTTAATGTATCCATTTAATTTATACTAGAAGGGTAACTAAACTAACTGATTTTGCGTAACTTTATTAAAGACTTCACATAGGCTTGCGGTTACGGTTTTCAATACACGCACTAAAAATAAAAAATATACAACATCGTGTGTAGGGCAAGAAATATTAATAAACGTAATTTTCATCGCAAAATCTGATAGCATTAATTCTTACATCACAACAAAAATGTAGTCCAACCTAAAATCAGGTTAAAAATAAGAGTAGGCCTACCGGTTTTAAACAAATCCACCTTACTTGTTACAACGACTGTTTTGGAGGAAACCTACATTCTATAGGCAAGTAAACTGTTACGTTATTTGTAGCCCAGGCTTCGCCGCGGGCTATTGTAAGTCGAGCTTCTATAAGACGATGACCGACGCCTCGTGTGAATTGTGGTATTTGTGACCGGTTGACCTTTACGCCTTCATTTAGTCAGAGATGCTCATTCTTCGCACAAACTTATAATTAAATTAGACATAGGTAGGTATAAGTTCTATCGCCAGCGATTAGCGAGAACCAATAGAGATAGCAACTAAAGACGATTTGATTGTTTGACTACCTCGTTTTCTGAATGCGACAACTGATTATTTTTTCACGATGACGATGGTGGTCCCATGGAAAAAGTTGTTCAGTTTGATGGTCTGTAGCACACCCTTTCATATGATTATATCCTTTCTGTTACACGTTGTATAGGTATCTCTTTTACTGACGGACCTACAGTCTTTTGTACATTTTTTACAGAGAAAATCGTCGATAGCTAGTCGCTTCCTCTTATGGCGGAACCTGTACTTTATCATAATGAACGGCCGACCCATCATTATTTGTATTGAATTCAAATTCATTTTAGTAAGTATGCATACTAATGGTATTGCAAACATCAATTTTACTTAAATCATTAGAAATAATTAAAGTACAAATTACTATTCGACTAAGGCAGTCTTTATATTACCAAATGAAAATGGGTGTGATCCAAACTGCTGATGATTAAAGCAACACTATAAAGGAGATCGCCCATCTATACATTAAACTTTTGATTGGGTTTATTTGCAAAAAAATCAAAAAGAGACAAAAGTAGACCTGCAGGTTTTTAAATGACCTCTATTGAACATCATTAGAGAATGAATTTACTAAAAACTATCAATAGTGATCATCTTCCTAGGTACTCGTGTGAAAAATATCATGCTTCTAAATCAGCTAGATCAGGCGTTCTGTAACTGAACTTGACATTTATTAATTTATTTAGAATATGGAAAAACATGTGGGTCACTGGTCAATGAATTTGGAAGACATGGGAAGAGGCCTTTGCCCAGCAGTGGGATGACACAGGCTAACAATAACAGTAACATGGAAAAAAAACAATAACAACAATTAAACAATTAGCAGCAATTTAAGGGCAATTGAGTCACTGCTTAAGTAAGTAGGCGCCGGTACAGACTATATTTACGAGTAGGTACTTCAAATTCCCAGGGTCCACGCCGAATCAAGGATATAATTATGCAGTAAATAACAATCTCGACCAGTATGACTATTAAACCGTATTTTCGAGGCCTTTTGACACTCACGTGGGTGGTTATACACATAATTATTTACTACTAACAGTCTATGTCACAACTTGATAAATGTCTCATTAAGCAAACCGGCACACCGGCGAAAATTTGAAACGTCATAAAAGACATTGAGCATTCTGTAGAAATTTCAACTTTTGGCGGTAAGCTAAATGTTGCAAATAGGTTTTGCAAAACCGTATTTTGTAAAATGTTACATAAATGGATATTAAACACGGTTTAGGCGTTAACTAGATAGGTAATGAAGTGTATAAGTGTGCAATTATAGTTTTTTGCTCGACTTTAGTGAAATGAGGTTACTGTTTTACACCATACGCTTTGGTATTTATGTTTTTTGCGCTTGCAACAAAGTGACAATGAGGTTGGTTTTGAAAACAATGTTCTACAATGAAGCGTCTTCATTGTCTACTAATTTGTGATTTTCTTCGCTTGTTTTTCCTGAATTAAGTTACAAAAAATGGAGAAGTTTCGTGGTAATCTAATTTTGAATCATTTATTGATATAATAAGAAACATTTTCTTAAAGGACATGAAACAAGAAGATAGGACTGTTCACAATTTTCTTACATCATCATTGATTTATTGATCACTGATCATAATAATTGACTAATTACCATTCTACATACTTAATACAGTCACGATTTTGATTTAAATTTTATGTTTTATGAAGTTATAAATATATGATTGTAATTATGATATTTAATTACTATCTAATACCTTATACATGTGTGATTTTATTGAACACTTTATGATGTAAAAATATTTAGATTTATATTTCCTTGTTGACTATGAATGTTTGTATTATACATATTTTGTTTTATTACACAAGTATGAACTTTCCGGTGCAAGTTTTAAAGTACCTAAAATAAAAATCTTTTAATATTGATCAGTAATGCAACAAAAATAGTCCGACGGATAGAAGGCCACTTTATGAGATTCGATTACATTGTTTTAAAAAATGTGTCTTATTCTACTTTTATAATAGGAGCTACATTCTAAACCTCTATTTTTGACCTAAACGACAAATAACGATCGAAATTCGGTTCCAAAATCACAAACAAAAGACAACTTTCCAAAAAGGGTAGATGAAAAAAATATAATTAGTCCGTCAGTAGAATATCAACAAATGTTGACCCATATTTTTTCTTTTGTTACATTATAAACCAAAATTGACGAAGATACGGTGCTTTTAAAATCCTCATACGTCACGCCTTGGTATAATTTTTAGCGAGTTCTGACGTCATGAACCCTCACTCCGAAGTTTTGATGCGTTTTATCTTTGTCAATATTCATTGGTTTACAAAAACAAGAAATACGTGTCCATTGTTTTCCACTCTAACTGACGGACTAAATAGATTTGCAATTTTTTATATTGTCGTCATACCTATTCAAACGCTCCTCAACCAGTGATCATTACGCTTGCAACATTCACCATACCCTTTTTAAATTGAGTGCATATTTTGAAGTGGCCACAAAACGCGAACAAAATCATTTTCATGCTATCTGTCCAGTATGTCTTAACCAATTTTCTTTCCAGTATATCTTCCTACTATAGACATTGATGAATATGGATGGCAGTAGACACGCTAGAGTGGCTACTAGTGATGTGTTTGAGGCTATTTATATCGAATTAACTTTTAATCCCAGTAATAGCGACAGTTCGGTATGGTTGGCATCCGGAACGACTGGTGAAGTTAGTTTCCTCAGTAGGTAATTAGTTAGATTCGCCATGTTTTGCTTGTTAAAGATCGATATGTCGTTTATGATGTTTATTTTTAATGGTCTTTGAGAATCTCTATTGAAAGTGGGGAAAATTAAAATGTACGCTACAGCGATGTTGTAATTTTATATCAATCATGTATTAATATTAGCGTTGGTGGGGGGGGGGGGCAGGCCTCTTTTTGGAACGAAGTTCCTTATCGCGCGTTGTGAATAGCGGACAAAATAGACGGAAAGAATTCTTACGAAAAAGTTGTCACGACACTTTTAAAAATAAATGAAGGTTGCAATGCGTTTGTTTCATTTCTATTTCGCATTGAACAGTGTGGTGTCGCGACGATTATTTTTGTTGAGTGAACATTATATTTGTTAATAATAAAAAAAATATTATTATAACTTTAAAAAAAAAAATATTACAATTCCTTCACTAGTTAATCGAAAGAACTTCGTTCCATCCGGGTATCCCTTGACACCTCTCAAGTTTTTTCTTTTTTAGAGAAACGGACGATAATTTAGTAGGCTGGCCCAATGCGAGTGAATGCATCTCACATGTGTTTATTTTTTGAAGTGAAAACTTCTTTAGGCGCGTTTAGCACTTTTTGGGTGAACAAAAGTCATGGAACTCGCGTGACCGTCACCTAACGCTTCGTAGCACTCGTAGCCGATCCGCTACGGCGTAGCACCACATAGGCGTGCGCGGGCACAACCCGTAGCAGTGCTACAACTGGGGCCTGTGTACTTTTTGTTTTCACTTCTATCGGTAGACCCCAAGACTGCCCAAGACTGCCCAGATTTCTTTTTTCGTTCTAGATCATTTTGTTTTCGTCCCGATGTGTCACCGTTCTCAGAGGAGTGGTGATGAAATCAGGCTAAATAAAGTACTTTGTTGCGTTCAAAACTAAAACCTACCAATGATGCACATTTCTTTTTAACCGACTTCCAAAAAGGAGGAGGTTCTCTATTCGACTGTATGTATTTTTTATTTTTTTATGTATGTTCACCGATTACTCGAAGACGCCTGAACCGATTTGAAAAAATCTTTTTTTGTTTGAAAGGTTTGTTTGTACAAAAAAACTTAATAAATCAATCAAACAATGGTCACCGACTTCTGAAGCTAAAGTTATTTGTCACTTTTTTGAAGTCGGTTCTATTTTTTTGCAAAAAAGTTTTTACAATAACATAATAATGTCATTAATACTCGTGAATACTTAAGATACTATGAAGCCTATTCTTACTAATTTACGACCAATAAATACGTATCTGTCCAGCCATCAAAGAGAACCATGAAACGGTTCCTTGGTATCTATTTATACTCGCAGTAACCAAGGCTCTAATCATATGGAATTTTAAATACACACTTCACAATGCCCAATTTCCGCACACATGCAATTAGTTAAAATAGTACCTGTATGTGTGTCTAGTTGACCTCACAATGACTTTACCACCCAAAGATCTTTCTGATAGACTTGCTTTTTCCCACGGCTTCACTCGCATTATCTTCGAAAAGAACCCTACGGGACCGTGTTACACATAGACGATGGATCTCGGGCAAAACGTAGCTTCATAATAATGTAAGTATTTTGGAATCGGATTATGAGTTCCGTAGATTACCCCCTACAATCAAACGTACAAACATCGAAGCTTTTGGGTTGGGACCTTTTTGTAATATTGGTGTAGAGATGTCAACCGTAATGAAGTTTCCTTTGACTGGAAGCTGTTGTCAAAAGTGTTAAAGTAATTATGAGGTCGACTGTACCTACTTAGTTAGTTATTTAAGTTCTTAGCTATTGTTCTTAACCATTGTTTTTAAACACCGGATAAAAGAGGTTTCACACAGTTCGGAAGTTACCTCATAAGCTAAGTTTTTGTCTGTTTGTCTGTGTGTTAGTTTGTCACGAGTTCTGTCGGAAGGGAAACAATACCGTATGTTTGTATGTGTGTGTGTATCATGTGAATATTTATAATATTACGTCGTTTTATAAGATGAGTGATTGATGATTCTTTTATGTGTGATGTAAGGTTGTTTCTGTTGTTATGTTATGTTATGGCGGGAAAAAGGAAGTACGCTAATAATTGGAATACTTTCGGTTGGCTCTTTTTGAGCACTCGAGTTTTATGTATATTTTATCAGCTTGCAAACTTATATGTATGTATATTAGCGTTATCGTTACGAATGCTGGTCTTTTTAGATCTAAAGTAATTTCTATGTACTTACATGGCACGTAGGGTTAGTACGGTAATGCGCACTTTTTATGTTATTATGTTTTTATCTACTAATGAGGAAGGTCTCGCCGATATTCGTCCAATCGTCTCTACATTTCACGTTTACCCTTGACCTAAAGCGTCTCGATTATTTAAAATTTTGCACACAAATCTTTTGATACTTAAAAACTCAAATGCATCAATAAACACATAATCAAAAGCATGTTAATATGTCACTGAACACCAATTCTCACTCATAAACTACATGCTAAAATGTGTCGCAACAGTTGCGCCACTCCCAACTCAATAGTACGAACTACCTATGCGTGCGCGCATCCTTGAATGAGTATGTTTGTATGTAGAGACTATTCAAAACTTTTTGTCCAATTGACGTAACACCTATTTAAACGAACATCAGCTCTATGCTTATCTGAGTAAAGTTCATTTCAGAATGATTTTAAAAAATACAAGTTAAAGAAGTTTTAGCGTAAAGTAAACTTTATGTACGGGTACTAAAGTTGTTTTTCCAGAAACACATTTTGTTTACATGTTTGGAAACTAAATTGTGCACTGAGTATAGAAGACGGGTGGCTCGTATGAATCAGAGTGGTTTCATAATAAGTGGTGAACTGAATCCTAATTTAACTTACGCTGTAGGTATTGCATAGTAAAAATCTCTTTTCCTTGATGAGTGATTTGAATTTAAAACGATGTGTAGCACTGGTTGATGATATGTACGCTTTCTTGCCATTAGTCTTTGTAATGTCTTTGGTGTATTGATCACTATCACTACATATTATATAACAAAATCCTCCGCCTCGCCTGTCTGTCTGTTCGCAATAAACTCAAAAAATACTGCAACGATTTTCAAGCTGGCTGTTTTCACCAATGGATAGAGAAAAAAGTTCTCGAGGAATTTGAATATAAGATAGAATCATCACCATCCGAGGCTTTAAAACTGCGGTTGAATGGTCTAGTACATTTTTCCTTTGTGACGTATTTTGGACTTTTCCTCTACAATTTCTTAATAAACCCATTTTAGCTAGGCTGGCCTCGACTTTTTTTACCACCTTTTACTATCACGCTATAGAATATATTGAAATTATTTTTCTGAAAAACCCTTTCATCATTTCTTTGTTTTATCATAAGAAAATTGAAATGTTTTTATTGCACTTTTGTGCTTGACAGTCGTTAAATTCTAGGGAATTTCATGTAAATAAACAGTATTAATAATAATTCAATTAAAACATGTTACATATCGGAATTCAAATAATTTTTTAATATTACTTTAGCCTACAAAATACTCATTATATGTATATTTCAAATGATTAACCTACAAATGCCAAATAACATTGAAATTGGATACGAACCGATTTCTTAATAATTTGTAAATAACGATGTGATTAAAACTAGACATAAACGCACTTAAATTTAATTTAAGTTTCAAGTATAACTACTCACTCAAGTTTTGATCGGTTTTGATTTAATAGGATCACATAAAGCAGTGCGCACACCCGGTTTATTATTTTCTGTACTTTTACAGATACAACTGCTCCAAACTGCTAAAAAAACCGTTGATCTTGCTTTCGAGCAGAAGTCCATTTCTTTTTAAATTATAAGGTTCAAAACCTAGTCGTAATTTGAGCCCTACGACTGAAAGTCAATTTCAAAGACTTACATTTGTATCCCTCTAAAGTCTAAACTATCATAAAACATAGGTATTATCATTATTGAGGGCTGATGCGGGATGCATGGCAATGTGCCCATGGTCCTTTAATCAAACATGCAAATAATGTTTTGTTGTGTCCTTCGGCCTCATTCGGGGTCATATAGACATTATTTGAGTCAAGCATCTTCCGTTTCCGTGTCACATCCATACAGGTATATGCAAATATCGCCTTTTGACAACACGATGATGACGTATTTCCGTCTTCGTTCACCAGGTGGCTGCAGCGCGCCAAAAGTTCATTGGCGTCCTGTTTTTCGGACGGTTCACATCTTTAAAAAGTTAACGTTGTTAACGTTCGATATTTCAAAAAATATTTAATTTTATAATTATAATATCACAAGTTATTTTAATTTTGGTATATGCATAGTTTTTAAAACAAAATAGTGTTCAATTTAGTTTTTCTTAAAATGGCGGATAGATTACAGACGCGTAGTCGTAAAGATTCTGTTTCGTCATCGAGTTCGTCGAGTTCCTCAAGTTCCTCTGAATCATCAGCTTCAGAGGTTGAACAGGTTGATAAATCCCGTAAGAGGAAGAAGGCGAGTAAGAGGAGGAGAAGTAAGCGTCATCGAGGGCAAAGCAAGGTAATCAAAAAGCTTGCAAAACAGGTCAGTGATTTAAAAAATTTATATTGCTACCCTCATAATATGACGTATTCTGAGAATGGAAATTATGATTGTGATAACCCGATGTATTATGGTGATAACCTAAATATGGCCCAGGAGCAACCAGATTCGGATAGGTTGTCTGAACCCGTCGCAGATCCTGCACCGGTTCAATCATTTGATTTTGATTTGGCAACGCAATTAAAGGAGCCAGCTGTCATTGCCACTCCTTCTAATCAGTTAGAAGTGTTAAATTCCATACAATATTTCCTTAATGAAAACTGGAATAATGTTAGATATGTGGAAACACAAAAAGTTTATAATGCTCGTCCAGGGTATGTTGACCTTGAAGTTAACGATGAAATCAAGTCTTTAGAAAAAGTTAGTCATCTACCCTCAATGGATAAATTTCTTGGCTCTGTAACTCGGGCTTTGATAATGCAAAGCGAGGCTATGCAACAGGGTTTCCGACAGATAGTGGACTGGGCAAAGGATACTAGTAATATGGATGCAGAGCAGTTAGCATTCAAAATAAAAGAGGTTTTTTCTGCCGATTATCAAAAAGTTTCACGAGATTGTATACAACTAGTTTGTGGTCGTAGGGCTGATATAATTGAACAAAGACGCGAAGTGTTTATTAATCAATTAAGGGATAAATCATTTAAGCCATGTTTAAAGAAAATACCGCCGTCTAGTGAATTTTTGTTTGACAAAGTACCTTTAAGTGAATTTATTAAGAGTAATGGCGGTGTAAACAAAATTTTTTTTCCAAATAAAAATGTGTTTTCTGGGCAAGAAAAGAAAACCACTAGACCCCAGGCGGCGCACCCTGGACCTAGTGGATATCAATCGTCCAGTCGCGCTCCTGCACTGACGATGAACCAGAGATTTCTTCCTCCTCAGAGGGTAGAATCTTTTTATAACTATCAAGCAATGCCCTTTAATAATAATAGATTTTTTCGTCCTCAATCAAGGGGACAGCACGCTGGACAACGCTTTCACCAGCCCAGTAGTTTTCGGCGAAATGAACCGCAAAACAATGTACCACGAGGCAAAGGCTCTGGTAAATTTAATAAAAAGTTCTGACTCGGATCAGGAATTTCGGGGGGGTTGCCTAAAAAATTATGTAACGGAGTGGAAGAGATTGGGGGCACCAAAACCATTAATAAAAATAGTGAAGGGTTATCGTATGCCATTTCAAAAGAAACCGCCTCTGGTCCCGCCAAGGCAGGTGAAACGTTGCAATCTCACTCTACCATCTCCGGAGATGGACACGGTCATTCAAAATTTAGTGAAACAAGGCATCTTAGAATATGCCCCTCTGACTCCCAGTTTCGTATCAAATTTCTTTCTGATTCTCAAGGGCGACGGAACCTACCGTCCCATTTTCAATTTAAAAAGTTTAAACAATTATTTGATCTTAACCAAGTTTCGTTTGATTTCGGTAAATCGGGTTCCCGATTTTATTCAGGACAAGGATTGGATGGTCAAAATAGACCTCAGGCAAGCCTACAACCACGTCAATGTTGCTCCAGTACATCGTTGTTTTCTCCGCTTATTGTATCGAAATCGGTTACTGCAAATGACTTGTTTGCCATTTGGCCTGGCGACAGCGCCCAAAGTCTTTGCATCGTTGACAAACTGGACCGCCGAGATTTTCAGGAATCTAGGCATACGAATAGTGGTTTTTCTCGACGATTATCTAATAGTAGCACAGGACAGAACGACACTGATAAGACACGTGGACATTGTTCTTCGAACTCTCAGCCAGTTGGGTTGGCAGGTAAACAAGGAGAAGTCGATTCTTGTTCCTCAGAAAATAATAGAGTATTTAGGGTTGATGTGGGATCCGTGGCAAAATCAAAAATTTTTACCAGAAAACAAAATTCAGAGCATGCAAATAGTTTTGTCGAAGTTGCTCCGCCGGCGGAAGGCGGCTCTTCGAGAAATACAGAGTATCATAGGAGTTCTAAATTTTGCTCGTCTAGTAGTTCCGATGGGTCGTTTGAATTTTCGCCATCTTCTGGCTTATTGCAACCTGGTCCTGAAAATGCCATGTCAGTCGACTTACCTCTTGCCTGCGGAAGTGCTGGAAGAGTTGAATTGGTGGAAAGTTCATTGTCTAGAAAGGTCCAGACTTCATCCACCACCAGTGAAAAACTTTTTGACCACGGATGCAGCCGATTCAGGTTGGGGGGCGGAGTTGAATGGTCTTCATTTATCGGGCATGTGGACAAAAGAAGAAGAGCGGCTTCATTCGAATCACAAAGAGATGCTAACTATTCTAAAATGTTTGTTAGAGTTCGCTCCGTCTCTGAGTCATACATCTCTCTTACTGCAGTGCGACAACAAGGCGGTGGTGGCGTACTTGAGGAAGGAAGGGGGAAACAAGTCGAGAATCCTGATGGAGTTAATATATCGGATATTCTATTTACTTCAGAAGTACGACATTCATGTAATCCCCCATCACATACCAGGCAGGTACAACAATGTCGCAGACGGTCTATCTCGTCATTCGGCGTTACAGGAATGGCATCTGCTCCCCGAGTTCACCAGCATTGTCTTTGCAAAGTGGGGTGTTCCCCAGACAGATCTTTTTGCTTCCAACACAGCTCACGTAGTGCCTTGCTATGTCACTCTAGATCAACGAGACCAGCGAGCATGGAGACACAACGCGTTTGCATTCAAATGGGATTTTCGTCTAGCGTGGGTCTTCCCTCCTCCGAGTTTGTTACCCCGGGTCCTAATGCATCTCAATCAGGCTCGAGGTGTATTCCTGATAGTTGCACCGAGGTGGTCTCGAGCGTTCTGGAGAGCAGACCTGAAGACCAGAGCGACCGCGCCTCCGTTCACGATTCATCGATTATCGAAGGTGCTAGTGGACACGAGGACCGGAGAGCCACCACCTCGAGTGAAGGAGCTGGTCTTAGAAGTATGGAGATGTGGGGGTGGTCTGAATCCTTAGGTGACTGGTCTGCAGAACAAAAGTGTCTGCTAAAACAAGGTTGGAGGTCTTCAACTTTGAATACATATAGGCCAGCATGGCAGAGATGGTTAAATTGGTGTTCCAAGTCTGGTGTTAATTTTTCCGATCCTTCAGGTAGTGAACTGGCTCGATATTTAGCCGATTTACACCTAAAAGAAAAATTATCGTATCGTACAATTTTACTTCATAAATCGGTTGTGTCTACTTTATGCAATACGAAAATCGAGGCCCGTTTGAGTTCAAACATTTTAGTAAAGCAAATGATCAAAGCTATAGCGTTGCAGCAACCGAAAAAGTGTCCACCCACTGTTTGGGATCCTCGGACTCTTGTAGGTTGGTTAGGCAGTCGACCTCTTCAAGATCAAAGTCTATTCGACATTTCAAGAATTAGTGCAGTGCTTTTGTTGTTGTGTTCAGGGCGTAGGGTACATGACTTAACATTGCTAAGTGTATCTCCAGATAGATGTATAGTAGGTGAAAATAACATAATGTTTTGGCCGCATTTTGGGTCCAAAACTGATTCAGAAACTCACATACAGTCAGGTTGGAGATTATTAGGTAATGTTGAAAATGAGGCTCTTGACCCTGTGGTTTGGCTTAAAAAACTCATAGAAATTGGAAAACCTCGTCGTTTGCTTTGTTCTAGTGATAGATTATTTATTACAGTTTGTGGAAAAGCTAAGCCAGCTACTAAAACTATATTGGCTGGTTGGGTTAAGTCGATTTTGAAGGAGGCAGGAATTCAGGCTACTCCGGGTAGTTTTCGTTCTGCGGTTGCTTCCCGAAGTTGGTTGGATAACGAACCTCTTGACGAGATAATGGCACGAGCTAATTGGAGATCCAGTAATACTTTTAAAAAACATTACAGGAGGGAAGTAATTCCAGCACAGGGAAGCTCCTTGATTCATCTGTTTCAGCCAATTAATTAATTATCTCTGATTCAATTAAAGAAGTAATTTTATTTATACTAAATGAGGTGCTGATGAATGATAAATGTTACATGATTATGGTAAGTTGGCAAGAAGATGATAAATGGTATGTACAAATGTTCAGTTTATTCTGTTAAGGGTTTACTAACTATAGCCTTTTGTATCACTTACTCTAAAACGGTATTATTTTATTGCAATATATTTTGTTAAAAATAAAAATTGGGTTTTATTTTTAGACTCATTGGTCTCATTAGTTCCTTGATCTAATTTATTTTATAACACATTGGCGTCCCGTTCACCAGGCGATAACAAACAAAGCCTCAAATAATGTCTATATGACCCCGAATGAGGCCGAAGGACACAATAGTAGCGTTTTACCTGCAAATAAAACGCTTGTTGTGTCCGGAGACTCATTCGGGGTCATAATTTTAAAGTCTGCCTGGTTTAATTGGTTCTCAAGTTTTTAGGTTTTTGAGGCCACAATGAACTTTTGGCGCGCTGCAGCCACCTGGTGAACGAAGACGGAAATACGTCATCATCGTGTTGTCAAAAGGCGATATTTGCATATACCTGTATGGATGTGACACGGAAACGGAAGATGCTTGACTCAAATAATGTCTATATGACCCCGAATGAGTCTCCGGACACAACAAGCGTTTTATTTGCAGGTAAAACGCTACTATTTTAGGCTTTCACGGTTTAAAACTAAACTTATATTGTCACTTACGGGATATCTTCCGTGATTATTTATTGTTTTGAGCTCCCGATATTTCGACGCTGTTGCAAGCGCCATGATCGCGGGTTGACTGGAGACTGCGGGTGGATGGAAAATATTTCAATCGAGAGGATGGCTTCAAATTGTCGAGTACGTGGAATCCAGTTTTGAGTATGCTCAAAAGTAGCAGCCGGCATCATACAAAAAACTCCAAAAAACCTGGTGATACTGTGAGTGCGTTTTGTCGTGACTTAGTGTCGAGTTCCAATAGTGCGCGTAGCAAAAGACTAAGAAAGAGGGTAGACAGATTTGTCTGCTCGTAACAATTTTATTTTCCATCCACCCGCAGTCTCCAGTCAACCCGCGATCATGGCGCTTGCAACAGCGTCGAAATATCGGGAGCTCAAAACAATAAATAATCACGGAAGATATCCCGTAAGTGACAATATAAGTTTAAATAATGTTTTGTAGTCAAAGTGAAAGCGATTGTATTCCGTTACAATAGGGTGCTATTTTGTCTGGAGTCAAAACAAGGTTTTTCTTTAGATTTTGACAACTTCATTTAATATGTGTTCCTAGTGAGTTAGGTCAATGTTTTCACAGAGCAAATCTACGTAACAGATAAGTCTAGGCTCAGATCTGTGCACAGCCTTATCTAGTACCTATGTGATCATGTATTTGAGCTCAATTCACTGTAATGTATGGCTGTTGGCCAGTTCTTGTAGGCTAGTTACGAAATGTGAGACCGATGCAAGATATAAGCTTGAGATATGGATAATTCTTTACTAGTTTATGCATCATATTGAACGAGCAAGGTCTTCTCTAATATTAACTTTAATGTTTTAAATTAACTAGTCAATTAATCTAAAGTTGCATTTATAATTGTTACCTATAATTAATTAACCCTATTTTTCAAACATCTTCAATATCTTGTTATTCCTCATGTGCTCAACAGCTTACCTTATTTATATTTAAACAATTTGTACACTGAATAGTATTAGCATCTCTAGTTTTTCGTTGCAAAAAAGGTAGGTACCTACTGTATTTATGATCAGTTTTTTTCCATCAGCGTGGCGTATCACTATAAAGGGTGTGAAAAAAGACACTTGTTCTCCACATCGTCATTGAAATCATTTTTTTGTTCTACACCATACTTGGGAACCTTCTAGCTACGGAGATATTGGCGGTCAAAGTTACAACTTTTTCGCACTTTATTTTAATAAATGTTTTTGATGTACGATTTCAAACACATCCAGGACCCCGTACTATTCATTCCATCGATCTGCACAATGTTTTAAGTGCTTAGTACATTGTGTCTTACCGAAAAACGTGAATTTTCACCCCACAAAAAGTCATCTGTCAGCAAACATTTTTGAGTAAAAGTTTGATTTACAGAATGCTTGGTTAACGGTTTCGTGAAGAATCTGTTAACTCCCTGTGTGGTAATCCTTCCTAGGAACTAAAATAAAAAACTGACCTCCAGTACGTACTCATAAATCGCTGTCACTTTAAACTTGATACTTCAGTTACTTACTAACCTTAACAACCAGTAATGCACAAGCACACAACATGGCGTCAACACAGTAGCAGCTACCAATGATCTGTTGCAAAATGATTTATGATTACAAACAATCTAACCACTTCGAACAGGAACACCTACTCATGCATTCAGAGTTTCAAACTACAAAACTACTTACCCGTAGTATGTCATTAGCTATGCTAGCTTTACAAATTAATTACCTATATGTATCTATGCTATATTATACTGCTGAAGAGTTTGTTTGTTTTGTTGAACACGCTAATCTCAGAAACTATGGGTTGGAATTGAATAAAAAATTGTTTTTGATGGTCCATTTATCGAAGAAGGCTATGTAACATCAGGCTACGACCAATGAAAGCGGAGCATAAATGAAAAATGTTGCAAAAACGGGGAAGAATTATTCCTTTTGTGAGCTTTTTTCTTTTTTCTTATGTGACGCAGACGAAGTTGCGTGGGTCAGCTAGTAGCTCATAATGCCAGCCAGTAAGTGACTTACTGTAGGAGGTAACGGCATGGATGAAAGAGGTTATCTATCAGCGAAGACCTTCGTAGAGAGAAATATCACAATGCAACGGGGTAGCTCACTTTGTGTGTTTTAAACACTAGCCGACAAAAAAAAGGAGGAGGTTCTCAATTATGATATTTCTTTGTTTTTACCATTCGTGGTTGCTGCTAATTTTAATTCAAATTAACCCTTAATATAACAGGATCGTTGATTTCTTTTTTCACTTGCAAAAGTTGAAATCCTTAAAAAAAAGTGAAAATAGAAAAGCTAAACCTTATCCTGTAATACATAATTTACGTTTTCATAACCTAAACTAACCTTTTTGCACTAAACCGAAAAATCCTTAAAAGTCTTCAACATCTGATAACGGGTAACACCTTATTTTTTTTTTTTCGGGTGGGAAATAATCGAATGACTTCTCCCACTCTGGGCGGAGCGGGAGGGGGAGTGTCAGACTTGTACTGACTAAAATATGCCTAACGTCAGTTCATATTATGTTGTAATCAGAGAAAGGTCAGTGACCTTACAGTTAACATTTCCTTTGCAATATTACTGGCTATAAATGTTAAACCCGATACTATGTGTATCTTAAGTTCTTAACTACAAACGGATAACGTCATTATACCTGTAGATTTAATCACAGGATACTTTAAGACAAATTAATTCATGTTTACATCACATAATTATCATAGCTACAGTCTTTACTTTTTTAATTCATGCATCCATTGATTTTTGCATCTTAAATGTATTGAAAGGCCTTACTACCTTCCTTTTACCTTTGGAGGTACCCGATGCTTGCAAACAGAAGAATATTTTCAAAACACTCAACCATTAAAAAAATTAAAATGACTAGTATTTTGCAAAACCTTAACTAATAAACCAGAAGGTTTATTTGGAATTATCTCTACGTAGTGTTGGTTTCGACCATCCAACCTTTATTTTATCTTATCTAACCTCTTTTATTTATTCAAACCAGTTAGTAGGCATTATATAAAAATGATAATAATCCAGTATATTTCGGTGACGGTCGTGGTGGCATTGACCTTACGAATTAACATGCAAACTGAGATTGAAAGTTAATTTTATTCGGAGAAATGCGAATGCATTTAAAACATACATTCAGTTTTACACTTTTATTAAAGAAAGAGGCGCATCTTAAAACTACTGGGTACTATACCAATGTGACTTTTTTGCAACTTATAGGACGTTTTCCTAAGCAACCTGTCTAGCCTTTTCAAAGCTTTTTTTTTTGGGACAAGCCTGCCACTCTATTTCCAAACCACTGTAAATCCTGAAAGCCAGTATCAACAGTGGCGACCACCAGAAAAGCGCCGAGACAATGAAGCTCCTGACGAAGTCCCAGTGAATAAATTTAACTGTCTTGGATCCCGAAACGAAATTAATCCCAGCCTTGTTGGGGTCGTTTTCCAGTCTAACCGGATCCAGCTGAATACCAGTACTTTACATTGATCGACTGCCTATCTGACCTTCTCAACCCAGTTAGAACTGAGTAATATACACACACTTTGGTAAGGCTTTCAGTCTTCCGTTTTCCTAACCGAGGAAATCAATTGAGTAAATAAGTAATTTAAGGATGATATTTCTAGAATGGAAGCGACTGCTAAGATGAAAGTAACAGAGAAATATAAGTCATGCTGCGCAGGCACTGAATAAGTCATGCTGCGCAGGCACTGAATAAGTCATGCTGCACAGGCACTGAATAAGTTGGGATTGGGACAGGAAAATGATGATAAGGACCATTATTAATGAAATTTATAATTATGTACAAATATCTATACTAATATTATAAAGCAGAAGAGTTTGTTTGTTTGTTTGGTTGAACGCGCTAATCTCAGGAATTACAGGCTCGAATTGAAAAATTATTTTTGCGTTGGATAGTCCATTTATCGAGGAAGGCTATAATTATAACATCACGCTATGACCAATAGGAGCGGAGCAGCAATAAGAAATTTTGCAAGCGGGAAAAAACCTTCCGTTGAGCAGGCGATGCGTTGTGATATCATAACTTCACGCGAACGAAGTCGCGGGCACAAGCTGATGTTTAGATATAATATTTGAACAACATATTTTTAAAACTATGTCGATCACAGCAGTGGCATTTGATTAGCTTCATATGTCGCCACCCGCATCGTCACCTCATTGGATGCCATATTAGAGTAAATTTTCATTCAAATCTCGCAACCTCACTTACGATCACTTACAAAATATCAATTTATTTATAAATAACTTACTAAATACTATGTCTTCCTAATTGCATCACTAACGTAATAATATAAGGTGTTATTAAATGATAATCTTATAGAACTATTAACCTTTAGGATGGGAAAATGCGCGTGAGTCGGTTTCAAAACACTGGGTCTGTAAGGCATTGTACCACCGCTTGTGTGAATGACGTGGGAAATATTTGAACAATAACAATTACTATTATTTTTTGTAATTAATTCTTTGTTAGAGTTCGCACTAGAAATTCTTACGGATCCCTTAGTCCAAGACTGCCTTATGGTAGGACAGAACTCTAGATTCTTGTGTGATCTAGACTGACTGCATACGAACGCACTCTTAGGTCCATGTTCACCGAAAAGATAACAGTCTGATTACCTAAAAACAGCTGTCATTGTGACATGTTCCCATACAAAAATGTGTTTTAAACAGCTATTTTTAGATAATCAGAGCGTCATCTTTTTGGTGAACATGGACCTTTCTCAACCAGCATGCCGGAGAGATATTTCTCATGTAAAGCCAAGACAGAAACCTATGGGAGGCATTAAAACTCTGACACCAGGTTTAGCACAAGCCACACGAGAAAGAAGAAGACTCTCACTCTACAGATTTGTAATGTATTATCAACATCAGACTGAAACAGTCTCAAGCGGAACATAAGCCGCTCCAATCAATAGCATGCCATCCATTTACAATTTGTAGTACTTAAACCAAACATGTTAGGCAAAAGACCTGGGGGTCTAAAATGGCCGCATTAGTAGAATCGTAAATGAATAACGTAAAAAAAATAAAATTATTAAAATGGTCTTTGTAACCATGACCATAAAATCCATTTTAAGAATTTTTAATTTTCGTGATTCACTTTATTGAAAAAAAAATAAAATTCTTAAAATGGACTTTATTGTAATGGCTACAAAGACCATTCTATGAATTTAATATTTGTAACGTGATGCATTTACGATTCTGCTAAAGCGGCCATTTTAGACCCCCTGTTGTGTGTTGTAAGACTTGTGGACCTTATAGACACTGAGGTGAATCTACCTATATCTATACTAATATTATAAAGAGGTAAAATTTGTTTGCAAGTTTGTATGTGGGGGTAATCTCCGGAACTAATCATCCAATTCTAAAAATTGTTTCACTGGCAGAAAGCGAAATTATTCGTGAGTATTATAGGCTTTAAATTATATTGATATCATGCATATTAGCCGAGCTATCTTAACTTTTACAGACGAAGTCGCGGGCGAAGCGCTAGTAGGTAAGATTATCTGCAGAAGGATTCATACTACCAATCATTCTTCTATAGGTTGAGAATTACATACTTAGAGACGTTCGGGTTACAAAAGAAATATTCACTTGTTGTGTTCATTGGCCTGTGCTATGAACTTTAACCTCACCTAAACCCATCGTTAGTTGCCTCATGAGGTTCTAAAGGGCGCTTATGTAATGTTTTAAATATCACCTAAAGGCTTTTCTTGACTCGTAAATCAAAAATAGAAATAAAAATGTAGGATTTTACCTAACATGATTGAAAGAGAGGGAGGGGAAGGTCAAACAAAAGATGGATGGGTGGAGTGAAGAATGCAAACAATTGCGTGACGGTTGATAGGGCAAACTGGAAGAAGGGATGGTCTTTCACCGATTCCAAACCACATGAGACAAGAGCAGAAAGATGATTATAAAATTACCGCCAATATGAACAAGATATTAGATTGTTTGTATGAAATACTGGTATTTAGCTGTATCCATTAGGATTGGAAGCTGAACCCAACATAGTTAGGAAAAGGCTAGATTGCATATATAGATTATAGTCATGATATAATGACACCGGTCCTGTGCCTTATAAAGCAATAAACTACTTTTGTTTTTTTGTACCTGTAAGGCTGTAACTTTGTTAAAAGGGGTGTTATTGCTATAAGTTAGTCTTATATTAACATCTTATAATTATACCCCACTTTTTGATTATTATGAGATGACAGTCGCATATCCCACGAGATTTTTGGAGATGACAATTTCATATCCCACGAAATTTTCGAGGGTCACAAAAATCTAAGAAAAAAATCATACCTTTCTCACAAAAATCACGATAAACTTTCTCCCTTGGGAAATAAAAAATCAAGTAAATAATACTAATGAAGGTGACAATACGAAAGTTTTACCAAAATTTTCCTTTCATTTTATACCTTTGCGTTAGTATAAGATTTTCTCCCACGGCCGTGATCAGTATAGTATTTATTATACCTGTAACAAAAACAAAAGGTAGTTATTAGAAAGTGAAATAAGTCACATAAGATCTTTTTGAAATTAAACAGTCGGCTTTTGTTTTAAACAAGAAAGCATGGACGGAGAAAATATCATCAGAAATTGAAGAATTCTTCGTTAGTGATGTGGCGACAAGCGCTCCTGTTGAGTGTGAGACCTTAGATTTGATACCTAGGTTGGGCAAAGTGCTGATGGTTTTTTTCAATGATTGATGAATTTTCCACTGAACTGAGAGGTTTGGAGGGAGACAGGGGAAGCCAGTGAAACACAATGTAGGCTGTCAAAAAAAGTTTTTTTTTTCAGTAGTAGCTCGGAGTGTGTGCCCGATCATTGGCAATAGGGTCGTCCCCTATCACATAAAATCGGACTTAAACATATCAAATGAAAGAAATGTGGGTGTTACTTTTCATATCTGCCCAATATTTCGGGGACTAAAGGCGTAAAGTAATGCTTAATTAAAAAATTAAATAACTTCTATTCCTCTTAAAAATATACAACATTATTTTCCTAATTGAATCTGACCACTTCTATGAAAATATGTACTGAGAAGTATACGTGTTCTGTGGTAACTGAAACCACCTAGTTACAAGTAGTGGGTGTCTTAAGTGGGTATTAAGTACAATCATGACATCATGCTGCTAAATCTGTTTACCAATTGATATTAATGTGGCTTGAGTTGCTACAACGATTATGGTATTATCCGTTGAGAACCATACGATAGACATTAATATTAGAATAAAAACGGTGAAGGAAAACATCGTGAAGAAACCCTGTTCTAGAACCAAAAATTTGAAGACATGTGACATCTACCAACCCGCACTGGGCCCGCGTGGATTATTGCCCATACGCAAAATACGCGCTTTGACGTAGAGTTGCGGATACCAGCCAGAGTGTCTCACTTTCAATTCGTCTAGCAAAATGCCTAAAATTAATGTCCACACAGTACCGAAAGCACTGGCTAGCCAAAGACTGAATTCAGGAGAATTGAGAGAGGGGCCTTTGCCCAGCAGTGGGAGAGTATAGGCTTTTTAGTTTTAGTTAGTTAGTTACAAGCTAGTTAGTTCTATTTTCACACGGTGTCTACTCCACTAATTAGGAAGAAAAACAAGAAAATATCTGCGTTTAATTCCGAGTCATAAGCAGTTTCAGCGGTGACATTAATTCATTCCCAATTTGCAACATACCTAATCTAAAAACGAAACCAAAGTACAAATTAAGTACTAAAGTTTAAACCACAGCTCCATTTGGACGAATTAAGTCCTAAAAGGATTAGCCAATCAGACTCCTACACCCAACAACAAAGGGGCTAAAGTTACCTCATATTAATATCACATAATCCATACGCAAATGATATGCAATTTGCATTCGCCTGCAACCGCATTTCTTATGGGAAACTGTTAGTTGGTTGAGTATACCTGCAGACTTCAGGGTCGGACTGAGTGAACGGTGCGTTTTGGTCAAGGGTGCTAAAATGTGAATGTTGATCGCGCTTTGTTTCTGTAATTTCGTTCGGTGGGTATTGTTTTGTTGAATTGCAACAGTCTTCTTGAGATTAACATTTTCTCAGAGTGTAATGTTGGATCTGCAGTGAGAGTTGAATAGTATTATTATTCATAATGTCGGTAACTAAAGGTAAACGCGTCCAGATGTTACAAAGATTTTGTAAAAGAGACTATCACTTGAAACGGATCCTTTTTTTGAGAGTCAATTTCAAGTGTGTCCTGATTTAAGCTGATTTTTAGATAAATGTATGGCTGTAATTCATGTTATGCTATACTGACACTTCTCTAAAATATCACTAAACATGAATTTCAGGCAAGTAATAGAAAAATCTTCGCAAATCTCTTAGAGATATTCTGTTATTCCATTTATGACTCTATCATTACATTTTTTTGCCAACATCACTCCTCCCAAGTCCTACCCTGCCAGTTTTTGCAATATCAAAGCCCAACCATAGTCACCGCGGCAGAGGTTACAAACATTCGGTGAGAAGAAAACTAATTGCAGAGATTCGCAACCTGTGAGAGTGTGAAACAATGTAAGTTAGCGGCAACTCAGGCGCAACACTCCTCTAATTGATGATCTCATACAGTAAGTAGCACAGTTTAGCAATATGTGCTTTATTTTCTATATCTATTTGTAAATAGATTTCTTTTTGAATTTGAATAATTCTCACGGCAGGCTTAAATGGTGATGATATATCTTGCTAAGATGTTGAGCGTATACTTTGTTACTGCAATATTTGTGATTAATTTGAGTAAAAACTTTATTTAAGGGTGTCCAACATTCAAAAACATTAGCTCTTATACTTTCCAAAAAGGTTTGTTAACCAAAAAGTCGCGTAACATCTTTCACCAGTATAAACAGTCTTTTCAGAGACTTTTATTTAGTTATAGATGATATAAAACATAACATAAAATCATGCCTGTTATCCCCAAAGGGTTAGGCAGAGGTGTTGTACCCATTAGTACACCCACATTTTGCCACTTTTATTTAAGTGTCATGTTATAAGCAGGGCCGGATTTCCCTATAGGCCGAGTAAGCCCGGGCTTAGGGCGGCAAAATTTGTTTAATTTTTTTTTAAATATAACAAATTTGGCCGCCTGATAAAATTTGTTTTATAAAGTTTTTTTTTAATTATGTGCCCACGCGGCTCCGTGTAAATACTCAAAAATGTGTCCATAAGTGTTCCCGCAAAAAAAAATTACATGTATGGCGATTACGATTATTAGAAGTGTTGCTCATCCAACTGAATCTTTGCTTACTAGTTTATTCCAAGGTTAATTTCATTTCTGTAGTTTATTAATTTAATTTTTCATGATTTACAGCACATAGGGGGCGGCAATCTTTCGTAACGTATCAAATCCACCCCTGGTTATAAGGGGCGATCTTTTTGCCATAAACCTATCACAAATCCAGTCTCCGTGGCTGCAATTGAGAAATGCCTGATGAAAAAACTTAACGAAACTCTGCCCCGCCCGGGAATCGAACCCGGGACCTCATGCTCAGCAGTTGTGCTTGTGACTACGCAACCAACGACGCAGATGACATAAAACTTAAGTGGAATAAGATTCTTGTAGGAGAAAAGCGTCTAACGAGACATAAAGAACGCTGGGCGGTGCCAAATGAGCGTCGAGAAATTCTCAATTGACTGTTGTAAGAGTTGCTAATTATAGTGCTCTTTTAACTTGGACGAGATAAGCACCTATTTCATTACATTTGTATATTCCCAGATGATATTATCGTAATGATAAACTTTTGAAAACCGTAACAAATTAAAACCTTTTGTTTATAAGCAAAACAAAGTATAATAACTACGTTTGTACAGATAGATTGATCTTAATTAAATTATTACAGTTTTACGACTGTACTTTTACCTGCTGCTAAATACAGAATTCAATGAAAATCTGTTGAAGCTCGACTCTCTAACTTTACATTCCATTTTCTCCCTGTTTCTCTGTTTTCATCCCATAAGCTATCCTAAGTTTTATATGTCCAAGAAATTAAATACTACTATTTCACTAAAAACGTCCGCGTTTGCAAAGTTTACCAAATGGGATTGAATGTACGCATACCCAAAAGTTCACGAAATGGGATACAGTGTGTGAAGATCAAAATAGGACTTTTGTGATGTTATTTTGTTTAGTTGTCGAAATGGGAAAGTTATGAGAAGTAGTCAAAATGTTTAACAAATCAACACATACTTAATTGATTAATTATCGAAATTATTTGTATCGTATTTTATTCGTAAATAAATCTTTCTTAACTATTTCATCGTCGCCATATAAAGCCAAAACACATCGCAAATGTTTTTAGCGCATCACTGTCATAAATTCTTAGGTGTAGTGTACACAACTATGCTTTATTACTTGGTAACATTGGCTAATAAAACATTCAGTCGAATTGGGAACCTCCTCCTTTCAGAAATCGGTTAAAAATTACGTCACTTATGTCTCACTCAATATTAACAAATACTGAGGAAAGATCTACGGCCATTTGACTAAAAAACGTTAACATTGGAAAATCATTCTTATCATTTTAAACATAAGACTTACTATGAAAATTAAGTTTATTCTATGTTATAAGAAAGCACCGTAATAATATTTAACTTATAACCATTTCGGTAGATCACCAAACCGGATATTGTCTAACAGTACATTTAGTAAAAAAAACTAATTTCCAATTCTCCTATTTACATAGACATATGATACTCGTACATAGATAAAACGCATAATTTTTATTTTGTTGAAAGCCTTCAACGTTCCGAGGTGATCTTCTTTTAAAACTGTTCTTTTAATAGGTCAACTTGAATTCCATTTTTAAATCAAGTGACAATTGTTTATTTGTAAATCATCGACTCTGTAAAAGTTGATGTTCTTTTTTCAAAATTTTATAGAATTTCAAGTGCTACAAGGACTTTTCAAAACACCACGCTGCAGCACAAGGTTATTTTGGCATAATTCTATGACGTTGGTTTTTCACAACATTAAACTGGCATAGAAACCGCTTAGTTCCGATGTTGGTCGAAAACTAGGAAAACACTGCATTAAACAACAGACAAACTAGACTTGAAGACATGTCAACTACGTCTTTTTAATATTAATTTGCAATAAAAACATGTATTTGGCAACTGAATAATGCAAACTTGACGCAATCATTATTCGTATAATAAAACTAATATTACGGTTTTGACATTTACTAGCTGATGTTTGTTATTTTGTAGGAGATTTGACAACTAATTCTTTTCGTAAGTTTAATTTGAATTGAAACATTATTGGTTCAACTTCCGTGATTGCTCACATACAAAATGTATAACGTACATACAAGGAAAAACTCAATTTCTGAATACACGTTACCAATCTCTATAACTACGGCAAAACCTTTTATCTCCCTTTTCCAATCTTAAAAAGCAGAAGGAATGATTACCCTTACGAAAACTGTACACACCAGACTATTTTTTATCACACCAATAATTCAACGTCAACTTAACACAAACTTCCTACACTAAAATTGGCAGCAAGTGAAAATTTATGTGCACCACAGATCATACGAAAAAAAAGTCACCTAATTCAGGAAGCTTAGGAACCGCTCCTACAGCCTATATGTATACAAGTAACCAATAGTGAAGAAAGTAGTTCTAGAGGTATACCCGGAGACATTTTGTGATAAGTGACATCGCCTTAAGACGATGTTTCATAATAATAATATGTGCATTAAAATGCCCATATGTTCACCTGTCAGCGAGGCGACGGGTTGATCTCGAATTATTATGAAGTCTGTTCTTTATACGCAGGCTATACAGGTGACACAAGTAGGAAAGCAACTTGGTAAGACTTTTAAATTGAAGCGGCAAGAAGCAAACATTATTGGTTGACTCTGTGGTTTCATTCTAGGCTAAATCTGAGGCTTAATATTATATTTCTATTAGCACTTTTTCTTGCCATGTATTTTAACTTTAAGCTTCTTAATTAACCCTCTCTATCCCCTTGTCGTGCCCTGTGTCTTTAAGAGCACTTATTGACGTAACTGACAATCCTATAGTCGTGTGTCTTAGCTTCAGACTGAGACAAATATTGCCATCGACCCACAAAAACGGGTGTTTAAGAAATTGTAACTACTCTACATTCCCGAGGTTTTTGCTAAGAAGATCTAAGAAAACGTTAGTTAGTAAAGCATTCTTACTTTTACTATGCCAAGCGTCATTACCATACGTATCGTACTACGACACATTACAGCCTCATTCTGATCGTCCAACCATCTAGAAAGTCCTTGGACCATAAACGAGTATACATTTACAGATGCTTAAACAGCTGGTATTGCACTCCATTAATGCTTAATGAAGATAACCTAGGTGATCTTGAATCAAGGCGTAAGTTACGAAATGTTTGGTAAAAAAATAAATCTTTCAAAAAAAAAATACGTTTAGATTTATCTAGAACTTCAAACATTTAATTTAGGAATCAACATAAATATTTAAATAATTGCAATAATAATGACACAACCGTATCAGCAATATGACATAAATCAAATGATTAGCTTATGTTTGTAAGGTGTGACAAAATACGCAAAATCGTAACCTTGGATCAGTCGTTTTAGATGCAAATGTTTTAAGTTTCTTCGTATTGTTCACAGTTTGATCATGTTGTATAATGTTTGATGATAAATACAGGTTTAATGCTGATGTTAAGAGGATTTGTGCATAAGCTACGCTAGCTGAGATAAGGAAACGTTGGACCGTCTGGTTTTACGTTTTCCGAAGACAAATATGTTCTATTTCATCACACAATGTAATATGAAATGGATTACAAGCGTTTTGTCTTCTATGGGTACATTGGGTACCTACCATTTTTAGGGTTCCGAACCCAAAGGGACCCGATTGTGTATTTCTGTTGCTGTTTTAACAACAAATAATAAAATAAATTAAAAGTATACAACGATGGTACAGAACCCTTCATTAGCAATTCCAACTAGAGATAGCTGTTTTTTTTATTATCATTTTAATACGAGACGAGGCTTTACGTGTTTAATAAATACCTTTTATATTTCAATCTGAGTCGTAATTGTGACTAGAAAATCCGAAATAAATAAATAATTCCTTGACATCTCACACAGCCCCATCTAGTGCCACACTCAGCAACAAGGCTTGTGTCGTGGACACCAGATAGTTGAAATACTAGATAAATACTTTTTGTTTGTAAATACATACTTAACATATATATCAACATCCATGACTCGGAAACTAAAATGTCCATGCTTATCACACAAACATTTGCTCCTACCGAGATTCGAACCCGGGATCCTAAGAACGTACGGCAGCCTCACTACCGCTGCGCCATTCGGGTCGTCAAATAACCCGACAAAACTCTCCAACAATATTTTATTTGCGATACCAGTCAACATTTGTTCTGCAAACATATACGTTTACAACAGTTTCACTGGAAAACTCACGCTTATTATATCGTCGACACTTCCAGTTTGTAACAAGATGAAACGCAACGACACACCGACGCGGTCGCATAGTTGCACACATCAACGTACGGTTTAGTGTGTGCGTTAGCTCTTTCTTCATTGAGTCTATTTAAACCCTTGTTTCTAATTGAAGTATAACGTAACATAGGCATGGTGGAAAAAAGTACACCCAAATTTCAAAGTTATGTTAAAGCCCCATGTAAGCGGGGTCTAATTAAAGTAGTTTTCACTTAAACCAATATCAACTTTATGAAGTGTAAATTAAGTTATCTTTTGAAAGATAGGTACAACTGAAAAAGTTGAAAAATTGTTGGAGTTGTAGAGCAAACTGCACCTATTGTGTAAAGTTGAGCTTCCAACCACATAAATGGTTGTTTATACTTTTTTGGAAACAAAACTCCGAGCATTACTTAGTTCGGTATTATTGGCGCAAGTCGCATTTCTTTGCCCTTATATCATAAGTTGATAGTAGATTATTGATCTTTATCTCTGATAAGATAGCTGGTAAAATGTCTGTAAAACATACAAAGTTAAAACTTAAATAGTTGGTTTCTTTTTGCGTTTATGCGTTGAGTGAAATAGATCTCACGGATGCTTACTTCTTTATTGCTTTTCCAGCTAGACGCATATTACATATTAAAGTCTACTAAGAGCCCTGTGAACAGCTTTACACCTATTATATAGCCAGGAAATTGAATAATAAGGATTATACTGTAATTTACGGCGCTTATTATTACTATTAATAACTTATTCAATGTTTTTAAAACAACCAATGGTTTTCTATATACAACGTGTAACTATTACTTATATGCTCAAAACCTGAAAATATGTAAGGTAGTTTGATCAGAATCACGAACAGAATCAATTGAACCACTTTTTAATATAGGTCACATTTTTCAAAAAACTCTTCATTAAAAATGTTGCCCTGTCTATTTATTATTAGGTCATAAGCCATCACGTGCGCAAACCTCCCAAAATAGATAAACAAATGGTTGTCGTCCAATTTTCTCATACGCGGGATAATAATAGTTCTTGCCAGTAAATCTAATTGCCAGTAAAACTAAAATAGCACATAAAACCTTTAAATTTTTTTAATTTTTTTTTTTTCTCTCAGAATTAATTGAATTAAAAATCATTTGGGGTGTCTGTCGTCTGAGGTTTTGCGCGTTTAACGTTACACGTTGTATATTATCCTTATTTTCTAAGTCAATACACCAGTTTCATCGTTATCTATTTTGCTATTTGAAACAGTTATGTAGGTACGGCCGAGGTAATAAATTATATTGACAGTTAAACACATATTACAATCATGTTTCTATTTAAAATTGACAGCAGGAGTAAATAAAGTATATGAACGGGTCAAGGAGCAAATATACCGCAAACCGTTTTTGAATGATGATACGTTATGATATGGTAAAAAACACTAATAAATAATATTTCTATATGATTTGCAAATTTTTCTGTAAGGTATATTTTTATAACGTGATTTTGGTGAAAACGTGTTTTATTATAATTTATATAAAGAAATGATGCTAGCCGACCCAAACATAGTTGGGAAAAGGCTACGCAGATGATGATGATAAAGAATAGTGCATTATGGTACAAGTGTGTAATGTTGGTGATTACCGCCGAGGCGCCATTGAGACCCGAGCCGTTAGGCGAGGTTCTTAAGAGAGCCGAGGACGGTAATCATCAACACACACGTGTATCATACGACGTTTTTCAACACACTTGAGAATAAAATAATACTAAAAATAACTATAATTTCAACAGTGAAAACGATGGCGGGAATAATTAATCAGTTTTCCTATGCGCGCGCATCTAACAATGGCGATCGGCCATAGACTAAAAGAATGAGGTTTCTTTTTTTTGGCTTTTCGCGGATAGCGTTTTAGCCACGTACGAAATGGGGAATTTAAAGTTTTATTATTAAAAAAAAAGTAAAAAAAATAGAAAACAAAAGTTGCATTTGAGTGAAAGTTTTATTTATTAAAAACTTATAAGTTGAAATTATCTATGTAGATACGAAGTTGTATGAAATGAGCAAGCAATAGGTACATTAATTTATTTGTACTATTGAACACGATCTTTTTTGTATCGAAACTTTTTTAAGAACAAAGCAATTCAACCAATAAAATAAAAAAAAAACCCTATAACTCACATGTGAATAATAGCAATGAAAAAGTCACAGTTTGATTACAGGTGTCATTATGTGCCTAATTGCGGTGAAATTAGAGTCACTTTATGAGCAAGTGTGTTGAAAATTATGTTATACCTAGTACTCGTATTAATAAAAAATTATAATAAAATTTATGCTAACATTAATCCATCCATAAATCATTACGCGGTGAAATATTTTGTAAAGGATTTAAAGTTTCTGATTTATTATATTTCTGCGCAAATGTATACTTAAAAATATAATATTATATGCAACTTTAACCACAGCTCGCGTCCTCAATAGCGAAATATTGCACATGGTTGATCGGTGTTACGTTATTATAAATCTCTTTAGTAATCGAGGTTTGAGAGATAAACTACTCGTAGTAAGAAGATGCTGATTTTATTCGACGAAAAAAGGTTTTATAAAAATAATTATAAAAATTATAAAAAAAATATAATAAAAATTATAAAAATATTCCCCTCAAACCCATTGGTAAAATTATTTGTTTAAATTTACATAACATTAAGCCTGTAATTTCTGAAGGGTAGGCAAAGGTGTAGGTACCTAATACTACACCCACATTTAGTCAGTTATGTTTTTAAGTCCCATATAGGAAGCAAGCCTATTGCCACCAACCGGGCACAAATCTAGACTCCGTGGCTGCTACTGAGAATTTCCTGATGAAAAAACCCAATCTCACTTTGCCCGGCCTGGGAATTGAACCCAGGACCTCAAGCTCACCTAGAGCTCCACTAGACCAACAAGGCAATCGGTATTATCTTACTAAAATTAAAACCCTATTTGAAAGTTTTTTGCTTCAATTCCAAGCTTATTAGTGTACACGGGTCTATAATATCATTGTAAACTAATTGAATTGTTGTGTCCACCCACGGTTATATCAAGCTCGTTTTAGTTTGTAGATTAGAAAAAACATTCATGAGCAAGTCTTGCTTAATTAGCACTTAGAATTTAAGCAAAAAATCATCCAAGTCTATTGAATCAACAGTCATTGACAAATGAAAGATCCAGTGAATGTAAACTTTCTTCTTTATATGTTTTATGTTTACTCGTAACAATCTTACAACTCCTCAGAATTCATTATTGTTGCATTTCCGACTACAAAATTATAACCACAGCAAAATTGACCACAACTTTACAAAGAAGAAGAAGAAGAAGAAGAAGAAGAAGAAGAAAGAAGAAGAAGAAAAAGAAGAAGAAGAAGATCTAAATTAGCATACATCGAACAAATAGTAATCGCCACAAATCACCACAAACATTCATCCCAATACATTTCCTTACCCACTAATTACCCACCAACAAAATTACCGTTCGCAAATACATCAATTGTGTATCACAAATATGTACATATATTTACCGAACGGCAGTAAACCGCTTCCTTCCTACCGAACGACACTTTCTTTCCTTTACCGATCGGAATACATTCGTTACTCGGTACTAATTACTTGCTTAAGTATTGCACAATGCAGGAAGTGCTCCATAAGAAGCATCTTGATTGATACTTTGACTGTATTACTGTTTACTTCCATGAGAATAAAGAGGCGTTATGGAAAAGTCGACGGTAAATGTATGGGAAAATAAGACTGAGAATCCTGTAGAATGAAGACAATACTGCAGGGTAGTCACATTCTATCATGCATAATTTACTCTTTAATATGAACGGATACTAGTGTACACATCGTCCACATTAAAATTGCGCTCCACAATTCAATTGTTTGTACTTTTAGCGAGAGCGAATTTGCAGTGCAACCTTACAGTTTTTAAAGAGATGCAATGCAACCAGGTGCAAGCGATGCCGATGCCGTCAAAAATTACTCAATAATTAAAGATTATGAGAATATTAATAGTGTATTTCTTAACAATTAAAAGATGCATCAATATTTAAATAATGTCTTGATTTTAATTAAAAATCTTGCAACCCGATGACAGTTTAAATTAGCTATGATTGAATGACCGGCAAACTCAATCAAGATTAAATAAATTATATGTGTCAATCTTGTTTAAAATATTCCTAAAATAAGAATCTTGTTTGACACGATTTTCGATTTTCTTTTATTAATACATTATTTTTACAGTTGTGTGTAGAACCTAGAGAAGCTCGTGGTAAAATCATATAAAAACTTTTTTTGCAAAAAATAAAACCGACTTCAAAAAAAAACAAAAAAGTGAAAAATAACTTAAGCTTCTGAAGTCGGTGACCTTTGTTTGATTGATTTAATTTTTTTGTCACCGACTTCAGAAGCTAAAGTTATTTTTCACTTTTTTGTTTTTTTTTTAAGTCTGTTTTATTTTTTGCAAAAAAAGTTTTTATTTTTCACTTTTTAGTGATTCACATGTGCTTGATACACATGGAAAGTGCATACCGTTACAATTGCAACAAGCCCAAACACGACTAGGATACATTGTCTCATTATGGAGTTCCATGACTCTTGGCTTCATCATCAGATCTGATGGTAGAATTGTTCTTATCAAACGCAAATGCGTTACTTGTTGTAGAAAATACCAAAATCACTGTACGTTATCCTATAAAATTTGAAGAGTTCCCTCGATTTCGCCAAGATTCCATCATCAGATCCCGACTTGGTGGCTATGGTACCATTTGGAAAGTATACCCTTTCCAACAAAAAAAGAATTTTTCAAATCGGTTGGCAAGCGATGGAGTTATGCGCGAACAAACATAAAAAAAAAAAAAAAAAAAAAAATAGAAACATCCGAATTGAGAACCTCCTCCTTTTTTAGAAGTCGGTTAAAAAGCCGCTCTGATCGATCGTTATGTTAAGCCGTGCTTGCCTAGGTTGGTCTATGGATGGGTGACCACCCTTACCGAGTTTCCTCCGTGCCTCGGAAAGTACGTAAAGCAGTTGGTCCCGGCTGCCATTTGTCTATCTTTGACAGTCGTTACAGGTAGTCAGTGGCCCAAAAAGTCTGACAACCAGTCTAACCAAGTGGTATCGCATTTCCCAGTATTAACTGGGTTGTGGAGGTTAGACAGGCAATCGCTCCATGTAAAATACTGGTATTCAGCGGCATCCGGTTAGACTGGAAGCCGACCCCAACATAGTTGGGAAAAGGCTAGGCAAATGATGATGTGTAGAACCTAGAGAAGTTTGCAACGTCGAAGTAAGAAAATAAACAATAAATTGACGCCGAATCGAACAAGAAAGTGCTCTGTGCAAAAGCCTCTAAAAACGAATGCCACAAAGACACATTGGACACGTTCACCTCACGAACTTAAACCGTAATACTTCCGTAAACCAAAAGCAATAACAGCAGTGCAATACATTACTTACATCCTGTTTGCACCGTTTATTTACTTTACCATAAACATTATTATAGGCCTGCAACATTTCTCCTAGAGGGACACAGGCCTGAGGGAGGCTCGAGGGGAGCCTCCCTAAGAAACTGTTGGCCACAATCCACCACGCGGGTTGGTGCATGTTTTGAATCTTAGAATATGTGATGATAGCAACGAAGTCGACTATACGAGTACATTACCATCCATCGTCATTAGCAACCTTGTTCCACCAACGTAACATTACGACTGTAAACGCAAAGGGTTAGGCAAGGTACACTCACATTTCTCGAGATAATAGGGCGAGTCTATTACTAACCGGGCACAAATCCAGACTTCATGGTTGCTACTACGAATTTCCTGATGGGAAAACCCAGTCACGCTAACCCTGGATCTCATGCTCGGGTTGCGGGACTGTTCGAAAGAGATACCGTGGCCCCGGAACATAAAGGGCGAGGAAGGAACATGGATGGGTTTTAGTCAGTAAAAGTCTGACACTCCCTCCCGCTCCGCCCAGAGTGGGAGAAGTTATTTGATGATTTCCCGTCCGAAAAAAAAAAGGATCTCATGTTCAGAACGAGTCACGAGGCCTTCCTTCCCTGGTCATGTCTTACCTACGATCTGAACGTAATTCACCCGTCATTCTACATCACTATGTACAAAAATCTTCAAATGCAAAGTAATTAGATGACATATTCGTTACGTAAGATTAAGCGAGCTCGAGAAATGCGAAAGTGCACATTTCACCTCAGCACTACGTTGAGAGTGTATGGCAAACGCGATTTCTCACTGACTTAGCATTTTAGATTCAAGTTTGATCGCGTGAAATATGATTTGGCTCGAATCTAATTAAATAAGAAATATGATTTAATCTGACATTGATCGGAACCTTGACTAAATGTGGTCGTTAAAATAAAAAATCTTTTATTATGAAGCGGAAACTTGGGTCAAGAGGTAAAACACGTTTTTTTTTAATTAATTCCAAAGAAAAATATGCTAAATGATTTGCACGTCAATCATGTCATTGTAAAGAGCATTTTGTAGAAAACAGACGTAATAAGACTTGATCTTAACACAATCTTCCTGTAAACAATCTTGAACTCAGTTAACAAGCAAGAAACGTGAATTAAACAAACAAAAGCATACATCATCAATTATAATAGGCGTATCAATCAGCAGCATATTGTTGAAAAAATATAATTCAATAGTGTAAATGCCAAATCAATAAATTAATGACTGCCTCCGCCTTTTAAAGTCAGTCAAAAAATGTCCATACTTTTTTGCCATACCGAGACGCAACGTACACGCCAAGAGCATGCGTAGACCAGGGGCTTTTAAAATGTGTTTTTTGTTCTACCATTTAGAAAATGATAATCTGAAGTAACATAACATGATACAAACCCCAAAGGGTTAGGAAGTGGAATATATCGTCCTTCAAGTTCCAACACTATGTAAGTCGATAATAGCAACTTAACAGGAGAGCGAAAAAACTGCATAATATTAAAGCTGGGTAATGAACGGTGCATTATTATCTTATAATTTGTGTTCGCTTCAAATTAAATAGAGACATAGCTTGTTTCTAATTAGCTGAAACAAGACAACTTCTGATCCTCTAGCATCAAAATGTCAAAACCGCCAAAAATTGATAGAATTTCAACGACGATATAGTACATTCACATTTTCCTCGTGATGCTTTGCGATTTTCGTCCACCGCGGACAAAAGTTACTCGTATATTCGGCTCACAACACAATATATTAAACTATTTAGGTTCTGACGTACAAGTAAACATACAACACTTATCCTTGAATCAAAGTAAGCCGTAACATCTCAAAGCAAAGCACGCAGTCTCGCCAAAAGATCGTAACTAAACTAAACGACTAGGCGACTGAACAAACACAGCAAGATCAGATTACTGTTCGCGACAGTACTTGTTTAGGACAGTCTAAACATATAGTTATTTTTAGTGTTAGATTTAGTAGTAATAATTTTAATTAAAAGCTTGCAACACTTTTATGCCATTTTTGTCTTATGGTAATACTGTTTTTTCTCTTCTTCTCTGATTGCTACGTGAAACGGTGTGCCTCTTGACTGCATTAATTAATTTATTACAATAAACTCTATAAGTTATAAGTTCCCACGCATTTTATTTCGTACATGCGTGCGGTGGTCCTTCGAGAAGTGTAAGATCAGTGCCGAGCAGCTTCGCAAATTGTGGAGAAATTGTGTTCGTCGAGGCCGGCTTGCCATACAAGTCGGTGTTCTTGGCGGGATTTGTGCGAGGCCCGCAACTTCGTTCTATGCAAAGCTAGAACGAAAATCAACGAAGCATCATCAAGATACAGCATCACATCATCCAATAATCGTAAGAATTACGATTTTCTGCACATCGAGTTTGGTTTTATCAGTTACCCACATTTTAATTTTGTGAGCGGTGAAGTTCGCGCGGGACGTGACGTCAATATCGTCGGTGTTGGCAGCTGTGAGCGCGGTCCACATCCGCCCGGCGGCCATTGCGCCGGAATCATTCACTCAGCTGTCATTCACTCAGCTGTCACTGCTGTCTGTGTCATCGGAGATTATTCTAATCTATGGTCATCGGTTTGTTTCGTAAACAAACGAAGACAAAGTGTCATCAAAGTTCGTATTTTAGGAAGTGCGGCTTACTTACAAAAGTGCGCGGAGTGTTCGAAAGTCGTAGAATAAATAAAGCATTACATCCTACTTGTGTTCCATCATGGCGGAGTCCAAGGAAACTTTGCGTAAACATCGACTTCTTCGTGGCCAATGCAAGGCTACAATCACACGCATTGAGACGTTTGTGAACGATCCCATCAGTTTTGCGTCTGCTACCGTGGATATCCTGGAGGCTCGCAAGGAGAAGCTCATCACGGCGCTCAAGAGCTATGAAGCTGTGCAATTGGACATACTAAGTATTGACGAAAGCGATTGCGAACAGGTTGGTCCAATAGAAGAACAATATTATTCTGTGTTAGCTAAAATTAATGCCTCTTTGAAACAGATAGGTAAAAAATCGGTCTCAGAATGTCATAATGTTTCCACGTGTAAATTGCCAACCATTGATATAACACCCTTTGACGGGAAGAACTTCACAAAATTCAAGCCATTCTTTGATTTGTTTATGGCTGTTATTGATAATAACAGATCATTATCTGATGTGCAGAAGCTATTTTATTTAAGAAAATATGTAACAGATGATGCTTTGGCAGTCATTGTCAATTTGCCGTTAGTCAATCAGTCTTACAAAGAAGCACTATTCTTGTTGGAGAAGCGGTTTGATAACAAAACGCGGTTAATATTAAATCATATTAGCGGTCTATTAGATTTACCTACAATGCAAAAAGGCACTGCAGCCTCAATAAGGTCTTTTGTGTCAGATGTGCAGCAACAGCTGCATGCATTAAAGAATCTGGGACAGCCCATCGATACATGGGACATGTTGCTAATTTCTATTCTAACAAGAAAATTAGATCAAATAACTAATAGGGCTTATCAATTAGATAAGGATCTAGAAAAATTGCCTTCCATGGCGAATTTGTTAAGCTTTCTTGAAAAGCGCGCTATAGCGTTAGAAGATAGCTTACCTTCCAATAGTACTTGCTATGAAAGTACAAGTAGGTTCTATAAATCTACCCCATCAAAGGTGACCAATGTTGCCTCACAAGTAAAAGAAATGTGTAAACACTGTAACAAAAGTGACCATGTTCTTTTCAGCTGTCCGGAGTTCAAAACAGCAGCACTAGAGGTCCGCCAGTTATTTGTGCGGGACCATGAATTATGTACCACATGTCTGAGGACACACCGGGGGAAATGTAAGTTTAATTTCAAATGTAAAATATGTAAATTAGGGCACAACACTTTGTTGCATGAAGATAAAGCTGCTCCTATTGAGCCTGCAGTGACTTTGTTGTCTAACCCTGTTTCCAACAACATTTTGCTTCCAACTGTAAAGGTTAATTTATTAAACCAACATGGTGAAAAAGTTCCTATCCGAGCATTGCTTGACACGGGCAGCCAGGCATCGTTTGTTACAACCAACCTTGTAAATAAACTTGGGTTAGTTGCTATGAATCAAACCCATAATATTATAGGTATAGGTAATAAACAAACACAAATCAATAAACTTGTGAATATAAGTGTGCTTTCATGCTACAATAATGTAAAATTAAATTTAAAATGTCACATTGTTGACACAATAACAACAATATTACCCCAACAATTTATAAATGTATCCGGGTGGAATTTACCAAAAAATGTGAAACTTTCAGACGAGGAGTACAATGTCCCAGCTGAGATTTCTTTGTTACTGGGTGCAGATGTTTATTTCAATGTTTTGCTAGATGGTTGCATAAAAATTCAAAATGGACCGGTATTACAAAACACTTTATTTGGGTATGTTGTTGGTGGTAATATTCCTGAAAAAGTGAGTAATTTAACTTGTGATATTGTATCTAATTTTGCTATAAATGATCATAACAAATTAGAAAATATAATGGAGAATTTCTGGCTCTCTGAAAAGGTACCCGAGCCTATGAAGCCGAGTTGTGATGAGTTTGTAAAGGCTGAAGAAAGTTTTCAAAGTTCTATGAGACTGAAAGATAATCGATTCTATGTTGACATGCCTCTCATCACACCTCTGAAAGAATTACAGCTTGGCGATTCGTTTTCAGTTGCCTACCAAAGATTCCTGATGTTAGAAAAAAGGTTTAAGTCAAATCCTCTGTTACTAGAGCAGTATAAATTGTTCATAGATCAGTATGTAGAGCTTGGACATGCTAAGGTGGTAGAGGTTGCTAATTACGATTTTGATAGAGATCCTGTTTACTTTCTAGCACATCATGCTGTTATTAACGAGGCAAGTAAGACAACCCGACTTCGCGTTGTGTTTGACGGGAGTATGAAGTCCCGCAGCCAGGTGTCCCTCAATGACGTCATGCTGAATGGCCCCGTGGTACAGAGTGAGCTTTTTGATATTCTTGTCTTGTTCAGGACCTACATTTACACAATAATTTGTGACGTTCAGAAGGCCTTTCGCAACGTGATGATAAACAGCCACCACACTTGCCTTCAAAATATTTTATGGCGAGATGATCCTAAGAAGCCTATCAGCTGCTTACAGCTTCAGACTGTCACTTACGGACTGAAGGCCTCTACATTCTTGACCACTCGATGCCTACTTGAATTAGTTCATCGCTATAAGGATAAATACCCACTTGCTGCTGAAACAATGATCAAGAGTACCTACGTCGACGATATACTGGGTGGGTCGGATAATATAGAGCAGCTGCATGAGCTAAAATCCCAATTGGTAGAGCTCCTCAAGTTAGGCAGTTTTTCTCTACACAAATGGTGCTCAAATAAACTTGATGTCCTGGATGGCATTCCAGATGACCAAAAACAATTTGAACATGTAGATATGAGTGGGGATAATTTAGTAAAGACTCTAGGTTTAATGTATGATATAACTTCAGATAAGTTCACTTTTTCAAGCCCCAATTTTGATGAGGAACATAATTTAAATACAAAAAGAAAAATTCTGAGCTTTATAGGGAAGATGTTTGACCCTCTCGGCTTAGTAGGCCCAATAATAGTGGTAGCCAAAATATTCATGCAGGAGCTATGGTCTTTGCAAATAGGATGGGACTCCATAGTACCCAACAACCAGTTAATATACTGGAGAAATTTCTTAAACAATTTAAAGTTAATGGGCAAAATAAAAATAAATAGGTGTGTCAACAGTCAAGATGTTTCTTCTGTAGAGTTGGTAGGGTATTCTGATGCATCAATAAAAGCCTTTGGCTGCTGTATCTATCTAAGAATTTTAAAAAATGATGGTTCAGTGCAGACAGATTTACTCTGCTCCAAGTCCCGTGTTGCTCCTTTGAATAGAAGTAGGACGATTCCCCAGCTTGAACTCAATGGTGCTCTACTTTTAGCCCAACTGGCGCATAGGGTTGGTAGAGTCCTGGTGGGTAGGTATTCCCATCTAGATACATTCTTGTACAGCGACTCCCAGATAGTGCTAGCTTGGATTAAGTCGGGTAATGTAAAGTCAAATGTTTATGCCAACAATAGAGTCAAGCAAATAGTAGAGCTGACCAATCAGACGCAGTGGGGATTTGTAAGGACCTGTGACAACCCTGCAGACTTACTTTCGAGGGGCGTCTTGCCGCACAGGTTGCAGCAAAGTGAGCTATGGTGGCACGGGCCAACCTACCTATCAGACAGGAAACATATACATACTAATTTTGAAAATTGTACATCGTCAGATTTGTCCACAGACACTGAACAGATTGATGAGCTAAACGTACCGTGTAACTTGACACAGGTAGAGCCATCGTTTTCAACAAAGCTATTTGAAAAATATTCTAGCGTTTATAAATTACAGAAAGTGATAGCATTTATTTACAGGTTCTATAACAACTGTTCGAAAAATAAAAATAAAATAACGGACGGTAACCTATCGCCTCAGGAGCTTCGCGACTCTATGTCAATCATCGTGCGTTGTACGCAGATGCAACATTTTGCTAGAGAGGTAGAGTTACTTTCTGCTGGAAAAAATATAAAAACAGGAATAGGTAGCCTCTATCCCTTCCTTGATAAAATAGGTATTATTAGAGTAGGAGGTAGGCTCCATAATGCCAAGGAGATGTCTTTCGATAAAAAGCATCCATCTATCCTTCCGAAAAGCTCTCACGTAACTAATCTCATAATAGAGAGAGAACACTTGCGACTCTTACACGCAGGCCCTAGGTTAGTTTTGAGCTCTCTATCCCAAAGGTACTCTATAGTCAGCGGTATTCGAGAGGTCAAGAAAGTGGTGCGTAAATGCGTCAAGTGTTTTCGTTTAAAAGCAGAGGCTGCTAAGCAGTTGATGGGTTCCCTCCCGCAAGAAAGAATCACAGCGTCCAGGCCATTTCAGCATGTCGGCGTTGATTTCTGTGGACCCTTCGATATGAAGGTTGCTAGGGTTAGAAATCCTATCGTTAAGAAATGTTACATCGCGCTTTTCGTTTGCTTTGCTATAAAAGCTATACATGTAGAGCTCGTATCGGACTTAACAACTGAAGCCTTCTTAGCATGTCTCAAGCGTTTTATTTCCAGGCGTGGAATGCCCACAAATATATATTGTGATAACGCTAAAACCTTTAAAGGAGCGTCAAATGAAATGAAAAGGTTGTATGACTTACAGTCCTCCAAAAATCACAGGGATACTGTTAATGGTTTTTGCTCTCAACACTATATAAAATTTAGGTTTATACCCAGTTATTCACCTGAGTTTGGAGGATTGTGGGAAGCAGGTGTTAAAAGTGTGAAACATCATCTAAAGAGAGTAGTAGGGAACCAATGTTTAACCTATGAAGAGCTCAATACAGTCATTGTACAAATCGAAGGCATTTTGAATTCTAGGCCTCTACTTTCTGCAAGTTCAAATGATTGTAATTATTTAACTCCTGCACACTTTCTGATTGGAACAGCTCTGGCTAGCTATCCTGAAGTTGATCTAACAGATGTTTCAGTTAATCGTTTAAAATTTTGGAATCTTTGTACCAAACTTAAACAAGATTTTTGGAAACTATGGTCAAATGATTACTTAACACAGCTTCAAAGCCGTCCCAAGTGGAAATATCCTCAACCAAACCTTAAAGAAGGTGATTTAGTCATTGTAAAAGATATGAACACTACTCCTTTAAATTATAATATGGCTCGAATTGTAAAAACCTATCCAGGTAGAGACAGTGTAGTAAGAGCGGCCGATATTAAAATGAATAACAAAGTGTACAGAAGGTCAGTAAAACGGCTATGTCAATTACCTGTAGAGTAGGTTACTGCCGGCCCCAATTATGTTTAGGACAGTCTAAACATATAGTTATTTTTAGTGTTAGATTTAGTAGTAATAATTTTAATTAAAAGCTTGCAACACTTTTATGCCATTTTTGTCTTATGGTAATACTGTTTTTTCTCTTCTTCTCTGATTGCTACGTGAAACGGTGTGCCTCTTGACTGCATTAATTAATTTATTACAATAAACTCTATAAGTTATAAGTTCCCACGCATTTTATTTCGTACAGTACTCATTAGCACTTACGGGTCATCTGTTTGCCGAGTACTGTTGAGTTCACAAGTGATAAGTGAGTGATCTTGTTCGTTCAAACGGTTGTGACCTGCGAGATTATCTGTTACATACACAAGCATTTAATGCTTCGTAATCGTGAAAGATATCTTTGGACAGTTTTTTTTATTTTTTTATTAGCAACTATCGCTCGCTGGCTCGTTGGTTTAGTGACCATGAGGTCCTGGGTTGGATTCCCAGGTTGGTAACAGCCCTGAATCTGCATTTCTGCCCTTTTGATGGCTCGCGCCTTACATTGGTCTTAAACAGAACTGGCGAAAAGGTACTATTAGTACACCTCAATAAGGTAGCCAATGATGATTTATGGTCAATATGGTTGCTCATGATTTGTTATGTGTTGTTAGTAGCTTTTGAGGTCGATTCTTATGTATTTAGGAAGGTTCACATAGGAGGAATATATTTTATAATTAAATGTTAAGACACAGGTCATGCTCTATCATAGTGCCATTTTTTTCTGTCGTCGAGAGCTACACGCGAAAAGACATAGTTACTTTCGCATTCACAAAATGCACGGATTTCGTACTTGAGCCGGTTTCACCGACAAAATAAAAAAAAAACATCAGGAAATGTATCCTTTCTACTACATCTACAATATTTTCTACACAGACCGGAATAAAAAGATATCTTTGATAAAAGAAAATGTGTTTTATCATATTAAACTGTCTGTGTGCCTTCCGTTCCTAAGTGATATTTATTGATCAATTAAGTCATTTTATTTTAGTATAGGGGAAACGGAAACAAAATCAATAAATATGACACAAACGTCAATAAAATTTTATGTCGTATGACAAAGTAGAAAATTTATAGTAATTATGTCACTGTGTACAGTACAACGTGGCGTTGCGTGTCAAGAAAATTTGCATCGATAATGTCAAAGTTGGTACATTTTTATTTTAGTTCTGTGTTTTCCCGCCTGCACAGATAACTTGGTTGAAGTGTATTTACTTTAGCATTTATTTGATTTTAAACTGATCGGGAGTAGGTATATTTGATAATATAATGATGTCAATTCTGTTGTTCACAAACTAAACTTAATTTAGGCTATTGCTATCTTTTTCTTTCTAATTAAACGAGAAAGAGACGGACGTATTTTAGAGCTGTCAAATTTAATTGGAACTAATATTTCCATACAAA
The DNA here is from genome assembly GCA_950022955.1 of Xestia ashworthii. NCBI lineage: Eukaryota > Metazoa > Arthropoda > Insecta > Lepidoptera > Noctuidae > Xestia > Xestia ashworthii. Next base: position 7,282,238 of record OX465550.1, read on the forward strand.
TGAAGGGTGCACGTAAAAACATGTCGACTAAAAACACGGTGAAGCGCAAGGCATAAACTAGTTTGATATCTCTAACTTAGTTCATATCTATAGCCGTCCTTTTCACGCACTGCCTTTTAGTGAAAAATAGCAATAGCCTAAATTAAGTTTAGTTTGTGCACAATAGAATCGACAGCAATATCTAAAATAGAAACAGTAATTGTCTTTTTTAAACTTTCACGATCAGAACACATCATAAAACATATAAAAACGGGTATTTATCGCGAATTTACCTTTAATTTAAGCCCGACGTTTCGACCGGATTGCACCAGCCGTGGTCGCCGGGAGACTGAAGTGTGGCGGTATGCGAATTCGCGATAAATACTCGTTTTTATATGTTTTATGATGAGAAACAGTAATATCTAGACAACTTGAACTCGTCAGTGTCACTCCCTTATTCATGGGACTAAACTAGTGAAATCTAGGTGTACCTACTGTCGATAATAAGGTACATCTCTTCCTAACCCCTTTCGTTATTACCTACAGGTCTGATGTTGTGTATTAAGTGCCTGAACGTATACAACACATTTACATATTTTACTAGATGTTCGTTATTGCTTGTTAGGATGTACAAAATACTTTGCCTGTCACTTACACTTTTTTAAATATACTTTCATTAAGAACAGGTCCTTCAAATGCTTTCGTCATTATATTAGTAAATTAAGAATGTTGCATTTCTATAATGTAATTGTGACGGATATAACTTACACAAGATATGCGCAAATAATACAAGAAATGTTATATTTGACAACTTTACATATTCTTAACCTTTGACATAATCATACGTCTTAACCTTTGACATAATCATTGCACAGATCACAAATTTACATGCTATTATATTAATAAATTCAAATGGTTTCATTTTGACAAGATTTTTGGTTTTAAATAATCTGCAGACATGATAACACTTGATATTATCATATCAACATCGAATGCATTCAAATTATTCGATTTTATTTTTATTCTTACCATTCATAACAATGGCGCAGGCCCTGTTATAAGACTTATAAGTTCGAGATTCGAATATTCAGAATTAATTCGTGTCAAACCTTTTTGGATACAAATTAAAAAAACAGTTCACGCACCATTACTTAAAGACAACACTGTTCCAAATCCAAAATCGATTTGTCGTTACGTAATCGATTACGCAAAACAAAAGAACATCGCAGTGATTAGCCGAAATAATTACCGACGGTGACATTGCATCATCGGTCATCGAGCGAGGAGAAAAACACCTGTTGAATGCGCCCGCGCACCAAAAGAAAGTCACCCACACCACGCACCATTCATGACCGTGAAAGTGCGCGGAACGTTGAAACAATAAAAAAAAACAATTCCATGGCTTCACGTCGGAATACTTAAGTTATGTAACCGATAATGATCATCCATCATACTTAGGTATTACATGCCGTTTGTGTAGCTTGCTACACAAATACAATTAAAGAAATGTAGCTGGCTAGTAGGCCTATCAATTTAAAATATCACCCTGTGTGAGAGGAACAGAACGAAGCTTTAAACTCGTTTAGCGCTAAACGCGTTTAGTGATTTTGGTGCAAGGGGAGCTTTCTGCCTGTAATGATACAAAAATGGAACTTACGTTCCATTCGTATTTAAAAAAAAATGTTTTTTATTTTGACCGTAGGTTACACTTTTGTTTAATAAAAGTAAGCGGCGAAAAAGCTGAACTCGGGTCTTGTCATGAGCTAACAATTTACGCAATGATGTACTCGTATGTCCCTTACAGACAGGATATAGCTCTTGGTGCAAATTCTATCCCATTCGTGGACTCAAGAACCACCAAGCTTACTTCAAAATTATATTCTATTTTACATAACACATGTAAGAATGACACTACAAAACAGTAACCGCATTGATTAATGACGAACGTACAAGGTTGTCGTTTTTGTGTCAACAAAACCTACACACATGTTAAAGTTGACCATTCTTCAGTTGCAACCGATGGATGATTGTGTCATGATATCATCGATCTTCTTCACACCTAGGCTATTTAGTTAATGTTTAAATGTTTATATATATTTCTCGTGTCATCAGCTGTAGAGATGACAAGATTCGTTGTCTCTGAAATATGTATTTTGTGATAAAAAATAACTTTACTGACACGGGTCAATAATTATACAACCGTTTGTTAGCCGTAATTTTTTTGTCGCATTATTTTGTCAGGTGTGTTGCTACACTATTACTGGGATTTCTACTGAATGACCTTGAAGACCATGGGGTTCCCGAAACTTTGATGTTATCATTTTCAATTTTTCACAATGGTCATTTAAAATTTCCACATTTCCAGCCATTGAACATCTACACTATATCACTATCACTACATGTTATAAAACAAAGTTTCCCGCCGCGTCTGTCTGTCCCTATGTATGCTTAGATCTTAAAAACTACGCAACGGATTTTGACGCGGGCGAAGCCGCGGGCCCGGCGCCCGCTAGTAATATTATAAAGAGGAAAAATTTGTATTTTTGTGTGTGTGTGTGTGTATGTTTGTAATGAATAAACTCAAAAACTACTGTGACGATTTCAAAAATTCTTTCACCATTGGAAAGTTACATTCACCTTGAGTAACATAGGCTACATTTTATCCCCGTACTCCCACGGGAACGGGAACTATGCCAGGTGAAACCGCGTGACGTCCGCTAGTAGTTACATAATAAGAATCGCAGATCATTTTAAATACTCCGACAAATATTAGAATAACCAAGTTAAATTCTCTTCCTTGTTTAGAAATAACACACGTCACTTTAATGACAATAATTTAGTTACTTTTGGGACGCTAATGCAACAAATCTGACATAGCATACAATGAATGCAATTATCAATTTCGTGAGCGTGACATCTGCCTATCGCACGATTCCACTGTTCTTGTGCAAATGTTACCGTCAAAATATTTGGCAAACTTTGACATATTATATAACTAAATATAAACACTAGTAACATTACAGTGTCTTGAAGAATTTTTGCTATTAATAGAATTGCTAAGAAGCTGCCTAGAATCTTTATGACAGAAGTTCGTGAGTCGTGTGGGTGTATATTGACGAATTTTCTACTGCGCTAAAATTTCTAATGTGAAATCGTCATCAAATATTGATAGTTTGAACTTACGATGATGAATATAACATAACAATACGCATGTTTGCTGAACTCGCATAACATGTTAAGATCAGAGTGAAAACTGAGTAATTACCGAGAAACTATAGATGAATTTGGTGGATTATAGCCCATTTCCTTTCATTGAGAGGAGGCCGTGTCCCAGCAGTGGGTACATTATAGGCTATTGATGATGATATAGGATTCGATTAAAATGCCTACAAATGTTACATTTTTTTTATTTTATTAAATTTATAAATTTATCTCAAATAAGTTATTTTATTACAAAGAAGAAGGTTAAGTAAATAAAACTACAATTCTCACTACACTATATTAAACAACTATTAGTAGTTAATAGTTTCAATGGCAAATAAACGTATCCGTTTTCCATAAAATAAAATAAGTTACAGCAATTAAGGTAAGATTTCGAAACATTAAGCTTACAACACTGTGAAGCAATAAACTAAAGGCTGGTAACCCTACAAGTACTTCCAACAATAGATTGATACATAAAATCATTGATTTACACGTAAAACATTAAAGGGCACCGCAGTAAATCGGAAAGATAGCGATCGCCAGAGCATGTGTCAATTAAAAAGTTTAATTTATATAAAATAATACATACAGCAATGTTCTTGAAATTGCCATGGTGTAAATTTACAGAAAATATTATCATATTGTTGTATTGAAGGTGAGAATGAGGAAAAAGAATCAAGTAGATTAGAAAAAGAAAGAGTAAAGAAGTTTATGTCAGGGAAATTAAATGTTTGGAAAATTGAACAGCTACTACAATTTATTCTGAAATTAATGTCTATTTCAGGACAGTGCAATACATTAAATTAGTGTAGTGTGTCAATTTAATAAAAAACATTTTTTTCTGACTGTAAGTATATATAATCTGGGCCGTATTTACGTATTTACAAACTTATATTGACATAACATTACTTACGACGTTATTTGCTAGACTGCCATGTGCTTCTATATTTCTTCTCTTATTAATTATTTTCTCATATTTTCCATATCCATTTGCGGCAGTCACGACTAGGAAGTTGTTGACCTTTAATTTAATCTATACTATTAATTAAACAAAACATAAATCCTTTTCCGAATATGTGCTTAAAACACTCCTACGCATCACCATACAATTTGAATCTTGCAAATAATTATCTTATAAATTCTTGTAGCATATACGGAAAATATGAATTATATGACCTGGTCTTGTTTTAATAAAATAACTATTAAATGCTATAAGTCAACCTTGACCCCTTCGGTATTTTTGTCACAAAGTTTATGGTGAATATGGTAATATTCTTGACAAAGCATGCGTGAGCGTTGCGGTCGTGTGTCTCGGCTGTCGATATATTATGCTCATGTTGGTTATATAACGCATGTATTGATTATATATTTTGAAATAATTACACATAAACACGTGTTTGGTTAATAATAGATTCAAATTGTTTTTTTGTTGAAATGTTACTTGACAAGGGCACTCCTTTTTACGAAAACCAGACTACCTAGACTACAATCTCTCTATTTTTATTGACATTCGATGATTTCCAGAACTTTGAACAAATACGACTATACACACAATTCAATTACAAACAAACATGTTTACAATGTGAGATAATCAGAAACTACATAACGCCATGAGAATAATTACTTTATTTTTATGATGTTGATTTAATCTTTTCTCTGAACGCTCTTAATGTGCACGTCTTTGTACATCGTTCTCACATATATGTTTAATCACAACATGAATGATGTAACCAAGATTTTGTAACAATATTTTGATTTAAAAGAGTGTCCATGGAGTTTCTTGCCCGTTCTTCTCCATAGAGATCTACGCTAGGGAATGGGCAACTACAGTACTTTCTCAAGTTATTATGCCTTGTGTCTGTGACTGTAGCTTTGATCTTTCTTTGTATTTTTGACATTCAAAAGTGCCGTAATGGTCTAATTGAAATAAATGCTTTGAGTTTGAGTTTGAGCCCCGACCACTTTCATACAAAAAAAGTCAATTATTTCGCATAAATAAAGCCTGATAGGTCAATAGCCTCCTATTCAAACTCCTTTAATAATACTGATCGACATTCCACCTATCATCTAGAAGCACAAAACATCAATATCACTTAGACACCTATCTTTTATGTCTAGCGCGAAAGGCGAGCTCCTATTACCAACAATAGCTACGATAGACTGCTGGTAAGACATTGACTAACGACTCACGGGTCGTAAGGTTATACTACTCGTTGAAATATAGTGTTTGAACCCTCTTTGAACTTGGAACGAGAACGTGGTTAACCCCTGCTGGTGTAGTGTGAAGTTGTGAGTTTATAGTAAAAATGTTGTTATTTTTTTATTTTTTTTAGGATGGGAAATCATCAAATGACTTCTCCCACTGTGGGCGGAGCGGGAGGGAGTGTCAGACTTTTACTGACTAAAACCCATCCATGTTCCTTCCTCGCCCTTTATGTTCCGGGGCCGCGGTATCTCTTTCAAATAGGGCCGCAACCCCGGCAGGATAGGCCCGCAACCCCGGCAGGTTAGCCCCTGACGATTAAAAATAACGTAATTTAGAAACAGTGAAGAATTTTTAAGTTGTTCTTTTTAGATAGAACCTAAAGTAAAGGTTAACTTTCAGGCTTTTTAAAGTCCATGCTATACAAACATTCCTGCTTGCATCAAAATCGCAGTTTTATAGCTAAAATTGTTCAATACTATTTTATAAGAACTAAAAATGGCAATCGGAGGCAAAGCCGTATGGCACTGCTAGCTACGCTTTAATCGCTAACTTAACTAAACATTAGTAGCTTGACTTAAGCAAGAGCTTACACCAAGATTTGTGTCAGTGTCATGTCAACTGTCAAACTGACAGATTCGATTAGACTTAACAAAGAAAGCTATTTTAAAATATGATGGCCACTGTTGTTATTTTAAACTTTCAAATTTATCATAAGCAGGAATTGTGCATACTCAAAAAACTGAAAAAGCACTCATTATGAAGAAATACATACCCATTATATGTATTGATCTAAAAAATATTAAAAGACGCTTTAAAGTCTATTCACACTTCCATGGACCAATAAAACTTGTTATATTGCGATAGACCTGCGTTACATTCATACTTATTGATGCAGTTAAGTTTACTTTTTACGTCCTCTACAACAATTAGCACGATTTATTTGCTGTACACTCATTACTAGCATTCTTATGCAGATCAAATCACTCTTTTCTGCTGCTAAAGTCTAAACCTAGAATTCAAAAGCATTCCTAAAAATTTCGACATTTAATCCTAGGTCACAGATCTTAAACTATTCCGTTATAAAACACAATTAGAATTTCAATCAACGAACGTAATCTTGGAAAACTAAAGAAATTGCTTGATAATAGAAAATCAAATTGCATCAACACCTGGCCAGCCTTTTCCCAACTATGTTGGGGTCTATCTAAATTATATACCACTTAATCCAGTCATAGGAAAGTGATACTGAACCAAGTTGTCCCAAAAATACTATCTTAAAGTAAATTTCAAGATCTTGCCCGTTGACAGACAGAGATAGATGTCAATTATCTGATTCATGATGAACAAATTTCATTGTTCTAACCATCATTGACCTTGCCACCAACCCCAGGGGATATACCCCACTTAACTAAACACTGACCCAGATTCCTTTGTTCCTACATCTGTGCCTAGGACAAGACAAGTAGACAGACAGACATGCCTCGAATGTCTAATGCTAACGTTTGTGAAACTGCAGTTGCCTTGGCCGACATTATTGAACAAGAACATAGTAGGATTTATAGCTATAAAAGTCGAATTCTGTTTGGCAAGTGTGTTTTAGATCTTATGCTGTGTTATTTAAGAATTATTATGTAAAAACGGGTGTTTTTGTTTATGCCGCGCCTATTCTTCTTTTGAAAAATTCTACGACAAAATGTCGTAATACATTTAAATCTGGAAATGATTTAGAATTATTTGGCCATTACTGCGGTGTTTGGAAAAACATTGCGGTGAATGAATTAAGACCGATATGCCAAAGGAATTTTGCATGACCGTGACTCTTAAACATAAAAAAACACTATTTTCTATACAATCTAGATGACTCCTACAGGTTTTTTCCTAGTTCAGGTAGAGTCCAATTAATATCTATACTTTTAAGGCCATATTGTATTTTTCTTGTAATTCAGTTATGTCAATAAATAATTCTCATTCATTAAATTTCAATCATACTCGTATTTACCAACCCTGTCAAAACATAATCCATTTTGAATTCCTTAAAATTCAAAGTATAACAAACTCACGCACATTACGCACGTATTACATACAGGTATATAACATCTATATGACCATAAGACTTGTCAAGAAAGTGACAGTCCACTCACCATAGCAGTACCAAGCAGCGCGGGAAAGTGACCATGAGCCACAGTTCATTAAAAACAGTAGTAAAGGCACAGAGAATAATGTGTGTGCGTATTAAGTAACTATTGCTATTGTTGGTCCTCGGGTGGAAAATGCCCGTGAACGTATCGATTTTTTTACACTGTGGCTTGTGTAAGTTTTATGCGTGACGCGTAGAACAAAGGGGCGTGAAGGCCGGAAAATTTTGGGTGTAGAAAGAATGTGTAGACATAGTTTTTATGAATGCCATAGAACTTAAAATACAGTATGTATTTGTATAGGGTTTAATTTTGAATAGTATTTTTTTATAATGAATTCGGTTATTATTCCTTGAACCATGCTAATGCAATCTATACATAATCTGAACGCACTAAATTGTTTAAAAGATTTTAGCAAAATAAAACAAAATAGCTACAGGTACTAATTAGAAGTGCTCACTGCATGTTTAATCAAAATTACCTATTCATAAAAATATCAAAATAGTTTCTAGAATAAAATAAAATGCATGCATGTTTCTGCATTATATTTAAAAGTTTTGCTCTATTAAGAGACGCCTAGACACTACACGCGCATCACACATCACAAGGATAAAAATCAACAATTCAAATTATAAAAATGTTAAATATTTAATCAAAAAGATGATCTAGCAGACGTGTGACTTCATAAGCATAATTTAAATGCACAGTATCTATTATTGTGCAAAAATAACTTTGAAACCGGATTCTCACGGAAAAACTTTAGGTACCCACCCGTCTTAACTTAATTTATGTTTTTTAACACTTCGTAGCAAAAAAACTGATAACAATACATTTTTGCCACATTGACCCAAAGACATTTGAGTAGCATTTACGGGACTTTATGAGTCACTTATGTCATTTACCTTTTTAAGAATTTATTAGCATTATTCACATTTCTATCTGTGATGATGCCCATAAATTTTCGTAATTTTATCTTTGTTACACCATATTTTATTAAGGAATGCTTTGTTTTTTTTTTTCACGCCTCTTCAGTCTAGACTTTACAAAAAGGTGCAAAATGATGAATATAATTATTATTTATGTATTTTTATTACTGTCATTGATTATGTCATTACTGGTTATGGGGCAAAATTATTTTACATTTTCCGAGGACGTGACGTTAATTGGTCTTTGAAAAAGTAAATGTCTTTATATTTTGGCTCACTGAATACTCAATGCAGACAGTAAAACGCCATCAAGGCTAAAATTATAATTTTCTATTTACAAGTAGCTGTCCGCAGTATTACTCCTCTGTTTGATTTTTTTGCAAGCAACCCCAACCTTTTTCTTAAATAAGTACCCTAAGTTACTAGTTATAACATCGGCTATCTGTCAGTAAAAGTTCTGTCAAAATCGATCCAGCCGTTACGGAGATTAGCCGGAACAAACAAACAGACACTGTTTTTTTTTGTTATAAGTCCCGTATATACTTTCATATACATTCAGTAAAAGTTGTTATTTTGCAATTACAAACAGACATGTCAATTTTATTTGTTTGTATACTATGACGTTTCTGAAGTCACTACATATTACTTGCAACTTCCCTCTTTTTAATTAAAAAAATGTTATAAGCAGCGATTTTGAATCGAGCTAACAGAAATACACTAAACATCAGTTTCAAGAAGTAAATCTACACTAATATATTCTAAAGAGGAAAAATTTGTATTTTTGTGTGTATGTATGTTTGTAATGAATAAACTCAAAAACTATTGGCCGATTTCAAAAATTCTTTCACCATTGGAAAGCTACATTCACCCTGAGTAACATAGGCAATATTTTATCCCCGTACTGTACCGTAGCTGGAGGGAATGTCAGACTTATACTGACTAAAACCCATCCATGTTCCTTCCTCGCCCTTTACGTTCCAGGGCCGCGGTATCTCTTTCGAACAGGCCCGCAACCCCGCCAGGAAAATATTAATATGCTGCGATATTGAATCGAGCTAACAGACAAACACTAAACTTCAGTTTCAAGTAGTAAATATAACATACAACACAGCAGACACAAGGAAAGGCATTACAACACGTCAATGGCCGGGTAATAATTTCTAACTGACTTTTTCTACAAATCATCGTCGTTACATAATGTTTGCAACTATCAATAAGCGACTAATAATGTTTACTAGTCCATCACAAAAGGAAAACGAATAAAAAGTTTTCATCGACACTACATGCTCGTGACATGCGTACGCACATACTTTGTTGTAAAACAAAACGGAGATTACGCAAAAAAAAATACGATAGTAATCATAGACATACTTATGAATTACAATGTGTAAACAGTCTACTGTTTGTCCGAAGTAAGGTTGTACTCGTAATTACCACTGCAGTCTAAAGGCCTTTTCTACATTGATAAGGAACATTGACACTTGGGTTTTACATGCAATTTTAGACTGCATTTCCTCAGGATATTTTCCTTCTAGGTAGTGTCTTAAATTATCTTGGAAAGTACATAATGACGACATTAAAAAATAACATTGCTACATGTAGTCTAGCAGTAGAGTTAAGTGCATTGCCTAAGTACGCCATAGACTTTTTCTCCCGCCATTTTTCCCATGCGCGCGCAATGAAAACTCTGTTGACAGCGCCTCGGGCGACGCAAGCGCAACTGGTTTGTAGAGAACGAAAGTGATTAAAAATATAAAATTGTATATTTAACGTTAAAAAACTTTAAAATTCGAAAGTATGACTTTTTGTTTGAATTTTTATTAGGCTTCTGTCTTATTTATTTATTTAATGTCTGAGTATTAGGCGGTTACGAAATGTTAACTTTTTAAATATTTATTTATTGACTTGGCTGGCATTGAAAGTGTTATGATAATGACCGAAATAGTAATTAATGCACGCATTATTTAAACGATTTCGATACAAAAAAGTGATAAAATGTCGGCTATAAATATTCAGAGCACTCTATGATTTGACGAAATTATTTTATCAACCAAGAATATACTTTTTAATTAAGAAATTGTTTTACGTAAGTTTCGTACTAAAAAGTCATTACAGCCAGACACTATTGCCGTGCGCTGACATTCTAAACTTCCTACACCATTCAATTTCATGACTGCACATTTTTACACTGCTCGACCAATTTAATTCACCCACAAAAAAAAACTAAACTTTCAGCGGAAAAAGCGAAAAGAAAAAATCTCACCTGTTATTATCGCTAGAGTAAGTAGCGCTACAGCGCTGAAAGACCTCATGTTTGCAGGGTAAGCACAGATCACGGTCTTTGTACAAAATCGATATCGTACACAACACTGGCACTATCACCACCGACGCATACTTCACAGGGGACGCGCGTAAGCTCAGCGCGCGTGCGCAGAGTGATCGTTGGTGCGGCGAGCTGCGCCTGCGCCGGTGGGCCGAAGTAGTGGGGGGTTGCGATACAATTGTTACACTTGAAGGCTGAGGGTCGGGCGGTGGTGACAGCGTTTAGACAGACTTTAGAGCAATGGGAGTAAATTACTTGTTTTAAGGTTGGGTTTCCTTTGGCTGAGAGTGAGATGGTTGGTTTTCCGGCTGTGAAGGTTTAATTGCATTTCACGTTTTTGTTACGTGATTCAGACTTAGGTATCTCAATAGCACTAAAAGTTCTTCAGATTTATCTTGAAGAAATTTCAATGCAACATATTCACAAATATAAAAAATACATTACCTTTTTTTCTAGAACAGTCAAGTAAAAGCTCTCACATTCATTAGTAGCTATCTATTAGCGTGAATAATCGCTTCCGCTACCGTCTAAGGCCCTAAATACCGCTGACAATGGAACCCCGCCTAAGGGTTACGGAAGCGAGCGAAATGTCAGGGATTTGGCGCTAAGGCGGATATCGAGCAGGGCGGGATAATGCAACATTCCGACTGACCAACAAGTTGATACTGGAGATAGTAACTAGCTATGGGCAACATTGAAAATTGAACATAAATTCTGTAGTACAATGGACTGATCGGAAACGATTTGGATCGACAAAGTAATTGTTATTTATGGGCTAATTTTGGTACTGAAAACTAATTTTTAAGCTACATATTTTAGTATTGAGTAGTTTTAAAGTTACCTATTTTTTTTTTCTTTTAGCTTTATTAACCCACCGCTGGGCGCCTCCCCCAATTCATTACATGAGTTCTTTTCCCGTGCCTCCTCGAAGTTAATTCTAAACTAATTCCCTGTTATTTATAAAACATTAGTGACAATTTCATATAATTGTTTTATTTTATTGGTTAATTTTTCGACCCATAAATTTGCCGGAATGAAACTAAGCCAGATGAATCGAATATATACTAATTTATTTATTAAAACTTTATGCACTTTATGTAAAAACTGCAAAGGCGGAACTAATGCCAGTGACAAATTAAATATCTATGTAAAATAATAACTTCACGGCTGCACGTAACGTTTTTTTCCAAAACCTTGAATTGACATAACTCACTCATACTCACATTTCGTAACTGGATATCAATGCTACAATAACTAATAGAATACATATAAAAGAGAAAATTACACAAATATTTGATGACCATTAATTAATTTAAGTGATATAATTACAATCCTTGTCCGATTTAAAAGCAATTATTTACGCTAATTTAAAGGTTTTATGCGTAATTTCCTTCAAAAACCAATTTAATCGCCATCATGGACGTGGTAAACTCGTAAAATAGCTGAGAAAACAAGATTTAAATACCAAGGGAACAAAATCATATAAAATTGTTCCGGTTCCAACACTCACAAATTTATAGCATTTATTACCCGTAAATAGTTCGAAATGGTTATAGAGAAGTCATAATAACGATATAGCGAAGCTTTTTATTGGTATTTTTTAAAATAAATAAGGCTTTACTGAAAAGGAAACTAAAATATTTTGAAAGTAAAGTAACTTTTCTGGATTTACGTGGGTTTCAAGTTGATGTGAATGCGTTGATGTCTTTTGTATCGAAGTCCAAACAACCATTTTGTGAGAGAATTTATTTTGAATTTTCATGATTTTATTAAACCTACCAACAAATAAGTGTATCCCTACCTCTATTGGGTAGACTACTGATTAAATAAAGGCATTTATTTCCTGAAAAGGGTAAGCAGTGTTTAATTTTTAACACATTTCGCCAGTAGCTTTTGAGTATCGGATGATTTAATTGTATGATAACAATTAAAATCATGATGATTCACATGAACTTATATTATAATACTATATTAAAAGGTCCCAGATAACCTAAATAAAGTACCTAACCTGTACCGTCCCAGCGTTGGCCAGAGGCCTCCCTCTTCCTTCTCCACACAGTTCTATAATTTGTTAGGAAATACAACATAATGGCATAAGTAAATATATTATTAGTCATGACATGCTAAGCTTGAAGTCCTTGTTTCGATTCCGGCATCGACATCGGGCAAAGTAGTATCGGATTTTACCATCAGGAATTTCGCAATAGATGCAACGGACTCTGGATTAGTGTCCCATTGATGGCAATAGGTTCACCCCCTATTGTATGGAGCAGCGGGTATTGCAGGAGTGTTGTTATTTTGTGATAATATTCCTAACATAAAATCAGATAGTGCGACGATTCATCGTCTAACACGTGTGAGGATGATGTCATCTATAGTATATTTAGTATAATAAGATGTCCTAAGAGTTCAAGGTCGCATAACATACCTTTATTTTAATTTTATTCATCTGTATGTTAATTTGCTGATATAGCTTTTTCTTTGTAGTTTATATGAGGATTTTAGGACGCGCAATGAAACCACCAAGTTCATGACCAGATAAGAAGTATATTTTTAATGTTGACGGTAGGCGCCGTGCGCTTACACCTACCTACCCACATTAGGAGTCGAACACTACAATCCTCCTCTGTTATTTATAACTATGCTACTCAAAATACTACACGATACTTAAAAACTATAACATCAGTAGGTACATAAGCAACATCGAGAACTTTAAATAGATAGGCACGTCAAGCCACAAATACAAACACAGTCATTCAATGTTAGTACGGTTATACCTTTAGGCAGATAGTACTCAATAAGTAGGATATATGTAGGTTCACATAGTAGGTGTAGGTTATACATTTCTGGTAGGTATGCATTTGTATTGATAAAAACTTAAATCTAACATATAGGTACTCAGTTAAGCACTTATTCAATAGGTGACACACAGTTTAACACAACAAATCCATCATAAAAACAACAAATATATATAATTACTTATACGAAATCAGTGTGTTGTTATTGGTAGGTAGGTTGTTTCACTAATTAATCTATCTCCATCCCATATCTACGCACAGGCTTACGAAGGCGTTTCTCTGGCGGTTTATTGGATGCAGTTGATGGTATGTTTGTTTCGGTACCTGGAGGTGACACTAGAGGTTTCGTAGGCTGAGCTACACTTTTCCCTGCCATATCGACCCCGAAGCTGTCACCTGACCCTATCGCCTCCACCGACGCAGATGGTTTCGATAAGGAGACCACTTGCGCACTGCCGCTTGGTACAGAAGGGTCAAGCTGGGCTATGTTGCTGTCGCCGGCGCCGCTAGTGCTGGTGGTGGGCTCACTGGGAAATACGCATGAGCTCCTCCGTTTTAACTGATCGATATGTCTATGCGCTGCCGCGCCATCGTGAGTTTTCACTGAATAATTATTCCTACCTAGTTTTTCGATGATTTGTCCGTCCGACCATTTAGTGTTGTTACTATCATTGAATTTACGATACCAAACTGAATCACCTGGATTCAAACTACGGGATTCTTTCGAGTTTTCGTCCGCTATTAACTCTTTATTTCGCAATCTACGACCATGATCAGGTTTTATTGCGTCTAAACGCGTCCTTAGCCGCCTGCCTTGCAATAGCCGAGCGGGACTTTCGCCAGTCGTACAATGCGGTGTGTTATGATAAACCAATAGGTACCTCTGGATTGCGAGCTCCGGATCGATTCTGTCGCGACGCGCTTTTTTTATAACGTTCTTGATTATCTTCACGGCATTTTCTGCAGCTCCATTGGAGGCAGGGTGGTAAGGGGCTGAAAACATTTGGTACACTCCATTGTTTTTTAAAAATTCTTTAAATTGTTTACTGCTAAATGGGGGTCCGTTGTCAGATACAACCTGCTTGGGTATTCCCCAACGCGACCACGACTCACGCAGCTTAGCCATTGTCGCGTCGGCCGTAGTTCGACCCATTTTAAACGCTTCAATCCACTTTGATCTCGCATCTATTGATATCAGGTAAGTTTGACCGTCAATAGGTCCAAGAAAGTCGAGATGTATTCTCTCGTAGGGCGAGTGCGGCCACCGCCAAGGCACGGGCGGCGCGGCGGGCGGCGCGGGCGCCTCCGCCGCGCATGTGGAACAGGCGCGGCACGCCGCCTCCACTGCCTCATCTAGACCGGGCCACCAGACATAGCTACGCGCGTATGCCTTTGTCTTTACGATTCCCATATGGGGCTCATGCAACTCACGTAATATCGATTGTCTACATGCATCGGGAATTACAAGTCTATGCCCCCACATAACACAACCGATTTCAATATATAATTCATTTTTTCTTGTAAAGTAGGGCTCGAGTTGCTTTACATTGACTTGCCTGGGCCACCCATTTTCGATGTAACCATATACACGACTTAATATAGGATCTCGCGATGTTTCCTGCCTTATGACTTCACCATCCAGGAGCATCGCATTGGTTGCGAAATGTAAGTAAGTTTGCTCTGGCGGTTCCTCCGCACATTTTTCTACAACCGGCAACCTAGATAGTATGTCCGCGCCGTTACTATACGTACCTACGTATTCTATATCGAAAGTATAAGCACCTAGTATTAGTGCCCATCGCTGCATGCGGCTCGCGGCCATAGTAGGTATACCTTTGTTGGGCCCGAAAATGCTTACAAGAGGTTTATGGTCAGTTTTAAGTCTAAAGCGCCTGCCTAGTAAATATTGATGGAATTTTTTAACGCTATACACAATAGCCAGTGCTTCACGGTGTATTTGTGCATAATTAAGCCTGCTCCGCCTTTGTGAGCTTTCTAGAAACGTAGGCAATGGCGCGCTCTTCGCCCTTTTCGTCGCGCTGTGACAATACGCCGCCGATACCTACCGCACTCGCGTCGCACGTTAGCACTAGCTCGCGTGTGGGCTCGTAGTGTGCCAGTACTTGACTGCTCATCAATAGCTGTTTCACGCGCTCAAAGACCCGCTGGTGTTGGCTGGTCCATTTCCACCGCAAACCTTTACGAAGTAACTCATGTAATGGGTGCAAAATACCGCTGAGATTTTGGACAAATCTGGCGTAGAAATTCACCATACCTAGGAACGATCTAAGCTCGGGCATTCCTTCAGGGCTCGGCATATCTCTAATAGCCCGCAACTTTTCTGGGTCTGGTCTAATTCCGTTTCGATCTACAATATAACCTAAATATTTGACCTCTTTTTGTAGGAACGAGCACTTTTCAAGCTTTATCTTGAGACCTACCGAACCTAACTTTTTTAAGAGTGCCTCTAGTGACTTTAAGTGTGACAACCTGTCAGGCGCGGTTATTATTAAATCGTCCGCAAAACATTGTACATTTGGGATACTATCGACGATGTTACTAATGACTCGTTGGAATATTCCACTGCTAGATGATAATCCATAAACGAGGCGATTATATTTAAACAGACCTCTATGCGTGTTAATTACACAATAACGTTTAGAATCCTCGGACAGACAAATCTGATTATAGGCTTGGGATAAGTCAATTTTCGAAAATTCCTCACCCCCGGCTAAAGGACATGGCTAAATTGAAGTATGGACGACTGCCCCCGCAATGAAAACGCATGTATAAACATGGTACCTAGCAATATATAATGCTAAATAGCTGAAATTAGTATTTTGTAATTTAAAAAGGTTCAGGAACTTTTAATATTTGCACAATCCTAAAAACAAAATCGCGCAACTCCTACGACAAAGGTACAAAACTTCAAACAATGACATTGCTATAAACTTTTATCTAGGCGTTTTAATGTGTCTGCGACGATTTTTATTGATAATTGTGTTTTTGACTGGCGATTTTGCACTAAGCTACTTGAAGTAAATATCTACATAGGGGTAATTGCAGCAAAAAAAAACTTGATACAACGAACTTTCGGTATATAATTCCCAGCTCTCCAGCAAAAATCAAAATAATATAAGTATTCTGTTGTAAAACCTAAACTACTTATCCAAATGAGTTGAAATAAAGACAGTAGGTATTCACAGACAATGTAAATAATATTATGGTTGAAATGATGAACGTATTTGAAAAAGATCTTAGATTAAAGCTAGAACTACATTAGACCGACGCACACGTGTAACACGCCTGATTTGTACGTAGACGACGTTGCGTGGCGTGGATCAAGTGTAGCTCTACAAGTCTAGTTTCTACAAGTCTAGTTTCCGCAGTCTTTGCGTGGCTACACCACAATTTATGCACCGCATGATTGCAATTCAAGTCCGTGTCGAGAAGCGAGAGATCAGTAGGTAGGCGAGCAAACAATAAGTCCAATAAACAAGCGAGGGTCAATGAAAATTCAAAATAAAAAGCACAACGTACAAACAAACGGCAGAGCGTTCAAACGACGTCTGACGTTTTTTTTTCATAGAGTAGAGATGCAATCTGATTTAAAATGTAACGAAATCGATAAAATAATCGAATGGACTGAAAAAAAATGAAATTGTTTTTGTCAACCTCGACGGACAGAAAATACATGTTAAGATTGTGCGTCTGAAGTGTTAGTAATATGCATAACCAGATACAATTAATCAATTAAGTAGTTTCAGAAAATAAATCGTTTTGATAACTGTTATTAAATATCGATTGAAGTTCAACTTATTCGATTTGGCATTTTGGTAATGCAATATGTCTCTTCCCTAGCTGTCAGTATTCTTTGACCTTGTCAAGTCAAACCAAAACAAAGCATAAATACAATTAAGAAACTTTTTTATGTTTATTAGTTCACGAAAGTTATAAGAAATTATTAAACACTAAATAATTCATGAATTAAGGGGCCGGCGGAGGATGCGTATTTCATACAAACGTAATACCAAAATAATTTGTAAATCAAACATATTCTTAAGGTAGTCTGTATTTATTTCGATTGAATTACAGAATATCTATGTTCCCAAATATGTTTTTTGAGAGAATAGTGATGCATAGACGAGATATGAGGAATTTAAATTTTCTATAGAAAACTTATTTTTCTTATAACTCTTGTTAAAATCAGTGTCCAATCAAAATATATATTTGGGAACCTAGATATTCTGTAATTCAATCAAAATAAATACACACTACCTTAGGAATAAGTTTAATTTACAAATTATTTTGGTATTACGTTTGTATGAAATACGCATGCTCCGCAGGCGTCTTAATATTTAAATATTACTGGTTAGTGTGAGGTTCCTATTCGTGCTAGTCATGTTGGGGGCAGTCGTTTAGCCATCTCTTTTGAAAGCAAATCGTCGATTTTCGGCAGCGGATATCTATCGACCATAAGTACAGGATTGAGCGTTACCTTGAAATCAGCACAAATGCGGAGCCCACCATCACTTTTATTGACCAACACTAGCGGCGTCGCCCAGTCTGAGCAGTCTACGGGCTCGATGACACCACTGCGTACCATGGCGTCAAGCTCGGCGTCAACGCGCTCGCGCAGCGCGTACGGCACCGGCCGTGCGCGGTGGAATACCGGCGCTGCTCCCTCCCGCACTTTCAACGTCGCGCACCCTCCAGTGTACCGACCCAAACCGCCGCTCCATACCTCCTTATATCTGCCGAACATTTCATCAAAAACATGTTTTCTACATTCACTTTTTTTATAATTATGAGTCACACTAGGATACTGCAATATAGGTATTTGAATACACAACTCTGTGAGCCATTGTCTGCCTATTAATGATGTTACACCTGTATCAACAACAAAAAGGTCAAGGTCTTTTTTATGCCCATTATATTCTACACAGATTGTCATGCAACCCAGAGGTTTTACTTTGGATTTACCATCGTAAAAGAGGAAAACATATTTCGATTCTTTTAATCTAACATCGCTAAACAATTTATTATACGTCTCTTTACTTATACATGAGCCTGGCGTTCCGGTGTCTATCTCCATTTTTAGTTTACGTCCGTTTACTAATAACTCGAGACTCACCGGCGTGTAATGGCCTAATGACATTTGAAACATCGGTTCTTCGATTTCCACCTCCGAAGCTGAATCCGAGCTGTCGTCTACTGGTCGCACAAGGTGGTGCGATTCCTGGTTCCATCTGCTACCACCATTGCCACCGCCGCGTTGCCGCGTTTCTACTCTTTTCCCGCCGTTTGGTTTAGACGCGTCCTTATATGGGCATACGCGCCTCAGGTGGCCTTTGTTCCTGCAGCTGCTGCATACAAAGTTTTGATATCTGCACCCGTCCATCTGATGCTGCCCGCCGCACGCTGTACAGGCATCAGCTCGTCCCGCTGACGCACCCGCGCCACTACGTTTCGTGGAACCGTTGAATCGCACGCCTCGATCCGGCGCTGTCACCTTGAGCGCATGCACCGCGCTTGTTACCGCCCCACTGCTCGATGCCGCCGATGAGTCTACGGCTGCCGCATCCCTTTCCGCAGCTTCCAGGGCCGTTGCTAAAGATAACGCTTTAGCATAGGTCAGATCTGGCTCCGAAAACAATCTCTGCCGTATCAAGTCGCTGTTCACTCCACACACAAACTGGTCACGTAGGTTATCCGTCAATGTATCCTTGAAGTCGCAATCCTTCGCTAATTTCTTTAATGCGGCCAGATATTGCACAATACTTTCATCCGCCGTCTGCCGCCTCTGCCGAAATTTGTACCGCTCCGCCATGATGGACGGCTTTGGCTGTAAGTGATCTCGCACCAGTTTCACCAATTCGTCATAGGTAAGGTCCGTAGGTTTCCTCGGACTTGCTAAATTCACCATTAACTCGAACACCTCCTCACCCACCAATGCAATCAACGTCGGCAATTTGAGTTCATCTTTAATCGCGTTTGCACTAAAGTACATGTCGACACGGCCGCAGTACAAAGTCCAATTGCCCGTATTTATATCGAATTCCCTGATTTTTCCGATACCCATTATTACTGGTCACTTTACGAGTTTTAATAATGCTTTGCACGCACTTTTTTTTATTTACAATCGTCGCCAATAGTTTATATGAGGATTTTAGGACCCGCAATGAAACCACCAAGTTCATGACCAGATAAGAAGTATATTTTTAATGTTGACGGTAGGCGCCGTGCGCTTACACCTACCTACCCACATTAGGAGTCGAACACTACACTTTGCACTTGATTAAGCTTGATAAGATTTTTTTAATCAAAAAGATCCTTAAATTATGTCTCTTAATATCACTAAGGAATTCAAAGTTGAATTAATTTAAATGGTCATTGAACTTACGCAAATAAAAGGCAGTCGGAACATAATAGGACGATTTATGCTTAAACTATACTAACACTAAAATTCGTATATATATATAATTATGTATTCAATAAATTTCCCCGGAATAAGACTCGGCAATCATTCCACAATAATCGTTGTAATTAAATTAATACTTAAACGACGCATAACTTCCACTTTCGAATATCACTCGAGCCTCTGTCCAAGCGGTTTAATATTTAAAAACTGCCATTTTTTTCACTTCCATAATCAATAAAAAAGGAAAGTCCAGGAAGGTTTTTAAAACTTCCTTCTTTAATCAAAATTGAACATGAAGATTCCGAGCGAAATTCAAAGATTTTTTTTTTTTTTCAAACTGGAAATTTAGGAAGACTATGTTTCACTTAGAGAATCTACACCTAAAATATGTAGTTATTTTTTATCCAGAACCAAATTTAATGCCTCATGGACAGGTTCAGTCAAGTCTGTGTGGTTCTTTCTTCAAAAGACCATTTCAGACACTAATATCTACATGATCCTCATGTGAATTACAAGGTTATGTCTGGACTTCAAACGAGACTGTGACCTCTGAGTTTGTTTCGGCTGTTTCTCAGAGTAGTCAGGTACGAAACACCGGCCCCACCTAGTTTAAAAAAATGACGTGTAAAAGTGTTTGTGAAAACCTACTTACAAAATAAACATCATTTATCATTTATCATACATATGCAACCATCATCATCACCATGAACATCAGCCTACGGCAGTCCACTGCTGGACATAAGCCTCCACAATCGCACGCCATTCAACTCGATTTTCAGCAACTCTCATCCAGTTCCTATTAGCCACCCTGCGAAGACCATCACTCCACAATCGCCTGAGGGCGCCCGACCTTACGATTGCCGACTCGCGGTCTCCACTGAAGAACACGTCTACCACAACGGTCATCCGTTCTACATACATTTACACTTATCATCACCGTATATCCATACCTTAGATCAAAACAACCCAGTTTTTATTTTCACTTTCAACCGAAAACGAAAGTGATATAACATTTCTTACTCTTGACCAAAATAGAACCAATTCGTAGAAAACAATAGCCAAAAGACTTCCTATCGATCAGATCAGAAACCTCAAATACTCCAGTACTTCCACTTTCAATTGAAACAGGCAATGCACCAGTGCAATATTACGCAACTGCCCAAAAACACGAAGTAGGCCGCGAAACACTTTCGTTTTCGCACGAACTGAACCGAATACCGACGGTTGCCGACGACCGTCGATGATTGCCGATCACGGCCACGCTGCTCGATTTACTGACATACATAGACGCATGATTGAAAATGGAGTCATTTAGAATTCGGACCTTATCTTGTTGATGACAACATAGCAAAAGAAAAAATTGGAATTATTTTGGTGAAAAGTAGTGACATAACTGTGCAGTCATGTTGTAACAAGAAAGATAGAGCATGCATTCTCAGGCGCAGATATATCTTATACATCATCTTTCTCTTACATTTGTCCCAATTTAGCATGTCTTCTTTTTCATACTTTTCTATTCGTCACCACAGTTGTCATCAACCTCATTCTGGAAATATCATCTTTCAAATAGTACGTCCATCTTTGGTTTTCTCCTACTTTTTTACTCAAAACTTTCCTCAGGACATTGTCCTCCTTCCTTCTCATAGACATCTTGTGTAGTCGTGGTA
This sequence comes from Xestia ashworthii, assembly GCA_950022955.1. Taxonomy (NCBI): domain Eukaryota; kingdom Metazoa; phylum Arthropoda; class Insecta; order Lepidoptera; family Noctuidae; genus Xestia; species Xestia ashworthii. The sequence continues at coordinate 7,303,897 of OX465550.1, forward strand.
TTTGCTTCTTTCGTTTCTGCGATGCGTGACATTGGTTGGCAGGAGCACCACTGTTACGTATTCGGCTCGTAGGGAGGCCAAATACTTTTTGTGGACTGTATTATTATTGTTCTTCGCACCCCGGTTCTCGTAGACCAGTTGCTGGGACTCGGCTGCTGACCCAGCCCATATGATCCCAACGCTGGGACTCAGCTGCTTACCCGGCTTATATGGCCAAACTAGGTGGGGTGGTTCCTCTATACGTCTAATGAATTAAACGCGATTACTTTTAACACTTTTTATTATATAGTTATAGGTTTACATAGCGGGGCACAAGACTTCACACAAGACTGCATATAAGGAATTTAACACTGGGGGCGTGGGACTCACCAGAACTATGATTCTACTTTAACTTCTCACGACAATCTGTCTGATATGGAGCTCCTCCCCGACCCCTTGAAGACTTCTCCCTGATTATCTGATGGAATGACTTAGTTACATGTTTCTATTTACTACTATTTGACTCGATTATCACCAATTTAATCGGTCCCCCTTACATAAATAATCACGTCATTGCAAGTTGTGGGAGCACCTGAGCGTCCTTGAAGGAACTTTATCCAACCACAGCCCGTAAAAATGGACTTTCCCAATTGCTGATGCAATAATACTCTTTATTATGGAATATTCCACGTCGGACAGGTTCAAACCTGACCGTATCCCCTCTCACGAATGGCTGATGCAACATTTCGAGCCATGGTGCAATGCTTAAGGCTTTTAGTATATAATAGTTTGGGGGTGGACAGACATATAGGTCCCCATTGTTTACACAAAAACTACTTAAACTAAAATTACATTTTTGTGAAGGGCTCGTCGTCCATTACATCTCTCCCCCCGGCGTAGCCTGCGCAGCCTTCTCTTCCTTTTGCAGCACGACGAGCTTGCTAACCGGACGCTTGAAGACGCCGGTCCTCGTTCGCACGTCGACTACTCTGATGCCGCCGTCAGGTCCCGGGTAGACGTTCTCGACGACTCCCATCGGCCACACGTTCCGTGGCAGTGTGCTGTCGGCGATGATGACGACGTCACCGACCTCCGGTGGTTGGCGTTTGCTCTGCGGCTCGCCGCGGGGTACCAGCGTAGGGAGGTACTCCCGCAGCCAGCGTCGCCAAAAGTGATCGGCTAGGGCCTGGCTGGCCCGCCAAGCACGTCGATCGGCCTCGTCACAAGGCCCAGTTGAGGGTAGACCCATAGAGGACCCCAACAGGAAATGGTTGGGGGTGAGGGCCTCCGGATCAGTGGAGCTCACGCTGACATGAGTCAAGGGGCGTGCGTTGATGGCGAATTCCGCTTCTGTAAGTAGAGTTAGTAATACTTCTTCGGCAGGCGCCCTTTCGCGCAGAGTCGCAGCGAGGGCAGTCTTCACGGAGCGCACCAGCCGCTCCCACGCACCTCCCTGATTGGGTGCGCCAGGAGGGATGAACCGCCGGGGTTGCGGGACTGTTCGAAAGAGATACCGCGGCCCCGGAACGTAAAGGGCGAGGAAGGAACATGGATGGGTTTTAGTCAGTAAGAGTCTGACACTCCCTCCCGCTCCGCCCAGAGTGGGAGAAGTCATTTGATGATTTCCCATCCTAAAAAAAAAAAAAAAAAAAAAAAAAAAAAGGAGGGATGAACCGCCACTCCATCCTGTGCAGTAATCCTTCTTCCTGCAGTGCCGGTGCCCACTCTTCATAAGCCGCTCGCAGTTCTTGATCAGCTCCTCTGAAATTAGTTCCGTTATCGGAATACATAAGCCGCGGCCAACCGCGGCGCGCAGCCATCCTTCTCAGCGCCATTATTGCTGAGTCTGTTGACAATGATGCGACGAGCTCGAGATGCACGGCGCGGGAGGTGAGGCACGTAAATAATGCACCCCATCGCTTCTCTCGACGCCGGCCCACCTTCACCATCATAGGCCCGAAATAGTCCACACCACAGTTGGTGAACGGGCGGTGGAAGGGGTCCAGGCGGGCGCGAGGCAGGTCTCCCGTGGCCGGCGGCTGTGGCGTTGCTCGCAGTCTCCGGCAGTACGTGCAGGCCTTTTCAATGGCTCGCACCGTGGGTCGCAAGTGGATGATCCAATAGCGCTGCCGTAGGTCGTTTGTAACTCGTTCCCTGTTGGCATGCCCAGCGGCGCAATGCTCGCGCATCACAATTAACCTACTTATTCGGTGGCGACCATCCAAAATGATGGGTCGCTTGGCCTCCACGGGCACGCTAGAGGCTTCAATTCGTCCTCGCACGCGCAATAGGCCGTCTTCGATTACGGGGTCCAGTCTGTACAGCCGACTCGTCCTGGGGACGGGGCGTGCAGACCGGATTCTCTCCATCTCTTCGGTGAAGCTGTCCTGCTGGGCTTTCAGCAGGAGCTCCTTCTCGGCGCGTTCTATGTGCCGATGCTCCAGTCGAGGCGAGACGCGGCGGCACGCATCAATAAATGCGAGCACGCGCGCGGCAGCGCGCACCAGCGTCTCATACTTTGAGAAGCGGGCGGGATCAGGCAGCCAGCTGTCTCGTTCAGGGCCCGGCACAATGTGCAGGACCTCCTCTTCGGTGTCTTCCGACGCCGGCGTCCCGGGCCAGTCCCCTTCCGGCAGGCGGAGGAAACTCGGCCCGCGGAACCAGCGGTCGGTCGCGCAGATCGGCGCGTCGGTGAGTCGAGTGGCGTCATCCGCCACGTTGTGCTCCGTCGGCACCCAGCGCCATTCCTCCTTGCTGGTGAGCTCGGCGATTTCCCCGAGTCTGTGCGCGACGAACGGCGTGTATCTCTTCATGTCGTGATGGATCCAGTGGATCACCGTAGAGGAGTCCGACCAGTAGGTCGTACTGTCGATCTCGATGCGGTGTTCTTTCTTGATGGTTTCGGCGAGTCGCGCTCCTATCATCGCTGCCTGCAGCTCCAGACGTGGTATTGTCTGGGCTCGCCGCGGTGCTACTTTTGCCTTGGCCGCGACCAGCACGACATCTGTGCTTCCATCTTCGTACGTCGCCCTCCAGTATGCTACAGTCGCGTACGCTTGTTCGCTTGCGTCGCACAGCACATGTAGTTCGATGCGCTGTGTTTTCTTTCTGAGGTAGCATTTGGGTAGCCGCAGTCGGCTTACTTCCTCTAGCTGACCTAGCCAGGCCGCGAAGAGCTCGTTCTCTTCCTCCGGAATAGGCGTGTCCCACGTTGTTTGTAGGCGCCACAGGCTCTGGAGTACTATCTTCGCTCGCACTGTGAAGTGACTCAATAGCCCCAGCGGGTCGTAGATGGACATTACTGCGCTAAGTGCCTCCCTTTTGGTGGGCGCACGGGTTCGGTCTCTTACTTCGGACGGCACTCGGTTCATGGATGTGTTAAATCCGAGTTCGTCTCGTTCCGCGTTCCAGTACAGCCCGAGTATCTTGCTCTCAGGCTGCTCCCCTCCTAACTGCGTTGGGGCGGTGGTGTGTAGCGTCTGGGGTACATCGCGCAGAACCGTCGCCTCGCTGGAGCTCCAACCTCGCAGTGTGAAGCCGGCGGTTGCATGTACCTTTCTTGTCTCTTCGACTGCCTTCCACGCCTCCTCTGGATCGCTGTAACTTGCCACCAGGTCGTCCATGTAGTGGTTCTTGGTTATGGCCTCCAAGGCCCTGGGATAGTCTCCGCCATGAAGCTCCGCGTTGTAATCTCGGACGTAATGAGCCATGTATGGGGAACTGGCTGCTCCGAAGATCATGCTTCTCATCTTGTAGTGGCGCGGGGCTGACGTCCTGTCTTGTTCTCTCCACAGGAATTGCTGAGCCGGTTGGTCCTCCTGTCTTATCCTCACCCGCAGGAACATCTCCTGTATGTCCGCGGTGACTGCCACTGCCCACTCTCGGAACCGGAATACTATTCCCGGCAGGGACTGCAGTAGATCTGGACCTTCCAGCAGCTCGTCGTTGAGACATTTTCCGTAGCTCGTCGCCGCCGCGTCAAAGACTAGTCGCTGCTTCCCAGGTTTGTTCGGATTCTGCACGGCGAAGTGAGGCAGATACCAGCAGACGTTACTCTCCTTCTCGGTTCCGTCGCATGGTACTGCGTATCCTTTGTCTAGTAGGTTCTTGACCTGCGTGGTGTACTGCACGGCAAAGTCCGGTGACGCATCCATCTTCTCTTCGATCTTCTTGAGTCGTCTCAGCGCTGCTCCGTAGCTTGAGGGCATGACCACATGATCGGTCCGCCACGGCAGCCCCACCTCGTAGCCTTCGTCGATCTTCTTGATCGTCCTTTTTACGATGGTCGCCGCCCTCTGGTCCGCTTCGTTCACGCGGGGTTTCTTGGCGACGCCCAAGGCTTCAATCTTGAAGTGTGCTTCGACTAGATCGTGTAGTTGCTCGTCTCCTCTCCCGGTCTCGATGACGTGCAGCACGTCTTCTTCTTGCGTGATGACGCTTCGTGGTGCTGTTCCGTGCACCACCCATCCCAGCTTCGTTCGTGATGCGGCTGGCTGATCTGAGCCACCGACTCGCAGTTCCCTGGTCACTATGCACTCCCAATGGTCTGTGCCTACCAAGAGTCCTGGACGAGCTTGCTCGTAACATACTTCCTCTCTTGGCAGGTCTCGCAGGTGCTTGTATTCCAGCAGGGTTTCTGGGATGGATTGTTGGTGGAGCCTCAAGTCCTTGATGGTCCTTGCTCGAAGCTCGTGCGACTGACCGTCTTTCCGGATGCTTCTGACCCGCACCCTTACCGCTTTGCTGTCCTGCTCCTTTGAAGACATGTTCACGCCGCATAGACGTAGCGGGCGTGAAGTCCCTTCAGCTCCTACTTTGGTCGCCAGGTCTTCATCAATGAGGGTGACGGTTGCTCCTTCATCGAACAACGCATACGTCATAACCTCCCCCCGTGACCCGGTGACTATGATGGGGCACATCTTCAGCAGTACCTTCTTCTGGTCGGCGGCGAGCTTGGTCGCTACCGACAGTACCGCTTCTTCCTTGCTGGGCTCTGCGGTAGCCTTCGCGGTCGTCGCTTCTTCCTTGGCGCCTTCCTTCTCCTCGTGGAGGGAGGCGTGATGAGGCCGGCGGCATTGGCCTACGCCGCACGGCTTCGCCTTACACCTATATCGCCAGTGTTTCCTCTCGGCACATCTAAAGCATATGCCGTTGGCCTTGATATACTCCCACCGCTTCTTGACACTCATTTCCTTATATTTGGGACACTTTGTTAGCACGTGATCTTGTTTACAGTTAAGACACCGACCTTTTTCCTCCTGGCTGTCGACGGCTGTGTAGACGGGGCTGGCCTTCTTCTTTGCTGTCACCGGTTGTCTGGTTTCCCTTTTCTGGCTGGCGGTTGCGGCGCTGGTGGGAGGGGCGTACGAGTATCGCAACGCCCTATCCGCTTCCCGCATCAGGAAATGGGACAGCATTACTATCTCCGGCTCCGTTGTGTCGTCGTTGTCACAGGCAAAGTCGCACCATCTTGACCTTATATGGGGGCTTAACTTTTCTAGCACTTCACGAGTTAATAACGGGTTATATAAGTATCTCCTTCGGTCGACCGATTTAATTACGTTTACGGTGTTTTGTACTTTGATGGCGAAGTTATTTAAGTCGGCGGCTGATGCCGTGGGCTTCGTCATCTTCTTCAGCTCCTCGATGGCGCGGTCGATGAGTACTTCCGGTCGTCCGAAACATTGTTCGAGTGTCTTCATGATGACTTCTGGATTGGTGGCAGTATGTAGGAGGGCGGACACCGCCTCTCTTGCCTCTCCCTTGAGACAGCTCCTCAATCGCTGTATGTTCTCAGCTGGCGATATGTTGTACATGTTGGTGGTGTCGTTTACGGCCGCCTTAAACGGCAACCACTCGTTCACACCACCGGAGAACACCGGTAAATCCGTATGCCGTAATCGGGGTCTTGCCATCCTTTCTAAGGTCGCTGCCAGGTTGTCGATGCTGTTCCCGTGCTTCGTTGGCGTCGGTGACCTCTCCCGTGGCAATTCGAATTTAATATGTCTTGGGTCCTCCCGGGGGGGTCCTTGGTCCCCCTCCCCCCGTGATCTGAGGGGGTTCGTTTGAAGCCATTCGTCCACTCTACTGTGGTGGCCTTCCTCCTGGGTGATGAGGGGCTCATCCCGCAGGCTGTCCTGCTCATCTTGCAGAACAGATACTTCGGCGGCTAATCTTCTCTTGACCAGGTCTGCGTCCAGGTCGAGAGACTTCTTCTGGATGGCTGCCAGCTTTTCTGCAGCCTCCAATTCCGCCAGTCTTAAGCGCGTTGAAATACTGTTGGTTGACCTCTGTGACCTCTGTGACCTATGTGACCTCACCGATCTGGTGGGCGACCTCGTCCTTTGCTCGTGCTCCTCGCTCAGGAGAAGTCCTGACGATGGTCCTGCTAAGGTCGTGTCTGCTGTCGTAAGGGGCGCGGTAATCAGTCGTGCAGCTATAATATTTTGCTCACCTGTTACTGCCGGTGACAAGGGCGGGTCCATTGAAATCCTCCGTAGTCTCTCTCTTCGAATCCGTTCCGCTTCCTGGCGTAGAACTGCCTCTCTATGCTCGTCTGCCCTCTTCTGCAGGGCCCGCCTCTGGTCCTCAGCTTCTGCAGCATCACCCTGGCTTCGGGTGACCACCATCGTTCTTTGGTACGCTGCAGGTTGACTTTAAACGGGGAGCAAGGAGCGCGACAATCCAAACTAACCTAACCTGGTTTTGGACTTCTCCAGATTCGTCCACTACGACGTTTCACTTACTCGCACTTCAATACTGTTATTATATCACGACTGGACATTTATTTACCGCGACGGCACTTATGTACTTGTTACGGCACTATGTACTTACGGCACTATGTACCTTACGGCACTATGTGCTTACGACGGCCCTATGTACCTGACGGCACTATATAGTTACGGCGACAATAATGTTCCATGCGGCGCGCACTATGTTCTATAACGCGCGCTTATATATGACGCGTAACTATGTATTCACAACGTGGTCATTTATTACGTTTTATAACGATAATACATCCGTTAGTATTTTATTCACGGCGCGAATCGAGTCAATTTACTTTTTAATTTTCATAAGAGTCCCACTATTCTGCTTACCCCTTTTTTAACGCGCGCTAGTTCTTTGGTACACAGAATATCACTTTTCCTATCGCGGCACTTTATTCACTCACGACATATATAAAGTTAATTTTGTTCAGTACTTACAGTTTATGTGCCCGCTTATATCACTTATTTACGCGCTATGTATTATACCGGCACTTCTGCTTATCCGGATCGCAAGGACCAAAAATGTTACGTATTCGGCTCGTAGGGAGGCCAAATACTTTTTGTGGACTGTATTATTATTGTTCTTCGCACCCCGGTTCTCGTAGACCAGTTGCTGGGACTCGGCTGCTGACCCAGCCCATATGATCCCAACGCTGGGACTCAGCTGCTTACCCGGCTTATATGGCCAAACTAGGTGGGGTGGTTCCTCTATACGTCTAATGAATTAAACGCGATTACTTTTAACACTTTTTATTATATAGTTATAGGTTTAGATAGCGGGGCACAAGACTTCACACAAGACTGCATATAAGGAATTTAACACTGGGGGCGTGGGACTCACCAGAACTATGATTCTACTTTAACTTCTCACGACAATCTGTCTGATATGGAGCTCCTCCCCGACCCCTTGAAGACTTCTCCCTGATTATCTGATGGAATGACTTAGTTACATGTTTCTATTTACTACTATTTGACTCGATTATCACCAATTTAATCGGTCCCCCTTACATAAATAATCACGTCATTGCAAGTTGTGGGAGCACCTGAGCGTCCTTGAGGGAACTTTATCCAACCACAGCCCGTAAAAATGGACTTTCCCAATTGCTGATGCAATAATACTCTTTATTATGGAATATTCCACGTCGGACAGGTTCAAACCTGACCGTATCCCCTCTCACGAATGGCTGATGCAACATTTCGAGCCATGGTGCAATGCTTAAGGCTTTTAGTATATAATAGTTTGGGGGTGGACAGACATATAGGTCCCCATTGTTTACACAAAAACTACTTAAACTAAAATTACATTTTTGTGAAGGGCTCGTCGTCCATTACAACCACACTCCTACTGAATCTATTATCCCCGATTACGCGAGAATTAAGAGAAAGAGCTAAATGATGGAGTACTATAAGCCTATCTAGTAAGCAGGGTCAAATGCACGCATGCATTTTAATCACTTAGTCTTAGTTACGAATTACGTCTTAATAAGCTGCTCATAAAATTTTATGACGTAGCGTAAGTTACCTTTAACGTCACTACTTCCAATTAACATAACCAATAGATCCTGTTTCAAAGGCCAGTGATAGTGATATATACAGGTGTAAACCACCTCATCACGAAGCCGTCAACCAAGTATTCTGTTCATCAAACTAAGTAACTTTACGCAAAAAACATTGCTGGGATACGACTTTTTTTTGGGGTGAAAAATCATGTTTTGTGGTAAAACTCAATGTAACGCACTTAAAAAATTGCGCTGATGGATGGATTGAATAGTACGGGGGTCGTAGAGATGTCTACATTATTATCTTACAATAAAAACCTGTATTTAAAAAAAAAAACTTGTCGAAAAGTTGGAACTTTGACCCCCAATATCTCCGTAAATAGAAGGTATGGTGCAGAACAAAAAATATTCGCAATAACGGGGAGAACAAGTGCATTTCGGCTTGTTTAAGAGGTGTTTTACACCCTTTATACTCACGGAATTTAGCAGTACACAAGTGTATGGATATATGGGTATTCCCATAGAAACGAATTAACATGCGGAACTACTAAAGTATGAGTGGATCGACCACCGAAAGTTTTTGTCTACATATTCTTAAACATTGATACTCTTTTCACGTATGGGTGCCTTGTGAGTGGCATGTTTAAGGTTTATTACTCAGAATTGGTAGAATAATTTGATTGTGATATAGTACTGTGAACATCCTTTATTTTAGAACATGACATGTGCGATTGTGACAAGAGGTGTGTCACGTTTTTCATAGATTTCTTACGTAATTGGACAAATTACGAATCCTATCAACATATCGATAAATAATATCAGTTTCGAGAAATTCCTCGCCATTCCTCTGCAATATGTGGTGAGAAGCTCTCCTTGTGGACATCGCCAAAGTCAGTTGAAACGAAATTTGGCATTACTACACTTTTGGGGTGCTGCTAACTTGTTCGGCACATTCGATTCTAAACCCAACAGGTTTTTCCTCAGCGAATACCTATCTACATTTACTCGATTTTGCAGCCCGCCCATACGTAAATGTATGTTCAGGATACATAATATGTATGTGCAAGCTTAAATGCATGCTTTTACGAGTAGACATAATATTATCAAATCTGTTCGACTACGAAAATTATTCATTTGCGCACTTGCAACAAATGTGTTATTACGACAATCTAGGAAATATTTAACACATAAGAGATGTTGCACATAGCCTTATTTATGTGTTTATTAGATTAAACAATTCTTGGTAATGAATTACAATTTTAAATGAGAAATTATCATTCAGAGTAATTACGATATCTTTAACATTTTTACAACTTTTTAGAGCAAAATAATTGCGTGTACATTCATCGTTAAGAAACACTACAAAAGTACCTGAACTTTACTTTTTTTTCTTCAATTCCTACTATGCCGAAAATATGAGAAATATTGTCAGTTTTTTATGTAAGGCGCCAGCCAGGGGCAAAAGTCTTATAAACTTAGCGCAGCCCTGTGGGGTATGTGCCTCGGCTTAGGGCGTCACTGAGGAGGGCAGCAAAGTGACAGGCTAGATCTGAGTGAGACAATTATTTAGTTATAGATATAAGACTACTGGCTCAGCTCCGCGGGCTGACTCGACCAATGGTCGGGGGGGGAAAGTATTCAAGTATTACGAATGATAGCTGATGTGTATTTTATGTGTATTATGATGATGAATTGATATTCATCATAATTTTAGGAACAAATCTTATGGTTCATGTTATTCCCAACTCTGAAATTAATGACAATAAAAACAAGTTTTCTTTAACAAATAAATAATTTTCGAAAATTTTCGACATACCTAAGTTGATTTCAAAAACACTTTTGAGCAAGACAGTACAGTTACACATTCACAAAAAAAGCAAAGGCCTACATTTTAGTAAGTGGTATTTTTTATAGAGTCACCGAATTGTTATAAGTATTATGATAATCATATAAGTAGGTACACCTACATAATTGTGGGTTACCAAATATTCAGGTACAGGTTGTATAATAAGTAGATCAGACAACTAGGTGAGATATGCAGCGATATTGTTGATACATAATAAAAATGGCCCCAATTTTTTTGTAATCGGTCTTACCGGGATGCTGATAACGTATCTTTGTAGTTTTTTACCCTGGGGCGGGAGTTATTATGGGTGCTGAAACGTTTATGTAATTTTATGGAAAGTGGAATATTTTTTAACTAAATTCGACATCAGCCGAAGGACTGTTCAAGATTAGCGTATTAGTCAGGTGATATGCTGATGAATTTGATGAACAGCTTTGTGAGAATCTCTAATTCACTTTTCATCCCATGTGATTCTCTTTTCACACCATAAAATGGTTCAATAAGGTTTACATAAAGTGGTACATTATGCTGATGTTTAACCAAAATACAGATGTTTTATTTACCGCATATGAACTGACCGGGTGCCTAGTATGGCACTGCCTATGATTATGGTGGTTATGGTATGGCCAACCATGGCAATTAGAGACACCTTAGTCGGGTTGGCCCCAGTGGTAAAGGCCCCCAATTACATGTAACGTGTTCAAACACATACAGGCATTATATTTTGTCTCAAGACATTGAAGGATAACACCATGAGGGAACGGGGAAGAGGGAGACATGTTCTAGAACGAATTAAAGAAGTTTATCATCTACCAACCCGCAATATGATTAACTACCTCTCACAATAGAGGAGATCTGAATCCCAGTATAAGCAGATTATGCGAACCCGCACACCCGGTGTGATATGTGGAAAATCACGAGCAAGTAAATAAATATCTCTGGACATTACAAACAGCGCCATCTAGTGCCACACTAAGCATGGCTTGTGTCGTGGTCACCAGACAGTTGATATACTACATATATCCTTTTTTTTTGTAAATACATACTTATTATACATATAAACATCCATGACTCGGAAACAAATGTCCACGCTCATCACACAAACATTTGCTCCTACCGGGATTCGAACCCAGGACCCTAAGAACGTAAGGTAAGTACTTTTTTTAATTAAATTAAACTAAATAACTATGTCCAATAACAACTGACAACTGTACGCTTTGCTTTGTAATGATAGTAATTCGTTTGAAGGACAACGAACGCACGCAACAAACTGTAGTTAGATTTGCCCTTACTCAATCAATTACTTACAAGTTACAACTACTTAGTTTTAAGCTACCAATTGTTCTGTTAACTTTAACTGTTTGACCTCTCTTAGTTTTGTGGTAAATGACCTCCTCTATGATTGGTTTAGGAAATGGTTGCTAAAGGTGAAAAGGTCAGTAAAACAACGCATGGAGGTGATACATTGTTGTTGGATAAAATGGAAATGGTGGTAACAATATGTCTATAAAACAAACTAAGAAATGTGTAAATATACGGTTACTCTCCTAAACTAGATAGACTTTTGATCTAGAAATCAAGAGATGGTGAACGGGCAGAACGGAAGCAGTAAATCAACAAATAGACAGATATTCTTGGGAGGCAACCAGCGTGCGGGTATGAAAGTGGACGAGGCAAAAAGAATATGTAAGGATCGTAACAGTTGGTTTCCTGTGGTTACTGTCTACCCCCATGGAAAAAAGGCATGAGTTTATGTATTTATGTGTATTTGTACCCTGATTTAATTGTGAATAAGAGCAGGTAAAACTAATTGCATACTTATAATGTCTGCATCGTATCAGCATCTGCTAAGCTGAACCTGATGATAATTGATGCCGTTGCGGTGATGTCCGAGCTTCATATAAAGAATCCCGACCTACGGTAGGTCGGGATTCTTTATATCAGTGTTTTTCAACCTTTTTCATGACACGGCCTCTTTAGTATGAATCAATATTTCGCGACCCCCCTACCCGTTGCTTTTTTTGTCATGTATTTTATTTTATGACAAATTAATATTCAATCCAACATATTTATTCATTTTCATTATTAGGGTTCGGATAATTATACGTAATTAAGTACGTAAAACACATTTTTTACGTCAAATGCGTCGCCAATAGATAATTCCATCTAATATCCTTTAGTTAACATTTTTCCTAATGAATCTTTTTAAACTTTATTGTTTTTTTTTTTACTGCAGTAGCTTTCCCAACCTTTTACAACTCCCCTATAGAAGCTTCGCGACCCCCCTAATGAGCCTTCGCGACCCCCCAGGGGGTCGCGACCCACAGGTTGAAAAACACTGCTTTATATGAAGGTCGGACATAAGCGTGGCGGTACCTTCATACAAGCTCGGAAGCTCGTCTCGCTATTGTCACATACTCGACAAATTAACTTGAAGGTTTCTGCACAGTGGGCTTGCCCTAACTTGCTATAATGTTTACGTCTAGCTACCACTGGACGTCTTCCGGCTGAAATGATGATGATGATGATGTCTCCGAGACTTTGCTAATCCCATGCAGTGCCTATAACTACGTGTTGACCTCAACAGCTTATCTCTTATTTTCAAAAACAATGTCGAAATTAACTCAATCACTTAGCAGAACTCCAAGTACATTGCTATTGTCGAAATAATAATTAAGTTATTTTGTTATCATATGGCCCCATCTCTAAAACGGCCATTTAGTATAAAGGCCTCTTATCAAAACCAGCTGCAGTATATACAGAGGTCTTTATTAACTGGCCTTTATAAAAGTATGTAATGTAATAATTTCATCAACTGTTCAATAAATCACTAAGACTGCCTACTCTTGTTATATTCTCTTAATTGACTTTTTTATTACCAACTGTTTCGTAAATCTGTCAAGAATTTTAAATGCATTGTTTCGAGCCGTTTTTAGTAACATGGGTACTTTGTAATCATTTGGAAAATTCTCCCTAAATGTGCTTGGAATATGTACAAATTAAAAGAACTAAAAAGCTTAAAATGAAAGATTTGAAAATTAGGCTATTTTATCAATGTTGAATGATAACCAATACAAAGAATTAAGCTTTATTCAAAAACAATTAAGGCGTGCCCACAAAAAAACACTACCAATCAAAACAATCAAACAACGACATGTAATCCCAAATTGGAATCAGCTCAATCCCATAACCCCATACCTACACAAGGTTACCTCGCGAATTATGCGGAAATCCTTCAGAGAGTCGCACGCGCAAGTTCGCGCGTGATTCTAGATCACTTATCGAATTCCTCACGTCAACTAGTATCGTCTCTTGCGCATACGACCCTAGTGGGTGATGACTGTCACGTTTAGTTATGGAAAACATGATCTATTCTGTAAAGTTTACAGCTTAATCGTGACGTTGGTTAAGGCTGGTTGGTTGTTGGTTCTGGGTCAGAAAATTGGGCAATGTTGGTCATGTCGCTTTAGCTTCTGTTTTACTAAAGAGATTTAAAAGACTTATAGAGCGGATATTGAAAATATTTTGTGCAAAATTATTGGTTCCGTGCATTTTTTGATTTTGACTCACGATTACTAGTTTTATCGCTCTAACAAGGTCCAATTTCATCTCTTATCAATTAATTACTGAATGCAGCAACAGAAAATATCAATAAATGGTCTTTGTGCTCCACAAGACGTCCAAAGTGGTACTAAGAAAAACAATCTTGGGGAAAATCCACTCAATAATCCAGAAAATTAACAAAAATGCTGCATTTATACAAAATAGTTAAACATTCCACGTGTAACTTGTCCAAACTCATTCCAAGAACATTCATTCACAAAGATTGAGGTCATGAAACAAAGCATTTTCTAAATTGCTGCTTCAATTCTCTTTGGCAACGACCTTATTCAGTGCCTAACTGCTATTAGGAGCACAAAGCGCTGCAGAATTGTTACTGACGTCTTTCTGAATGCATTACATGTTTAGACATGGAAGTAATTAATGGTATAACTGTTTTGGTTTGAGTACGTGAACTGTGTGAAGTGACATCTACATTAATGCTGGGGCTACACTATCGCGATAACGCGAAGATTTGCGTTGTCGCGACACGTCTGGCCAAAGAATTCGTCCTATCGCGAATACGAACGAACGCCCTTCCCGCCGCTGTCGGTAAATTGCCGCACATCAAAGGGTTTTGTCGCGACAAAGTTCGTGCGTTTGGCTACACTTCGCGCGCTCTAGTTGACTGCGATACTCCGAGAGGTTTGAACGTGTTTGATTGAACTTGTTAATCACGGATTGGAATAATGAGAGGATAAGGAAAGATGCAGTAAATAATTTTTACCCGAGTGCAACCGCCTCTCCCATTTTTTCCCACAAATGAATTATCGCGACGTTCTAGAATCTAGAACGTCGCGATAATTCATTAAAAAACCTTGCTACTGTCGCGATAATCTAGAATCTAGATTATCGCGACAGTAGCAAGGTTTTTTTCAAGTGTGGCCAAGCACTTCGTCATAGCTCGAACACGAACTTTTATCGCGATAACGCGAACACGAATCTTCGCCTATAAGTCTGGCCGTAGCATAAGAACTGGAGAATTGTGGGTGTACTATATTTAGGTTACCTTTTGGAGAAAATAGGCATGAAGATTATGATGACTTTAGTTTTCTATCGGCTCACGCGCATTTCCACAGTCATAAGGTGAATTGTATTTACTACAAAATATCAAACCCAATGAGTGAAAACCATTTATTTATCAATTTTCCCAAAAAAGCTGAAATAATTAAAGATTTGAAAACAATTAATTCAGAGCCTGAATAAGCAGAAGAAAAACTTAACTCACTCACACTCACTTAACATAAAATCGAGTTTATTATTGGTCGATGTACAGACGCTGATTAGTTAACCAATTATAACATTATCGGTTTAGAACATTGTCATTCATTATAATTAGATACAAAACCAGTCAATCGCAACTCATTAACACTGCCACTAGTTACTGGGACCTAATTCCGAGGAATTATTCATACAATATAATTATTATAACAGCCTTCAAAGGCCTTGCCAACGACCTCTGCGTTAGCGGGAACCTTTCAACTATCACCGATGTTATAGCGACCAAGTTATACATAAAGGGTGTAAAACACCAAGAGGTGAGAAGAACAAGAGCTTTTCGGCTTCGTTAAGAAACGAAACCGAAAAGCTCTTGTTCTTTCCGTTATTGTGCTCATTTTCTTTGTTCTACACCATACCTGGATACGTTCTAGCCTTCCTTCTAGCTTCTAGTTACGGAGATTTTGGGGGCAAAGTTCCATCTTTTTTGAGAAGTTTTTTTTTTAATGCAAGTTTTTATTGTAATATTTTTACTTTAAACACCTCTACGACCCCCGTTCTATTCAATCCATCCATCTGCACAATGTTTTAAGTGCGTTATATTGAGTTCTACCACAAAACATGATCTTTCCCCCCAAAAAAAAAGTCGTTCCCAGCATTTTTTTTTCCGTAAAGTTACTTAGTTTTATGTACAGAATCATTGGTTGACAGCTTCGTGATGAGGTGGTTTACACTCTGTGTATTCTCACTAACGACCCACCCCTGCTTCCCACAGCACTACCTATCGGTATCAAATATATCCTGTCTTTCAAGCTGGAACCAACTATATTCATTCACAAAATTTCATTGACATCGGTTGGGTAGTTTCGGAGATTAGCGTGTGCGAACATGACAGTGACACGTGGTTTGTCCAGGTTGTAGAGCAACAGCCTTAAACTTTCCCACTGTTGTGACTGCTGGGAAGAAGGCTCCCTCTCCATAATTGGGACAGGGCCATAATTTAACACTCGGCTTCACTGCAGGTCGATGGACGCTCTTCGTCACAAGACTTTGAATTTTCTGTTCTAGTACCACCATTTCTATATTTTCGGGTAATCACCTACATATAATAATGAAACAAAGTCCTCCGCCACGTCTTTCTGTCTGTTCACGATGAACTCAAAAACTAGAGCACCGATTTTCATGCTGTTTTCACCAATAGATAGAGTGGTTTACGAGGAAGGTGTAAGTATATAATTTGTGAAGCTGCGGGCATCAGCTAGTATCTGAATAACTTGTTAAGCTCATCGTCTCCCTGCCCTAGTCCCATGTTTATTGGAGTCGGCACAATACGTCTTTTTCTTCCATTCAAGTCTGTCAACCGACCGCCACGCTATCATTTAGGTCCATGTTCACCAAAAAGATGACGGTCTGATTATCTAAAAACAGCTGTTTAAAACACATTTTTGTATGGGAACATGTCACAATTATGGACCTTATTCATTTTTCTTTCATATCATTCCTCTCACTACTTCTCTTACTGTCTCCTTCCGTCAACATTTAAGCAACTTGGTAAGCTAAATCTGGGCAGATAATTAAGGTTGCATTATATTTGTAATAATGTCATTTTAAAGATATGTGAGGTGTTACATTTTGTTTGAGATTAATGGCAACTCTGTTAAGTGAATGGCACAATAGTTTTTAATCAAATATGAACTATATCTACTGCACTTAAGACCACTTTTTAGACTTTTATTAATACCATGGTTTGGTTTAATACAAATGCAGCTGCGGTCAAGTACGCTAAGGGTCAAAATGGTCAAATATTTATATCCGCATTTTTTACTATGTCCTGTACTTTGGATACGTTTTCAACAAATGCTTACATGTTGAGTATAATGATACACAATATTAACTGGGTCTCCGAGATTTCCTGAAAATCAGGTCCAGGTTTTCTTAAAGTACTCTGCCCCACACTACGAATTTCTCTTGTATCGAAGGTGCGCTTACAAACATTTAACTCACATTAACAAACAGCCAGATAGAACAACTACCTGTACCACACAAATATTTGTTCAGTACGGGAATCGAAACCGCGGCACGCAACGCAGCAACCAATCGATTAGCCACAGCGCTAACTATGTAAAGATGGTCACCCATCCACCAGAGCAACCACCTTAGAAAGCTTGGCTTTCATGACTCGTACGGCTGCTACAATAAAAAAAAAAACAGGAGAAGTGGCAAGGGGGCGTGTCGGAGTCCGCGCGACTGGCACAAGACCCCTCTCTACCCTGACCTCTTGTGCCAGTCACAAGCAAATGGCCATACTATTTTGCAATAAATACATTGCTCCTCAGCCACTACCTAAGTTTGTCGCTAAGTGACTGGACAAGCAATGTAAAAATCACCAAACGATAGTTCATTAAGCACTTGCATCGCGTAGTGCGGCCGCTGCTTCTTTCGACGAGTTAGATATGTGCTTGTGTACCGATGTTTTTGTGTGGGTAAGTTGTACGGTGCTTGGTAAATACACGATGTGTTTGATGGCATAATATTTATAATTGGTTGTGTACTACGTTCTGATTTAAGAAATGCGGGTGTGTGCGCAACTGCGTATCTATTGTTTTTACTGAACTGCATGTGTAGTAGTTGCCGTGTGGTAGAGATAAGGTGGAGACACAGGGTTCCGATACATTTTCGTCTAACGGGCATATCTACTTCTTTATTATATCTATGGTCTTAATAGATAATAGGTATTTCATAGCATCCGATTTTATTTAAAATACCTTCTTTTGAGGTTTTATGTATAGAATTAATGTCTAGATTAAGTCACGTCGTACCGCCTAGTCTAGTATATTATCTGTTTAATAATAGTAATCTAGATACGGACAAGGCATTATGCGGTCGCTGGCATTATATACAACAATGTACTTTTATCTGAAATCTAAAGTATGTTGTATATGGGCCGTAATTATCACTTATGGGTATAATAAGTCTGTGAGCTCATTTCGCTTTGTTTTTGATTGCTGTGTTAAAGGCCTTTGTTTAATAAAAGAATTACCTATGGAGTTCGTTAATGACTTTTCTAAAAACTTCGTTTCTTTCTCTGAACAGACTCAATTCTCATTTGAGTCTGTTCGACAGCTGAGCGTGAGGTCCGGGTTCGATTTCCGAGACAGACAAAGTGTTATTAGGTTTTTCCATCAGGAATTACTCAGTACAGCCATGGAGTCTGGATTTGTGCTTGTTTGATGGCAATAGGCTCGCCCTCTATAACATGAGACTTTAACTCTTAGTGGGTGTACTATTAGGTACACCTAGATATATAATAAAGAAGGAGATATGTATCGGAACACTGTGTCTCCACTTTATCCCTACCACACGGCAACAGTAAAAGCAATAGATACGCAATCGCGCACACACCCGCATTTCTTAAATCAGAACGTAGTACACAATCAATTATAAACCTTATGCCATCAAACACATCGTGTATTTACCAAGCACCGTACAACTTACCCACACAAAACATCGGTACACAAGCACATCACTAACTCGTCGAAAGAAGTAGCGGCCTCACCACGCGACGCATGTGCTTATTGAACTATCGTTGGGTGATTTTACATTGCTTGTCCAGTCACTTAGCGACAAACTTAGGTAGTGGTTGAGGAGCAATGTATTTATTGCAAAATAGTAGGTATAGCCATTCATTTGCTTATGACTGGCACAAGAGGTCAGGGTAGAGAGGGGTCTTGTGCCAGTCGCGCGGACACCGACACGCCCCCTTGCCACTTCTCCTGTTTTTTTTTTATATTTCTATGGGTACGTCCTCTGCCTTACTCTGCGGGGATTACAAGCGTCATGGTAAGTTATGTTTGTAATGTTTGCTGTTACCTATTTTCGCCAACCAATCCCAACAGCTGGTTAGTGATGATTTAGCAATCAAATAAACAGATCACAGATTTAATCAAGCTTCCAGAAGCTTGGAAACTATACGGAAATGCATTTAAACCATAAATTATGCTAGTGAGCAGTACTGCTTACAGTGTAAAATATTTATATTAAGCTCGTTTCCATGAACTCATAATATAGGGTAATTTATAACTAGTTTAATTGTACGCCAGAGCAAAAGCACTGGAAAATACGGCGGCTTAGCTGTTTATAAAATCATACATGTACTGTATGTTTTAACTTTCTGTTTTTTACTTTTAAAAGGTTTCAGAAACAAAGGAATGTGTCCTTGCTAGCTTTTGCATGCTCATTAATTTAGATAGCAATTAATTGCGATATTTCATTGTTGGCCGCAGTTTAAATAATTACCACTATAAACAATTTAGCTCAGGGGTGCTAAACGTAAGTATAAGAGCATGGCCACAAACTGCACAGTCAAGCGACGCGCGTGTTACAACATTCACTACGGAGCAAGCAACGACCCCACCAAACCGAAGACGAGCGGAGTAGTGAGATGTGAAAGATTCAACCTATCTAAGGAGAGACGAGACAAGCTATGCAGATTTTAACCAAAGTGATTGGTGGGTTTCGGCACATCTTCGCTCGTCTCCGCTTTGGTGGAGTCCGGACTAGCGTAACACGAGGCACCGCGACGGTACGGCCAAAACACAAATGACGCGTGCCGATTGACGAAAAGTCGTGTCGCAAGTCGCCATACGGTCGTAAAGCCGGCTTAAAACGACAGGCTATGCATGACAGTTTCAAATGTTCATGCAAAACCGATTTTTATAGATAGAGGACACATACGTAACAGCATGCCTTTCTAACCTAACCTAACGTGTTTGACAATTTTACGGTGACATACTCGTATATACAGGCAGTTGCAAAGAAACAAATGACGCGTGCCGATTGACGAAAAGTCGCCATACGGTCGTAAAGCCGGCTTAAACCGACAGGTTATGCATGACAGTTTCAAATGTTCATACAAAACCGATTTTTATACATAGATAGAGGCAGTTGTAAAGACAACTGTATAGTTTCCTTCTACCCACGTTCACGTATTCCTGTACGATTTGACTCTATAAGCAAAACAGCACATGCATAACCTATCGTCTATGGCCGGCGTAAGCCGTGGAATTTGCTGTGCGACCCGTCAAGGTTCAATTTATGTGCAATGCTATGCCTATCGCTTCCTATGGACACAGGAGTTTCTCAACACAGGATGCAAACTATGGGTATACGACACTCGTTAAATGAATTGGTTGGTTGTGCTAATGACTGAGCCATTTTTCCACAGCTTGCTTGAATCTGTTGAGTGCGCATGTTTTTGTAATGACCATCTCAAAAGAAGGTGAAGGAAACCAATATGTCTTAGAACCAAAATTAGGAAGTGTGACGTCCACCAATCCACACCGAACCCGCGCTATTTGACCCACTCCCTCAGCTCACACAAAAAACGCCTAAGCTATTCGACTGCTCCCGAGCAGAGGGAACATGATAGGCTGTTTAAGCTAGGAACTATCTGTGAAAAGGATTGGACTATTAATTCCCGGGCTATCTTTTAGATATGCTGCATCATACGAAGGTCAGTAGGAGTCTTTGAGTACAAGATTGATTTACGATTTCTCTGTGTATTTACTGCTCGGTTTCGTGAAAATGGGTTTACTTGAACTTCTTATGAACGGTTTATCAACAACAAAAATCAACAATTTTATCATCAGGCATCTGAAGGCCCATAGATAAAATACACAAAAATACATTACAACAAAAATATGCTAATACATACAAAATATAAATTATGAACTTATGACACACGAAGTGGCGGCGTCGTGTTACGCTGTGCGTTGTCACGTAGCCTGCCACCACGACAGACGTCGGTTGACAACACCGGACCCTTCGGCCAGAACTCTTCCTTAAGAAATTTGTCGAGATACTGTGTCGGAACTCGCACCACAAACAACTTGAAGTTGGTGTTGTGACGCGGCTCCAACTTCTCGACCCTCAAGTTCCAGCTGGTCTTCACCTTCATGTACTCTACGACCTCCTCAACCTTCGTGGAGTGATGCAGTCGGGACACATAAAGCAACGTCGTTGGTGTCGCTGGACGCAGCAGCATATATGGCCCTGACAGTCCAGTATCGCATTGTTGTTTGTTATGTGTTGATGCGGAGGGAGAGGGACGCGAGGGGGAAAGAGAAAAGAGTAATTAATGATGCCGTGACGTCTGATACGGGGGGAATGGAAGATGAAAACGTGTTGCGCTAACCCCAAATAGAATGGAACAACGACAGGAATATGATGATGATGGGTTTATATAAACGGTCACGCAGAATCGTGGTACCTTTGATAAAAAAGTACTGTGTAGTTTTAGACTTACATGGTTTTTCACTAAACTTAGAGTACTTACGGGATTATATCCGTGTTTTTTTTTTGTTTCTGTGTTTATTTTGCTTGCAACAGCGTCGAAATATCGGGAGCTCACAGAAACAAAAGAAAATCACGGATATAATCCCGTAAGTACTTTAAGTGTAAAAAAGTACTGCTTCCGGGTTTATTTCACAGGGTATAATAATGTATACGTAATTAGGTTTGGTGAACGCTACATGAAACTTATACTCACTCAATAAACCTTTTCCGCAATCCCATAAAATGCATAACACTAATAACTCAACGAAAATTTGCATAGACGAACTATTTAAACGCGAAATTACCTTACCTTATTATTCGCAA
Source organism: Xestia ashworthii (assembly GCA_950022955.1). Taxonomy (NCBI): domain Eukaryota; kingdom Metazoa; phylum Arthropoda; class Insecta; order Lepidoptera; family Noctuidae; genus Xestia; species Xestia ashworthii. The sequence goes on from OX465550.1 coordinate 7,325,463, forward strand.
CCATAGAGGTCTGCTAACCGTAGACAATTATCTTACCTTTTCTGGAGGCAAATCGCCCTGAAACAAAGGAAATGAGATCACGGTTGTGCCAAAACTAACGTCGGAAACCACAACTCCTTATAAGGAAGATTGGCTTCGCAAAGTTTGCCAGCTTATCTTGATGTTCTTCGCAGGAAGTTTGTACATCAATTTCGCCATAATTAGTGAGCTAATTTCAGGGGTTGTTATGATAATTTACGTGGTTGTTCTATGGTTTATGGTGAACTTTTAGACTAAATTGGTGTCTTCTTTTGTTTTTTTTGTTGGCAGGAGCAGGTATCCTTTGTGCTTGTTTGAGATCATGTTTCTTGTTTTCAAGTTCTGATTGGTGTTGCTCTTAAAACTTGTAATAAACATACCATAAGTTAGAAAAGAAGAACTGCTGTATATATGGGACTCTTAAGACAACATTCAAGATTGGTGTTGGTCTTAAAACTTGTAATAAACATACCATAAGTTAGAAAAGAACAACTGCTGCATATATGGGACTCAGACAACATTCAAGTTTCTTTTATGTATAAATTTGGCAAAGTACTGAGCTGTCAGAAAATAGCTGCTTAAAATATGCACCGAAAATCAAAACCACAAAATCCACTAAAATGAACATAACATCACGCCTCTAATGCCCGAAGTATCTAATAATACGCCCACATTTCGCCAATTATGTTTAAGCCCCATATAATAGGGAGTGAGCCTATCCCCATCAACCGGGCACAAATTCATGCTTCGTGGCTGCTACTGCGAAATTTGTGATGGAGAAAATCCAATAACAATGTCCCGACCCGGGAATCGAAGCCAGGACCTCATACTCAGCACTCGCGCTTGACCAACGAAGCTGTCTACAAAATAAACGCCTTTTAAATTTTTTTTGCACATTGGCAACAAAATGACAAACAGAATAGACACAAATAATACACGAACAGCCTTATTATCAGCCTTATTGGACAATGATGATACCGCCGTTGCGAAGCGACTTCTCAAATGATGTCTGCGTTGAGTAACTGAGGCGAATCGGTGCAATGTGGCCGTCACAGTAGATATCAGTATTTCAACTAGGGGAAAAATTGTAGGAATCTCACATCTCAATCTCACAGACATATGCAAAATGTTTAAAAGCTAGTTTCAGGTAACAGCATGTTTGAACGATGGATGGATTAGTCTATCGTTTCCTTGTTCTTCCTGGATGAGTAATGATAAAAAAAAAGCAGTAAATGATACCATGACCGCTGACATAGGAGAATGGAAGAAAAAACGTGTTGCGCTGACCCAAGTAACATGGGACAGGGGTCCCATGTTACTTGGGTCAGCACAACACGTTTTTTCGAACGACTAATCTCATCATATTCCTGTCCCTACAGGAAAATGATGAGGTTAGTCGTTCGGAAGTCGCGGCTGTCCAGGCTGGAACAAGTGGTTACGTTTTATACGTGTAGCGCAATATAACAAAAAGTTGAACTGACAACCCTAACATCCGCGTTTAAGGGCCTAATTGAGAAACAAACTCTAACTCAGGTACATTTGCCGTGCCTCGGGAGACGCCGCCGTAGGCTCGGGCCTGCGGACGGTGAGCTATAGGCTAGAAAGGGCTGAAGCCTGCCGGGGCTGCGGGACTGTTCGAAAGAGATACCATTTCCCCGGAACATAAAGGGCGAGGAAGGAACATGAATGGGTTTTAGTCAGTAAAAATCTGCAACCATAATTATGTTTATCGCCGCGTCTATGTTCATACATCTGGTGATACACGCATGCCTAGTTGGGATGCTGGATAACTATATACTGTGTTACAGTATTATGCCTTGCATTGTTGTAGTGGTATAATATAATGTCCTGTTCTTGTTATGGACACCTATTGATGGTAACAAACAAGTGGCACAAGGTTTGTCTATGGTAGCAATCTTTCCTTGTGTTGTAAAGCGCATCGTTCTTTTCAAATACGTTGAGTGTGTTTCTAGCAGCATGTCCGCGTAATTACAAGGACTAATAATAACTTCCCACAGCTGGGACATCAGGCTTCCTCCCCGTGAGGGGGGGAGCTTAACTGCTCTAGCGTAGACTGGCTGTAGTTTTGGAAAAGACCAGTGAAATTATTCGAACGACTTTTATATGGCCTCGACTTCCGATATTTTAGGTTAAATGAGGAGCTCGTGGCTGAATATAATCGCACAGATTAATGAAATCGACCATTTCAATACATCATAAGAATTTCCCACGGTATCTATTTCGACAAAACTTTAAAACAACTGTGTTGTGATTTAAAGGGCTTAGTGATTCGTTCAGCCAAACGTGAACACAAGGGTGTAACTGATTCGTTTGTAATCTATTGGTACAGACAGCAACAACATTTACCACCGCGTGCTTAAAATGTAAAATATCTCACAAGGAAAATTACCCCTGTGGAACATCGGTTGCGACGCGACTGGGTACTGTCAGCGTCGTTTGCTACGCTGACGACACGCTGGTGCTGGCACAGGGGAGGTCGCACGAGGCGGCGGCCGACATAATGACACGCGGGGTTGTGATAGTCGTAGAGTGGATCCGGCAACTGGGTCTCAAGGTGGCACTGCACAAGTCCGAGGCCATGTGCTTTCATGGGCCTCGGATTGCGCCACCGTCGGGATTCTCACTGACGGTATCCATCGTCGTCGAGTCGACGTTGAAGTACCTAGGACTCGTCCTCGACAGCCGGTGGAACTTCGTGGAGCATTTCCGACGTTTGGCCCCCAAACTGGAACGGACCGGACCTGCCTTCAGGCGGCTCCTGCCCAACCTGGGGAGGCCGAACGCCTCCTGCCGTAGGCTCTATGCGGGGGTCGTGCGGTCCATGGACCTTTACGGGAGGCACTACGCCGGGGGAAAACTCCGCTGCCGCGGCAACACGCCGCTCAGCAGACAGATCTCCGGTGCAATCTCATGGCAACAAAGACGGAAAAAATTAAAAATCACAGGAAGGATTAACAAGCTTTGTTGCCAACGTGTAGCTTGATAAACCTCCCCATTGTAGGCCCATTCAGCCTCTCCGCAAACACCCTCAGAACGCTATTGCTGCTTCCCCTCACTCAGGATAATACTGAGGCAACTTTCTTCCGCATTATCGCGAAGTAATCGTCAGTGTTCGCATCGGCGAACATACCTGACGATAAAGGAAGGTGGAAGCCTTTTTTTTTTTTTTTTTAGGATGGGAAATCATCAAATGACTTCTCCCACTCTGCGGAGCGGGAGGGAGTGTCAGACTCTTACTGACTAAAACCCATCCATGTTCCTTCCTCGCCCTTTACGTTCCGGGGCCGCGGTATCTCTTTCGAACAGTCCCGCAACCCCGGCAGGCTTCGGCCCTTGCGGGCCCCTCTCTTCTGCTGACATCTCTTTGAGGCGCGCGTGGAACACGAACGCGCCGTCGACACGGCCTGTCGTCACTAGACGGACGGACGGCTAGCTAGCCCATAGCTAACCGTCCACAGGCCCGCATCTACAGTGGCCGGTAGCCACCACGTGGCCCCCGACGCCCGGCGCGTCTCCCGCGGCGGCCGGGAAGAGAGGCTCTCTCCCTCTCTCGTTCCGCCACCTCCTTCGCCAGCATGACTGCTTCGCAGAAGGAGGTGACGGCTTCCCATTCCGTCTCGCTCCGGACCATGGATTGAACCAGGGCCGGACGCGAGAGGTCGCCGCAGCCGATCGCCGCTACGAGGACACGGCGGTGCTCCGCCCACGCAGGGCAGACCTCCACCGTGTGCTCCACCGTGTCCTCCGGTCGATCCTCGCAGTGGAGATACCCGGGCGTTTCCTCCCGCCCGATTCGGTGCAGGTACCTCCCGAAACATCCGTGTCCGGTGAGGACCTGCATCAGGCGGAAGGTGAGGACGCCGTGGCGCCTCTCTAGCCACTCCTCAAAGAGGGGACTTACCGCCACTATCGTGGCGTGCCCAAGGTGGAAGCCTCAACAGCGGCATTGTTGTATTGAATGCGCAGAGCATTGTCTACTTTTAGGGTGTGATAATCCCAAAGGCTGCTGGTATAAAATGTTTGGCAGTAGGCCTTAAAAAGACTTAATTTCACGGGAACTGAACAACCAAAAAACCTTCCTTTCTTCCTTCCTTCCTTCCTTTTGGTCCTACAATGACCAAATTCAACAAACCGCATTTCATATTGATCTTTATTTTATCCAATGTTCAATTTGTTTCAATTCATTAAACATAGATGGAGAGTGTACAGCCGAGTATGTCTTATTGTAGATATTTTTAATTCACTCATCTACAATGCTAGCTGTACCAATCAACATTGTTTCGGTAAATGTGAATTGACCACCAAAATAACAACGTTGCGAGTTGCGACACTCACACGCATGTGTTGCAAACTCGCCTTGAATTCACCCAAATGATTGTAGTCAACGAGCAATGGTGTACCCGTAATGATTACACACTAGTGGTAATTGCTGCATGTCTTTAAATTGGGTACGGAAACAGTGTATTGTCTCAAAGTCTTAATTATCCGTCTAGGTATCGACATCATCACCCTAGCTTTTGCTATTGCGGCCGGCTTCCAGTCTTACCGGATGCTGAATACCACCTATCTGACCTGCACAATCCATGTTTAACTGGCAACCCATAACGTCAGTATAGAAGAGATACGAACGACAGCTGGGACCAACGCCTGTGGACGGTGAACTATGGGCTAGCTAGCCGTCCGTCCGTCTTATGACGACAGGCCGTGTCGACGGCGCGTTCGTGTTTCACGCGTGCCTCAAACAGATATCAGCATAATGGAGGGGCCCGCAAGGGCTGAAGCCTGCTGGGGCTGCGGGACTGTGCGAAAGAGATACCGTGATGATTTCCCATCCGAAAAAAAAAAGCTGGGACCAACGCGGCAACGGTTTAACGTGCTAGCCTAGGCGCGGAGGGAACTGGGTAAGGAATGGATGATCACCCATCTTATTACCTACCATATAATATATTATACCATATAGTATATTATCTACCATCCTATTTGCTATCATGATTTGAAACATGGTGCATAACTGCGTTAATTAAAAAATATCGCCCTGCATCTGGGAAATCGGAAGAACATCTAATTTTCAAATATCACAGCTGTGAGATAACTATGTACATGACATTGTGTCATTAATTCTTCATCTACTTAGGAAAAAAAATGTTCGTTAAGTAAGTGACAAATAGGAGAAAAAACAATGTTTTAATTAAAGGATATTGCAACACTTACTGCTGAACGGAGCAGACGTTCTATTAAACTGATTGATCATTCATTTACTGTGTTGCAGCAATTGTCGATATAGTTTGATAATTAATCGTGATTTGTAATAAACGCCATTGAATCATTGAATGCAATTGCCTAAAAATTCATTGTTATTTCGTCTGAGTGGTAGTTGGTAAACATTTTTTCAACTGTCTTTAAATCATTGTTTCATGTCATCATCATCTGCTTAGCCTTTTCCAACTATGTTGGGGTCGGCTTCCAGTCTAACCGGATGTCACTGAATACCAGTATTTACATGGAGCTTCTACCTATCTGACCTCCACAATCGAGTTAGTACTGCGTTAACACGATACCCCTTAGACCTAAGATCGTAAGACTGATGTCAGACTTTTGGACCACCTGTAACGAATTGTACCTACATTATGTTTCAAGTATACAGGTGTATAGATAGTGGTTTCAAAACGTTCGCATGGTGCTACCCATTAGATTTCTTGAAAGTCCAAAAAAGTAGTCATAGTGCGAAAGTAGGCATCGTGCTACGAAATCGAAAATATTTACTTACACCTTTTTGCCACAACTGCGTCAGTGTTCAAAAGGAGGTACCTAATATTTTCAGTTGGTATCAGATCATCCAGATCTTCATTAAGTTCATTTACTGAGTGATCTTTCAGCAGATGAATTAGACTTAGATGTAAAATGACTTTATCAATCAATCATTTATCAATTCACATCTCTATAATAGCTGATAGTAATTAAGATATTGCCCGTTAAGGAAGATTAATTACACCATTAGATGTTAAATGTCGAGTTAATTAGTATTAGATTATAACACGTGTGCAACCCTGCAGACGTTGATGTTGTAGTCAGAAAGTGAATATTGTATCTTTGGAAAATGATTGGGCACGTTACATTAAATTAAAAATTAAAAAAAAACCCCAACACATTGGATCATAATTTCATGGTATTTTTTGTGGAACGAAGTTCCATAATGCGCTTTACGGGTAATGCGAAAAATCGTCGCGTAGCGAAATGCCGTATGCTGAGTGTGTGTGTAGTATAATAATATAAAATTCCTCATTCCCTTTCAATATAGTGTACATTATTCTACTAGTCAAGCTCTTTCATTCGATACCCATATAGAAGGAGTTGTGAAAAAAATAATGTAATTCACCATTTTGGGAGGGCGGCCATCTCGGATTTGAAAATTCAGCACAGCAGTCAGTTGCTTAGCCATTGTGCCAACCATGCAGTTTGAGAAAAAGAACTTTGTTGTCACTTGGCAAAAAGGTCACTTAAATGTTTACGATATCTGTTATAAATGGTGTAAATGGAACCTTTACGAAGCCTTAGGCTTCGTAACCATACCACTGGGAACCTACTAGTTACGGAAATATTGGTGGTCAAAGTTCCAACTTTATCACAAGCTTTTTTTTAATACAAGTTTCTAATGTAAGATTTTAAACATCTCCACGACCTAATTAACTACTAATTAATCCATCCATCAACACAAATGTATTGAGTTACATTGTGTTCTACAACAAAACATGATTTTTGGTAGACTTAAATCTTCTGTGCACAAAAACTAAATCATAAATGCATATTGTATTTTTTGTCACCTTGTTTTTGAACTGTGTCTGTGTGTATTATTTGGATTAATAAACAATTTTATTATCATTATGATTTTCACCCAAAAACAAAGGTCGTTTCCCAGCAATATTTTTTGCGTATTGTTACTTAGTTTAGTGTACAAAATGCATGGATGAATAAATGGATGATTGTGATATACCTCTTTACCTACTGGTACTATCTTTTCTATTGTTGCGCTACCCGACCTTGCACGTACGCTATCGTGACAAGTCATGTCACGGATTTACTTCAATCTGTCTTACACAAATGTGACAAAATCCGTGAGACATGTATTGTGGTTTGTGGTACGTGTGAAGCATTTATCATTTTTGTTTAGTAAAATGACACGGTGCTGGCTAAAATTGGCCTGAGTAATAGAATTCACTAAGTCGTTGGCCAGACGTTGCACGATGCTGGCCAAGATTGGCCATGTTCATAGAATGCGATTGGTCAAAGGTTGTCACTTGTCATCAACGGTTGCTTGAGGGACTGGGGCCTGTGTATGTGAGTTGATGGATGAAGAGGGAGAGGAAGAACAAAGAAACTATGGATGGATTGTGTGAAGAATAATATGAAAGATTAAGGAGTAAATGATAGCGTGACGGTGGCCAGAGGAGAATGGAAGAAGAAAACGTGTTGTGGCGACCCCGAGTAACGTGAGAGGGTAGGAAAAATGATGATGATTATGAAACGCACCCATGCTAAAGGAGAATTTCCTAATGAAAAATAAAATAATTAAAAAAATGCAAAAAAAAATACAAGTAATATTACAAAAAAAAACTTTACAACGCATTTTGGTCTAGAATATATCAATCAGTATCAGTATAATTAAATTAATGAAATATAGACCTGATATACCTTTATTGCTTGTCTTAGACTTTAATAGTCATTTGCCAGACAGACTTGAGGAAATAGCATTAGAAAAAATCCGGTTATTTATTAGCAATTACCCAAAATTGCTCTAGTAATCAGACTATACACAATTCTAAGCAAGTCCTTGTCTTACTTGAGTTCCGTATCTACTCATTTCAATTCGTGATAGATCACTGACGAGTGAACTTGACCCCAAACTGTAGGTCGTCATCTTTCTCCTGCCCTCATTCCAATTTCATACTAATTTTATACTTTCATACATTCATAATTTCATTCCATACTTTTCTATTACCCGTCATCTTATCAGACACCTTCTTTTACTCTTCACAATACACTGCATAGTAGCTTTTACAATTTTTTTAATTTACATTTTGCATTGTTAGGTACTTAGAATTTTCTTACTGAAATTCACTGCTCCATAAGAAACTGCGTAAACTTTTGTGCATGAAAGTTACAAGTTACTGAGCACAGAACACTAAAAAAACTATAATAAAGCACTATGCTTCCACCTTCATCGTGTGAACTATCAGTCAGTGGAATTCACTACCGGGCTCTCTGTTCCTTGATCATTATAATCTGTATTTGCTGTCTTCTAAGCAAGCTCCACAATAAGCCGCTTGCTCCATCATGACTTCAAATCAGTCGAGTTGCGGCCCAACGCAAGCAGAAAAAAAATATATCAGTCAGTGTTGAGAATGTCAAGTTACAAAATCCACACTCACTGTAGTATATCAAACTAGAACGAAAAATGAAAAGGGAGAAAAATTCCCGATGCTTCTAATTATGAAGGAACTATTAGACCATCGTCTTCCTCCCTTGCCTCATAATTAATACTTGATTTTCTCTTCTTCCTACATAACTATGCCCTCACGTTGACCTCATACTATAGCAAAAGCCAGTGCTCTGATTTTATCATCATTTTTGTTTTTTTTTTTTTATCGTTTCACCACAGGACCCAAATCAGACAAATAATTTTCTGCCACATTGATCAAGATATAGATCTCCGTAACCCATTTCCTATATCTCTCGGACCTCTCCCCTCGGACCTCTGTCAAGAGTAGACGTGCCACAGAGCTTTTACCATTTTATAATTTCTAAATATTTAAATCAAAGTAAAATAACATCGTTAAAAAATAGGAGTGCATAAGGTCGTAGGAGTCCAACTTGCCGAAACCCGTGAGTACGCTCTTTTACGCACACTATTTCACGTGTACTTAAACGTCAACTGTGTGACAAGAACATCAAAGCGCGCAAAGGATAGAACTACGTCGTGTAAACGTGTGAGAAAGAGACGGATAATTTTCTGCGAGCTACTCAGAAAAGACGGCGCTTACGCATCTATCGTTAAAAGCGTAGCTCACACTACACTGGACGGAAAAGCAAAAACTTCGCATTCCTCGGTTGTGGCTAGATAAGCTTGACCTCTGACGCGACTCGTGGAGAATCTATCGCTTGCGACGTATGTTGTCCTGGTACTTGTTGTAACGATTTAAAGACGATAATTTCATTTAAATTATGTCTCTTCAACAAACTTCTCCCGTTTCTCCTTCTCCCTCGACATCGTTGGATGCAGCAGAAGACTACCGGAGCACTGCCATAACATTCGCTAAGTCCGTTATCGACTTACCGCTGCAACACTGTGAGTCTGAACCTGATCTCCACTCACTTGCAATCAACATTACGGAGAGAAAAAAACGGAAGTATGATGGTGAAAATACTGACATTATGGCTCTCATCAAAGAAATGTTTGTTTCGTTCTCAAGGGAACAAGAAAAACGTTTTCAAGACCTCAAAACAAGTATGGATTTAATGTCTAATAAATATGATGAATTTTTGTCAAAGATAAATACGCTTGAGAGGGAAAGAAAGGCTGACAAATTGCTGATTAAAGATTTGGAAGAAAAAGTGGAGATAATGGAACGAAAAACCCGCGGAACTGGCTTTGAAATTCGGAATATACCGAAACAAAATGGAGAGACGAAAGAAACTTTGTGTAAGGAAATTATACAACTGGGTAAAACAATTAATATCGATATCAACGGGTCTTGCATAAAGGATATCTACCGCCTGAAGTCAAAAGATGATTCAAACCCGATAATCGTCGATCTCACCACCGTAATATTGAAAGACAAGTTTCTTAAGGCCGTCAAAAGTTTCAATAAACCGAAAACTAAAGGTAATAAATTGAATACTACACACCTGAATCCTAAGTACGTGGCTAAACCTTTATATGTAGCGGAGACTCTCACCTACAAAACTCAAAAACTTTACTTCCTGGCGAGACAATTCAAGAATAGCCATGGCTTCAATTTCTGTTGGACAACAAATGGGATTGTATACCTCAAAAAAAATGAAGACTCCGCACATATTCGTATCAACGACGCGGCTGACTTGGAAAAGATACGAAACACACTATGACTATTATTTGTTACGAATTGTCTATTTAGATTGTTTATAGTTTTTTTAATGCATGCTTTCCTTTATTGTTTTCATCTAGGGTATTTTTTTCCCGCCTTTTGTAATACATATTTTAGAACACATTTACTTTACACACTAAACGTATTAACTCACCTCTATTATCACTCGTTCAGTTGTAGTTTTAAAATAACGCAAACACTTAATTTACACTACATATTACAAATCAACATACACACAAACATACCATACAAACCCTTCCTCATAAATAAAATACATATTTTAAAAGCAACTTACTCCATTAAACTTAAAAATGCTCTCTATAGTAATGTTCAATCCCCGATAAAAATTCGTTCCAAAATTATGTTTTTTACTAAAATTCAGTGATATTATCGACCTTACAGCTAACATTGACAGGTTATCCGTGTCCCACTCGCAGGCTGCTGACGTAGAAGAATGTCACACTATCGTCACTAGTACTTCCAATCAAATGATTGTATTAACGCAGAACATTCGCAGTATAAACTGCAATATGTCCGGCTTTGAGATATTATTGAGTAGGTTAAAACTAGATTGTGACATTTTAATACTAACTGAGTGTTGGCTCTCTTGTGTATCAGTAATTCCAAAACTAGATGGATATTGTCATGCAGCAACTAAAAAGAACAACAAACAAAATGATGGTGTAGTTATTTATTATAAAGCGAATCTCAATGTGCGCATAGAGGAACCCGACTTTCAAGACTGTAATTGTCTGGTGGCTATTATAGAAGAGCAAGTCGCTATTATAGGTTTATACAGATCGCCATCATATACTAACATAGATCCATTCCTCTCTTCCTTAGACAAAACACTTCAACTAGTATCGATCTACAAGCACAATGTGTTAATGGGAGATATAAACATACCAATAAATCCAAACAAAATAGACATACATGGGGAACGGTATTTGTCTTTAGTTGCTACACACGGCTTACTTCCAGCACATAGCCTAGTAACTCGTAGTGACAGTGAAACTTGCTTGGATCACGCCATAATAAAAACTTTAAGCACTGCCACTACAATAGTCCCATTTTCAACGTTAACAGACCATTTTCCGGTTTTACTATGCCTACAGCTAAAAAAAACCAGGCATTATACAACTACAACTATAACTAAAGTTAACAATGAGGGCATAGTACAAGACCTATTACAGCTTAATCTTGATTTAATTTATCATTCGGCAGATCCTAACATTACATTAAATTATTTGACTCAGTCCCTTCAAAATATTATTGAAAAAAACACACTAACAAAAACTTTGCCAAGACGGTCAAAAATCATCAAGCCTTGGATAACTATGGGATTACTGAGGTGCATGCGAAACAGGGACAAGTTACATAGAAAAGCAAAGCTATCACCGAAAAATGAAAATGTTCAAATAACCTACAGACGTTACAGGAATTTTTGTAACGCGCTGTTACGAAAAATAAAGAGAGCATATGAAAAAAACCTAATACAAAGTGCACAAAAAGACAGTAAAAAATTATGGAAAGCTATTCGAAACATCGCTAACACAACAAAACCAATGCAACGCACAAAAGAACTCCTAACATTCTCTACTTCTCCAGAGCAATCTTTGAATAAAATAAATAGTTATTTCATTAATGTTGGAGCTTCACTGGCTGATAAAATTTATCAAAACACAAACACACTAGATGCACATTCTCAGTATCATACAGACGAGTGTAACCAGCAGAATAATTCGTTTGTTTTGATGGACACTGATGAGCAAGAAGTCGACCAAATTATAAATGGTCTAAAAACAGATTGTTCATCGGGTTGTGACAAGATAAGTGGTAAATTTCTAAAATTGCACAAAAATATTCTTGTACCACCTATTACTAAAATTGTCAATGACAGCTTACAGTCAGGCGTATTCCCTGATTCCCTGAAAAGGTCGGAAGTGTGCCCAATCTATAAGAGCGGGGACAGAAACCAAATCAATAATTATAGGCCAATATCCATATTACCGGCGATTTCGAAAATATTTGAAAAAATCATGAACATTCGCTTAATAAAATATCTGGAAAAAAATAATATACTGTCTGAAAATCAGTATGGATTTCGGCATGGTAAGTCTACTGAACAAGCAGTGAACAAACTCACTGGGTTTATTAGCACAAATTTGGACAAAGGAAAAAAATGCATTTCAATATTTCTCGATCTCGCCAAGGCATTCGATACGATTTCTGTTTCCCTCTTGTTGACTAAACTCGAGAAGATAGGAATCAGAGGTACTCAGCTACAACTCTTTAAAAGTTACTTGTCTGGGCGACATCAGTGTGTTCGTGTTAGTGAATACAAAAGTACCTACCTTCCAGTTACTCATGGCGTACCTCAGGGCAGCATCTTAGGACCCACCTTATTTCTTGTCTATATTAATGAACTCACGAGTCTTAAACTCACCCAAGGCCAAATCATCTCCTTCGCAGACGACACTGCTTTAGTTTTTGCCGCCAATACTTGGGATGAGGTATTTGATGCTGCTCAACAGGGCTATAATATCACTAGAAGCTGGCTTCAGGCGAACATTCTAACTTTAAATGTGGAAAAAACCAAGTATATTTCGTTCAGCATCAAAAATTATTCAAGTCTCAGTAGCAGCCGCAAAATTATTTCTCACGAGTGTAACCTGAAAGTCAGCTGCGCGTGTTCTTCGCTAGAGGGTGTACATACCATCAAGTACTTAGGTGTTACTATAGATAGAAATCTAAATTTCAAAGAACATATCAAGCTGCTAGGTGCGCGAGTACGAAAACTCATATATGTTTTTAAAAATCTGCGACACGCTGCTGAGCCTTTTATCCTTAAGCAAATTTATTATGCCCTGTGTCAGTCCTTATTAAATTATTGCATCTCATCCTGGGGGGGTACTTTTAAAACCACTATGAAGTCCATTGAAATCGCTCAGCGCGCAATTCTAAAGGTGTGTATTTATAAACCTATCCTTTTTCCTACTGTGTCTCTATATCAGATTTGTGGGGTTCTTACCGTAAGACAGCTTTTCGTCCTCAACATTATCCTAAAACAACACACAAAACTACCCTATGACCCACTCGTGCAAAACCGAAGAAATAAAAAAGTACGTATGGAACGGCTCACTTGTAAAAGCAAATTTAGTGAAAGATTTATTGAATTTCTTGGTCCGTTCCTTTATAGCAAAATAAATAAAGAACTAAATATTTACCCGCTCACTAAACATAAATGTAAACAAATAGTAAGTGAATATTTGCAACAACTAAATTATGAAGAAACGGAGTTGTTACTAAGCGTCAAACAGTAATTAAAATGCTAGGTTCGAATTAGTTTAAATAATCTTAGATAATAATCATGCTCACGCACTTAGATCATACACACACACATACCCACATACATCAACACACACACGCACCCACATCACTCAAACTCCACATAAATCACCACTAGTTAACACACACTCATAAACACTTCTCACTCACGTATAGACCATTTGTTTGTATACTATGTGTAATTTAAATTTTAAACAATAAGATTTTTAATTATTAGTACAACCAACTATATTTCTTTACTGGCATTTTATTGTCTAAATATCGAGGGAAAAGGCGCTGAAAACCGAAATACAGGCATTGCCTAGTTCGGTTGCAGTGGCTACATCCACTTATTAGAAATTAAAATTGCCATACAAATTTTTTGTAAAATACTACTAAGTTTTTTGAGAAATAAAATTTATTATTATTATTATTATTATTTATTATTATTATATCTATCTCATTCGGGCGACAAACGTTTCAATAATACTACTGCCAAGGCTATAAAAAAACAGACAAGCAAAACACAAGTATTCGGAAATCATAAAACTAATTGGAATCACAGGAAATTAGATAATTCGTAATGGTAGGTTCATAATTAAGTTTTCTATGTAATTGCCATTAATTAGTTTCAACTATAAAGTTAATAAACGGATAAAATGATTGGTTGTGTGGGGAAAACGTGGATTGTTGAGCCTAACTTAAATACATTGTTGTATTTATAATAAGTATGCTTGCAAGTCATTCTGTAATGGCAACTGATTTCGTAGTTACAACTTGTGCCTAATGACTGTGTAACCTCTTGTTAGGTATCTACATATAAGTCCATCTACACTAATATTTAAAGAGGAAAAAATTTAATTTTTGTGTGAATGTTTGTAATGAATAAACTCAATAACTAGTGTGCCGATTTCAAAATTTAAAAATTGTTTCACCATTGGAAAGCTAGATTCACCCTGAGTAAGATAGGCTATATTATATCCCCGTACTCTCACGGAAACGGGAACTACGCGGGTGAAACCGCGTGACGTCCGCTAGTGACAATATAATTTTACACACGCTTTTTGAAAGAAAGAAAGAAAGAAAAAGCTTTTTCATTACTCATACTCGGAAAGTAGGTCTGAAGTTGCCTGAGGAGCGGGCTGAAAGTAATACTTTTCAGCCCTAGGGAGAATCACTTTCAACTGACAGCTGTCACATTATTAAAAAAAAATCTAGTTCTATTTTCACATTTCTATTGAACCATGTTCCGACTTCTATACAGCCTGTAAATTACAGCGCGATGTAAAATTGAAATAACATAAAATTCAGTATTAATTACAGAATATAATTATTTTAAATAACTTAGTTATAATTTAGTTACAAATATTTCTTTAAAATAACAAAAATTTGGGCAAAATATTTACAATTTTTTCAGTGACTATAGTGAAAATAAAGGCTGAATAGCCGGCCACAGAAAAAAAAACAAAATAGGCGGTAAAGCAGCAATCCGATCTTCATTTTTTTTTCGAGTGGTTTCGTGTTTTTGTTTTTATTTTCCTTGTATTCGTAATGAAAAGCACAGTGTTTACCTCGGGTTAAAGACTTCTTTAGTCCCTCGAGCTATTAGCGCCCGCGCTACGCTTGGGCGCCAAACCCCGTCTCGGGACTAAATAAGTTACTTTCACCCCTTGGATAACAATGTACTATTATTAGCCCGACAGGACAAAACATAAAAAAATGGTTAAATTATGATTATACCTAACACTATTAAAAAGTAAACATAGTGAAAAGAAAAAAATAACAAAATCATAAAAAAAAAACAAATTACAAACAGAATTTATTACTATCGTAATCCATTAACATTATCGCTTGCTTGTGACCAATCCTCATTCAGCATTGTTCCTGTAAGAAGGCCCCAGCTCTAGATTAGTGGTATCTGGATTCGTTCCTTGTCGATGGCAGTAGTTTCGTTTCCTGTTACATGGGACTTATGATTTGCGTAATATGGGATATATTACATGTGCTCACGGTGTAAACAGACTCTTCACTAAGCCGTCAACCAAGCATTCTGTACATCAAACTAAGTAACTCCACGCAAAAATTATTGCTGGATTTTTTTTTTGTTTTTTCGGTTTCAATCATCATCATCATCATTATTTCAGCCGAAAGACGTCCACTGCTGGACATAGGCGTCCCCCAAGTCTCGGTACATTGACCGGTTCCGTGCGACTCGCATCCAACGGATTCCCGCAACCTTCACCAGACGGAATCTTTGAACCTTTCGTTCTCAATATATCGCACATAAATCATTGTGCTGTTGGATGCATAAAAAAACTTGTGAAAATGTTGGAACTTTCACCACCATATAATTGCAACTAGATGGCTACCAAGATATGGTCTAAAACAATAAAAATTAAGGAATGACGGGGAGATCAGAGCCTTTCGACTTCTATAGGGTTACTTTTACACCCATTATACATACATGACGTCTATTGTGGAGGTCCAATGATGATCGATAATTCAAGATTCTAGAAACCCTGCCGGCGCCGCTGCTGCCTCCCCCCTTGGCACCCTGTCCCTGCTGATCCTTCTGGACCTCCACAGTATACCACAGCCTAACGAGGATTACCGGCGTGATGTTATGTGACGTAATTCTAGTTAATCGTTATAAATCAATACTAAGCAGTATGATAGTTTCACAAGACGCATGCTCGATACTTTAATCCTTTATCAGCTCGAGGAGATTAAAATAAACTCCAAGGCCTATATTTGCATGAATGCAGTAATCCTGTTCATTATTAGTATTTACGCAAGAATGTTAACGCAAGCGCAATCCTTATGGATTGACAAATTGATTTACATTCAGATGGCTAAACAAACAAAGCTCGTCAGATAAGACAGAATTTAAGACAATGCCTTTTTAACGCTAGGTCTGTCAATGCTTTCAAAGCTTAAGTTGGCTATTAAAGTAGGCTGGCTAACGAACCAGGTAGTATATGAACTAAAAGAATAAGTAATTGATTTAATTAAGAACCTACTTAAGTGGATCTAATTCTAAATTATGTAGACGATGATCTTGGTGCACGGTAAAACTCTAATGACTTTATGTTGGTACCAACTTAAATGTATAAAATATATGTTTACTACTGAATTAAATAAAATGAAAAATTATAATCCAGTTTTTCTTTGTTCTATTCCCTATTTTTTTTTTACTTATTTTTTAATGATTGATATTATCTTGTGTTTTATCCAACAATCTTTCGGCGGGCGGTACCATCGGCATCGGTCATGAAAGTCTATTGTTAAGACCATAATGGTAATGAACCATTATGAAACAAACAATACGCCCCAAATAATATTGCATAGCAATTGTAAAGCCCTACTATGGAAATCGAGTTTGTTTGCAATCGAAAGTATGTATTATTGCTTTAGTTTTGGACCTGGTTTCATTGACGCAATTTACCGTAAGACCGTATGACATTAATTTTCGCGTTTGGTGCGTTGTTGCTAAATGCAAAATGTTGGTATTAATAAATTGTAGCACCTATTTGCATGTGTGTCGCATGTACTTGCAACATGTTCCAGTTGAAATTACGGTGTTAACACAGTTTAAAGTGGAATATAAATTGTGGAACTTACATGATTTAAGGCGTAGAGCTGTAGTTCATAAACGAGTTGCATAGTAAACGTATAATATTATACTTTATGTAACAGCGGTTAATGCCTCCTGCAATTTTTAAGGGGATCTTTTTACTTTACGATCTTAAGGTTAAGCCGTACTTGCCTTGGTTGATCCGAATGAGTGACCACCCATTGCATACCGATTGTCCTCCGTGCCTGGAAAAGCACGTGAAGCCATTAGCCGGCTGTCATTTGTAGATCTTTGACAGTCGCTACAGGTAGTCAGTGGGTTGTAAGTCTGACAACCAGTCTTACCAAGGGGTATCGTATTATCCAGTACTAACTGGGTTGTAGAGGTCAGGTGGGCTTTCGCTTCATGTAAAATACTGGTATTCAGCTGAATTTGCTAGCAGCCTGGACTGGAATCGGACTGGATAATGATAGCAAACTGTTGCAGTTTTTAAGAGAAGAGTGAAAGAACATTACCTATCCATATCGTCATAATTGCATAAATATTTATTATTTGTTATTTTATTGTTTTTATAGTGAGTAAGTAAGTAGTAAGTTTGTATACTTAATTAGTATAGTATATTTGTAGTATTTATGAGTATGTATTCTTATATTGTATATATTTAATCTGTTTAATTATGCTGTTTGTATTCCATTTTCTCTCCTTCTTTTACACACCATGTCTACATCCCTTTTTTTTTAGTATCTCTTTTCGCAGGTATGCTGGAAGAGATTTCTTTAGAAATAAGCATCACCTTTGTACTATTTTCTGTTCCTTTCTTCTTCTCTATATTTAGTGTGTACATAAATTGTTAAATAAATAAATAGCTTATCCCTTAACTGAAACTTCCTCAAAACACTTCAAAAACCGATAATCAAAAATATTAAACTACAAAGTTATCAATTAATCACGTCCATTTTCACGCCGTGAACCACATAGTCAAGGACGCTGTATTTCCCACACTACTTGTACTTAACCTTTAGCAGACCAGCCCAGCCTTACCCATTGCAATACAAATTAGACATTCGGAACATGACGTGTCTTGCTTTATTCCCTTGTGCTGCAAAATCTGTAGGTACCAAAGAACATTAAACGCTGGATGTGATACGTTCATTGTGTGGAATTGGAACGGTTTTGTAGTGATTTGCGAGGAATTCTGGACTTCTGGTGGTTTCGGTCGAGAACTCGAGATAGGTGAAACAATTAAGAATGCGAGAAATTAATACACACTCTTTTTGACCGCGATTATGCACATGGCGGCCAGTCTCGAATTTCGAACGACTACAATTTTTTTTTTTAGTTTTGCGACCGAACCATGAAGTCTGGGTTCGAGTCCCGGATCGGGCACAGTGTTATTGGGTTTTCCTTTAGGATTTTTTTAGTAATAGCCATGGAGTCTGGATTTGTGCCCGATTGATGGCAATAGGCTCGCATTACATGCGACTTAAAACATAACTTACGAAATGTGGGTGTACTACCTTAAGCCACCCCTCTGCCAAACCCTTTGGGGATTACAGGCGACATGCTATGCTTCATTTTTGTTGAAATTCAATAAGAAGCAATCTAGTTATGTATTTTGAAATTTTTCTTTTAACATTTCTGATTCTCAGCATTTTTCCGTGTTTTAACTCATATTTTTGGCGATAAAGAATCAGGAAGCCTTTTTAAAGTTCAAATACCTGGAGGTACTCGTAATAAGATTAAATAAATAAACACTTAAATTATTATTTATTTCAGGAAATGATTATCGTCGTAATATTTGCAACACTTACCCGTCGGGGATAATAAAAATTCTTCTTACTCATACGTTAATCTGTATAATATTAATTTCCCCTTGAGGCAGTGGCAACTTGTTTTAATTTATCCGTCAACACCTTGCCGAAAGGTGTTTAAATGTTTAACATTTAAATAAAATCTTATAGCAGACGGCCTACCTGATAAAGAATGAGACAAAAAATATCTCTACCTATAAAATAAAATCGCTGTAGGTATGCGTCTGTCTGTGTCTGAAAAGATTTTGAAGTGATTTTCACCATATTTTCAGAATTTATTTCAGAAGGTTTATGTGTAGAAAAGTATGAATTTATACATTTTAATTACAGCTAAAAAATCTCAAAGTCTTGTCAAGTCTTTTTGTTATTTTTGTTGTGTCAAATAAACCCATTTTCTTTCTTTCTTTCTTTTGTCGAAATCGTGCGAAGCAAGTCGATTAATAAAATATTATTCAAAGCCCATAAAAATGTATCGTATATTCGTTTACCAAGGTCTCAATTTGATTGATATTTAATTTATTTCCTCAGCTACTGCGAGTTTTATTTCATTAGTCTTATTTAACACAATAACAAAAATAAGTACTTCGTTAAGGCCGCCATTTTGTTTTTATCTATTTTTGAAAGCCTCTTAACCTTAACATTGCTGTCAGAAATATTTGAATGTTAACTGTATTAATATGTAATAAAATATACTGCGAGTGTAATGTTATTAGCGCATTGATTGAAAATTAACAGCTACTTTTTGCGACAAATTCTTCCATAAGTGAACAAAGTAGGTAGGTCCCATTTTTGTGAATAGTGTAAAGAAAATCACTCTTATCCGAGGGTTGTTATGTTCAAAGAGAATACTGATAGTAGGTGTTATGTTACTTATACTGTCATCTATCGTTTTAAACTACATACTGTACTTCGTGTCCATAATTCCATAGACATAACCGAAAAACCAAATCTACCGGCAAGCGTAGACAATTATTTCTAGGATAACGTCCCAAGTCATAAGTCCCGCAGAGGACATTTCACGGTTAATTATAATGGCATAAATGGTGATACCAGAAATAAAACCTCAGTCATGTTCCCATTACATTTAATTTGTCCGCATAAAAACACCATATTAATTGCCAAGTCACTTCTAATCTGATTTAATTCACTTGTATCTCAAGTCGCTGCTATTCTAGATTGACCTTTAAATAAATAGTCATATTTATAGGTACTGTGAGAACCGACGCCATTTAAATAAACTGGACACTTGGTTATATTAACCATTTACAAGAGACCCCTCACCTCCCTTGCCCCCCAAAAAAACAGGCTAATAAAGGGCAAACTATAGTTTTTGGCAGCTCTGGTTATGATAGTCGGTAACTAAAGTGCACCTGGTATTGCCTTACGCCTTGGCATTTCAAAATTGGTTCAAGTTGTTGACGCAGGACGATGATTGATCAATGCAATGGATAATAAAATATGTCCTTGTTCAATTATATGTTAGAAAGATATAAAATCTAAATGTACCAATGAGGAGCCTTGAAACACTGATGAGATGTAAAGATGAACTACTTTAAATGGAGCAATGATGAAAGAAGTTGATGTATCGCCGCTTTGATAAAAATAATCAATTAAATCCTTTCACTTATTTATGTTTTTTCAATCCATACATGCATATTTTTTTTTTTAATTTTGCAATCATTTTAATTTTGACTCGCATAAAAGCTGAAGCGTGTTGTTCTGTGATCAAAACATCTAAAGCCGCAGTAAGGGGGCGTCCATCAATCACGTTAGCCGTCTATCCGGGTCGAGCCGAGTCTCACCCGATTTCACGAGGCAGAGAGGAGGGACTCGCAAATATCACGTGTTTTATCCGCAAGATACAGTGTAAAATTGTGTAGACATAATTAATGGACGGCCCCTAACAAGTGCTATTACAATCTCTTGTAACGTCAAAGAAATCCACCCTGTATAACTCCGTCTCTGTTACAAATCCTTCAGTCGATATTTCAATCCGAATAATCCAAAAAAAAAATACAAATAGTAAAGCACTTCAACAAAATACCAATAACAATCATTTAATTGTTTGTCAAACGAACTGTAACAAATTCAATAAATCTCAGTCAAAGCTAACATAATGTGTTACTAACATTATTTAATGGAGCCATTATCAACAGGACCTTGTGTAAACTAGTCTAGTTTTTTAGACCTAAGGTCATAACACATACACGACGAATATGTACGTATTGTACGTATGTACATACCTATTCGTTTTGTAATTGTCAGCGTCTATTGTAACCCGGACCTTAAATCAATAACAGGTATTAGTACCGTGTTTGAGGTACGGCCATATTAATTCACAGGTATTAATTAAACCATGAAGTAATGATTTGATAACATAACATCACGCCCTAAATACCTGAAGTGTAGGGCAGAGTTCTGCCTAATAGTTCACCCACATTTCGCCATAAGTCCCGTGTAATAGGGAGCGATCCCATTGCCATCAACCGGGCACAAATAAATAAAATAAATATCGCTGGACATTAACACACAGCGCCATCTTGTGCCACACTAAGCAAGGCTTGTGTCGTGGACACCAGATAGTTGATATATTACTTATATATTTTTTTGTTGATAAATACATACTTATTATACATACAAACATCCTTGACCTGGAAACAAATGTCCATGATCATCACACAAACATTTGCTCCTACCGGGATTCGAACCTAGGACCCTAAGAATGTAAGACAGCCTCACTACCACTACGCCATTCCGTTCGTCAAAAATCCAGTCTCCGTGGCTGATACTTAAAAAAAACCGGCCAAGAGCGTGTCGGGCCACGCTCACTGTAGGGTTCCGTAGCTTCCCAGACCATTAAAAATACCAACATTTTTCGTCAGCAAAAATAACTTTGTTTTTCATAGTATTTGTATGAAAAACAAAGTTATCATTTGCGTTTTTTTGAAAAAGTGCTATATAACTCAAAAACTATTCAACTCATCAAGTTGAAAATAATTTTCCTAGAAAGTTCATATAAAGGTCTACTTCTGTGATTTTTTTCATATTTTTTAAACTTATGGTTCAAAAGTTAGAGGGGGGGGGACACATTGTTTTTGACTTTCGGAGCGATTATTTCCTAAAATATTAATATTATCAAAAAATGATTTTACAAAACCCCTATTCATTTTTAAATACCTATCCAACAATATATCACACGTCAGGGTCAAAATTAAAAAAAAAATCGCTCCCCACTTTACGTCTGGGGGAGGTACCCTAATAAAAATGTTTTTTTAAATTTTTATTTTTTTACTTTGTCGGCATGATTGATATACATATTGGTACCAAATTTCAGCTTTCTGGTGCTAACGGTCACTGAGATTATCCGCGGACAGACAGACAGACAGACAGACATGGCGAAACTATAAGGGTTCCGTTTTTTGCCATTTGGCTACGGAACCCTAAAAATCGTTTAAAAAAACTTATTAACACTCAATCCGGGAATCGAACCCAGGACCACTCAGAAGGATTATTATAAGTATATATTGTTAATTACTGATACAATATAAGAATGACTCTGTGAAACTAAAAATCTACAATTAAAAAAAATTTAAATAAAATTATTTTAAAAACATTTAGGTTATGTTATGATACTAAGAAAAGTCACTAACGCCCGTTTTCACAGACACAACCTAAACGAAATTTGAAATCTGGAGGTTTTGTTAGTGAAAAGTTGAAAACATTCATAATCTTTCTTTCTGCAGATCATGTTACACCTTAGAAGCTTGGTAAGTAAACCTATTAAAAATGTCGTAAAGAAAATATAGTCTGGAATAAAACCCGATAACAACAGCTATTTGTCACCGCTTTATGTTACTCTTAATACCATACAAAGTAACTACTGAATAATAGCCCACACATTATAAAAACAAAAATTCCTATCAACCTCTGTAAGGAAAATCCATTAAAATACAATTTATTATTATAAAATTGTAACATAATGAACAACACCTCCAAATATAAGTGCATATTACCACGGCAAATAGTCGTTTGGCGTGACAGCGTTCTATTTTTGGCTGAATGTCCGCCTAGCCCAAGGTCCACCATTCTCCTAGACAGCCTACACCGGTCGCGGTTTCAAAAGGGTAAAATCTAGAATAATCGGCAGTAGGTATATGATCTGATATCTTTATTGAAATTGGCACTTCCTTGAGTACCTTATAAATTAAAGACATGTCTATTAAGATCTAAATCTACTTCTACACTATGATAATATAAAAAAGAGGCAGGATTTGCACGTTTTTAACAAATAAACTCCGAAACTACTAGACCGATTTCAAACATTATTTCACCATTAGAAAGCTACATTATCCCTCAGTAAAATAGGTTGCAAGTAGAAAATAAAATACGCGTCCTGACAAAAAAACGGAAAACTAACATTAAAGTACCCCACAAAACGATTTAAGGTGCATTCGACATTCTCGTATGTCGACGTAGACAAGATACCAAATACCTTTACTTACTCGGTAACTTGTACTTCCAAGTAACCGAAAAATGTAGGTACAGTCACAAACAAAAATACTGTTATTGCTAACCTGTCTCATTCATGTGCTCTCCCCGTGACTTCAGATTTATTTTTCGAACCATGTTTAATGTGAACCTCTAGTCGTTTGTTTTGTCCAGCTCATTCCGCCATGTTCTACGAGGTCTGCCACCATCACTCCTGGCTGTATGAAAGCTCCATTTTAATGACTATTTTGGCCAACTGTATACAGTACAGCCGCGTTCCCACTATGGTTTTTAGTTGGCAAAAGTCGTGGACGACAGTAATCGCGTCTCCATTTAAGTACACAAGCCACGACACTTAAAACTACTCGATTATCTGTCGTCACGACATAGTGGGAACGCGTTCTAACCAGAATTTAATCGGTATGTAAAGTATTTTTCAGGTATTTTTTTTACATTTTTTTTCGTAAAACATTTAATTTTAAGCAACTAATTTTAAGCTTTTTTTTTCCAAGTAACAGTTTCTTTTTTATTATTTTTTACAGTATTATTCGTGATGACGTCATTTCATAGCCTGAATAGCTTGAAGTCTTTGCCACGTTTTCAGTACATTCAAAAAACACTAATAGATAACTTCAAAGTTGACATTGATGACAGTTGACGCTTGACAGATACGTGTTTTTATATTGTTAGTAGTTACATTGTTACTTACATTAGAGCTTTAGTCCCTCGGATTTCAGCGATGTTATATTTATCATCATTTTTCATGAACTCCAGGATCATAACATTATCCAATTTGGGCCAGTTCGTGGAGTCGCTGCGTACAAATTGATCCATATTTAACTAATCCAAACAATAGACAGGCAGTTCCGTAAAGTGTGCAATGGTCGATCAATGTTGCAGTAAGTATCCAAATCCAACGGGAAAGCAAGATCTGTCGTGTACAAAGAATTAACGTAGAGAAAGAGAAATTATCAGCGCGCGATGCATTCAAATAAATAACACAGTAAACTGCATTGACAGTTTTGATTTGACACTGACGGTATGACAAACAAAAGTATTTTTTTTTTTTAATTTATCTTGAAGAGCACGAAGGAAGTAGTCTATTCAGGCTACGTTATGACGTCATTTAGAGGTCAAATGAAAGTCAAATGATTGCAAGTATTATTGTGAAAATAAACACAATCTTGTGATATAGAAAGCTAAAAATAGAAAAATAAGTCATAAGACCCTAAAATCTCCAAATGGTTTTGGAATCAGCGTAGGTTAATTTTTACTTTACATATCGAAACCTTTCATAATAGTATGGGTTCCAAAATGTATTTATGTACATGTGCAATCAGTACAAGTGAGAGTACTTTAGAAATTGCAAACAGTATACATAATGTTTTAACCTTTCACGTTTAAAACAAAACAATAAATAAATAATTATCACGGAAGATATCCCGTAAGTGAAAATATAAGTTTAGTATACATAATTATTAGTGTTCATGACTGTACCTACCGACAGTTTTTTTTTACCGAGTACCTTATGAGAAGAATGTCTCTCACATTTAAGTATACATATTAATCATAATTGAACTGCGGAAAAAATAAATGCTTGTGACATTCATTAAACATTATGATTAATTAACGAAAAAGGGTAGGGCACACAATAATCGACCCAGCCTTTTATAAATTTCGCAAAGTAGTTTGTGTATTTTTGTAAGTATTTTCTTTTTTTTTTTCAGTAGAGAGTAGCGGTGGCCCAGTAGAGAGCAGTGGTGGCCCAGTGGTAGCAGCCCCGACTTACGAACAGTAAGTCGTGGTTTCCAACCAGGCGCATTACTTTGTGTAGTTTATTTCATCACCGCTGCTTTCAAAATGGTGAAGGAAAACATCGTGAGGAAACCGGCACGTCCTAGAACCAAAAAATTCGAAGACATGTGATATCTACCAATCCGCACAGAGCCCGAGAGGTGGAATATAGCATTTATGGCCCATTCCCTCTCATAGGGAGGAGGCCTGTATCCCAGCTGGGGGAACATTAATAGCCTGATGATGATGATTTTCTTTTTATTATTTATTAAAACGTTGGGCCATACTAGGAATTTCTCCTGTATCGTGGGCGTGTTTACAAACATCACAAATAGCCCAACAACAACAACAGCTTTGCTGTCCCACAAATAATGACCAAACGCTTTCCTCAAGTACGAACCAGCAACGTCGTACTACAGTCAGCCCACCACCTATTTCAGAGCCGTCGCCGCGTCGTCGACGGCGCGTTCTATCTTCAGGAAAACATTGCGTGGAGACTCATGCGATCGCCGTGCATGCGCCTGATGTAACCCCCCTAATGCCAATTTAGCCAAGTTTCAAGATAAAGTACTATTTGTGAACTTCTTTTTGCATGAATGTAACGCTAGTCGCGGCACCTATTTTTTATCTTAACATGTCTTAAATGTGTCATGGATTCTATCACTGGCATTCACTTTATTCTGAAGAAATCAAAACTGGAGCTAATAATTTTGCCCGCCCCGAAAATCGAATCAATTGAATAGACCAATAGACTAAAATAGACCAATGAGGCAACCAATATAAGTGAATATGTCACTGTAATTACCGGTCAAACGTAGTTATGACTCATTCTTGTTGCCTATAACATAACAACCAATCAAAGCCTGTACAAGAAATGTAACAATACAAAGTACGGACAACAACTGTTACAATTCACCCACCATAGAATGAATAACTAAAAGAAAATGAATGAATTAAAGATGAATGAGCCGTGATGTTGTCATGCTGAACTATTTCTTGTAAGTTGCAACACCTGCGTTACCTGGAGTAGCAAGTTGGCATCCGTGTCGTGGCATATCAGTGCGATCTTTCTTGTAATGAAGGAAGTGTGGCTTCTGCGTGACAATATGAAGACACGTTTGATAAAGTGATAACGTTTATAAAGTGATGCAACTGTTAATTGAGACGACGACTACGTAACATAACATTGTGCCTGTAATTTTTAAGGGTTTAATTTTAAGTTCTATAGTACCTGGGCGAACGAGTTCGAATGAAAATAGACGAGTTTTCCCAAATATGAGACCTAGCTAGATCAATTTTTCGTCCCCGTAAACCGCTATAATGCAATTTTCATCAAAACCGTTAGAGCCGTTTTCGAAAACGTGATTGCAAAGAGTTATGTCCAATTCGTCACTGTTCCGATTGATCACCAATTTTTTTCCATACAAAAGAGATACTCAAACTGTCGGGACTATTTCAAATATTGCTCATGGATATCGAATTGATCTGAGGTGAAGTTATTACCATCAACCGGGCAATTTCCAGAGTCTGAGCTGCTAAGCTGCTACTGAAAAATTATGGTGGAAAAAACCAAAAACACTTTGCTCGAAGGAAGAATTAAACCCAGGTCCTAACTCTCAGTAGTGTTGTGCGAAAGCGCTGTGCTTTCGACCATCACCAAAGAGACATCTTTATATTTTTAACCCCCGACGCAAAAACGACGGGGAGTTATAAATTTGACGTGTCTGTGTGTGTGTGTGTGTGTGAGTATGTGTGTGTGTGTGAGTATGTGTGTGTGTGTGTCTGTGGCATCGTAGCTGTCGAACGGATGGGCCGATTTTGATTATTATTTTTTTGTTTGAAAGGTGAATTAGTCGGGAGTGTTTTAGCTGTTTGATAAAAATCAGTCCAAGATGGCCGCTGCCACGAAATGGCGTATTACATATTTATTCAACAAACTCCCTCAATATGGGTAACAAATGAAAGGACTTGACTAGTAGAATACTATACGCTATAATAAATTTCAAGTCCAAGATGTCCGCCATCACAAAATGGTGATTTACATTTTTTTCACAACTCACTCAATATGGGGTATCAAATAAAAGGGCTTGACTAGTAGAATCATATAAGTACCTGAAATAATGACCCTGTGTGTCGGGGTTTTTTTTTAATTTTTAATTTAATGTAACTTGTTGTGAATGGCTTTCAGTGGGAGGAACTTGAGTAACATGTATCAGTTTTTATCAGGAAATGTTACTTAATATCTTTAAAATATACTGATAGCAGGATATTGCAATCATGTCGAGATAGCTACGATTTGGCTCTAGGACCAATTAATGTCTCAATAGGATGCAAAAGAATTGGTTTTATTGGGAACTTTCTTCATATTTTGTTTGAATTTCTGCCGAAATAATACACGTGATTGTCACACTATCCCTTCTGCCTTCCCCATTACTTACATTTTTTTTTTGACTGACCTCCCCCCCTTTTTGAATCACCCATGATATTTTTGCTAAAATATTGTGCCAAAGTATTAAGGGTGTAAAAAACCTGTTAACGAAGCCGAAAGGCACTTGTTCTCCCCGTAATTGCGATATTTTTCTTGGTTCTATACCATTCCTAGGAATCTTCTAGTTACGGAGATATTGCGAGTCAAAGTTCCAACTTTTGACAAGTTTTTTTAAATACGTGTTTTTAATGTAAGATTTTTGCTTTTAACACCTCCACGACCCCCGTACTATTCGATCCAGCCACTAGCACAATGTTTTGAGTGCGTTACATTGAGTTCTATCACAAAACATGATTTTTAACCCCAAACAAAGAGTCGTTTCCCAGCAAACATTTTTAGTTTGATACAAATATCACTTTGAAGTTTAATATTTCGTAAATGTAGCATTAAATCGAAAAATAGTATGAGCAACACGTAAGTCATAAAATACCTATTCAACGATACCCCATCACGATGGGATAGACGACGATAAAAATTTCCGCTTCACATGGAAAGGAGCTACCCTAAAAAAAAACTACTTTCCAAAATTTTATTTTACCTTTTTTTTGGCGTATTAATTACAGCTTTCTAGTACTAACAGTCTTTGAGCAAAACCTCGGACGGACGCTGTCCGTCCGTCCGAAATGTTGCTCAAAGACGGACATGACGAAACTTTAAGGGTTCCTTGTCAGGACGACCCACTGACCGGAACTAAAAAACGGTTAGGCTTGCCGGTCAACGTGTTAAAGGACGACCCCTTACTTATTTGTCACAGAAAAGTTTTGCTTTCCAAACTGCCTAAATCTAAACTTTTATCTGTAACCAACAGAACTATACGAGACGCCAATCTATATCAAAAGTCAATATCGAATTGTTAACAATCCATTGCTGCAGTCCCATTACAAAAACCATTACAAAATAACAAAACAGAATCGTAAAAAACACGCAATGGATAGTAAAACGAAGCGCAAAACGAAATATCCCGTCAAATAATAATTACAGAATTCAACAATTTAAACGTTTCACTAGATAACAGTCGTGTTCTCAAATTACGTAATCGATTGTTATAAAAAAAGGCTATTATTATTTTTTTTTTTTTTTGTCTAAACTCTTGAAGGCATGATTTACCCCGTTCTTGATTATGCAAGAACAAGCTAAAGACACGAAGAACGGGTGTACAATGCTAAATCGTGCTGATTTCTATTTCGTGTTAATTATTTAGTTGAATTACTTAAACACGAGAATTCAGTTTTATTTACTTGAGTACTTAAACATAACTGGCGAAATTTGAGCGTATTGTTAGATAATACGGTAGATCTAACAATATCATATCATATACCTCTGTCAAACCATAGTATAAACAGGGGGGTCAAACCCTTCATGATATGTGCAAGTTTTACTATCTTAGTATACTGACAAAATGTGGGTAGTAAGTAGTAAGTATTAGGTAAATCATGACCTGCCTAACCCTTTTAGGATTACAGGTGTTATGTTATTGTTTGTAAATCTTGGCTTCAATTGAATCGTTCTCACCAGCAACGTAGACAAAATGAATTAAATAAAACTTTAAAATAATGGGTGTAAAAACCTCTTAACGAAGCCGTAAGGCACTTTTTCTCCCCGTCTCATTTCGATCATTTTTTGTTCTACACCATACCTTCTTCTAGTTACGGAGATTGGGGGTCAAAGTTCCAACTTTTTGACAAGTTTTTTTTAAATGTAAGTTTTATTGGAACATTTTTTCTTAAAACACCTCCACGACCCCCGTATTATTCAATCCATCCATCAACACAATATTTTGATTGCGTTACATTGAGTTCTACCACAAAACATGATGTTTCACCCAAAAAAAAAAGTCGTTTCCCAGCAATAATATTTGCGTAAAGTTACTTATTTTGATGTACAGAATGCTTGGTTGGCGGCTTCGCGATGAGGTCGTTTACACCCTGTATGCAATCGTACTCAGTATATTTCTACTCTACAGTCCTAAGATAAACATAATCATTTCCATGTAACTCCACGTACATCATCATCATATCAACCTGGAGACGCCCACTGCTGGGTATAGGCCTCCCGTTTCTTCTGCTACACTCCCCGGTTCTATGAGTCCCTTATGTAGGTGTTTCCTGCGATTTTGACGATATCATCGACCCAGCGAGCTTTAAGGGGCTACCTCACGCCAACGATCTTGAGCGAGTGGGAGGAGTTTAGCAATAGCGCATAGCCGTGCGTGAGAGTGGTCAGCGATACACTGCCGCCCGTCGCCGCGTCGCCCCGGAGAGCCCCGCTTCAATGCGCACCAAGATTTTTCGAAAAACAACCCACCTTGATTTATCAAACACAATACGGATAAAAGCCGTATACTAATATATAGGGCATTAAATTGTCTTTGAGGTGATCTAAGTTTCATGCAAATACGCCCGAAAGTTTTTGCGTGATGATCGTTTTTTTGCCGCGTTAGACATTACTTTACAAATTAATTACACTAAGTTATAAAAATATTTCTTCACATTTTCACATATCAAATTATGAAAGAAATGGTCTAGTATAACATATAGTTTTTTCAAAGAAATTAGACTAGAAATTAAGACGTGATGATCAATTTAAAATCACTAAAAGTCATGTGGTTGCGCCTTAAGACACAATAGAAAACATCAGCATCATTCCTACTGCCCATAAACCGATTTATTCGGGGTCGTCGCAGCAGTTATGTTCTTCTTACATATTTCTCGACATATCAGCAATCACCTTTCTAGCCATATTATCTTTCACACTGTCCATCCATCGCTTCTTTGGTTTCATAGCCATCAATACATGGAAAACATTAATGAACTACAATCGTATCAGTACGTAGATTAACTTTTTTGCACCCAGACCGTTGCCCGCGATTAGTTCCTACACGAGAATTCCGTCATCAACAAATCATCGGCTAACATAACAATGCGTACAAATAGCTGTTAATTATTCCGCATTTCATACTTTAATACCCGTACCGTGCGTGGTTTCGTCAGCCCCACTCAATCGGCCATTACAAACATTTGATAATACCCTATTCATTAATATTACCTCACACGAATTACACGTGAATATGGGAAATATAGTGCTGTACAAAAAAACACTTAGATATTGACACAATAACAATAGAAACTGGAAACCTCATGCGCAAGAGTTGTGTCTATTTATGTGGACGATAAATTTAAGTTTAGTTTTTGGTCAGGTCATTAAATTGCTGTTTTTCAGGTGTTAGGTTAAGTGATGAGTATTTATTGTAAACACGTAGATAGAACTTAGATTAGAACCTCGTCTGGTTTTAGAAAAGATGATAAGATCCTGGGATCGTGTATGGACCCATCTTTGATACAGTTCACAAGCACATAGAGCCATACAAACAGAAACCATAAAACTCTTCATAATGGTACCTACGCTGAGTTCGCATTTCACCAGTGCGCAGTGAAAATGCGTGCGATAGATTTTAGCTGAACTTAGTTCACACGATTAACTGAGTTCAGTGACCCACTTTTGACCACTTTGACTCCAGCTTTACTCGATGATCAAGTTTAATTTCTTGATCGATGTGAGACCATAAAACAGTAGGTGTAATTTACACATGTAACTCAGCAGCTAGTGGGTGGCGTCAGTCATACGGCGGAAAGTTTATAAACCTTACAGCTTCCATTCTTAGCAAGACTATATTATAACACCAAGGTCTTGTGTGTAGTTTCTATTTGATAGATTAGCAGTTGTACAGACGTAGTTGTTCAAGCGAAAATGTCATTATACAAATTACACTACATCGACATGAATGTATTTCGGTTATTTTGGCTGAGTTGTATGATCTGATTGCTTAAATATATGTGTGGGATTCGTAGATAAAAAACAGTTTGAATGAGATTAGCTTCATTCTCTGTCACAAAAATTATACATAACCGTACTCATGCGAGCAATTTCTTTTCTTTTATTAATCAACCATCTTAATTTTCTCTTCTTTATTACATCAGTACGGGATTTTGAATATTTACATTTAACCATCTAGGGTTCGATTCACGGTTCTGGTAAAGTATTTTTGGGTTTTTCCATCAGGAATTTCTCTAGTAGCAGCCACGGAGTCTGGATTTCTGCCCAGTTGATGGCAATAGGCTCGCTCCCTCTTACATGACACTCAAACATAATTGGCGAAACCTGAGTGTCGACCTCTGCATAACTCTTCGAAGATTACAATTCGTCATGTTATGTTGTGTCAATCATCTTACATTTCCTCCACAATCACACACCTAATCCCGCATATCTCATGCAGTAGGTTCAAAAGATTCCATTATTTTTAACTGTTCCATTGAACATTTTACGTAACACAATGGAAACAGTGAAAAATATATGAAATTGCGTTCCGGCCGCATCTCACGGTATATAGCCTATTGTTTCGACAAAATTAAGCGCTCACATTTGTAATTGACACGGAAAACGCCAATGTTAACCGAATACTCATTAAACTCCTTGACTAAATCCATTAAGATGTACCAAACAGTTGCGTAATTGGCTGAACCATCAACCTTGGAAGCTTTGTTTCATCCACAGCTACGTACTTATAGGGTGGAAGGAACTTCGACGCACAAACAATTACCACATACTTACTCAGTAAATCATTCCAAACCTCCCACATAGAAATTTCTCATCGGCAATTAAAAAAAACCGGCCAAGA
This sequence comes from Xestia ashworthii, assembly GCA_950022955.1. Classification (NCBI taxonomy): domain Eukaryota; kingdom Metazoa; phylum Arthropoda; class Insecta; order Lepidoptera; family Noctuidae; genus Xestia; species Xestia ashworthii. Next base: position 7,357,780 of record OX465550.1, read on the forward strand.
GCGTGTCGGGCCACGCTCACTGTAGGGTTCCGTAGCTTCCCAGACCATTAAAAATACCAACATTTTTCGTCAGCAAAAATAACTTTGTTTTTCATAGTATTTGTATGAAAAACAAAGTTATCATTTGCGTTTTTTTGAAAAAGTGCTATATAACTCAAAAACTATTCAACTCATCAAGTTGAAAATAATTTTCCTAGAAAGTTCATATAAAGGTCTACTTCTGTGATTTTTTTCATATTTTTTAAACTTATGGTTCAAAAGTTAGAGGGGGGGGGGACACATTGTTTTTGACTTTCGGAGCGATTCATCATTCTCCTGCCCTTATCCCAATCTATTTGGGGTCGGCGCAGCATGTCTTCTTCTTCCATACTGCTCTATTTTTCGTCATCTCATCAGTCACTTCTTTTCTTACCATATCCTTCTTAACACAGTCCATCCATCGTTTCTTTGGTCTTCCTCTACTCAAATACCCATCCACATTCATACCCAAAACTTTTTTCACGACATTTTCCTCATTCCTCCGCATCACATGCCCATACCACGACAACCGAGTACCACACAACTTTTCAGTCACCGGCGCCACTTTCAGACTTCCTCTAATATACTCATTCCTTATTTTATCCATTCGCGTAACACCACACATCCCCCTTAGCATTCTCATCTCCGCGACATGCAGATGCCTTTCATTCATCCCTTTTGTGGCCCAACATTCTGATCCATACAACACGGCAGGTCTAATCATTGTTTTATAAATCTTCCCCTTAAGTTTTAGGGGAACGCGGGAGTCGCAGATCGTTCCCGTGACCTGCCGCCATTTCATCCATCCCGTGTTAATTCTGTGCTTTACACTACGATCTATTTCGCCATCGCTTTGCATGAGTGAACCAAGATACCGAAAGTCGGAGCAGACAGGAAGAGACGCGCCATCTAGCGCTATGGCTCCAGAGCTGGAGAGACCGCCAAAATCGCAAAACATGTATTCAGTTTTACTTCTGCTGATTTTCAAGCCAACGTTCTCCAGTTTCTGTTGCCATTTCTCCAGTCTGCTCTGGATCTCAGGTCCATTTTCACCGACAAGAACAATATCATCGGCAAACAGCATGCACCAGGGTGCCTCTTCTTGGATGTCCGACGTCAAAGCGTCCATGATCAACAAGAAGAGGTAAGGACTTAAAGCCGACCCTTGATGCAAACCTACAGCCACACTGAACTCATCGGTGTTGCCAGCAGCTGAGCGGACGTAGGTACAAGATCGACTGTACATAGCACGAATTAACTCTACATACTTCCCAGGTATACCTTTCTCTTTCAAGGCCCACCACAACACATCCCGAGGTACTCTATCATACGCTTTCTCCAGATCAATGAACACCATGTGCAAGTTTTTGTGTGCACGTCTGTACTTCTCGCACAATTGGCGGAGTGCAAAAGTGGCGTCCATTGTTCCTCGACCTGGCATAAACCCAAACTGATTTTGAGTGATCTTACTCTCCTCTCTTATCCTTTTCTCTATCACTTTCTCCCATACTTTCATACTATGTGACATGAGCTTTATCCCCCGATAGTTGTTACAGTCCTGAACGTCCCCTTTATTTTTGAAGATGGGCACAAGCGGGCTATTGCACCATTCTTGTGGGATCGTTCCTTCATACAACAACTTATTGAAGAATAAAGTCAGCCACATACATCCGTCTTCTTTTAAACACTTCCATACTTCTACTGGTATTTCATCGGGGCCCAAGGCCTTTCCATTTTTCATACTTTGAACTGCCTTCCTCACTTCATCCATGCTGATTTCCCTCACCAAACCCATGTTTACTTGTACCTCTTTAAGCACACCGCTCCATTCATTCTCTTCATTCATTAGCTTTTCAAAATAACCCTTCCATCTCTCTTTTATTTCATCATCTTTAGACAAAACTTTACCAGCGCCGTCTTTCATACACTTGATACGATTTATATCTCTCGTTCTCCTTTCTCTTGCTTTTGTAATTCGGTAGAGCTCCTTTTGGCCTCTAGGACTGTCCAGTGAGTCATATAACTTATCTTGGGCTTTAGCCCTGGAAACTGCTACCGCCTTTTTTGCCTTTCTCTTCCATTCCTTATAAATCTTCTTCTTTTCTTCTTTCAAACTGTCGTTCCCATTTGCTACACCCTGCCATTCTTTAAACGCAACCTTTTTCTCTTTTAGACTCTTTTGCACATCTTCATTCCACCACCATGTATCTTTATCTATCATACCTCTCCCTTTGGATTCTCCAAACACATCTTTTGCCACTCTTCTTATACAATCCGCCATCTCTTTCCAACATTCATTCACAGATTTTCCTTCCAAATCCAGCTTATCCTTCATTTCGATCATCTTATCTACTACTTGACTCTTAAACATACTTGCACATTCTTCTTTTTCTATCATACGCCACCTTGTTTTGGGTGGGAGCCGTTCTTTGTTTCTACTGGCCGAGACACTAACTTTCATCTCCATTATGACCAATCTATGTTGGGAGACTAAATCTTCGCCTGGCAGCACTTTACAGTTTTTGACGTTTTTAATACTGTCCCGTTTTACCAGGAAAAAGTCTATTTGCGTCGCGTGGTGGCCACTTTTATAAGTAATGAGGTGTTCGTCTCTTTTCTTAAACCACGTATTTGTTATTGCCAAGTCTTTCGGAGCGATTATTTCCTAAAATATTAATATTATCAAAAAATGATTTCAGAAAACCCCTATTCATTTTTAAATACCTATCCAACAATATATCACACGTCAGGGTCAAAATTAAAAAAAAAATCGCTCCCCACTTTACGTCTGGGGGAGGTACCCTAATAAAAATGTTTTTTTTAATTTTTATTTTTGCACTTTGTCGGCATGATTGATATACATATTGGTACCAAATTTCAGCTTTCTGGTGCTAACGGTCACTGAGATTATCCGCGGACAGACAGACAGACAGACATGGCGAAACTATAAGGGTTCCGTTTTTTGCCATTTGGCTACGGAACCCTAAAAACTGCTGTTTCCTGTAAAAGTGCAACCTACGCGATCAAAGTGGATGAGACAGCTGATTTCTTTTTTTAAATTGTCTATGATAATTTTCTGTTTTTGGAATGATGACTGAATGCTTGGTAATCAGATGGCCTAACAAAGTTATATTCAGCGATAACGATCATGAAAAAGGTAAATTAAACATCGATATCCCTTTATCAACACGTTATACTAAGAAGAAAACTGTAAGGTATATGAAGCCCTTTATTCCACGGCCTCCGCTAAAATCAGATGATTTCTTGATTAATCACCAATCTCTTATGTTCACTATCATTGCTTTGAAAGTCTGAAATAGGCCTACACAATATAAAGACTTGTAAGAGTGTGAAATTCAATTTCGCATTCAAATCATTGATCAATGGCGCACAAGCACAATAGATTTACTATCGAATAGCGTGTGTGTCTATTCGCTTATTGTTCGATTTTATAAATACGTTTCACTAATTATGGCCGTGTAAATCTCGCAGCCTTGGCTATCTATAAGCGTATGCGATCCAGTATCGATCATTGACATGTCGATAATCGATACTCAACAGCAAACATGACCGATACAGTCGTGACATAAACGACATTGACTATTATTTTCTTTGTTACTCGTGCCCCGGATTCGAACGAAATTAGGTTCAAGAACTCATATCATAATGGCAACTTGAACTTTTTTAATGCGTGGCTAAACTATGAAGGCATCATAAAAAAGAGTTTTAATAATGACTCCTTGATTTAGGACTTTTTTAATTCAAAAATCGAACGTTACGAAATCTTTTGTCAACGATCACGATTTGTCGAGCTATTGTCGACCTTATTATGTAGTCATACGATATTTATATACTATCTACCATTGAACTTGTGTGACTTTTGTTTAAGTTTCGAAACTCACGCATTGTCGTGTCAAAGGTCATGAGCGAATTTGATTATGAAAATTAGTGGTGAGGTGCCAAATTTTCTGTTTAGAATATCAGGGGGTGTGAATGGGGTGATGAAATCAACCTTCTAGTCGACTGGGGTTGTGAAATGTTCGTTGGATAATTCGGTTAGCGTGTGTTACCCGTTCTTACGTATCTCTTGTAATGTTGTTGTCGCAGATTCGATAATTGACCTCTACGTTCAATGTCGCGTATTGTTTCAATTGATTTCACCTTCAACTGTGGATACTTCATAATTTCACTACTAATGCTAAGAAACTTCACACTTTAGGTCCTTAGGCTTAGTAGGCTTAGTCGGGCAACACTCCTCGTGTTGCCCGACTAACAGTCAGACTTGTGGTGTGGATGATTGATAAAAATCGCAGCCTTAGGGCAAGTTGCATTTTTAAAGCTTTTGGTCTTTCTGCTATTAATAAATACAATTTATTTTGATTTTGCATCAACTTTATCAATGAAATTGCTTAGTTATGAGTTTGGCGCCCTTAGTTACTAATTATACCCACAAATTATGGTAGTCAGATGCAACGTTTAGACAAGCTTTAGTCCTCCTCGTAACGAGTTATAAATGCATTAAAAGTTTTCCAAAATTGGGGTTGGGAGCCAAAAGTTTCAAGTTTACTTACTTACTCCTTTTCTAGAAATGAATATGTTTTTTAGTTCTGATACTAGTAACAAAACTCTGGGACAAAACAAATAATAAAGACTTAATTGTTAGTTAACACGCAAAATCTAAATGATAAGACTTTAAATAAAGCTTCTCAAGAATTCAAACAAGGTCCGCCCACAGTAATTGTTCACTTATCTTCACGGTACAGCCACTAATTAAAATATCAGTTCACGCTTGACACAAATGCGTCGCAAGCGCAAGGTTAGGCCCCGTGACCTTTTCACACAGATTATCATTATTTTATTAATCATATTAATTAACACTTAAAACGCGAACTGTTTGGAGTGCTTAGAGATCATCAATCATAGGAAATTATAGTCTAATCTGAGACAGATTTGCTGTTTTGTTTGCATGACAAATGATCCCTAATTTGAGGCTCTTGGTCTAATCAGAGACAAAGAGTTGAAGTGGTAGTAAGCCAATGTTACAATGCAATTTATACTCTACCGACACGAGTTTAAAGGTTAAATCACGGTCACTGCAAACTGCAAGGGATCAGCATTACATCAACTCGAGCCCTTTGGCATTCTTTCTACGCTAAAATCCATACTGCAACACACAAAAGCAACATCATGATATTGCCTGGGATTGGAATCTGCTAGTAACCAAAAACACAACAATGTGAAAAATAACTTTAGCTTCAGAAGTCGGTGACCTTTGTTTGATTGATTTACTTAGTTTTTTTGTCACCGACTTCTGAAGCTAAAGTTATTTTTCCAGTTTTTAGTGGTTCACTTGTGCTTACCCCTTCGCAGTGTACCGGCGTGATGTTATGCTATAAACTGGTATAAACAATAGACATACATGAAATTTCAGCAATCCCAGTCCATTTGCTATCATTTGTTGAGGAGTTCCGTTGCCTATCTCCGAATTTCTTCATCAGATCTTCACCAAATAGAAATAGGACCATTTTAAGTAAGTACTCTTAAAAAACTACCCAAATCGCATCAAGTGTGCCTATAAAATTTGAAGAGTTCTCTCTAATTCTCCAGGATCCCATCATCAGATCCTGATTTGATGATTATGGGACCACCTGGGAAGCCTGAATACCCTTTCAAACAAAAAAAATAATAATTCAAATCGGTTCAGCCTTCTCCGAGTAATCGGGGAACATACATAAAAAAAAACCGGCCAAGAGCGTGTCGGGCCACGCTCACTGTAGGGTTCCGTAGCTTCCCAGACCATTAAAAATACCAACATTTTTCGTCAGCAAAAATAACTTTGTTTTTCATAGTATTTGTATGAAAAACAAAGTTATCATTTGCGTTTTTTTGAAAAAGTGCTATATAACTCAAAAACTATTCAACTCATCAAGTTGAAAATAATTTTCCTAGAAAGTTCATATAAAGGTCTACTTCTGTGATTTTTTTCATATTTTTTAAACTTATGGTTCAAAAGTTAGAGGGGGGGGGGACACATTGTTTTTGACTTTCGGAGCGATTATTTCCTAAAATATTAATATTATCAAAAAATGATTTTAGAAAACCCCTATTCATTTTTAAATACCTATCCAACAATATATCACACGTCAGGGTCAAAATTAAAAAAAAAATCGCTCCCCACTTTACGTCTGGGGGAGGTACCCTAATAAAAATGTTTTTTTAAATTTTTATTTTTGCACTTTGTCGGCATGATTGATATACATATTGGTACCAAATTTCAGCTTTCTGGTGCTAACGGTCACTGAGATTATCCGCGGACAGACAGACAGACAGACAGACATGGCGAAACTATAAGGGTTCCGTTTTTTGCCATTTGGCTACGGAACCCTAAAAAAAGGTTCCGACGAATTGAGAACCTCCTCCTTTTTGGAGTCGGTTAAAAAGGGATGAGGTGATTGGTACTGATCCAGAACTGTGTGTGCTATGAGCTTACACAGTGAGTACATTGTAAGAGAATAGAAATATATAAAAAAATGTTTATAGATTTCTTTCCATAATACGCTGTAATGCAATAAGAATCTGGTTGTGCTTAGTGACTATGTGGCAAAGAACCCCTTTCGGGTAGAAGCCGAATGAAAGACTCCTCCTGGGATTTCCATTTGTCTCATACTGAGAGGTATGTCGAGCAACTTTTCGCAGTTCGCGCGATAGCATCTTGCCATCTTGACGTTGATCTTCCTCTTCTTCGGGTACCTTGTGGACCAGCCCATTTTGTGGCTTTTATGGTTCACCTTTCCCCGTTTAATATTACAATATGTCCGACTCCGGACCAACTTCATTTAAGCTTTGTTCATGTCCCAATGCTAAAAACCCCAAACTGCAACGGACAAAAGCACCGCCGCAACATCCCCTTGGAGCGGAATCCGCTTTCATATACACAGGTGCAGCAGAGCCATCATAGTCTGCTAAGAGCTTAAATTTTGAGTACCTTCAACTTTGTTAGATAATTTAATACGCCTAGTTACGTCCATAACGCCTCGTTAAACTGGGTTAATAAATGAGATTTGTAGAAGGAAACAATTTATCTCGAAACTGGTCCTTTATGTCGTCCAATCAACCGACGGATTTAGGGTCATGGCTGTACCAAATTGACAGTAAGTAAGTAGGCGTGTTTGATAAATCATTCGTCTGGCCGCCATGACGGGATCAACTTTTTGTCAACATAAATATCCACTTAAAATTATAGACACAATTATTATGGGAGTGCCTAATGATTTTGTCATAAACTATGAAGAATTATGCCTTAAAATGTGACAATGAATCTGTAAAAGACAAGTTGTTATGTCATTAACATAATATTTATTTCATAATCAATGTCCAATCAGCATGATGATGATGAGAAGTATTTCGAAATGACAAATTGTATAAAACATAACCCTCCTTTTGGGCTTCGTAGCAGTTGGCTAAAAGTCACATTAAGGGCCTGCGCAGACGATGGACTTTTGTCCGTAGACTACCTATACCAAAATTGTTCATGTTGTTATTTCTTTAACAATGAGATTTACGGACTAAAGTCCCATGCAGGCGCTTACTGGTATGTGTCTTTTCCTAGTCCTTTGAACCATTAGAACTAGCCTCTCCTTAATCGAAAGATTACACGTGAAAAGCGTTTGATTGTTCCATTAATTTTGAGCTTCACATCTCAGGTAAAAAAACGAGCTCTAATTTACATTCAACCCACAAATAAACATATCAACTAAGCAAACATATAAAACCGTCAATCGCGTGATAAAAACGACCTTGACAAGTGCACCGTCTCACTGTCCGAGTGCCGGACAATTACACAACTGTAGTGAAAGGTGTCTATTGTGCAACCCGCCTTATCAACTGAACTATTTCACTGAATGTCGGCTACGGACCTTATACACCGCACGGAATCAGGTGGCCGATATCAATGTCGTAAGAGACTTTCACCCTGCTATTGTATTATCAACTTCCCGTGCTGAGGTTAACGTTGCTTATCCGATAGCGAGTTCACAGTCACAACTTTGATGTCGCAAAATGTTGCCAATTTTGATAACAGGTTCATTGCAGTAATTATTTTAACATTGATTACGGTAGGATTTAAATGTACATAGTTTTCATTGCGTTTGTTATGCAATTTACGTAATGTTATCTAGTTTGGATTATGTCTTGATAATTGTAAATGGTTGCTAATGGATTATTTTATGGTAAATCCAACTAGGGCAACTGGATTTCTCCCGAAAACATGGGAAGTCTGGATCGAATCGAATTCGATTTGAATTATTTTCAAATTGACACTTTTTCGGGTCTAATTGACACTCATTCGGATCAAATTCGATTTGCCACAATTTCAAAGACTTCGGGGGAAGACGAGGCCTCATATCGGCAACCATCTCTTGAAATTCATTTCTCTTTAAAAAGCTTTCAGTCAAATTAGGAACAAAAAAAAACACAAAATAAAATAAAATAAAAAAAATCACTACATATTATAAAACAAAGTCTCCCACTGCGTCTGTCTGTCCCTATGTATGCTTAGATCTTTAAAACTACGCAACGGATTTTGATGCGGGTTTTTTTAATAGGTAGAGTGATTCAAAAGGAAGGTTTTAGTACTTATATAATTTTACGCGGGTGAAGCCGCGGGCATCGGCTAGTATACGATAAATCAGTTGAAGTATTGAAAGATACCTATACTAGACCTTAGGCCATGGCCAAATACAAAAGGGGACACGATTATGTCAACATTTATTACACCTAGCTACTAATAATTTGTTTTACTACGTGCTAGTATATGACATAATGCACATAGAAAGAAAGAAAGAAAGAAAAATATTTATTTGACGTCAGTTAATAAAGCACACACACAATAATAAAAAAAGATAAGTACAAAACAATGAGTAGGACATAGTTGACCATTGACCTGCGCACAATGTCAATGACTTTAATTATGTACTAATTACATTCCTTTTGTAATATCATTTTCAAGATGTCTGTCTAAAGGCCGGAGCACACCAGATGCGTGGCGTGACGTGATGCGTGCACGCACCAGTTGTAATGTATGAAACTGTAAGAAAGGTGTCAGACCAGATGCGTGCACACGTCACGCCACGCCACGCATCTGGTGTGCTCCGGCCTTTATAAAATCTATAATTATTTATAACTTATAAGACAAACTTTTTGCATCTGTCTGTACGACCGAGTTGTTCTTTTAAACTGAACAACAAATTTTGATGCGGCTTCTCATTATTGTTTAAAGAAAGGCTAGTTTAAAAAACGAATACATTCGTTTTATAAGCATAATATTTTCAAGTTTATTTCCCCAAAGGATCACCCACATGACGCCAGTTATGTTTCGAGTCCCTTTATGTGTCCTTCTTCGTTGTCTTCATTACTGAAGGTCGTGCCCGTACTGGAGAACCTTGGTGGAAGAGCTGATGAGGTACTTCCACACCACCCTATCCTGCAGCCATCTCATCCCCATTACCAAATCCCATGTAATAGTGGATCATCATCATCATCACCGGCCTATTAATGTTCCCACTGCTGGGACAGGCCTCCTCTCTATGAGAGGGAATGGGCTATATAATCCACCACGCGGGCCCAGTGCGGATTGGTAGATGTCACATTTCTTCGAATTTATGGTTCTAGGACATGCCGGTTTCCTCACGATGTTTTCCTTCACCGTTTTGAGAGCAGCGGTGATGTAATAAATTACACAAAGTAATGCGCCTGCCTGGGTTCGAACCCACGACATACTGAACGTAAGTCGAGGCCGCCACCACTGGGCCACCGCTGCTCCGGTTCCTGCTGTAATAGTGGATACCTAACGTCTAAACTTGATTCTTGCAAGAATGAAATCTCAATGTTTTGTTAAGTCAAGTCATAAAAACCACGCGAAGGCAGGGCGAGTCGCTAGTGTTAGTATAAAGGTCTTCTATAGGTCAGATCATTATATGGTGCTTTGATATGCACCGAGGTAAATTGCCTATTGAACAGACGGCCTAAGGCAATACATTGCTGGACAACTGCCACTCCTTGGTTCTATATTTCACAAATATGTAACAAACAATGAAACACCATATTGTGCAGAAGTACTTAAAATCACTTTTGTTGTCACGATCGAGTTTCATCACACCCAAAGAGAGCCAAAGACATATGCCATAAATACCAGATACTACCTCTGCAATGTTTGTTGAAACTTAAATTTGAGATTTGACAGGAATAGTATGAATTTCGTCCTGATATTTACACGAAACACGCATCTCTGATTTCTCGTATTCATGTGCGTATTTTATACATATATCACTTGCTTCGGTGAAGAAAACATCATGAGATATTTCTCGACGGACAAGTAAAGCCAAGTCGAGCCACGATAAAGAGGCGTACAAAAGATGGAAGGATTCTGTAAAATTGACATTGCTGGCAGGAGAATGAACATTGAGAAGACGCCATTCAAAAAATACATCATTAAAAACAGTAACACCTTCAAACAAACCTGACAAAGATCTACAAAACTTTCTTGCATTCAGTTCACAACTTAACCCACTATCTAATGACGTAAAAGTGGCACAATAGTACAATAGAAAGGTTCTACAGGCTAACAGGCATTTTATAATACTATTACTCAGTGTTAGAACACCGGACGACTTACAATAGTGCTCCAATATCTATTATTCAATCGTTTGAGACCGTTTCCATCGGAAAATCCATTGGTTACGTGTTTGCGAAACAACTTTGCTACAATAATAGTGAAGATAGAGTCGTCACCACTTATAGTAGTGTTTATTTTGGGTTGTCATGGTTCAATTATTTTGAATTAAAGCGGGAAATTGAAGTTATTGATGTTTTTTTGGCTCAGTGTTGGTGACCCTAAGGACTATATATAGTCAATCATGTCAGTAAAACTATTCAAACAATTTCGATAAATACTAAATGTAGGTGTGAGTTTATTTCACAATGCAAAATACACGTTTAGATTTTTTTTTTTTTTTGTTTTGTATGGTTACACTAACACTATTTTGTGTATATTTTTTTTTAACTTTTAGACTTATTTCTTGCTGGGATCTTCGTTGCCCAACTTCTTCTTTCCAATTCAAACTCTAGGAAGTAGTGAAATGAAGGGCGGATGTTTTAGGGGACTGTCTATGTCTATGCAATATTCATATTCATGTTCAATAAATACGGGCTGAAAACCAAATTAAATCCTTTTGAATTCAATCTCTAATTTGTCAATCCCAAACTATTTATTCTAGGCTTGTTGAACTTCGAATTACCTTTTAATACGGGCAAATTGACAGTGAATACTTAAATTATAGGTATTGCTTAAGTAAGGAGGTACTGTGTTCAACAGAATGTATGGCAATGGCCGGAACTTATGTTCCGATTTAGTTGCCAAAAACTTAATCGTATAAACAAAAAACTGCCAATTGGCTACAATTAAGTCAAGACCACAATCCTTAAAAGGAGTCGATATTGCGAAATAGTTCCAATAATTTCCGGTCTAGCAATTTATTTAATAGGTACAACACGTTCTATCAGAAAGGCCTGCTTGCAATTAAATTGTGTTATTAAAACGATAGCACGATACTATTACGTCAAACTACATAACATTCCCGATTACGGTTGATGAGACGAAATAATTATAGACTCACATCATCAACAGCAATGTTTAATTGAAAGGCGACGGGTTTTATCAATATTGTGTAATGTGATTAATATTAGACGAGTCTTCTTCCCAATCTTGTAGGGAGAAGTTATACAAAGCGGACAGGGCGCGCGCCCGGGTCGCTGTAGATAAAATGTATGGTGACTCTGGAACGAAATATACAAAACGGCGCGGGCGCGCGGCAATATCGTTCGGGCCCGGCAGTCTCGACAGAGATAACAACAAAATCGCTAACATTCGATCGCTGATTGCTAACGAATAAATTCGGTTGCAATAATTATGCTTACGAGAAACGCATCTAGGATGTAGAGACTTTAATTACTGTCAAGCATCATTATTGCAACCGAATTTATTCGGTAGTAATCAGCGATCAAAAAAAATTGTCGTTATCTCCGGCGAGACTGAGCCAGAGCGCCATACATTTTATCTGTCCGCGCGCCTTGTCCGCTTTGTATAACTTCTCCCTTAGAGTAGAAAAAGAGTAGATAAAGATAAAAAAAACCGAGGGTTGGACTGTGAAAGATGATATGGCTAGAAAGGACATGGCTGCTGAGAGATGACGAGTGATACAGAATTATAGAAGAAGGAGACATGCTGCTGCGCCGACCACAAATTAATTGGGATCAGTGCAGAAGAATGATGACGAGCTTATAGAATTCTAATACCTTTGGCTTTTCTGTAAAGAAGTGTCGCCGTTTAAGTAGTAAATAAATAAATGAATAGTGCTGGACATTACACACAGCACCATCTAGTGTCACACTAAGCAAGGCTTGTGTCGTGGTCACCAGACAGTTGATATACTACATGTATACTTTTTGTTTGTAAATACATACTTATTATACATCCATGACTCGGAAACAAATGTCCATGCTCATCAAAAAATTAAATCAAAGCTATCTAGTTTTATATATGGACTACGTGAGCTGAAAAAATCAACAGACCTAAAAACTGCCCTTTCCACTTACTACGCTTACGCATACGCATGGCTTAAGTATGGCATAATTCTTTGGGGAAATAGTGTTGATTTAGATGAGTTGTTTATCTTGCAAAAAAAATGTGTTAGGATATTAGTCCATATCCAAAATGACGAAAGTTGTAGGCCACATTTTAAGAAACTGAATATTCTAAGTCTGACATCGATATATATCTTAGAAATGTGTAAATTTGTGAGACAGTATCCAAACTTCTTTATTAAAATTTCTGACCAACCTCGCCGATATGCACCGCGTTCACAATTCGAAAACACGCTCGTACTACCCCAATCAAAGTTAAAATTGCACAGCACTAGCCCCTACGTCACATCAATCAAAATATATAACAAGATTCCAAACGACATCAGAATGGAAGAGAACGACATAATATTCATAAAACGAGTCAGAAACCTATTAATTCAAAATTGCTATTACTCATTGAATGAATTTTTTAATGATGACTTCAAAATGAATTGACCTTTAATACCTTTTACTTATTTATTGATTTATTATTGACATTTTTTATTATCTTTTTAATATGATTTTATTCTGATTATTATTTTAATGGCATGATGTACCTATTTGATTTAAATTTTATTCTATTTTATTGACATTTTGTTTTTGTTAATTAGCGTTTTGACATGACTGTATTTTGATTATCATTATTTTAGTGACATGATTTAATTTGACTTTATTTATTTGATCTTGGTTATTATCTTATTAACAGAAGTGTATTTCGATTATTATTTTTTATGACAAGATGTATTCGACTATAATTTTTTTATTTTATTTTATATTTTGTTTTTTGAACGATTTTTATTCTCTATTTCATATTTTATTTTATCCATTGTCATTATTTACAAATTCGAACTTACAAATCTTTAACTATTTATGTTTTTTAAATGCTACTTACTGTCAAATATTATAAATTGTTGTGCCCGACAGGGTCCATGTGAACTTTATTCAAATGATAAGATCTTGTAAAACACATGTGATATGCAATAAAGAATTGAATTGAATTGAATTGAATCACACAAACATTTGCTCCTACCGGGATTCGAACCCGGGACCCTAAGAACGTAAGGCAGCCTCACTACCGCTGCGCCATTCGGGTCGTCAGTAGTGCTGATATTTATTCGTTTTGTGATTATGACTAAATGATCATGGAAAACGACGTTGCAGCATTACTTATTTGAAAATTAAAGGACCTACTACATACGAGGTCCCATAAGCATAATAGATGGACAAACTTTAAGGAATCATTCATACCACCAAAATAAGGACAATGGTTAAAAAAAATAAGAAAAACGCCTAAGATACTTACAAGTAAAATAAAACAACTAACGAAAATACACTAAAAATGTTGGTTATCCGATGCATAAACACATCATGATGAGTCTTTGTTATCTAAGTTTTTTTTTTGCTTGAATATCTTTGGTTAGAGGTACTGAAACGATGTGTTAAAATTTGTCCATCTATTTTAATGGGACCTTATATTTTAAGTGCTAGGTGTTGACTTTCAATGAATCCACCAACCCAAGGGTTTTCAGTATAAGAAATGCTAGCAAGAGTCCAGTATACAGTACACAGTAGGTACGCCACTGCTCATTCGGAGAAACCAGGAAGAGTGCAGTCCCACAAAAAATACATTTAATACCAATATTGACACGGAAACGATCTTAGTCATCTCCAAAATGTCATACAGTGTTGTAAAACGTGATCAATTAAATTTTTAAGTAGCGAGCAAGTCAGGAAATGTATGCGACTGTACTTAACTGCTGAATTTAACGCCACAAAGGCTACACTTGCTACAAGCCTTTAGGCTATTTTGTTCCGTTTTATTGCCTATTTATCCTTGCTTAATGATTTACTTGATTTAATGTCAATTTTTCTAGATTAATTTGATTAGAATTGATATTTATAATGTTGCGTAAGAAGGCCTCCTTCTAGGTGGTACGACGACCTGGTGAATGTGGCGGGAATACGCTGGATGCGAGACGCACGGGACTGGTCAATGGCGACACATAGGGGAGGCCTATTTCTTCTAGCAGTGGACGTCTTTCTGCTGAAAAGATGATGACATAATTTTGATAGAGAGGCGGCCCGGTGGTCCCAGCAGTGAAAACAAATAAGGACAATGGTGCAATCAAAGTTCTATTTTGACTAATTTAACCAACAAAGCGGTCTTCGGACTCAATTACATAATGATAAGCTGTTATAGTGTCAATCAGGCACCATCACTGATCAGCCTAAAGACTTCTCCAGCATGCATGTGAGCCTTCTGTTTTAATACGTTTTTGCTGAAATACGTCTTCACGTTATGAAATGAGAGTCGTCATCTCCCTTGCCTTTTCCCAACTAAGTTGGGGTTAGCTTTCAGTCTTACCGGATTTAACTGAATACCACAATTTTATTTAAAGCGACTGCCTATCTGACCCACAGAACATACATACTCTAGGGAGATCTGACCTCCACAATATTACTATCTGGGTAATACGATACCCCTTAGCAAGACTGGTTGTCAGACATTCGGGCCACAGACTATACGTACCTGTAACGACTGCCAAAGAAATGAGAGACAAAAATAAAAACTTTTTTGCAAAAAATATAACCGACTTCACACAAAAAAGTGAAAAATAACTTTAGCTTCTGAAGTCGGTGACCTTTGTTTGATTGATTTAGTTTTTTTCTCACCGACTTCTGAAGCTAAAGTTATTTTTCACTTTTTTGTGGAAGTCGGTTATATTTTTTGCAAAAAAGTTTTTATTTTTCACTTTTTAGTGGTTCACATGTGCTTACCCTTTCACAGCGTATCGGTGTGATTTTTTGTTATGAACTGTAAACAATAGACAGACGTGAGATTTCAGCGATCCCAGTATATTTGCTATATTTAATAAGGAGTTCCGTTGCCTATCTTCCGAAGTCACCAGATCTTTAGGTATCAAATTGAAATGGGATCACTCCGAGAAAGTACTCTTCCTAAAACTACCCAAACCGCTTCTGGTGTGCCTATAAATTTAAGGAGTTACCTCTATTTCTCCGGGATCCCATTAAATGGAACTTTACAAGTCTAACTATCGAAATCTGGGTGTACTGTACACTTCTGTGTACTCCCTCAGAGCATACAGGCGTGATGTTACGTCATGATGTTGTATAAACAATAAACAACCAAGCGATTGCAGCAATTACTGCAGCTTTGCCGTGTATTTTTGAAGAGTTCCATTTATATCTCCGAAGATCAGCGTCAGATCTTAACCAAATTGAATTGGAACCAGACGGAAAGCACCAGCTTTCAAATAAAAAAAGAACCATCAAAATCGGTTCACCCAGTCGAAAGTTCTGAGGTAACAAACAAAAAAAAAGTACAAACGAATTGAGAACCTCCTCTTTTTGGAAGTCGGTTGAAAAGAAGATCAACAAAGGATGATTTTATTACGACGGCGACGTATTGAAATTGTAAATTATTGGCCCTATAACACGTCGTCAGCAATATACAGCTTATCGAGATAAAGATCACACCAGTACATACACAAACATTGACATTCTCTTGACTTTTACAAATTATAAGTTATACAAGATCACAGCCGTATACAGCCTCCGGCAATTAAAGGTTTCTCTTCCTTGGAAGAACTAATTTAACGATGCATAATTTAATTTACATAGAAAACGTACGTACGTGCTGTCACAATAATCAATCCAAACAACACGAAAAACCTATGCTGTTACTGGATTACTGAAAAATAACGCTTACTGAAAAATAACGGTTACTGGAAAATTGCCGGGTTTTTAGAAAATTCTGAGAGTCTCTTCATAAAAGCAGATTCTTACTCTGAGTAAGTTTTTGCCCTAGTCTCTATGAATATCTTCTTGTATTTCTTCTTTGGTCAGTCATTTGTTTAAAAAGCAAAGTCTTTTATTTCATTTTACCTTGTAAGTATATTCCGAGCAGTTATAATATCCCTTGCAATTTGCAATATCATTCTTTTATTTCATTTTACCTTGTAAGTATATTCCGAGCAGTTATAATATCCCTTGCAATTTGCAATATCATTCTTTTATTTCATTTTACCTTGTAAGTATATTCCGAGCAGTTATAATATCCCTTGCAATTTGCAATATCATTCTTTTTTATCTGTTCATCATTCTCATACGTACAAACCTGGCTCGAATATTTTTAACAATACCCAGTGAGTCAGCTTAATCAAGATTTCATATAGTAACTGTATTAGTCTGCCAAAATAGAGAAAGAAGTCATCAACACGACTATCCTAATAACAGATTAAATTCGATTATATTGTAAACCGTAACTTCTTCCGGAGTCTAATCGCTAATTAATATTTTATCCCACGGATTAATATTTTATCTAGTATTAAATTTGAGGACTAAAATATATATCATTACACCCTAATGACCTAATGCCAATTTAAAGGGAAATATTCCGTCCTAATAGCTAATTTAATTGAATTATCTTCCGATCACCGTATCTCATAAATATAATGGAGCAAACACCCACTCAAAACAAAACATTGAAGTCCATCTAATCGATCAGGTCGCCATTAATCTTCGCTAGTCCATCGTGCAGCCCACGTGCACGTCACTTTCACGCGAAACCTATCACGGATATGTTTTGATTATGGAACGATTCTTTTTGTCTATGCTCTGGTACTTCCGATTGGGCTGCTTTAGATGAGGAGGTTCCACTGCTACACGATATTTTGGTAACCAGCGCCGGTTTTTTTTTTGGTGTGAAAATACAAGAGTTATTGTTGAAAAACAAGATGTGGTTTCGTTACAAATAAGAAGTAAAATTATATTTAGGGTTTTTTTAAGCTCAGATTTTCAGGCATAAAGTTGGTTGGATGTTAATACCTTCAGTCTATGGGATGATATTCAGAAGATAGCAGGTAAAACCTTCTTCATCTTTGTTGTGTCGATGATTCTGTTATTTATAAATCTCAGAACTCTACCACACGGACAGTGGCTTCGGACAAAGTGCAGATGAAGTTGAACAAGGAGCAGGACAATAAACCAAGACACAATCGGAAGTAGGCATTTACGTAGCAGTCGGTAGAACAAAAATAATGATGGATGACGACTAATGAATCTGAATTTTAAACAAACAGTTGGGCATGTGTTGCAGAGGAATAAGGAAAATGTCTTGAGGATGTTTTGAGTATGGATGTGGAATTGTGGATAGGTATAAGATTAGAGGAAGACCAAAGAAACGATGGATGGACTGTGTGAAGAATGATAATTATATGATACGAAAGGAGGATTAATTGAGAAGTTTGAAAGAAGAAGACTTGCTGCCCGACCGATTGGAATATGGGCAAGAGAATGATGATGGTAGTTTTTCCAATCAGTGCAATGGAAACACGCCATCGTTAGAACATCTGCCTCCATTTTATATTTAAACAATAGGCAAATTACACATTCAGTCCAGTTATCTAATGCGTTACAATTAATTGCTTCTGTATCAATCGTATGGAGTTACATCATCCTTTCTATAGGAAATCGCTTTGTATCGTAATTACACACGTTTCACGTACGAATATTTTAAATTTTACTCGCTAATTGCTTGGAGTAATGACCCTGTGCAATAAATAGAACAGAATTGCAGATGCTATCAATGTAACGTCTAAATAGAGCAATTATTTTTACATTAGGATTAATTGGAGTACTTAGATTTTAGTTTTGCAATATTATGTTTCTCGGTGGTGTACATAGCAAATTGACCGAATCTTAAGGCTGTCCATAGTTGAGACACCCCCAAAGACTGCTTTTGCATTGAGGATAATTTATGCACGAAATTCTTTAAATCTCCAAAAATATCAGAAATACGAGACGATATTCCAAAATAAAATAACACAACATAACATAATATCACACCTGTTATCCCTGAAAGATTAGACAGAGGTGCACCTGTAATAGTAGACCCACATTTCGCTAGATGTTCCCTGTAAAGTTACATTTTTAGCCAGGAAAATGTAAGGTCAGCCATTGTGTCCCACCATTGTGTTGCAGAAAACCATCTTTTGCTTCTGCGAGCCTGGACGGCGGGTAACTCTCAGCCCTCCCTCTGGTAGCAACCTTACCCACCGGGGTCAGCGTCTACAGCGAGCCTGACACTCGGACAGCGGCGGACGGCTTCTCTGCAATCTGCGAGCCTTGGACCCGGAACGTTAATTTTATCACCCTCTATCTTATCTTGGCTTTCCTAAAGTAATAAAAATATTTTTATCTCATCCCTTGCCATTTTTCTTTTAAACTGAACCTACTAAAGAACGTATGTTACAGATTATAACAGCCAAAAACGTAAGTATAAAAACACAAACATTACATCCCCTATACGATGGAACACTTCTTGCGCAAGTATGTTTTGCACTTGGCTGATTTTTCTTTTTGGACATGCTAAATCAAAACCTCGTGGAATACAGTGTGACTGACTGCACTGCAGTTGCTGTTAATGTAACTAAAACAAAACTCATGGTTCCGTTGCCAAATGGCAAAAAACGGAACCCTTATAGATTCGTCATGTCTGTCTGTCTGTCCGTCCGTATGTCACAGCCACTTTTTTCCGAAACTATAATCTAGCTATGCTGTTAAAACTTAGTAAGTAGATGTATTCTGTAAACCGCATTAAGATTATCACACAAAAATTGAAAAACAACAGTAAATTTTTGGGGTTCCCCATACTTTGAACTGAACCTCAACATTTTATTTTTCATCAAACCCATACGTGTGGGGTACCTATGGATAGGTCTTCAAAAATGACATTGAGATTTCTAATCGCATTTTTTTCTAAACTAAATAGTTTGCGCGAAAGACACTTCCAAAGTGGTAAAATGTGTCCCCCCCCCCTGTAACTTCTAAAATAAGAGAATGATAAAACTAAAAAAAAATATGATGTACATCTCCATGTAAACTTGGTTTGAACGACGAAAATTGGTTTGAACGAGATCTAGTAAGTAGTTTTTTTTAATACGTCATAAATCGTAAAATCGTAACTTTTATATTATGTTACTTGTTGCTACGGAACCCTTCATGGGCGAGTCCGCACTTGGCCGCTTTTTTCTCAGTGTGGCACTGTAGCTAAAGTTCGAGATAGCCCAAATTGAAAGTGAAAATGATTAAGCGATCATAACTGTATCAATATCGTGATCGTAAGAGCAATGAACCGATACGTGTTATACACTCGTATAGCTTATTGATAATCTAATTACAGCCTAATTCTAGTATTTGCCGATTACCTGGTGTTAATCAACCAGATAAATACCTATGTCTGGCTGTATAGAAATTGGGAAAACGTACATTATTTTTTGGAGTTTTATTTAACTTTCAATACAGTTACGTTAACAATTTAGCATCATAATTCACAATTGAGTGTGAAATTCTCTGATTGTAATATTATCATCATCACCATCATCTCAGCCGAAAGACGCCCACTGCTGGACATAGGCCTCCCCCAAGTGTCGCCACATTGACCGGTCCCTTGCGACTCGCATCCACCGGATTCCCGCAACCTTCACCAGGTCATCGGTCCACCTAGTGGGAGGTCTTCCAACGCATCGTCTTCCGGTTCGCGGTCGCCACTCCAGAACTTTTCGGCCCCAACGGCCATCCGTTCTGCGAGCAATGTGCCCTGCCCACTGCCACTTAAGTTTAGCAATTCTTCGGGCTACGTCGTCGGTGACCTTGGTTCTCTTGCGGATATCTTCATTTCTGATTCGATCACGCAAGGAAACTCCGAGCATAGCCCTCTCCATTGCCCTTTGGGCAATTTGATTGTAGTATTAAATTGATAATAAAGATAAAATGCAAAATAAATGAGTAACGACCAAGAGAGCAGACTTCATCAAAACAGTAGGAATTGGACGAACGAAACAAGCAACTCGGGACTGAAGTAAATAACACGCTCATTGCCACGACATTTACTTCTGACTCCGTTTATTTTAATTGCAATGTCATCAAGACATCAGTTGTGCTTTCACAATGTTAGCTTGACTTGAAGCTGCTAGAACAAATGGATAACCTAACCCTACGAGTTATGTTTTATCATGGAGTAGGTTAGGCTCATTACCTGTGTTCTAGGTGTACGCAATAGTATATTTAATTACAAGTGCGGAAAGGCTGTCATTGCAAAGAGTTACGACAACTTAATGTCTACCCGAGCCGAGGCGCAGCCGAAGGCGAGGGTTGTCAGTCGGAACAAGTTGCAATGACGGTTCCGCAGGTGTACTGAACGACTATTTTGGGTTGTCAGTCGGAACAAGTTGCAATGACGGTTCCGCAGATGTACTGAACGACTATTTTAATACAGTTGCGAAAAAATGAAGCAATTTAATAAAATAATAAAAACACAATAAACTCAACTAACTAAAATGGCGCCAACCGTAGAATGTAAGCAGAGTTTTTTTTTCTTCACCCATTTTGGTAGGAACTATCCATACAGCTTAGTCTTCAGTAGTTTTTTTTTATTGATGTGAAATGAAAATGAAATTTAATGAGATGAAATGAAATGAAACCTAACCTAACTCATTCAATTAAATCATTAAATCTGATATTGAAATAAATTAGTAGCTTTTTTTTAGAAATATACGTATTTGTATGAATCACAAAAACTCTTTAGTAAAAACTTCATGGTTGGTTTTTCTTTTTAATAGACATTATTTTGACAGTTGGGAAAGAGAACGCACGAGTTCGGGAAATGTAAAAAAAGCACTAGTATGTAATAGCCCACATCCCGAACGCTATACCTCCCTGCAATACACCACTTTTTGAGCAACTGTATTAAAAAGATCGTACAGTGCTGCGGGGATGCTCGCAGATGCGCACGTGGATTGTTTTTACGCAACAATGCGTAAAAGGTGCGCTGCCCTGGTGCGCAGGGTGTGGGGCAGCACCAACAGTGTCCTAAGCATGATTGCCAGTCGCTTGGTCTGTGTTTATGTGAGTCGCGGCTGTTGTACAATTACTCATGGGTTGTCACAGCAGTGATCCACCGTTTTGTTATGTTGTTTATTTTGTCTGTGCTTACTAACATAGTCGTAAGTTTTACTAACAGCTTTTGAGTCAGTGATACTTGAATAAAGAGAAATTCTATTCTATTACATAGTAAACCTCAAAGCAGCAGAGTTTCCTCTTCAGATGCTCTACGATCCGCTGCTGTCCGTCTGTGTTAGGGAAAAGATATTGAGATTGTGACCTTGAGAGGGAAGACAATGGGAAGGACTTGGATCATCTTAGAAGTATCTATTTGCCCTTCGTAATCAATCAACTCAGCTTCTCGCAGTCCACTAAAGGGCTAAAGGCTTCTCCAAGCTATGCCACAACACCCAGTTTTCTGCTCTCCACACCTGACCCACCCACCTTTTAAACAAACTTTTAAAACAGGAGGAGGTTATGTATTCTACCAGCATTTACTTTGAAAATCATCAGTTCGACTAGCTGGGGGGCGTACCACTCTACGCTTGCTGCTTGTCGATAGGCGCTCTCTATCCCAGGACTGATTTGATCAATCAGCGGTTCTTGGACAGACCCAGCGAGTCCCCTGCCTCTTCATCATGTTTACTCTGCAAGCTATGTCGATAACTTCAGCTTGTTTTCAAATAACTTCATCCGAAATTAAATTATTACCTTATCCTAACTAAGGTAAGCGTTCTAATCATTCCCAGCACGACACCTAAGTTACGACAGTCTTTTCTGCTATACGCTTACATTACAAAGTCGTATGCCTACGAGACCGCTACGGTGAACGTAATGTCACGCGGAGCCAAAGGTTATGCTCCACCGTTCGGCCTACGGAATGTCCGATCTGAATGCAATCTTAGCCTGTCTATTTACCTAAATGTACTAACATTAGTATTCATTGGATTTGGCGGTTCAATTATGTTGGGGTATAGAATTTGAATGCTTGATCGGTGATTGCTTGGTAATTTATGATATGCGCATCTAATGATTGCGCTTGCCTACGCGATATGTAAGTCATCTCTCAAATTATGAAATATTATGAGATTCCCAGCGGCAAAAATGGCGATCTTCCAAATAAAGTTTCATCCCCTGTTTAGGTAATGGTTCTCCCCTACTGCTCACCTAAGAACATTTCTACAAAATTTCGTGCTTCTGTACGAAAGTTAGTGTTGTGATCTTTATATGGCCTTAATTCCATCGTCCAGAAAACTAATTTCGTCGAACACCGTATTTGGACTTAAAATTAAACCAGTATTTTCTTAAAAGACATTTCAATCAACTCCTTCATGTCCCTCAATCATTCAATTACAATTCAACCAATTTCCCACATAATAAAAACATAATTAAATCAACACTCAAAAAAATATCAGACTGCCCATAACGGTAACAACATCATTACATCCGACAAAGACTTTGACAACGGAGTCGATTTCGCAAATACAACGCAAGTTACTTTATAAGTCTTTCGTAACTTTAAAAGAAATAATTGAAAATATAATAATAGATCGCCTACGCACGCCAGTCTAGACTTGGGATTACGGGTTACTCAACTGTTGACAGAGTACTTTAGATGTTACGAAGCAAGTACTGTTGTTTCTTCTTGGTTGATTTGGTCTCTTGAAATGAGAACTAGTTCAATTTGACAAACCAAACCGTGGTTTAATATTATGATGCCTTCTTCCTTAGCATTTATTCTGGCATCATAATATTATTAACCCGCTTTCAGGCCGTATCAAATTAAACATGGATCCTCTTCAACTTAAAAACTGTCTGACCTAAGACAATAATTACTTATCGTTCGGAACAATAACTAATTATTGTCATGTGTAAAAACATTTTAACAAAACTTCACTTTATTATTATCCATCACTATAATAATTAAAACTACCAATCGTGACAAATAAGGCGCGTGGCGTCGCGACGCGAGTTGTTCCGAAATTCCGAACTAGATGGCGTTGTACTTTTACGTCACGTTCCTGAATCGCGGTGTTAAGATTCTCCGCCGTTGAATGACCCTCGCGCGATACTGTAGAGAATTCATACTTACCTGGCATAGGGGAAACCGTGATCAAGTAGGCGGTTCCCCCAGGGCGAGGCCTTTCCATTGCACTGCGGTTAGGTTGACCCTTGCGATTATCCCTAATGTGGATAACTCGGATGCGTAATTTTTGGTAGTGGGGACTGCGTTCGCGCCGTCCCCCCAGAAACTTGTGAACCGAGAAGATTATCTTCTACTAGTCTACTAGACATGGGTCGGATTAGGTAAAAACGATACCTAATCCACCTAATCCTAGTATTTAAAAATACCTAATCCATTTACCTAATGCGAATATTTATTCAGTAAAGCCACTGGCCTGTTACGATATTAGGTATCGTATGTGGATTTGGTAAGAAATATTCGGCATGGAGTATGGACGTTCCGTTTCTGATGTAGTGTGGAATATTTTCTAATATTTCTGATCGTTTTCTATGGGAAACGGTACTTTAAACTAAAAGTCAACGTAAAACTTTTGTTTTTGTTTTTAACGTAATATAGTTAGGTTAGGTTAAATTAAAGTTCACTTTTATAAAACAACTCAAAAAACATATTTTTTTTATCATTTTTACCGAAAAATAGCTTAAAATTAAAACTGGTGTACCTACTATGTATAGAAACTACAGCATTAAATGCATATTCAAATTCATTTCACCCTAATATCACATGAGTTTCTGATTTTTACACATTTATTTTCATTAAAAGACGTGAAAGTTTTGTTATTTTCTTTGAGAGTATCATTCCATAAGACTTAAATCGCTAGAGCAATATCTAGTCCAGTGGTATTCTACGTAGATGGCGCTGGCGGCAGTGCTAATTAAACTTGAACCTTAACCTCCACATTTTAAGGTACGGAATATCTTCTATGTAGACTGTGTACGAATATTTCGTGCCATACCTAATCCTCGACGCTTTGGATTAGGTACGGACTCGCATCGAAAAATACCTAATCCACATACCTGTTCCAATATTTATGCCTCACGTCTATAGTCTACTAGATAGTTTGTCAGATAGGCAATCGCTCCATGTGTAATACGAGATTACGAGCCGTCACATGAAAAAATACGCATGAGATGCTCATTGTTGAAACTTTGTTCTTCTTTTTCTTCGCGTCGATGATTCCCATTGTTGTTGATTTGAAACTTTGTTAAAATGATGTTTTATAAATTACACGGTCCTAAATAATCTTATCTCTGACCACGATTAATGTTTATTCACTCGGAGCTCACAAATTACGTCGAGATCATGCCTACACAAACCTGCCAGTCTCTCATTATACACAATTGCGAGCCAAAACCACCAACATCCGTAAAACAACGCCCTACTAAATCTATAATTACAATTTATAGGATCGTTTTCATTAACATGCAATGAAAATCAGCCCTACGACCTATAAAATAAGAGTTATAATACGGATTTGAAGTGTGACTGTGCCATTATAAGGACCTTGGGATTTGAAAGTGCACGCAGTAACCGGAACATAGACGTACTTGCCCGTATTACGTTCCAGGAAAAGTCGAGAACATAAAAAAGTGATATTTTTATGTTAACCTTCATCATGTCGTTACGGGATCTCGTATAATGGACTTATGACATGCAACGTTCTACGTGATACCTACTGAGACTGAGACTCAGATGCATTTCGTGTTTCATTCCACACAATTAAATGTTTCAGTTTAGCATAAAAGAACTCTCTTTCAGATAATAACTGAATCCTAGTTACCCAAGAGTTTAATCATAGAGTACTTGAATGAAGAAAACTTATTGCAAAAGAAACGGGTCTGATTATATCGGTCAGGCTGATACTGAGCGCCCACTCCCGGCCGCTATCCCACTACTGCCCGATACGGGGACTTTTGGCTGCTGGGTTTCCCCCCTGGCCCGATTCGCCCCTCCTTAGATGACCTGCATCCCCCAGACTCCTCCGGGGGATCCATATCAATACCAGGCTTAGTGTGGACGTCCAGTCAACATGGGCCACTCAGCACCAGGACCCCCGACCTCAAACCATCCTCCGCTTCCGACCTCCGAGAAGCCGGATTACAGGAGACGCCACGCTCCCAGTCGAAAGAGTGGTTTAAATTCACACATATTTTCTGTTAAATGGTCACTGTTCAAATCTCACAAAATAATTATGTTTTTTTATGTAAACTTTTTGCATTCTCAGCACCCTTTTATGTCTGGAGATTTTTAATTTTCGTTTTGAATTTAGGATTTCCAGTAAAATTACTTAATAAATATCAACGCCATCTAACATTTATGTTTAAAACTACCTTTGACGGATTGTGGCTGCTAAGCACCAATAGGTGGCGCTATTAGCTATTTCAAAGATTTTTCAAAGAACGTTGTCTTTTATTCATAATTATTGAAGATGCATATTCTGAAATTCATTTTGATAGCTGTGATAATTTATTATAAAAATATACTTCAAAATTACCTACAAAATGTTGCAATCTCAAAAAAATCAGATGAATGAAATATCCAGACTGCAACTGCGGGGTTTGACAACCGACACAGCTGTTCAATTTGTTTCTTTTGTTTGAAAACTCAAGCAACGGTGCATTTTGAATATTCGAGACCATATTCATTTCATTCGGCAGAATTTCGTTAATTATATCGTTTTACTTGCACACATGACATGGAAACTGCTGGTGTGCTAAACTACCAAAGGTAAATGTGGTATACAAACTTTTTTACTCCTCGTTACATATTTGAACTTGCGCGCTTTAATGTATTGATTTTCCATCCCAAAATAAGTTAGAACGATGTAAATAAATCATAAAGCGGACCTTTAGCATTTTCTTAGCATTTAGTTTATCAAGCAAGCTTTCAATTGGAGTTTCCAGTATTTTGAAAATAGGAATTGTGTGTTGTAGGAATAGTGTCGGGGATGCGGCTAATTTGACGCCTGTGAAGCCTAGACTCGGAAGATTTGTGGATGTTTACTCGCCCGAGCACCTAAATATAACCCCCCGGCCAGTAAGTAATTTATTTATAGCGAAAATTCAATAATTTCTTTGAATATTTTATGAATTTTATTGGTTTATCTTGCAGAAACCAAAACTCACGTTTACTGAAGCCAGGGATGATAGTCCAAATTTACTTACCCCTGAAAAGTTTCCTGAAGTTGATTTCAAATGCAGGTAAGTGTATCACACATTTATTAACATTGACATTCCACTGATCTTAGAACTTACTACTTTCTTCCTCTTTAATCTGTGACAAATACTTAAATTATTAAGATAAAGTTTCAGTTGTTATGGTGAAATGCAAACATAAACAACTAACTGTTGTTTGTGTGATCTTGATACCTCTTTAGTGCATAAATACACTGTCATATCATACCTAAGTAATAATGGTGTAATTCTCTGGTTATTTTGCACAGGAAACCACCAATTAAAAAATATGCACCTAGCTTCTGTTTTATTAGTAATGTGAAATAAAATATTAAGCATTCAAAAATCTTCTTGTAGAACTGCAAAAGCTCAGAGCCGTTTCCGGAATGTGTACAACAACTGTTCCTTTGAGGGTAACCAAAGCTTCCCGCGCCTGAGCCGCAAGGTGCGACCCATGACAATGGAACTGGAGACACCAACCAAACTCAAACAAGCTGTTGATCTTGTTAGAGGTTTGTATTACAGTTCTACCCTTTAATAAATTGTTAGTGAACCTGTGGAGAGTGAATTGAAATTAAAAAACTTGTATAGTTAAAAGGTGCAATTAGATTCATACTTACCAAATGCATTCTCAAGAAAATGACATGATGAAGAAGGAACTATGTGTCCCATACCTACTGTATAACTATGATAGTTTGTGCTGTGAGGGTGATGTGTTGCATGAGACCAGTAATTCACACACTGTTACACGTATGCCTATGAGTGTGAGAATTACTAGGCTCTTTCGACACATCACCCCTTCACTTAACTTGGGCATTCTTCTAGTTAAGCAGAAAGTCTATACTACAGTTTATTTACCAAAACATATCAAAATCAAATCAATCAACAGCATATCTGTCTATAAATTAACATAGCTGAAAAACTAATCTAAACTATGTCCTCAGTTGACGGGCCAAATGGCCTCAGATTCAACACATCCCTAGCAACAGAAGTAGCAGGTTCTCCTGCACCATCTCAGACTGAACGCCTACAACAGGCCATCAACCCAAGCAAGGCTGTCTTCACCATTGAACCTAACACTTCTAAGGTAAGATAGATGAAAATTGTTGACTTTAATGGAAAAATTCCTCTTGGTTTTTTTCAAAATCCATGTCCAAGTGTGTTTAAAGTCTCTTTAAAAAATTGTTTGTGTCATTTAAATGTCATCAACTCAATGATGCTCACAAATTGTCTCATACATATTATTGTTAATATCTGCTCTCCATAAAATAAACCTTTCGGGTAGGTCTCAAACTCAAACTCAAACTCAAAGCATTTATTTCAACTAGACCATTACGGCACTTTTGAATGTCAAAATACAAATAAAATCAAAGCTACAGTCACAGACACAAGGCATAATAACTTGAGAAAGTACTGTAGTTGCCCATTCCCTAGCGTAGATCTCTATGGAGAAGAACGGGCAAGAAACTCCATGGACACTCTTTTAAATCAATATATTTTTACAAAATCTTGGTTACATCATTCATGTGTGATTAAACATATATGTGAGAACGATGTAGTAAGACGTGCACATTAAGAGCGTCCAGAGAAAAGATTAAATCAACAATATAAAAAAAAGAAATTCAAATTAACCGTGGCAGCTAAGAGATGACCAGTCCCAACTGATAGCGCCCGTTCACGAACATGACGCATGTATCGGCGCCATTCAACTCGACCATATTGAAGGGAGCTAAATGACCCGACACACACGCCACCATCAGCGAGACATTTGAGTGAGCATGACATTCTCTCAGCCGCCAAGGCATATTCAAGTCAAAAAAAAAAAGATAACTAAATGTAAATGGTGGCTTTACAGTACATAGAACTCACACAAATGTGCTATGCAATTATATAATATTACGAGATGGAATCTATACAATGCAAGGATATTTTACAATCTTCTGCAGCTTCCACAATAACGTAACCTGGGAATCAATTAGTTTGCCTATGGTTGTGGAGCAGGACCAGCATTGAGCCAAGCATTTTTATCATTAATGTAATCCCCCAAATTATAATATGCTTGCCTACATAGTGTGCGTTTTATACAAGATTTAAATTTCGTCTCATTCAGTTGTAGAATGTGAGGAGGTATTTTATTGTAACATTTTAAACAGTACCCCATGAAAGATGAATCCACTTTAGCAAGCCTGAAACCTGGCTGAACGAGTTGGTCCCTATTTCTAGTATTATAGTGGTGTCTGTCACCTCTTTTACTGAATAAATGCAGATTTTTCCTAACGTACATGATGTTTTCATAGATGTATTGGCAAGGTACTGTCAAGATATTAATTTCCTTAAACAGTTCTCTCAGAGAATCGCGTCTACGTAATTCGTATATGGCTCTGATGGCTCTTTTCTGCAGAATGAATATAGACTCGATGTCTGCCGCACGTCCCCATAGTAAAATACCGTATGACATAATACTATGAAAATAACTAAAATAGACTAGCCTCGCGGTATCAATATCAGTAAATTGACGGATCTTTCTAACAGCATATGCAGCTGAGCTCAGCCGTCCTGCAAGAGATGTTAAATGAGGACCCCATTGTAGCTTTGAATCGAGCGTGATTCCCAAGAAAACTGTTTTATCGACAAATTCCAGTTTCTCTTGATTCAACATTATGTCACAATCACTACTTTTGACATTTGGTAGGGCAAATCGAATGCACTTAGTTTTTTTCCCATTGAGTACTAAATTGTTAGCGGTGAACCAGTTATGGACCTGCAATAGGGCATTATTTACATCGTCAAAATTAGTGGCACGTCTGTTTATCCTAAATATTAACGAAGTATCGTCAGCAAACAACACCATTTGCGGGTGGTTGTTAAATAAATGGGGTAGGTCATTAATATAAACTAAAAAGAGGAAGGGACCCAGAATCGAACCTTGTGGTACACCCATTTTTACTTTTAAACCCATTGAATTGACACCATTTATTTGTACTTGCTGCTGTCTATCATTCAAATACGACTTTACTAAACTAAGCGCAAGTTTACCTAAACCGTAATGCTCAAGTTTCAAGATCAGGGTTTCGTGATTTACGCAATCAAATGCCTTCGAAAGGTCACAAAAGATTCCTATGGCATCTTGTGCCTCTTCCCACGCAGTAAATATGTGTTTTAATAAAGTGACACCGGCGTCAGTTGTACAACGTCCTTTGGTGAAACCATACTGTTGTTCGTGTAATATTTTATTGGTGTTAAAATGGCAAAGCATTTGATTGAGCATTATCTTTTCAAACACCTTGCTGAAAACCGGCAACACGGATACTGGCCTATAGTTATTGGTGTCTTTACTGTCCCCGGATTTAAAAAGCGGTATTACCTTGCTGAATTTCATTAGATCCGGGAAGACCCCTTGATCCACGCACAAATTAAATATTGAGGCCAAATACGGCGCTACAGTCTCCATAATTGAGGTACAAGCTTTAATAGACATACCCCATAGGTCCTCGGTTAATTTGATCTTGATTTGTTTAAAAGCTTTTAAGACTGTAGTGGGGTTTATATGCTGAAATTTAAATTCATTTGGACAGGCTGAAACGTTTGCTTTTAATAAATCAATAGAGAGCAACGGAGAGGAATTTAAGGTTTCAGTAGTTTTAAGTGGGATACTGGTAAAGAAATTTACAAATTCTTGAGCAACTTCATTGTTGGAGCTGACAAGGCCACCTGAAGTCTCTAGTGTGAAGTCATTACTATGTTTTATATTTCTGTTTGTTTCACTGTTGATAATTTTCCAAACCGTTTTAATTTTGTTATCGGCTGATTTAATTTTATTGCTAATGAATAAGGATTTGGCTACCTTGCAGGTGTTTTTAAAAATTTTCGAGTAATTAGCAACATATTTATTAAAAGATTCTGTATTGATGTAAGGCTTAAGGCCGTACAGCTCAAACAATCGTTCCCTACTTTTCCTAATACCCTGTGTTGCCCAGTCACTAAAAATAAACTTTGGGCCAATAGTTTTGGTTTTCTTTTTTAAAGTGTTATTGAACTCAGTGTGCACTACCGAAAAGAATTCTTCATACAATTCATTTACATTGTTTCTAATATGGCCTGGTATATTTAGCTTGCTAATTAAATTATTATTAAACTTTTCTAACTTGCTGGGTGTTATTTGTCTGGTCTGAATCTGAATTCTTTGTAATTGTTTATTGTACGCGAAAGCAACTGTCTGCCCGCTGTGATCTGAAGGAAGGTAATTTACGATAGATTTATCTAAGTAGTCGCAGCAACAAAAAACATTATCAATACATGTAGCAGTACTTGTGGTAATTCGGGTTGGTTCTGAAAAAACGTTTGACAAATTAAAAGATTTAAAGAGACTTAAAAATCTACAGCTGTTTGCATTATTCTCTAAGATATTAACATTAAAGTCCCCACAGATTATTATTTTTTTATTACCAGTTACAAGTTTTGCTAAAGCATCTTCCATTACTGACTCAAAGATAGAGTAGTTCAGGTAATTAGGGGGTCTGTAAACGCACACTATTACATGCTTATCTAGCTCAACACAAGATAATTCAATACTATGTTCAACCGATAGATCGACAATATCATTACGAGACTTAGATTTAATGCAATTTTTGACTAAGATTAATGAACCCCCACGCATCTTAGATTTACGGTTAAAGCAACTGCTCACATTGTAATTCTCATAATTTATTTGCATAACTTCATAATCTTTCATCCAATGCTCAGTTAAACAGATAATATCAAACTTAGTTTTTTCTAAAAGTCTCAACCCTAGACACTTAATACCTGACTGTTTATTGATCCTTCACCTAGGCATAATTAATTTTATATTAACTACTTTCAGATCCTAATAGTAAACAACAAAGCCTGTTCGTTACTGGGATATTCATCAGGAGAACTGTGCGGGCTTCGCTTCCCAGACCTGCTCCGTAACAGGAACTGTAAGACATTCAGTTTGCATGAACCTGAAGATTGTGACACATCTGAGGATGGGACTGTTGTTTTGCTCAGTGGAAAGGTAATTTATTATTTACTAGTTTATGCCTGCAGCTATGCCCACGTGAAGTTAGATATTTGTCTCGCAGTATCATACTACCAGCATAAAAGTATGCTATGTCTAATCCAGGTTATAAGCTATCTGTGTGCAAAATTTCATTCAAATTCGTTTAGTAGTTTTTATGTGAAAGAGTAACAAGCATACATCCACACTCACAAACCTTCGCATTCATAATATTAGTAGGAGGATAGGATATTTAAAGGTCATACAGTAACCTGCACATCAGTGGCAATGGCAACTCAGTGTAGTATCGAATTTCAATAGAATAAGAGATCCACTTGTATTGATGTGCTGTGTACCAAAAAGGATTTTACAACTTTACTCTTTTAAAAACCTCGTAAGACAATTAGTTCATCATCATCATCATCTCAGCCGAAAGACGTCCACTGCTGGACATAGGCCTCCCCCAAGTGTCGCCACATTTACCGGTCCCTTGCGACTCGTATCCAACGGATTCTCGCAACCTTCATCAGGT
Source organism: Xestia ashworthii (assembly GCA_950022955.1). Classification (NCBI taxonomy): domain Eukaryota; kingdom Metazoa; phylum Arthropoda; class Insecta; order Lepidoptera; family Noctuidae; genus Xestia; species Xestia ashworthii. The sequence continues at coordinate 7,390,125 of OX465550.1, forward strand.
CATCGGTCCACCCAGTGGGAGGTCTTCCAACGCATCGTCTTCCGGTTCGCAGTCGCCACTCCAGAACTTTTCGGCCCCATCGGCCATCCGTTCTGCGAGCAATGTGGGCACATTGCTCGCCACCCACTGCCACTTAAGATTAGCAATTCTTCGGGCTACGTCGGTGACCTTGGTTCTCTTACGGATGTCTTCATTTCTGATTCGATCACCCAAGGAAACTCCGAGCAAAGCCCTCTCCATTGCCCTTTGGGTGACTTTAAGCCTTTTGATAAGGCCCATTGTGAGCGACCACGTTTCGGTCCCGTATGTAATCACTGGCAACACACACTGGTCATAGACTTTCGTCTTGAGACACTGCGGTAAGTTGGACGAGAAGATACCGCGCAGCTTCCCGAACGCTGCCCAGCCGAGTCGGATTCGACGATTGACCTCTTTCTCGAAGTTAGACCTACCTAACTGAACCGTTTGTCCTAGGTATACATAATCGTCTACAATTTCGAGTGTAGAGTCTCCGATCATGATAGGAATGGGTGTGACATGGGCATTCAACATGACCTTCAGACAATGAGACAATTAGTTACTTGGGTTAAAAATCCAGATTACGAAAAGCGTTTTGAATTTTATCTTTTAAGAAAAGTTCAATGAACAGTAGGCGTACCTACTATTCTTTGTGCCAATCCCAATTAGCCTGGCGATTTAAGAATTACCACTTGTGTAAGCTATTTTATTATAATGCACCTGTTCTGTATGCTATTATTTTCAACCCTTGTAGGAATAAAAGGGATAATTTCTATTATTAGACTCGTTCCTCACAGCTGCTATAAAAGGTTGACCTTTTGCTTGTAAATGTCAAACATGGATATAAATATGTTGCAGGTAGTTGAACTTATATCAAAGGATGGTGGTTCAGTTCAGGTGTCGTTGTGGATAAGACAGCTGGAAAACGATGGGCCTTGCTTAGTTGTGGCTGAGCCTGTCAACTGTAAGAATGTTGTGGTAAGTTTTAATAATTAGACACTCAAATACACTCTCTTTGTATGGCAATTAAGTAAACCAATCTATGGTATATTTTGATTTGAGATGGCACATTGAGTTTTTGGAAAGATTTGGGCAGGGACTCAAACTGTAACCGTAATAATGTGTTTTTTTAACACTGTTTTTAAAACAGTTTCAACAGAAAAACACTTTTAGATGTAACAGATACAATAATGTTACCGAATCAAACTGTAACATTATATACAATACAATGTGTTAATAAGTGTTAATATGTGTAACTGAAATAATCAGTTTTACAACAGACTGCGACTAGATTTTGGCTATCCAATGGCAACACTGAGTTTACCTGTTAAACACTTATTAACACTGTTAAACCTTTTATATCTGTTACAGATATGTTACGGTTACACTTTTGTAAGTGTTTTGGGTTAACACATTGAAAACACATTTATGTGTTACATATTTTATTCTGTTACCATTCAACATGTAACACTTATAATTCTGTAACCTTTATGAAGGTGTTTTTAAGTCCCTGGATTTGGGCAACGTCATTTCCCAGCTGAGGGACCACATAAGCTAATGAGAGAAAAAGCTACTTTTAGAAGCCTAGTCAAGTCAGTAATCTTAAAAAAGTTACCCCAACAAATTGATTATATTCTTTAAGGACTCATAAAAGTCTTTCCCAAGGTGGAGGACAGTGTGAGCATGAAAATTAACGGTAAATTAAAACTACATTCCATTTCATAATTTGGATATGACTTTCCAAATCATATTGAATCAAATTTGACTATAATAGCTATAATTTTTAATCTAAAATGTTTCAGTTAACAGTAGAAGCTGACACAGGCATAGTCGTATCATGCGAGGGAGCGTCAGCGGCCGCTCTGTTCGGGGCGGAGTCGCCTGACAAACTAGTGGGAGTACCGCTCGCTTCGCTCATACCAAACGCTCGCCTCCCATCTTATGATGCACCTATGCCGAAGAATATGGCTAAGCAGAAACTGACAGGTATTAATTAACTACTACAACTACCGTCATCTTCTGGCCGTTGGTCCCATATTACTTTGGGTCAGCTGCAACACGTTTTTTTCTTCCATTTTCCCCTGTCAGTCTTTATTCGTATTGTTATCATCAGGTACAAATTTCGACCACCAACTATCAGATTTGTTGTATTAGAAGATTGCTGGTAGATAGTTCTTGAATAAGAGGATTATAGCTTTCAGTAAACTGGTGAACCTATTCTTGACGCTCCAAACCTATTTGATTTTGTGTATTTTGTAAAATAATTTGTTGGTTTTTTTTTATATAAGGTGACTGGTAATTAGTGTACGAGACTTAAACACGTGATTATGCTCAGGATAACAAACAACTTTTACTATGGGATCAAACCTGAAATCGCGAAAATAAAATCAGCTGTTCAGTACATTTATGTTCACGTGTTTGTTATCATGAGCATAATCACGTGTTTATGTATCGTACACTGATTACCAGTCACCCTATATTTATGGCCAACATATGAATTGTAGGCCAGAGACTTAATCTTCCAGGACTAGAAGCCATAATCATGTTTTAACTATCACTGTTTTTTTAGGGAGGACACTAGACGGTGGGTGTTTTCCGCTCTGCTTGTGGATATCAAAACCTGATACCACAGACGGCTCAATGTGGTCTACTGTCTGTGGTGTCAAGACACACAGACCTGTGTTTGAAGTTAATGTCAGGGTAAGTTACTTTAATATAATTTTCAACTGTTTTTTTTTTGCTATCAGATACTGGACCTATAGCAGCACCAATATGGTTAATTTATTAATCAATAAAAAAGTAAAAATAAGTAACATTTGTATTCTGTGAAATCAAATCCATAACTAGCTAAGAGAGCAACTAGAAGTTTAAAACTTACAAATAAGACGGATTTGAAAAAACATCCAATACTGTATTATAAATATATATATCACCGTAATATTGTCAAATACGTTATATTACAATATAACGTGTATCTCTCTAGCGATATTGTAAAGTCTCGAATTATTGTCAACTGAACATACGGAAGTATCTCTTGCCCCCATAAACGGGACTTGGGGCACCCCCCCGTTAGGTTAGTTAGGTTCCTTTAAACCCTGCACTCGGAAATAGGGGCCCCGCGAAGCGGGGCTCCGTCGACTACGCTTTTTAGGGGAATATGAAGTGTTTTAAGGTTAGGTTATATTAATCGATATTTCTCAGGAATGGTACAGTATCTTTTCATGAGAGTGGTACCACTGGGCAAGGGGGACCCCTCCTTCACTCCACACCGCGTGAGTTGACTACCATCGCATGCATTTCACGAAAAATAATGCGTTTTATTGTAAGCAGTATGTTCATTTGACAATAATTCGAGACTTTACAATATCGCTAGAGATATTACAATATAACGTATTTGACAATTCTACAGTGACATATATATTTTTTTTATCAATTTAGATTTTAATAATCTATATCTCAGTCATTTATTGGTTGTGTGCACCAATTTTTATTGAAGGGTGTAAAAAACCTCTTAAAGAAGCCGAAAGGCCCTTGGTCACCTCGTCATTGCGATATTTTTTTTTGTTGTACACCATACCTTTTTAACCGGAGATTTTGGGGGTCAAAGTACCAATTTTTTGAAAAGTTTTTTAATGCAAGTGTTTATTGTAAGATTTTTACGTTAAACGCCTCCACGACCCCCGTACTATTCAATCTATCCATCAGCACAATGTTTTGAGTGCGTTACATTGAGCTCTACCACAAAACATGATTTTTCACCCCAAAAAAAAGTCGTTTCCCTGCAATAATTTTTGCATAAAGTTACTTAGTTTGATGTACAGAATGCTTGGTTGTAGTCATGAGGTTGTTTACACCCTGTATAGTGTAGTCAACATCATGAGACTGCTCCACTCAATTATCTAAACCCACTTCCTCTTGTCGGACTCCAGGTCACATACAACGTCAGCGGTCTCCTAGTAGTAGACGAGAGCGGTATAATAACCGCGTGCAACCACCACTTCGCCATGCTGACCTTCGGGAAGCCGCATTCCGAAGTCATAGGCCATCACATTGAGGACGTCATACAGAACTTCTGTCAACCAGCCGATATTGTAAAGATACCTGAGAGGAACAGGAATATGACCCTGTCGCCGGTTAATAATGATGATAATGCGTCAGGTATGTTGAATAAAATAAATATGTAATAGAGAATAGTTTATTTACTGAAATATCACCATCGTTTGTGTCCCAAGTTTCCCATCTCCTGCTAATACGATGGTTTTTAAAAAGACCTTGTTGCTTATGAAGCTTCCAACAATCCAATCAAACCGGCTTACAATATCTCCATTTATTGTTCCAGCATCAGACACCGACGACGATTCCTGCGAAGCATTTAACGGCAGCCAAAAATCCGCCTGCATGTCACTCAACGTCCACCCATCTATACTCTCCACCACGCGGGAGAAGTCGTCCAGCGCCCTTTGTCTCGACAAGTCCTGCAGCATGGTCACACACACCCCCACACCCACACAAGACATGGTCTCCAGCATTAGCACTACGGAACAACGAAACGACATATCCGCCCTACCTGACGTCACATCTGGGATGTCAGGAATATCTATAGACGACGAGAATTTTTGTCATAGCAGCATATCGAAATCTCGGAGCGAGAATATTCTTCGCTCTGAGCAAAGTAATCTTGCGAGGCCTATTGCCAAACCTGCGGAGAAGTCTGATTCTATTTACTATACTTCGCAGCATTCTCAAGAAGTAACTCCTACTGGAAACACGCCTAGAGTAAGACTAAACGATCCTTCTTTGAGACTGTCCTTCGATTCAAGTAAATATAGATCTCTAAAAGCCAATCTACCTGGGAAGGATGATAAGACGAGTCTATCTTTAGATTTCTGTGACTCTAATGAGACGAGTGCGGATTTCTTGACGCCTATCAATGAGATGCCGCCCCCTGGTTGTGAAATCGAAGACTTGCCGAAACACAACGGTAATGAAAGCGTTGATAGCTTGAGTAATGATAACGATTTGGAGACACAGACTGAATCTGCGCCTAGGAAATTGTACTCGGGTAAGATAACCGTATTTAGTATTTATTTATTTAACACTTCAAGCACAAAGTATAGAGGCGGACTTAAGGCCATAGGCATTATCTACCCTGAAACAAGTACTAAACTTAACCAGGAAAAGACGTGTTTGTTTTCAAGAATACTAACTATACTACAACAAAATATTGGACACGATTGGTTTTCCAGCACTTATCTCAACACCATGAACTTAAATTGTAACAGTGAGAAAATTTAGTTTTTTTTTTTTTTTTTTAGATGTCGCAATAATTTACCCACTCGAATCGAAAGATCAGTGACTAAAAAAAGATAACGTAACCCCTAACACCGGGGTTGCGGGACTGTTCGAAAGAGATACCGCGGCCCCGGAACATAAAGGGCGAGGAAGGAACATGGATGGGTTTTAGTCAGTAAGAGTCTGACACTCCCTCCCGCTCCGCCCAGAGTCATTTGATGATTTCCCATCCCAAAAAGAAAAAAAAACCTTTAACACAGTTTTCCGTTTACTAGAGCATACATACGTCAATTTCGCTTTTGCTGCAGAGACATGAAAGTCTTTCTGACCGAATTCTTTACAAGTAAATTCCGCATCGGTTGTAGCCAATTCCTAATTCTAATTTCTCTTCTCGCAGACGACGCACCCGAAACTCCGTGCGTAGCTAAGCGTATAGTCCGTACACTAGTGATGACGTCAACACCGCAACACTCGCGGAACAAGGCGGAGCCGTGCGAGTGTGCGAGCGACTGCCAGCACAAGGACGGCACCTACAGGGGCGTGGTGCTGCACAAGGACGGCACACATCTTAGTGAGTACATTTATTTGGTATCTCTTCCTGGGGTATTGGGATAAGAGAAGAAAATTCATGGCAAATTATTAAAAAAGGTCTGTTTTTATCTTACGTTTACTTCGCTTACAATTTTTATGTATGCAGCACTCCGTTTATGTAAAAAATACGGCTAAAGTAAAAAAAAAACAACAATGCATGTTGATAAATACTCTAACGAGTGTCGCCTGAAATCAGCTGTTCACTTCCTGGCTAGTTACAGAGTCCATCGAACTTGTCGTTGTGCTTGCCGTTCGCTAAGTGCGTTTAGCCACGATAACGAACGATACATTGCGTATGAAGAAATAAAACCAATTTATTGAATAGATAGATAAATCATTTATTTAGTGCACACAAAACAATTTCCCTATCTTAGTATGACCTATACTGAATTCACCCCATCAGTTTGCGTATTTCTTAAGACATTTCTGCTAGCAGACCTGCAAAAGGAGACATATAATAAATACCCCTATTTATTATATTTCTCCTATTGCCTATAACTGGGCAGGGAACGAGGCATCAAACTGCGACAAAACGGGTTGTAGGACTCGTATTGGATCGCGCGTGCCCTTTTTAAAAGCGCGACTGCTAAGTGTCCCCACGTTCTACAATCGCATTTGGACTGGAAGTACATTATTTTGATTATTCCAACTAATGACCACTGACCACCTCTCTTTCCCAGATGTCCTGTACACAGTATCAAGCATGCAGCTAAACACAGGGTCTCGTGTCCGCTGTGTGTGGCTGGGCGTGCAGCTAGAGGACACGGTGCGACACACCACGCTCGCGTCCAGCATCGCCTCCACGGCAGACAACTCGCTAGTCCTCGTTAGTAACACTGTGGTATAGTATGACTTACTTAACATTCCAGATAACCTCATCGTTGTCATTTGTTAACTGCTTGTAGAGGGTTTTCCGTGGTTGCAATCAAAGACTTGAGGAACTCGTACACCAGATATATTGTAAAATAAAGTAACTTATAAAATAAATTGACGAATACCAAACTCATTGTCCATTAAAAAAGACTACGAGGAGTAGTATGGAATCAAAAACACAAATCAAAAAGTGTCTGCACAAAGAAGGTCAACATTCAACAACAACATCATCATCATCATCATCATATCAGCCTGGATTCACCCACTGCTGGGCATTGTATTGTACAACGGGCTGGTGTCCACAACTCCACGTCAAAGCGCGTATTTTGCGTACGGTTGGGAAATTACTCGATCCACCCTATCTCCCCGAGAAAGACCAGCAGCGCCTTGATGTTGCTGACAATCTCGCGGAGAGTACCTGGGTTACCGAAGTTCTCTGCCCTATATGTTGCAACCACTGGGCAGTGCAGAAGCACGTGGGCTGCTGTTTCGTCTTCCTCCATTTGCTGTCTGAGAGTATACGAATTGAGTGGTCCACAACCTCCCTGGCTAAGATGGCTGATGCCGCCAGGGAAATACCCATGCATTCTGCCTGAAATACCGTGTTGTGGACCTCCAAAGGTTTGGCTATGTGGATGTTGAGATCCTCTAAAAAGACTCCAGCACCAGTGGCAGTAACTGTTTTAGATCCATCCGGGTTTAATCCCTCGCAGCGGTGATTCTCGCGGAGTTGGATTTTGTATTTCTTATCGAATATGAATTGTTTAGGTATCCGATCGTTTGTTGCTTTGGCTAGGGGGAACTCGTTATGGAATCCCTCTAGTACCACGGCTTGCTGTGATTCCTTCTTACCCCAGAGTTGAAGTGTTTTGAGGCGTACAGCCCTTATCGTCGCTTCCAAAGCTGCGGTCGGAGTAGTCCTCAATATTCCTCATGCAGCCTGTAGTCGTCATGCAGGCAAGCCTTTGCATGCGTTGCAGTTTGGGAGAATGTAGTTAGTTTCGTGCGGGGCCACCAGACCACTGCCCCATAAGTAATCAATTAATCATAGGTCGGATCACCGCGCGTAATTACCAGAGTATAATTTTAGGGGATAGGCTCCACTTCTTACCTATCATTCTCATGCATTGCCAAAAGGTAATGCTGGCCCTGTTTATTTTATTGTCTAAGTGACTACTCCAGTGTTTACTTACTATCCAGGATGACTCCCAAATATTTGACGTCGTCGGCTAACTGAAGTTCTGTATCGAAGAGTTTTGGTTTTTGGGTAAACATGACTAGTTCAGTTTTCATGGGGTTCACTGAGAGGTCAAACTCTCTGCACCACCGTTCAACGATGCATAATGCCTGTTGAGTGAGGTCACAGATTGTCCCCGTCACTTTTCCCGAAATGATGATCGCGAGGTCGTCGGCATATCCTATTGTGTAGAAATGGTTTGCGCTGAGTTTTGTGATGAGGTCATTTATCACCAGATTCTAGATGAGCAGGGATAGTACTTCACCTTGGGGGCAGTCTTTGGCTATCAAGGCCAGCTGCTGTTCCTCTTAAGTCGAACCACTCGTTTACTTAGCATATTAGTAATCCAGTCGGTCAGTACCTGTTCTACTCCGTGACGAAAGAGCGCGGTGTTGATGCTGGAGAAATTTGTTTTATCGAAGGCTCCTTCAATGTCTATGCAGGTGCCCAGGCAGGTGCCCATCTGATGAATCGCCTCTTCTATCCGGTCGACCACTAGATGGAGGGCGAATTCAGTGGACTTACCCAAGCTGTATGCATGTTGATTAGTATGAAGTGGGATCGTTTTCAAAGCGTCCCTCAGCTCTCTCTCTCGCACATTTTCTCCATGGTTTTAGGGAGAAAGGAGGTTAGATTGATTGGTCGGTGGGATTTGGCGTTTGTATAGTCACTCTTACCTGGCTTAGGAATGAATATGACTTTCACTTCCCTCTATCCTTTTGGAATGTATCTAAACTTTAGAGTGTGCCTAGCCTTTAGATTCTAAAAGCTAGGCACGCTCTCATTATAGGTACCAGTTTGCTGGTGACAGAGGTCTCCCACCCCACTATAGTAATGCAGGAAAGATTCCTTCCGGACCGGCCGCCTTGAAGGGATGGAAGCACCGGATCGCCCACTGAAGTTTCTCCAGCGTTATCACTTTGTGTGCGTAGCGCCAGTCGATTTCAGACAGTGTTTAAGTTACCTCTGAAACACTGCTGGGGGGCCTTTCCTTTTTTCATCCACAATTCTCGGTTCTGTGCGTCCCTTAACATTCAACATCATTTCAGCCGAAAGATGTCCACTGCAGGACATAGGCTTCCCCCAAGTGTCACCACATTGACCGTTCCTGTGCGACTCGCACCCAGCGGATCCCCGCAACCTGAGCCAGGTCGTCAGTTCACCTAGTGGGAGGCCTTCCAACCAGAAACTCTTTTCTAGATGTTCTACAACATCTTTATTTTTTTGTTCTTTTAATGCAGACAGCTCTTTGCTTGACTGCGCAACATGGCGTAAGGGACGTAGATTCGCAAACTGTACTTGGTGTTCTAGACCCCCAGTGCAGAAGTTCTTTTTTATCGATATCAATTCAATACGATAATGTTGCATAGTGATATCATTAATTCATTATCATATCGTAAATCTTCTGGCCAATCATTATCATCATCTCATTATCATCAAAATAATCATTATCTTCTTACCGAAAGACTCGCGTAAGCGTGTCCAAAGTTTAAAGAAATTATTTTTATTAATTCGACGGACTAATCTTTTACCTTGTCTTGAAAAGTGCATTGTAAAATCATCTTTATTTGTTCTCCTATCAAGGTAACAAGTCGGCTAGCAGCAAGTCTCAAAATATTTACTCAAATAAAAATTCAAGCGGCTTTCTAATATATTTTCTTGAAAAGTGCATTCAAAAATTGTCTTAATTCTTTCTTTGATCAGGGTAATAAATCGGCTAGCAGCAGACCTCAGTCGATGTCGCTTGTGAGCCAGTGTGGTGACGAGCAAGTCTCCGGCGAATACAACAAACATTATGTTACGCTCAAGCAGATTGGTAAGTAAACACTAATAGTTTTAATCAAGTTTTTTTCTAAATCGGACACCAAGTACTCGGAACTGAAAACAACGTACGACACTTTACGCATTTTGGGACTCTATTCCCAACCAATGTAACTCCTGAAATCCAGAATCAATGAAGCTTGCCGAGAGAAACTGAGAAACGTCTTGGATTCTAAAACGAAATTAATCCAAAAAGTCACACATTTAAACACGACAGACATGTTTGCTCTTGGATTTCAATCAATGCTAGGTTCCGCGATGAGAATGCAATAAGACCAACCAATATGATAACAAAACCAACAGTGCAAAAATATTTAGGCATTTATTTAGGTGTCGATGATCGTGAAAACCAACATAGTTTTAAGCAACTTCAAAAAATATCATCAGTCTTCTACTACCTTTTCTAGGTAAAGGCGCCTACGGTTGCGTCAAGATGGCGTACCGTCGCTCTGACAGGTTACTGACAGTCGCCAAGTTCATACTCAAGGAGAAGGTGGGCGCACAGTTCTGGGTGGACGCGCCTGATGGACGCCGTGTTCCGCTGGAGCTAAGTCTATTACTCACGCTTAAACATCCTAATATTGTGAGTATTTGATTATACTGTATCGTTGTAATTCATGCTTCAATATTCCCTATCAGACAAAAATAAACCATTTGCATCTAGAATAGGATCAATCTGGAATAGGACTATCGAAACTTCCAAAGAAGGCGGAATGGTCTACGGTACTACTCGATTTGTCTAAGGTAGCTAGCGTAGCAATTTGGCGCCGGCTGGTGCTTAAATTACCGTCTCTCGAAACTTAGTGGTCACTACATACTTTTTTATTTTCATTCTGAACGTTTCATTTATTTTTTGATAGGTGAGCGTGCTAGACGTGTTCGAAAACGAGAAGTACTTCCAGATGGTGATGGAGAAACATGGTGCCGGCATGGATCTGTTTGAGTTTATCGAGCGAAGACCGAGGCTCGACGAACCACTGCTTAGTTATATTTTTAGACAGGTATTAAATCTTATAAATGATATTTATTCATGTAGGAAAGGCGAAAATGTAAGCTATGTCACCTAAGACCCACAGCACCTAAGACGCGATGAAAGGCTACGCTTATCTGCCAGACTTTCAGAATAGTGTATTATTGTGTAGCAAACAAATTTTCGTCTTTTTTCGGGTCGACGGTACTATTGTAGCAGTACTTCTTTTTTAATTATTCTGTCTCAAATTACTTATAGTTTACTTATTTTACAGATTGGACTAGCAGTTGAGTACCTGCACTCCCTAAACATCTTACACCGCGACATAAAAGACGAGAACGTGATCATAGACAACAAGTTTCACGTGAAACTCATAGACTTCGGCTCAGCGACGTTCATGAGCAAAGACACGCTGTTCTCCACCTTCTACGGTACCACAGAGTATTGCAGCCCTGAAGTTTTAGCGGGAAACAAGTAAGTTCATGTTCGAATTCATGAACGATTTTTGATTCATTGAAGGCATTTGATTCAGTTAATCGTAGAATATTGATAAAAGAAGATATTTACATGGTATGTAGACTATGTAAATTGAATATATGCATCAACTTATTACGCACTTGATTTAGAAAATTCTGAAGTTCGGCTTTAGCAAAATTGCAGCTTGAATATCTTTTGGCAGAATGGGAGTTCCTCAGGGAGTCAGGGCACAATACCTGACCCATTTTTCTTTGCTTAGTAACTGAGTATTATAAAGTTTTACTTCCACAGATACGCGGGCCCTGAGCTAGAGATGTGGTCAATGGGGATAACTCTTTATGTGCTGACATTCTTTGTTAACCCGTTTTCTGACATCGAGGACACGATACAAGGGCCGCTAGCGTTTCCGCAGGTGGTGTCTGAAGGTAAAAATAATATTCTTCTTTCTTGTTGTGTTCTTTAATGTTATATTTTGCTCCAATATCACATACAAAACTTTCCTTTTTTTTTTCAAACTCAGCCTAGTAAATCAAAACCGTTTAGATATTGATTACTATAATGTTTTCATCTTTATCTATTTCTTTGCGGATATCTCGAATATCTATCACCAGAAAAACCTTTGTTCTCTTCGAACATTATTTTATTTCTGATCGGATCATGTTACATTGCGATCATTATCTCATTGACAGATTTAGAACAACTCCTCCGCTGGATGCTGTGCAAGGACCCGAGCAACAGATGCACGATAACGCAACTGATGGCACACCCGTGGATCCGGCAACCCGTCGTCACTTCAAACTATGTGTTCCATGAGATTGTGGACTGTGGTAAGATTCATTATTTTTGTAGGTATTAGGCACTCAATTTTTGCCAAAAACCTACCAACTTGTTGTAACAAATGCTGTCATGTTACGGGCATGTATAACTATCAGACAGGCAGTCGTTCTATGTAGAGTACTGCTATTCAGCTGCCTCCCAGCTTAAGCTCAACTTGTTTGAAAATAAGGCAGCAATATGAATTGCACCATTGGCACTTTTATTTTCCTCCGTTAAAGTCTCGGTTAGTAATGTCCATGTGTGTTTCTTCAAACGCAGATCGGCATGAGGCGAATCCTGAGATGTATTACAGCGGCAGTCTAGGTTCGCCTCGCAGCGGATCCCAAGTGTCACTTGCAGATCCACTAGTGAAAGGTAAGAAACTGCCCAAGGTATCCCTTGGTTTGGGCAGTTAATAAGTTAAGAATATGAATAAGTTGTTGAATGGAAAAGTGAGATCGACGCAGATTCAATTTGGCGTCTAGATGTAGCCACGCCTTTTAACCATTTTTCTGAAACAATAACTTAATAAATAAAAGTCGCCGTTGTTTCCTTATAATCAATGCAGAACTCGTATCTTTTTACTGCAAAATAGCACTGTTTATTAGCAACCCACATTATGTCTTCATACAGTTTGCGGAACTCCTTACTAGATTGCATTAAATCATAGTAGATTATTCCAGCCTGATTGATGATTCTTCCTCAACTTTTCATGTTTTAATTTTGAATTTAATTTTCAGAGCGTTCAAATCCATCAGAAGTGGCAGTTCGATCAGACGGCAAGAACCTATCGCGCGAGGAGCCCAAACGTAACTCTCTAGCGTTACACGCGCTGTCTACGGCCGATAGAGATGCGCAGTCCGATAACTACAGCCTTCGGTCCTCCGCTGATGTAAGTAGGACTATGTAATATGTACGGTCGAACAAGCTATTTATTTGGTTCACATTTTACAATGTAATTTGTGGGTTAAACTGTAAACCAAATAGCTTGTTCGACTGTACTAAGAGTATTTGTGGTGTCCTGGAAGCTTCGCTGAGTGCTTTGTCTCAGATATCTTCATTGAAAAGCCATCACTCAGCAACCAAAGTGGGGGAGGTAACAAAACACCGCCATTTAAATGAAACTTTACCAGTTTTCTTGCCCATTAAAAATGGGTGATGACCAATGAGTGCTAGCTATTACTTCTCCCCTGCTCTAATTGATTTTGAAGCAAATGGAAATTCCGAAATGTTATTTGTTCATACATAACGCCTACAAGGCCGCTTTTTAGACTTAGGCTATAAGGCGTCCATAGATACCTTTTGTACTATTTTGACTGTGTTACTTATCAATTACCTACCTACAATCAACCAGTTTACCTTTTTTCGCAGATCCTGGACATATCATCAAAGCCGGTCTCGGAAGCGGCGCTGACAGACATCAGCTCAGACGCGACCGGGCACGCGGCGTGCGACATCGACTACGACTGCGATCAGTACGAGTGTGACAGCTGGGACGAGTGCGAACAAGACAGCTTCTCTTAAGCACCGTCTAACTGGTGTGCTACAGTATGACCATTCGGGATATAAGCTTCGCCCACATCCATCCTACAGTATGACTATTCGGGATATAAGCTCCGCCCACATCCATCCAATGACTATTCGGGATATAAGCTCCGCCCATATTCATACTACAGTATGGCTATTCGGGATATAAGCTCCGCCCATATTCATACTACGGTACGACTCACGGAACAGTAAAAACAGTGGAAATAGTAAGTAGGCGTGGCACTGTTGCCGCTAGTAAGTCATGCGTGACGCGCTTGCTGTTCAAGCGCTCTCATTCTCTAACTAGACTGCGTCAACATAATATTAACGAAAAATAATATTAAAATGCCTTATTGTGCCATACTGGACTGTAAAAACCATAGTCGGACTAAAAATCTAACTCATGGAGGGGTATCATACCACCGGTAAGTTTTATTTTCGGATTTATTTAAATAAAATGAAAACATAAAATTTCGTCAAACATTGCGTAACATATACAAACAAAAATAGTCTTTAATTAGATGACAAAAAAGTTGATTTTCATTTCCCGGTTATTAGCCTTTCTGGAATACTTCTGACGCTATCCAAATAGTGCGTGACTTTATCGATAAATCAATCTGAATGCTTGGTTAACGGCTTTGTGATGAGGTGGTTTACACCCTGTATTATTATGTTTTAGATAAGTTTTCATACTATAGATATTATTTCGATCGAATTAGGTTACATCACTATTTGAGTAGCAACCTGCATTCGTGTCAGTGATACGCCATTCAAATACCACCCTTATTTTTAGGGAGTTACAGTTCATACTGAACACACAACACACAATGCCATCTAGCGACGAGTAGCGGTACTTGGTAGTCCAAGGTGTAGTTATTTCTTGTTTTTATCAATTTGATTTATAGGCTGTTGACATTAAAGTTGCATTTCGTTTAATATTTTTTTGCATTTCGTTTACGCCCCGATTTTATTTTTAGCCAATCGTATTTTTGGGTTTGTAGTAAGAGTAAATCGCAAATGTATGAGTTTGGCGACACCGGTTCTGGTACAATGTTTATTCCCAAGCTACTTCCACTGTTTTTACTGTTCCGTGGTACGACTACTATTCGGGATATAAGCTCCACCCACTTCCATCCTTCGAAAGTCTAACCCGTGTTGATGTTTCTGTCAGCGGTCTGTTATAGATAGCCATAAAGATGTGGGAAGGTCCACTTATGTTTATAAAGTGAATTTGTGTGTGCATAAGAACTTCATAGGGAAGTTAACGAAAAATAATCCTTGTAGTGTTAGCTACAGTTATGAATATGATGGTGTCTGACAAATAAGTTTTATGAAGGAGTTTACCCAGTTTCACTTTTGGGGAAACATAATTTGAGAGGAAAAACTGATTTTCAAAAAAAAATCGGACAAAACTCACCTTTTTACAATAATTTAGGAAAGGGAAAGGAGGACGGAAAATGTCACTTGAAAACAGCATTATAAATGTTATCGAATTGTACTATTTTCGTGTTGCCATCGTTGTTGCTTCGTCTGTATCTAAAGACGTTTACTACGCGTGCGCTGTCTAACGTAGATTCGAAACGTAGCACTGTCTAACTGTCTAATACTAGAGCTTGCAGTGTAGCGTCCTATCAACATTTGAGGGTAATCCTCCCGGATTCCAAGAGTTCGACTTAAGGGGCCGGCGGAGGATGCGTATTTCATCCAAACGTAATACCAAAATTATTTGTAAATCAAACATATTCTTAAGGTAGTCTGTATTTATTTCGATTGAATTACAGAATATCTATGTTCCCAAATATGTTTTTTGAGAGAATAGTGATGCAAAGACGAGATATGAGGAATTTAAATTTTCTATAGAAAACTTATTTTTCTTATAACTCTTGTTAAAATCAGTGTCCAATCAAAATATATATTTGGGAACCTAGATATTCTGTAATTCAATCGAAATAAATACACACTACCTTAGGAATATGTTTAATTTACAAATGATTTTGGTATTACGTTTGTATGAAATACGCATGCTCCGCAGGCGTCTTAAATGTACTGTCGAATAATACCACCTTATAGACATACCGTTTAATTGAGACGGTTCGTGAGGTAGCTGCGCGGTGTGGGGGGGGAGACTCCCGAGAGCACCGAGGACACCGCTTCAATTAAGCGGTAATTCATATGGTTGGTTGACCAGAGTAGCTCCAGCTTTTAGAAGCTGGAGGAGTCAAATAATTATTTGTGTAAATTATTTAGGACCAAATGTAGAGCATCTATTTTTTTAATTAGAATGTTTGTTCCTTTTATCTTTTAACTTTATAAGTCCATTGCCGATTTGTTGTGTGTTAAACAGTATTAAGTTTAGGTTGTAAAAAATATTCTTATTCTATTAAAATTACAAGACAAGTAGCATTAAATTCGAGTGAAAATTGAGACCAAAATTGATATAGGCGTAGAATCTTTTCGTAGTCATCATTAATTTAATTCTTTAGAAATAAAAATGAACATTGTTGTGTTTTAGTGTGTAAAGGAATGCTAAAAATCGATTTATTAATAGCAATTTCTAAATTTAATTCACTTTAAATGACGCAGTGTTTAAATTTAAATGAAAATCACGTAAATATTGCTAATTAAATGATCTCAATTAATAATAAAATGTTAGGAATTGCTTAATATCACTTGTTTACATTAAAAGCACTTTGTGATTATATTTGCGGAGTCTTGCCATGTTTTACTTAAGATTTAATTAAGATTTCATTGTTAACTGTAAACAAATTCTATCACCTCTATTCCTCAGATTGTTACATATTAGAAACACGTTGAAATAGTAAGTAATAGCACTGGGCTGTCTTCCTATTGGTGACACTGTTATTTCAAAAATATTTTATGTCTGAGGCTCTGGTCACACTTGGCTTTAGTTATTGCTGAATGGAGAAAGTTGGTGAAAGTTTACTGTAGATTGCCTGTCCATAGCTAGGTCCCAATTTGACCAATGAGGTCACGCTATCTCAAATAAAGGGTCTTAATAAACCCTAAACGAAGCTCTTGTTCTACCCGTATTTTTTTGGTTTTGGACCATACCTGGGAACCTTCTAGTTACGGAGATGTTGGAGGTCAAAGATCCAACTTTTTCCCATTTTTTTTTCCTGCTATAGAGCCATTAGTTTCACAGTTTCCTTCCCTATTGGCGCCCCATTTTGAAAATAGTGAGTTTGACACTACGCTGATGCAACCTCCGCTGGACATTAGCCTCTCACAAGCTGTGCCACACCAAATTGTCCACCGCCCACCCCCATCTGAGAGCAGCGGTGGCCCAGTGGTAGCGGCCCTGACTTACATGACAGTAAGTCATATGAACCCAGGCAGGTGCATTACTTTGTGTAATTTATTTCGTCACCACTGCCGTTAAAACTGAAGGGGAACATCGTGAGGCAACTGGCATGTCCTAGAAACATAAATTCGAAGACAAGTGACATCTACCAACCCGCACTGGGCCCGCGTAGTGGATTATAACTCATTCTCATAGAGAGGAGGCCGTGTGTCAAGGCTGACTATGAACCTTCACCATCTCAGGCAACTTTACTGCCAAGCTGCAAACTATTTGCCTGGTATGTCAGAGGCCTCAGTTCACATTACACTGTCACGAGGCCATAATTCTCTTCCATACTTACTCTTGTTATGAAATCTAAGAATTCATTAGAAATGCACGATATCGACTAAACAATTAGTTGACAAAACCACATAGTGCATCATTATGCCAAAACAATTATTTGTTATAGTGTAATTTATGAACAATTGTGCTAGGAATACATCTGCAGTAGTCATTCTAGCAGTACTTGAAAATACAAAATTAAAACTGGGTAAATCAATTCAACAGGGCTACATTTTTGCTGGCAAATCTTCACAGACGTTATAATAATATTTAAACAAGTAAAATAAAAACTCCTATTTTTAGTAACCTGTAAGATGTTCATCGTGTGGTGACGATAGCGAAGTTTCATCATGTCAATTTATTGGTCCCTGTACACAAAGCTATCCTATGTAGGTGTATTCAAAGCACATCAATCTTAGTTATATAACAATATAATGTTAGTTTAGCTCTTAAAAATATGTATAATATTAAATTAAATATCCAGGAGCGCACAATGAACTCTTATTGCAATGCTTTAACTGATTCATTCCATTTTTGCCAAATCTGAACAAGAATTGCAATAGAATTTCATTGTAGCACAACCAACTCTTATGACTAAAATTACCGAAAATCAGTATTAAGACAATACTATAGATTTTTCTTACAGTCTAATTGCTAATCTAGTTTTAGAATTATTAAAAATCCTAAAAGAACCAAAACTTATTCATATTATTTGAATAACATTGTAAATATCATGAAGTAAATGTTAACATATCTGTGTTGGGTTCAATTTTGTAGATTTTCAGTGGTATTGCTTATGAAATTGTTGATACAATTTTATATGCGAGTCCGTAGAGCAGGGGCCTACCGCCATCTCTAATAGCTAATACTTCAGTGCGAGAAAGGGATGGTGCTATAAATTACTGTTCCGTGGCTATAAAGGACTTGTAGCTTCTTCTCTCTCCCACGCTGTTACTGTTATTAATGGTTAATGGTGGTAGACCCCCTAATTGATATAGTAAGGATTATATTTTTGTAGTGTTTGATTGATTAGGTTGTGTTAATTTGAAATGTAGTGATTATTTATATCCGGTGCGTCCGTTTCTTACTTAGTGCCTTACGACGGACGACGGGTTACGTTGCTCATGTAGGACACTGTGACCACTCATCGTAAATAAACGAAATGAATTCCCCATTTTTTTTTTTATTTATGTTACTTATTTACCCTTTTACCCCGTTAAATCACAGTTTGCTAAAACTAGCTGATCGTACCAGTTTGAGTATATGCGAACAAAATGTAAAATTGCAATGCAGTCATTTCAAAATAAGTTGTTGGGCAGCGGTGTGTTTTTTTACTAAATCCATAAAAATGAAACGAGTGTTTACGATACAATAATTATGTGAAACAAACAAAATTTTTTTTCCTCTTGGTGCTAATCTCCGAAACGACTGGACCGATTTTGACGGAACTTTCACTGTCCAAGGCAAGGTGCCATGAAAATTTTGAGCCGCTACGCTCTTCGCGAGGTCCTTGTATCTTGCATATCATGGATTTCAGTAAAGTAACGCCTGATTTCATTTATTAAGTACCAAAAGTTCAATATTTTTTAATGAGTTATCCGTAACTTTGGTAAAATCAAACAATAATTCTAAGGCCCAGATTCACAGTCCTGACTTTACTTTACAGCAAAGGAGTCTTCACAAAGTAAGCTTTGCGTTACCGAAGTAAACTTTCTATTTATTCAATTTCAGAGACAGTTGCTTGACTTTCCTTAGAAAAGTACGGCTCCAAAGTAAAGTATAGGGAAAGACGTGTGGCTGTTACGTCACACGTACAAATGTTTTGGAGAACATATTTTTAAATCGTTTTATTTCCTTAAAAAAATAGTTATTAACATATTATTCAAGACGAGTGTTTATATCGTGCTCTTGCTTAGATTTATAATAGAAATACTATCATTTTACATGAAAAGTAAAGGTGTTTGGAAAAAACAACATGTACGAAGTACGTGGAACGAAACGAAACATCGTTGACGTGTGGTTGACGTTCTGTTTGCTATTTATTGTACGTAAAAAATGTTTTTCATCTACAATATTATGTATTAACTTGATTCTATCTATGCATTACACGTTGACGTGCCAACTTTCGTGGCGAAGGAGCTACATAAGTTACCGCCCGTCACTTTCGATCACGTAGACGTCACCAGGTTGTTAAAGGACATTACATCGGTGAAGTGAAGCCTGACCGAGGTGCAGTGTAACTTGGAGAATTCTGAGAATACCATCCATGAACTACGTGCCGAGATAGTGTTGCTACGCAGTGCGGTTTCGGAAAGTAGGACAAATGAAGATGCCAACATAAACACGCGTCGTGGTGCAGAAAATGCTTCGGACAGCAGTTTTGCGTCGGAGAAATTGGATTCGTCGTCACCTGCAAACAGCGAGGGCGATGCACCGTGCCCCGCCGCCCCCCGCCCCTCTGCTCTCCGGTACAGCGATGTCCAGCAAAGCAGGACTGTGATGAGGACGGCTTCACTTCAGTTCAGAAGAAGAAGAAGAAGCCTACTTGTCGCAATCAATGCGGTACTGGACTGTCAGGACCAAATATGCTGCTGCGTCCAGCGACACCAACGACGTTGCTTTATGTGTCCCGACTGCATCACTCCACGAAAGTTGAGGAGATCGTTGAGTACATGAAGGTGAAGACTAGCTGGACCTTGAGGGTCAAGAGGTTAGAGCCGCGTCACAACACCAACTTCAAGTCGTTTGTGGTGCGAGTTCCGACACAATATCTCGACATGTTTGTCAAGGAAGAGTTTTGGCTGAAGGGTGTAATCTACCGAAGTTTTCGCGGCAGGCTACATGACACCGCACAGCGTAACACGACGCCGCCACTTCGTGTGTTATATGATAGTTCATAGCTTATAAGTTAGATTTTTTATGTGTTAGTATATTTTTATGTTGTTATTTTGTGTATGTTACTTAAGGGTCTTATGATGCCTGATAATAAAATTATTGAATTATTGATTGATTAATTGAATACTTTTGGACTCCCGATACTGCTTCACCTGTTAGCTTGTAGTTATTGACCTGCTGCTCGATATGGATAACGACGAAAAATTGACCAACTTTTAAATCAAATTGAAAATATCAGAAACCAGTAGACACAGCAAAATTGAAAGAAAAGAAACGACGCGACGCAACCACCAACACAATACAAACAAAAAAAAATCACTCAAGTCGACGTGACTTTTCGAGCTATAACCCAACCATAATAAAATGTGTTTATTTTCTAGGAAATTAGTTTGACAAGAATGACTACATTATTTAAACGCATAGTAATGCAAAGTTTACTTTGAGGCCAAAGTCATGATTATCGACTACTTAGCCTTTACTAAGCAAAGTGTCATTTTTGGAAAGTAAAGAAGAGCTTGACAGGACTAAGAAATATTTTTTTGGGTGAAAGTAGACTTTTCCATCAAAGTAAAGTCAAAGTGCGGTCTGTGAATCTCAGCCTAAGTACGGACGACGACTAATCAAGCTAAACAAAACCGAATAGTTAAGTATCTATTTGGCAGCCGTGAGACATAATATTAGGTTCCCCCTTCCGTTTAACTTTTTTTTTTATTATTTTTTGCTGTGTGCACTTGTGGCAGGTGCCAAATAAATATGTTTTGTTTCTCTCTATGCGGATCTCATTGTATTGGAAATCTATGCAAAGCGAGACCATGTTAAACTGGAAATAGCTTGATTGATCTGTCTCCGTGTATACAAAAGTTTTGCCCAGTAAACGGATATGGACATGTGATATAGTTTGAAACATTGCAATCTATTTGGGTTCAATTATATTATCGCTGATAGCGAAGACTTCCAGACAGAGAACCTTTGGATGCACAGAAAGACACAAACTCACTGAACACATAGACACGTAACAAAATATAAAGGATAGAGAAAGCACATCATTACTCGTGATTTATGGGCTCGCTTTAATATTGTTTAATAATAATATAATAAGTTAGTCGTGATAATCATCAATTAATAACTACCAAAATCTACCAAACTTTTTATTTTGACATCATTATTTATTTTCGTGGCTGGCAAGAACGGCGCAATAATGTCAAATTGCATGGCGGTGCGTCGCTTTTTTGCCAATCATTGCCGTATTACTACAAATATACCCGTATTTACGCCTCAACGACGGAAAATTTTCGTTTGTGCATATACACCAACAAGTTTTGTTACCAAAAACCGAATATTGGTAAGTTTTATCTTTGTTTACATTGTTAACTTGAGCACAATATGTGACTGATTTCTACGATAAGAATTTGAATTTGAACTTATTGCCCTACTTATTTGGTGTGCCAGTTTCCCGCTGCAGCATTAAAAATATCAGATGTATGTCAGTATTGCAAAGATAAAGTTTCGCGTAGTAAAAATAACCTTAAAGTTGTTTGACAAAATTGTCAGTCACTTCGTTCGTTTGTAATGTTTCCAATAAGTGACATATCCGTTACCTACACTGTCGACCTTATTTCCTTTTCAATAAATCTTGTTTGTGCTGTTGTCATGCTGCGGTCGTCTAACTAATAATTTTTGCCATTGTCCCATAGTGGAAGTGCTATTAGATTCAAATAAGTACATTGAATGTTGATTGTTAAGGAGAACCACATCACCACTTTAGATAGGACTGTTATGATACCTGATTAATGTTCAACCTTGTTCTAAGTGTCAATTCAGCTCATTATAATCTATTCTGCTGTATTCCTTTTGGGGCTATTAATCTTCTACTGAATCAATTCTGTATAAGTACCCTGTTTTGAAAATATATTTTACTCTTTTTTTCTGACCTATCTAATTTATTAACACTATTTGTAATAGAAAACTACATCATTCGTTTTAAATTGTCAGTAGTAGAATATATTGGTATTATTTCCTATTGGAAAATTGTTATACTTACTGCCCAGCTGTTTCATTAAGTATACCTATAGTTGAGCTTGTAACAAGATTTAATAAAATAAATTAATACCAACACAAAGTAGAGAAAAGTTTCTTCCTAATGAGGGTATTTAAAAATTTTTTAACATTCCGTAATACCTTGCTCACATGTTTTTGCTTCTTGCCTGTTCATGCAACATTTCAATCTTGTAAACTGGCTGAGAGCACTTCCTTCTTGTTTTATTTGAAGGGGATTACAAATCAGGTCAGTAAATACTCCAAGAATGTACAACATCTTCATTATCTCTTTTTAGTACAATGTGTGGAGATAAATTACAGACATAACAAAACTTTTGTACTATTAGGAAATATCTCTATGATTTGTCTTAATAAAAGTTTTCTATTATTCCTTTTCAAATCAGACTCCAATATTTGTTGTATTCTTTTTTCAAAACATTAAATGATTTTCAAAACATTAAATGATACAACAAGAACAAAAAATACTGGCTTTTCATACATTTTCATGATGCAATTAATGTACTTTGTATTGAACAGCTGATTTTGAATTTTTTAATTCTTGAGTGTCTTGTGAATTCAGTACTCAAGTACTGATATCTTGGTAAAAGGTTGTGTCACGATATTCCTTACATTGTGTATAATTTGAATTGTGAGCAACTTGCAACAAGTGACCTTCTACATCAACTGCATAATAATAAGGCTAACTTGATATCGTATGATATATTGCCAGTTAAAACAATGGGCTATGGTAAGTTTTCTTCACCCACAATAGTTGACAATACCCGGGCAATTTCCTTTGTACAATCTATAAATAAATGTGCAAAAACAATCTCCATAATATGCCACCCTAATGCTTGTTTAGCAAGATAATGTATTGTCTATTGTAAATAACATTTTTCTAATAACAAGAATTGTTTTTCTTTTTGCATTCTATATTAGAATTGAGCAGCGGTGGCCCAGTGATGGCGGCCACGACTTACGAACAGTAAGTCGTGGGTTCAAACCCAGACAGGCGCATTACTTTATGTAATTTATTTCATCACCAATGCTCTCAAAACGGTGAAGGAAAGCATCGTGAGGAAACCGGCATGTCCTAGAATCAAAAATTCGAAGACGACATCTACCAATCCGCACTGGGCGCGCGTGGTAGATTATAGCCCATTCCCTCTCATTGAGAGCAGGCCGTGTCCCAGCAGTGGGAACATTATAGGCTGATGATGATGATTAGAATTTATATTAGATTTATAATAATGCCAGGGAATTAATAGGTAATCTACTAAATAAAAGCTAATTTCGTTCAGTGATAGACAATGCACAGCCTAAACTGCTGGATCTAGTAGCTTGACTTTTTTGCGTAAGAGTTCCCTGAATAACGAAAGTGGCCATTAGGTAAGGATTTTTAAAAATTTGTCCACAAAGTCCTAAAAGAGTTAAATTGTTGGTAAGCCGAAGGACTTCGAATTTGGAATTTAGTTCACAGATAGATGACCCGGGTAAAGATATGGTTTTTTTTTTCCGTGGGATAAAACCCGCCCTTCATGCGAGCGAAGCCGCGTACCAAAAGATTGTGGTTGTTATATTGCACCACGCTACAATTAACACAAAACACCCCATTATCGCTCTTTCGCCTCCTCTCCAAATAAGTACCAGCGATACGCCGCCGTTCATATCTAACAACCCATTCGCAGAGAGACACATTTATCTCACATTTACTCAGTTATCAATCACGTACGAGTCACAGTATAATCAAATAATAACGAACGACCAGCAGTATAGTGCACGTATTACGAACAAAATATTATTATATCAACACTACACTTTCACCGATTTCGTAACCGTCCGTAACAGCACGTAAGTAGTTGAACTATTTATAGATCGGTAATAGAATATGGTCTGAAGTCTTAAGGTACGGATATATTCCGGACACCACCGGACATTGACATATACCAGCACATCAAGTTACACAATCTGTCAATTTTTTTAAATAGATTTTCAACTTTATCGCTAAAGCAATAGGTTCAAGGTTGATTGGGAAAATTTGAATACCGGAATATTATGAGAGTTCATAAATACTTCATAATAATTATCAGGGCAAAAGATTATTCTTAAGCCGGGTCCAGACGTGTGTACCGCTTAATGTAATGTATCGTGAAATGTAAGGGTTCTTACATACGAACGGCACGTTGCCAACGCGAACGGCAGATAAACTGCAGCCGTCGCCGACGCGTCGGCGCTTGTAGTTGTGGCGGTCGATGCAGCCGCCAACGTGTCTACGTCAGTCGTCGACACACATTTACGCGGCATGCCACAACTGCAAGCGTCGCCATCCGTCGACGGCAGTCGTCGACGCTTCGGCGGCTGCCGTGAGCCGTCGACGCGTCGTCGACAGGTGGCGACGGCTGCAGTTTATCTGCCGTTGGCAACGTGCTGCTAGTCTGTAAGAACGCTAACGCGAATTCTGTGTGTGGATGGCGCTACGATCATTACGTGCAACGCTTGCGCCGACGCCGATGCTCGCCGTGATCCATCGGCTGTCGGTTTTTAGCGCGAACACAAAGATTCACAAACATCAACCGTAACTCTTGTGAGGCCCTTTAATTGAACCTCAATCCTTGCTACAAACGTGCGTAGCTGGCCTTTTCCACGAGTTTCCGTAAATAAGAACAGCCGGTCGGGTCGAAATTAAGGTTGTCTGTGCTTGCCCTGGACCAGTAGTGGCGGCCCCGACTTACGAAAAGTATGTCTGTGGGTTCGAACCCAGGCAGGCGCTTTATGTACTTTGTGTAATTTATTTCATCACCAGCTCGGCTCTCAAAACGGTGAAGGAAACCGTGTCCAAGAACCAAAACCAAAAAATTCGAAGACATGTGACATGATCTACCAATCCGCACTGGGCCCGCGTGGTGGATTATAGCCCATTCCCTCTCATAGAGAGGAGGCCTATGTCCCAGCAGTGGGAGCATTAATAGGCTCATGATGATGATGATGTGCTTGCCTAGGTTAATGCGTGGAGGGGTAACCACCCTTTACATACTGAGTTTCCTCCGTGCCGGAAAGTACGTTTAGCCGCCTGGTCCCGGCTGTCACTTGTATAGACATTTGACAGTCTTTAGAGGTAGTCAGGGGCCCGAAAGTCTAGCAACCAGTCTTATCAAGAGGTATCGCGTTACCCAATACTACTGGGTTGTGGAGGTCAGATAAGCAGTCGCTGCCTGAAATACTGGTATTCAGCTGCATCCGATTAGACTGGAAGCCGACTTCGACATAGTTGGGAAAAGGCTAGGCATATGATGACAGTCTGCAAAGAAACTTTTTAATTCGCTAGAGTAAAACTCGACCGCACCAGTTCTTTCATTTGGTATGCTGTGGGCGTGCTTATCGGGTTCATGATCTTAAACTGAGCTCTTTGTTAATAAAACAATATTAATTTAACACGTAATTGCGTGCCATAACAACGTTCCTTGGAGTAATATGATAAGACCAAGTGCCGTAATGTGTCGAATGCAGATAGACAATTAGACATGCTTGAATTTATAAGAAAAAAATCGTTGTAAGTTATTCAATATCACGAAACGGAACTTTGGTACAGTCAAGATTTTTCAGTCAATAGGAATGTAGAATAAGCATTGCCATCCAACGTGGCAATAGGCTTGTTAACTGAAAAAATCTAATAAGTCCGTCGATTAGATTATCAAAAAATATTTGACCCGTATTTTTTCTTTTGTCACATAAACCAAAATTGACGAAGATAAGACGCTTTTAAAATTCCCAATACGTCACTCTGTTCGGTATCATTCTTAGTGAGTACTGACGTCACGAGCCCCCACTCCCGAGTTTTGATGCGTTTTATCTTTGTCAATATTCGTTGATTTACAAAAACAAAAAATACGTGTCCATTATTTTCTAATACTCTAACTGACGGACTAAATAGATTTGCAATTTATTGATGGTGGAAACAAGCCTATTTCTTGTCTGTCTTAAAAGAACCTATCAAGATTTCAGCGTTCTTGATCCGTCAAGGGTTTGAGTTCCCCATTGAGTGAGCGAGTCAAGACTTTTCTTTCCAACACCGAGAGGCACTTGTTCTTGCTGTCATGTCATTTTGGGTCATTTTTCAGTTCCAAATAAAAATGTTATAACTCTACTTTGAGGTACCTCCATGACTCTTTTATCAATAGTCAGCTTCTGCATAACGTCATAGGCCCGATTAGGTTGATTAGTTTCCTTTAATTGTTACTCAGGGGAAATTACAAATATGACTGTATAATTTCCCCACTTACAAATAGATAGGTGAAATAGGGAAATTGATTTCGAAATAGTTGCAAAAGAGATATAGTCATCCCAAATAAAACAAAATCGATTAGTCACACCATGGAACGATGTATACCCAAATCGCAGACATTTGCAACACAGCCGCCAAATGAAAATGGAACTGGATAGGCCGCATCTGCCGCATGTCGCATCGAAATTGAGCCAAAGTGGCAACAGAGTGGGTTCCGAACAACCCTGCGACGCGATAGGCTTGGAAGGAGATGGCTTGACGAGCATGCAATGGAGGCTTACTAAAAGGATTGGACCCAAAAACAGAGAAAAATGGAACGAGAACGAAATCATAGGATTACTCGAATTCGCTCAAATTAATTAAGTCCTTCAGTTAAGCTCAAAGCAAACGTATAAGGACTGCACTGAATCGCAATCCGCTTTAAACCCCATTTTTACTAGCTGATCCCAAAATCCCTATCTGAGCTTGTAAGTATGCGTTACAGTTTCGAGTTTCAAATAAGAATGGTGATAACAATTCAAATTGAGGCGATGCCCGATGGCTCCTGCCCAACCTTGGGGGGCCAAACGCCTCCTGCCGCAGGCTCTACGCGGGGGTCGTGCGGTCCATGGCCCTCTACGGGGCCCCAGTGTGGGCGCGTTCCTTGAGGCGGCGAGCCGCCCATTATCTGAACGCGCCCCAAAAAGTGGTGGCCGTAAAGATGGTCCGTGGGTACCGCACGATCTCCCGCGAGGCAGCGGGCCTGCTTGCCGGATTGCCGCCATGGGATCTGGAGGCGATAGTCCTCGCGCGCCTACACGACTGGCGCGCGGAGGCACTACGCCGGGGGGAAACTCCGCTGCCGCGGCAAATTGCCGCTCAGCGGACAGACCTCCGGCGCGATCTCATGGCGACATGGAGAGAGCGACTGTCGCAACCCCGTGCAGGGCACGCCACGATAGTGGCGGTAAGTCCCCTCTTTGAGGAGTGGCTGGAGAGGCGCCACGGCGTCCTCACCTTCCGCCTGACGCAGGTCCTCACCGGACACGGATGTTTCGGGAGGTACCTGCACCAAATCGGGCGGGAGGAAACGCCCGGGTGTCTCCACTGCGAGGATCGACCGGAGGACACGGTGGAGCACACGGTGGAAGTCTGCCCTGCGTGGGCGGAGCACCGCCGTGTCCTCGTAGCGGCGATCGGCGGCGGCGACCTCTCGCGTCCGGCCCTGGTTCAATCCATGGTCCGGAGCGAGACGGAATGGGAAGCCGTCACCTCCTTCTGCGAAGCAGTCATGCTGGCGAAGGAGGTGGCGGAACGAGAGAGGGAGAGAGCCTCTCTTCCCGGCCGCCGCGGGAGACGCACCGGGCGTCGGGGGCCACGTGGTGGCTACCGGCCACCGTAGATGCGGGCCTGTGGACGGTTAGCTATGGGCTAGCTAGCCGTCCGTCCGTCTAGTGACGACAGGCCGTGTCGACGGCGCGTTCGTGTTCCACGCGCGCCTCAAAGAGATGTCAGCAGAAGAGAGGGGCCCGCAAGGGCCGAAGCCTGCCGGGGTTGCGGGACTGTTCGAAAGAGATACCGCGGCCCCGGAACATAAAGGGCGAGGAAGGAACATGGATGGGTTTTAGTCAGTAAAAGTATGACACTCCCTCCCGCTCCGCCCAGAGTGGGAGAAGTCATTTGATGATTTCCCATCCTAAAAAAAAAAAAAAAAAAAAAAAGGCGATGCCCGATGGTTAACCCGATGCATTGCTTTTACGTGTGCGTTGAGCTTTAACCGTAGAGATCGGCTATCGATTCAAAACAGAGTGTTACCAGTTCTGACGTCACATTGCAGAAATCGGCTACGTCACTTGAAGATTATTGTCGTTTCTATGTTGCGTCGTCGGACCCCTATTATTATGACTTTGAACTTACCAGTTTTTCATAATTTTTGATACTCGATCTACATAGAGGTCTCACCAACGACCATAACCAGCCCGCGTAGCATGGCCACCGTAGACACGACAGAGAGTCGACAAACCTTTCGTTCCTCTGTCATTTTGTCGATTCAATGACAGATGAACAAAAGATTTGTCGAGTCTCTCTCGTTTCTCCGAAGGTCATGTTAAGCGGGTTGGTTTCGGCGGCTGAAGACGCGCACGGCACATTTATATCACTCATGTACGACAAGCATAACCTACGATGTGTGAAATCTTAATCAAACGCGCTTAGACGTAGAGTTACGGACATCAGCCCCATATTCCATACCATGCCCAAAATTCCAAGAATTTTATCATAAATAACCCCTTTTTTTGGAGAGATTGTATATGCAAGACCATCGCATTATTTTTACCGGCAGAAACGGTAAAAGATTAGATAGTACAGTTAGTAGTTGTGAAAGGGATCTTCTGCAAGAAACACTAGTATTCCTCTTTCTACATCCAAGCAGCATTCCTGTATTCCGGTTTGAAGTTATACGGATGTCGGTGAAATATTTTACAGGATAAGCCCAAATGCAAAAATAACGAACAATCATCCCCATTACAGGAATGAATTTTCATGGGTAGGTACTTTTTTGTAAAAAACAAATTCAATAATTTCATGCTTTTGGAGTTCTGGACGTAGCGGCTTAGGATCTGGATTGGATGTCAGTGAATCGTAGATTTTCATGACAATTTTCACTTTTTCCCACGTTTAAAGCGCCTCAGCCTCTTGATTGATTGAAGCTTATCCGTAAATCATTCATAGCCATTCATTACAAGAAATCAGGCTCTATTAATGTTAAAAGATTTTTTTATCGCATGTTTACGCTCAAGTTGTACCTAAGCACTTAAATTCTTCCTCTCAAACAAACCTGTTTGGTCGCAAAGAATTATTAGCTGGCTGTCTATAAAAAGATGAATAACCAATCACGTCAAACTTTTGATGGAAAAACAGCAAGAATGTCTAAGAAGAGCGACACGAGTGTCAAAAGCAAAAGCGCTGCATTTTTGGAGCTATGTCGCCAGAAAGAGAATTGTAACTTATTAAACACGGTTGGTTGGCTCCGATGGTGTTACCATATAAGTCGTTGGTTTCCCCGAAGGCGGCCAGTCTTTGCCGAGTGTTAGAGCGCGCAAGGTTCGCCATGCGTCTGTTTGAATATGCGTGTGTTGTGTCAGTGTGTGCGTTGTTGCAGTGCGCCGGCGCATCCACTTCAGCCCCGGAGAAAATGCTCTTCAACTACCCGGAGGCGAGGAGGGATGAGTCCGTCGTCGACGACTACCATGGCACTAAGGTACGTAACTAAAGTTCACTTTTCTTTGACATCTTGTTATTAATTTTGGTTAGCTTATTTTGAAAAATTGATTATTTTATTTGATACAGTTCTTGTGAATTCCAACAATAAGCCATCGATGTAAACAATGAAACAACTCCTGAACACTAAAGAGTTCCATTAGCGCATTCATTGTCGGAAAATCCGACAACGAACCTCGACGTGGCGGTACACCGTACAAGTACCTAATCGATTATTTACTAGTACTAAGCGACATAAGTTGACACAACAATACAATGCTTTAGCCGCGAACGCTCTACTTACTCACTCACTTAATAGTCTCTAACAATAATCGCCTCATTATTTTTACGGATTAACTATCATAATCAACGTTTTAAAGGCAAAGGTCAGATGGACATGTGCGATAAACACGTAACAATTTTATCAGACAACCAAATTATTTAAAAGGAATGTAACTCCGAAGTCTTCAATAAAAAAGATAAAGTTAACTATATATAATCTATCAAACAGCTATTATAAAAGCTCGTTTCACCGGCTATTACCATAAATGCATACTTGTTTACGTTCGTAATACTTTGGAGGCACGTAATTTCCATACAAATTGATCGATCCGGCTCGAAGGACACAGCACTGCATCAAAACCTTATAAAAAGTTGATGTAAGAAATTTTGGGAACTTAATTTCACGGTCAGATGCTCTTGTTTTGATTTTATTTTTGTTGTTACGTGTCATAATCATTATTATGATGGGTCTTAAATATTTTTTTTGTACGTTTTACACCGTTTACTTTTGCATCAGTGTTTTTATGGACACTTTATTGTGTTTTGTGGCTTGTTTTGTAAAAGGTCTTTACTGTAAATGGCAATATTTACGTATGAGAATGTTGATTTTAAACTCATTTCGAAAACCCTGACCTAGTTTATATCTGAGTCATAAATAATTCCTTCATCTAATATTACTTAAAAATGATGAAAATATGTGTGCAGTTTTTGCGAAATAATCAAACTTCATTCCAATCAGGTATCCTGCAGAACTAAATTAAAAATAATAGTGTGTCTACAGTTATGATTTTTAATTGCCATTGCTTTTAATAGATCCGGGATCAATGTTCGGCGTCATGAGAATATCTTGAAGAACTTATACAGAAAAAAATCCTGTAGATCACGAGGTTTTTTGTATAATTGTTTCATAGATAAATAGACACGATTGCTAGGGTGATTACATATAAAAAGTAAACGACCGTTTTGCAATTTTACGTTTGTTATGATTGCCTAAAGCTGCAATCTATTAAAGTGTCATAATTTAGTTTTTCTCTACGAAACGAATGATATGGCAAGAAAGGGGTGTCTGATGAGATGTCGAATAATTGAGAAGTATGAAAGATGAAGGCATACTGCGCCGATCTCGAATTAATTGGAATAAGGGCAAGAGAATGATGATGCCACAAAATACAATGCCAAATCCCGGGAATAACAGACCTAAAAATGGGTAACCAGAAATTTGTTCAACTTCCTGGGTGTCCCAACAGAATAAACCTGGATAATGACGGAAATTTAACCTAACATAGTTGGGTAAAGTCCAGGCAGATG
Source organism: Xestia ashworthii (assembly GCA_950022955.1). Taxonomy (NCBI): domain Eukaryota; kingdom Metazoa; phylum Arthropoda; class Insecta; order Lepidoptera; family Noctuidae; genus Xestia; species Xestia ashworthii. The sequence goes on from OX465550.1 coordinate 7,421,431, forward strand.
ATGCTGATGATGACTTAATGTCGTCTTAAAAATGTCGTCAAAGGTTTATACAATGGATGGACGCAAACACGATTAAGCTTCATAGCCTTTCCTTATGGTTTGCAGAGGTCAGTCGGTAGGGTTTCCACTAGAAACTGATTAATATCATGATAAATAGAAATAACTGTTTCAATGATAAATAAAATGACATCACGCCTGCTTTCCAGGGTTAGGCTGAGGTGACCTATAGCCACCTATTATATGTATATATATTCGTCAGTTATGTTTACTCAATACTCAATACTCAATACTTTAAATCTGTTTAAATCCAATGTAGGTAATAGGGCGAGTCTATTGCCAGCAACCGGGCCGAAATCTAGATTCCGGGCATTTACTGAGAGTTTAGGATGGAAATACCCAATAACACTTGTCCCAGGATGAAAAATTATTTAAAAATCTATCATAGCAGTAAACAAAGCACTTTACTGGTCTATTTTATGGCTAGAACAGCTAACAAACATTAAAAGTTCAAAAAACTCAAAATCTATAAACTTGTTTCGATAAACGGGATTTTGTGAAACTATAAACGAACTAACTGTAATGGATAGTCATCAAATAAGATTACGAAAAATCTAAATGTGTATCTTAATTGTTATTTATGTCGATGTTGTAAATCTTTAATCAAACCTTTTTTTAGGGATCTGTTGGCAAAAAACTGAATCCTTTTACGAATGTTTCGCCATGTCTGTCCGTATGTCACAGCCATTTTACTCCGAGATTGCTCGCATCACAGTTGCATTTGCAGAGCATGTGTTTGAAAAGAAAAAGGTGTACTAACCAGATTTAAAAAAGAGGAGGTCATTACTCTAGCATCTTTTTCATCTATCATTTTGTGTAACCGCAGAGTCTGACAACTTGTCTTACCAAGTGGTATCGTATTACCCAGTATTAACTGGGTTGTGGAGGTCAGATAGGCAGTCGCTCCATGTAAAATACTGGTATTCAGCTGCATCCGATTAGACGGGAAGCCGACCTCAACATAGTTGGGCAAAGGCACATCATGACAATGATTTTGTGTAACCGCAGGTAGAACGCTGTAATGAAAACGGAGATTCGTCTCCGATTTACGCTATAGCGGATGACGAACCATGCTTCAGGGATATGTTTATAACCTATCCATTGTCCTTCGTTAGTGTTCAATCAAACACATCGTACCTACTTCTATCAATGGTGTGATCACACGAACAATGAACCTACGTCATCCGAACTGACGAAGCATTTGTTTTATTGTTATACCGCAACTTGTGATTTACTGGCGGTAACTTCGAGTTGCGTATGGGTAGGCATCGAACTGAACGCTGAACTTATTTATTACTAGCTTCTGCCCGCGACTTCGTACGCGGATCCTGTTGCTTTTGCCAGCACACCGGGTTCGTCAAAATCGAAGATCTGAAACGTCTAATTCTAAGAGATGGGGACGGGAAAATAATGGATCTTTCCCACCTGAGCAACACATACCGTTTGTTTCTTTTTGCCATTTAACAGCTTCACAAAAAGTACAATTTTGAACCATACCTCCGATGGCGGAATATGTGGCGTATTCAATCATAGGAGTATATGTAAATGCACTCCGTTCCTTATCAACCCAAGGAAGGTCGCCATGCCCTACGGCTATATCTTGAGACATCCGATTCTTCAGATGATATCGACATTCTGTTCAGAGAATGTCAAAGTCTTCGCGCTCTTCTTGTGTCTCTTCATGCCGTTCTCCAGCAATTCTTTCTCTCTCACTTTCTAACTGATTATGAATATTTTGTTGTGTGCGTGTGTGGGGCATTGTATGATAATCTCGAGCAGCAGTTAGTCGCGCATCACGTTCATCACTCGTTTCAAAAGACCTGTTAGTAGATGTGCGATTACGCTGAGAACTCAAGCGTGATTCTGTAGGGTAAACGTTTCCGATTCGCAAGATAATACATGTCGCTCACGATCAGCGGTCAGTCGCGCATCACGTTCCCCACTTATCCCTAGAGACCTAGAAGCAGATGCGTAGATACGATGAGAAATCAAGCGTAATTCTCTATCCGTGAACATCTCCGACGCGCGAGACAATGCGTGACGTTCCCGATCAGCGGTCAGTCGCGCATCACGTTCCCCACTTGTCTCTAGAGATCCAGAAGTCGATCTACTCCCAGTTTTTGTTATTTTATAATTATACAGTGACATTTGTGATAGCTTTGCAATAATTTTCACATCAGATGTTTCTGATCTTCGATTTTATATAAGTCAACAGAAAATGCCCATCAGACCGAACAACTTTTGCTAAGACGTCATCATCCCTAAATGTGTTATGGTGTAGCTGGGCTCTTGGAGTTCCACAACAGGTGTTCCAGATCTTCGATTTTTATAAATCAACAGAGAGTGCTCATCAAATTGAACAACTTTTGCTACTACGTCATTCCTATATGTGTTATGGTGTAGCTGGGCTATTGAGGTTCCACGACAGGTGTCCCAGATCTTCGATTTTTATAAGTCAACAGAAAGTGCTGATCAGATTGAACAACTTTTGCTAAGACGTCATTCCTATATGTGTTATGGTGTAGCTGGGCTATTGAGGTTCCACGACAGGTGTCCCAGATCTTCGATTTTTATAAGTCAACAGAAAGTGCTCATCAGATTGAACAACTGTTGCTCAGACATCATTCCTATATGTGTTATGGTGTAGCTCGGCTATTGAGGTTCCACGACAGGTGTCCCAAATCTTCGATTTTTATAAGTCAACAGAAAGTGCTCATCAAATTGAACAATTTTTGCTAAGACGTCATTCCTATATGTGTTATGGTATAACTGGGCTCTTGGAGTTCCACATCAGGTGTTCCAGATCTTCAAATTTATTCTCTCAGCAGAAAATGCTCATCACGTGGAACAATTTTTGCTATGGTGTCATTTTTGTATCTCTTATATTTTAGCTGGTCTGTTGCGGTTCTACATCAGGTGTTCAGGTTTCCAAGATAAATTATAGCCTATATGTTGCCCAGACATAATACCTATACAACAAAAAAAAAATCATTCAAATCCGTCCAGTACTTCCGAAGATTAGCGTGTACAAACAAACAGACAACATACTTTTTTTTTTGGATTCGTACTCTTTTACTGTTTCTAAACCCCCTTCAATTATTATTTTTTAAATATATTCAATGTACAGACACAGCTTTTTTACTCTTTTATTATATGTATAGATATAGATGACTAGGTGTCATTTTTTTTATGCCAATTTAACTCAATTTTCTTTCTTATCTTTCTTTCTTTCTGCACAGATGGATGGAAAGATGATGATGGAGGACCTCGTGACTAAATAATAACAGCCGCTCGGGCCGACCATAAGGTCAAGCCGTGCTTGCATAAGTTGCAGGTCTGTAGATGGGTGACCACCCTAACATACCGACTTTCCTCCGTGCCTCGCTGTCATTTGTCGTTTGTCTGTCTTTTGTCCATCTTTGGCAGTCGTTACAGATGGGTGTGTAATATATGATAATAACAGAAAGTATATTCACACTTGAAATAACGTTCACATAATATAATTTTCATATGCTATAAAAACAAATAACCTAATTTCATGTGATCTAATCTTATATTTCAAATAAACTTCTTTTACTCTAATAACATTTAGTATAACGTTCATTAAAAATAATTTTCAATTTGTATAATGCTGTTTTAATATAACGTTTAGTTGACATAACTTTTATTTGACCTAATTTTCATATTTCCTAATTTTCAGCCGAAATTCTGTAATGAATAAGTAAATATCAGGAAACATCATAATGCCCTGTCAAACCTCAAATAACCCAATTGATTCACCTACAACAGTGAGGATCTGTCGCTCGGCGGCCGCTGCCGCGGCACGCTCGCTCCGCTCGCTCGCCTTCGCGGGCCAAAAGGTCACAGTTCTAACCTAACCTAACCTACATCATTCACCCACAATACAGGGGAAATGGTCACAGTTCTAACCTAACCTAATCCACAACATGCACCCACAATACAGGGGAAATGGTCACTAGGGCGGATCTGACGCAGCTAAGATGACAATAAAATCCGATTAGTTTTTGCAAAAATATTCAAAAAAGTAGACGTTTCAAAATTTTAATTAACGTTATTATAGATTTTGAATATTATACTAACTAAATATTATACTAACTTAATATTATACTAAATTAATATTAGTTTAAGAGCGCATTATAGGAAATGTTAATTAAGACATATAAAATTAGATAAACTGAAATTATATCACTAATTCATTATATCATTTCATCGTTATACTAAACAAAAAGTATATTAAATGAAATTAGGTCACGTGAACGTTAGACTTTCTGTTATTATATCAAATGGCACGCACCCGTTACAGATAGGTTGTCAGTGGCCTAAAAAGTCTGATAACCAGTCTTTTCAAGGGTATCGTATTACCCAGTACTAACTGGGTTGTGGAGGTCAGGTAGGCAGTCGCTCCTTGTAAAATACTGGTACTCAGTTTCCTCACGATGTTTTCCTTCGCCGTTTTGATAGCTCACATTTTTAACATTTACACCGGTTTTTCCGCCCACATAGTGCATACCGAACAGTTAGTAACTAATTTTCTTGAAAAACTTGTTGAACGAGACAACCCTAGTTAGTACTCAGTAGGCATAGCATAGGTTTACCTTGTGTTCAATATCCTCTAAGCATATCGCAAACGTGATCAATATTAATGGGGCCTTCTATTGAATAAAAAGAAACATAAAAGCCTGTTTTTATCAACTATCTTACAATGACAGCTCATTGACCCCTTTCAAAGATTTGATATTAAAAAGTTTCCTCTACGACCAGGTTTCATATTACGTATATTGCTCTCACGTGATGTCTTTTGAAGTTTTTTCCTTGTTATTTTAAATTACTTATTTGTGTTATTATTTTGTTTTATTTTTGTTGTAGACACGTGATATTTGAATATAGTATCCTACTAATATTATAAATGCGAAAGTTTGTGAGTATTTATGTATGGATGGATGGATGAATGGATGTTTGTTACTCTTTCACGCAAAAACTACTGAACGTATTTGGATCAAATTTAGCACACAGATAGTTTATAACCTGGATTAACACATATAATACTTTTTATCCCGGTAATAAGATCCCATGGGTCAATTTCACTTCACGCGTGCGAAGCCGCTGGCAGAAGCTAGTTTAACATAAAATCACATAACACCTGTAATCCTCGAAGGGTTAGACAGGGGTGTACATAATAGGGTCTACTATTTTTGGCCAGTTATATGTAAGTCCCATGTAACAGAGGGGACCCTATTGCCATCAACCGGGCACAAATCCAGACTCCGAGGCTGCTACTGAGAAATCTCTTTGCCCGAGCTTCGATTCGAACTTAGGACCTCATGTTAAGGGGCCGGCGGAGGATGCGTATTTCATACAAACGTAATACCAAAATTATTTGTAAATCAAACATATTCTTAAGGTAGTCTGTATTTGTTTCGATTGAATTACAGAATATCTATGTTCCCAAATATGTTTTTTGAGAGAATAGTGATGCAAAGACGAGTTACGAGGAATTTAAATTTTCTATAGAAAACTTATTTTTCTTATAACTCTTGTTAAAATCAGTGTCCAATCAAAAAATATATTTGGGAACCTAGATATTCTGTAATTCAATCGAAATAAATACACACTACCTTAGGAATATGTTTAATTTACAAATTATTTTGGTATTACGTTTGTATGAAATACGCATGCTCCGCAGGCGTCTTAAGCAGTCGCGCTTAGGATACTAGACCAACGAGGCAGTAAAAAAAACAAATATTTAAAAATCAAGTCGATCCGGTTTCAATAAAACATTCACAAGTAGAAGTCCCTTTGTGGTTGACGGTTGAAGGCAAAAGGCCCATTACATAACTAGCGAAATGTGAGTGTTCCATAGGCACACCTCCGCTGAACCATACATAACATACGGGTGATTAAGGTGAAAGCGTCAGGGTGGCCCGCGAAATTCGAAATTCGTTCATCGAAGAGTCGATGAACGAATTTTTCACGGTCAAAGTCCTTCGACTCTTATGAACTTGGAAGGTTGTATTGATGATTTTGATGATTATAATTCTATAACTACATAAGTACGTCTAACAGCCGCGACCGATATGTTTATTGAATCAACATAAAACTTAGCACTGCCCTGCAAATTGCAAAAAACGTAAGAAAATTTGAGTTTCGCGGGCTATCTTTGAGCATCCCCCTTAAGATTTTTATTAGTTTCCTTTCATAAGCTCCTTCATGGACCAGTAGCTCTTCCAGGCATTTTCGGTTCGTCTTCTGACTTCCTTGTCTTGCCTGGACTGGAAAGAGACTTAACTGGCCCAAGTAGATGCATTCATGGACATAATTATTATTACAATTTTGCACCATTCACTCCGAGCCTACGCTTAGTGGTGTTTGACTACAGTTTTTTCGTAAAATTTGGCCTAATTTTGGCTTAATGATACTGAAACTGAACACCTAAGTACAGTACTGTAAAGCCCGCATCCATGTGACAGTGTTAACTAATTGAATATAATTAACATAGTTTGGCTGTTTCGCAGTTGAGGATTCTCTTTAAAATATTATTTACTTACTTAATTATTTATTACTGTTGTTATTACAGTAAAGATTCACTACTAATTGGGGCGTCCCCTCTATCTAGATTTTTTTTATTTTATTGGCTTCTAACGGCACGCGAAGTAGTTGCTCTTGCGTTATCTAGGGCTTTCTATATCTGTGAGTAATACTTACTAGTTAGTAAGTACCTACTAGTACTAGTTAGTAGTAGTTATTTTTAAGTAGGTAGTTTTATCTGTTTATGTATATTTTACGTGACTTAAGACTTTTTGTCCTAATATGTATGTCCTTTGTTTTTAACATTATTTTATGTAGTTGCGCAATGCACACATCAATTTATAAATAATTGTTAACCATTGTAAAAATTCCCTCTCATTGAGAGGAGGCTGTGTCCCAGCAGTGGGAACATTATAGGCTGATGATGATTGTAAAAATAAATAATTATAATATTGTTGTTTCTTTAAATCGCTTGGTATTTTTGTACTTTACATATTGTGCACAGGGCAGTAAAAAATAATATAATTTATGATCAATTTTGTTGCATACTTACACGTGATTTTGCACATGTAGTGGTTATTATCAAGAACAATGTGTATAAGTACCTACTACCGTTACCTTTTACCACATCGGTATGGTTAGCATATACTGCCAGATATAAAATACCTTAGCAACCTGGAATCAGGTTCCGTGTTTGGTTGATGCCGTTGATAGTCGTCGCGTATCCTGGCAAGATGTCCCATTTATTAAATGGGACATATATTGGCAAGATACACAACAATTACAATTTTTGTTTATTTATTTTAGATAATTGAATAATAAATTGTTAAATTTCAGTTATGCAATTTTATAATTTATAAAAAAAAAAAATTTGGTACATTAAGGGGCCGGCGGAGCATGCATATTTCATACAAACGTAATACCAAAATAATTTGTAAATCAAACATATTCTTAAGCTAGCGTGTATTTATTTCGATTGTATTACAGAATATCTATGTTCCCAAATATATTTTTTGAGAGGACAATCATACAAAGACGAGATATGAGGAATTTAAAATTTCCATAGAAAACTTATTTTTCTTATAACTCTTGTTAAAATCAGTGTACAATCAAAATATATATTTGGAAACCTAGATATTCTGTAATTCAATCGAAATAAATACACACTACCTTAGGAATATGTTTAATTTACAAATTATTTTGGTATTACGTTTGTATGAAATACGCATGCTCCGCAGGCGTCTTAAGTACTTGTTCAAAATGTGGGTAGTTGGGTACAGTATTAGGTTCACCTCTACCTAACCCTTCTGGAATAACAAGCGTAATGTTTTATTATAGGTGTACACCACTACCAAAAATCTTCACCGACTATGTGATGAAAATAAAAATAAATATCTCGGTATTTAATCAAAGGCGGGATTTTATTTTGTAAATATTTATTAAATCCACGTGTATATCTTGTTTGTATGTTTATTTATAATTAATTCGCTTGCGCGTAAACAAGCGGCAATTATTGTCTGCCAGCTTGTGTTACCAAAGATTTAATGATATTGTTACTATTATTATAAATGATAAATGATGTTAATTTTGCAAATAGGTTTCTTACTAGGGATAAACTAATCATAGAATTAAGTTTTGTACTTTTGGTATTTAACTATCGGTAGGTTTAAATAAGCACTTACAAAGTAAGGAGCTCAAAGCATCATTCATATTATTGATTTATTTGGGGCCCAAAAGTAACTGCTGCTTTTATACCTACTACTATTGAGTCATCATTCGAATTCTACTGTCAAAAATGTTGTTTTTCAACCGACTTCCAAAAAGAGGAGGTTATCAATTCGTCTGTATGTTTTTTTTTTTTTTTTTTTTTTTGTGTTTGTTACCTCATAACTTTCGACTGCGTGAACCGATTTTGATGATTCTTTTTTTATTTGAAAGCTGGTGCTTCCCATGTGGTCCCATTTTAATTTGCTGAAGATCTGATGCTGGTCTTCGGAGATATACAATGGAACTCTTCAAAAATGTACGGCAAATCTGCAGTGATTGCTATTATCGCTTGTAGGTTTATTGTTTATACAACATCATGACGTAATATCACGCCTGTATGCTCTGAGGGGGTACGCAGATGTGTACAATACACCCAGATTTCGACAGTGTTTGTTACCTCAGTACTTTCGACTGGGTGAACCGATTTTGATGATTCTTTTTTAATTTGAAAGCTGGTGCTTCCCGTGTGGTTATATTTTAATTTGCTGAAGATCTGATCCGGATCTTCGGAGATATACAATGGAACTCTTCAAATATACACGGCAAATCTGCAGTAACTGCTGCAATCGCTTGAATGTTTATTGTTTATACAACATCATGACGTAACATCACGCCTGTATTCTCTGAGGGGGTACGCAGATGTGTACAATATTCCCAGATTTCGACAGTTAGGTGTATTAAGTTCCATTTATTGGGGATAAGTATTTTTTTATTTTATTGGCAAGGGCACTTCAAGGGTAGTTTGATGAGAATTTCGTTAGGTTCTGATTATGGGATCCATGACAAAGAAACGGAACTCTTCAATTCTTAGAAGCAAATTACCGATTCTCGGCCAAATCTTTTAAAGGCTATCCGGATATTTGAGTCACGTACCATAACGTCGTTATTAACCGACTTCAAAAAGGAGGAGGTTCTCAATTCAATGTTCCCCGATTACTCGAAGATGACTTGACCGAATTTGTTTTTTAATTGTTTGAAAGGGTATACTTCCCAGAAGGTCCCATAATCATCAAGTCAGGATCCTGATAATGGGATCCTGGAGAAATAGAGAGAACTCTTCAAATTTTATAGGCACACCAGAAGCGATTTGGGTAGTTTTTGAAAGAGTAGTTTCTCGGAGTGATCCCATTTAAATTTGGTAAAGATCTGATGAAGAACTTCGGAGAAAGGCAACGGAACTCCTCATTAAATGTAGCAAATGTGTGTCTCTTACTGGGATTGCTGAAATCTCATGTCTGTCTATTATTTACACCAGTTCATAAACAAAAAATCACGCTGGTACGCTGTGAAAGGGTATGCACATATTGTGAACCACTAAAAAGTGAAAAATAAAAACTTTTTTGCAAAAAATAAAACCGACTTCACACAAAAAAGTGAAAAATAACTTTAGCTTCTGAAGTCGGTGACAAAAAAATTAAATCAATCAAACAAAGGTCACCGACTTCAGAAGCTAAAGTTATTTTTCACTTTTTTGTGTGAAGTCGGTTTTATTTTTTGCAAAAAAGTTTTTATTGCTTAATAAAAAACGTATTAAAAAAACATAAGTCATACATATTTATAATTATTCCTATTGTTATTCTTATTCTTTATTGCACACAAAATACCAAGTAAAAATATAAATTGCAATAACATAGCTTATGTACAAAGGCGAGCTTAACCCAGAATTGGGTTTTCTTACAGCAAACCTATCATTCTTTTTTTTAAATCTACTCTTATCAACAGATCCATGACCCGTACCGCTGGCTAGAGGACCCCGACTCGAACGAAACCAAAGAGTTCATAGACGCAGAGAACAGAATCACGCGACCGTACCTAGACGCATGCCCTGTCAAGACCGCCGTCAACCAGAGACTAACGGAACTCTGGAACTATCCCAAATACTCATGCCCCTTCAGAAGAGGGAATAGATACTTTTTCTTCAAAAATACTGGCCTGCAGAATCAAAAGTAAGTTATTTTTGGTTCTGTGAGTGCTGTACATGTGCTAAAATTAAAAGTATTATTTTTTGTTGATTAAGAAGGGTTTTTTTGTTAATTGCTCTTTGCTTTGAAACAAACACTTTAATTAACTTCAAAATTAATTCTACACATTTTGTGTTATTATTCCTCAAGAACCTATTGTGCTACCGAATGTAATTTATTTGTACAACTTTCCTGTCGAAAATGATTATGCAGAAATAAGTTAACCAAGGAAAAAAAAGATTCTATTGATAATATAGGGCAACCCTGTCATTAATTTACGGTACGAGACATCTTTATTTAATCCGTGTTTTCTTCCTGCCAGTGTCCTATACGTACAAGACAGCCTGGCCGGAGAACCCCGTGTCTTCCTGGACCCTAACACATTGTCCGAAGACGGTACCATCGCCCTGTCAGGCAGTCGGTTCACGGAGGATGGCAACACCTTCGCGTACGGACTGTCCGCCAGCGGCTCTGATTGGATCACTATACATCTGAAGGATGTTGCCACAGGTAAAAATAAAAGGGATGTTAAAATTCGTCGTATCAAAAATAATCACCTAACTTAATAACTTAACTTCTTAGTAGTCTAGGTCTTGTACCTCATTTTTTCGTTTTCTATTTCTTTTTTTTATCTGAATGAATATTCAACGAAAAAACTTAGAAGACAGTTATAGTTCTAACTCTTTCGTTATAATTATTTTAAACTTGAATCTTATGACATGTTTTTTTCCTTATGAATGACTAGAATTCAAATACATAGTTTAACCCTACCAAGCATGCAAAAAGATAACCTTAAATATTTTTCCTTGTATTTACCATTATTTTGTTTGAATTCACATCTGAAGATTACATTATTTAAATTCTAAACTTGTTTTTAGAATGCTATTTTTAACGACTTGTGTTCCTTTTTTACTGTAATTTAATCGTCTGCAACCATCAATTCATCGGCTGTTAAAATATCTAAGTTCATGCAAAAAAACGTGTGTAGATGTTATCAATTTTATATTGTACTCAACAAATAATTATATGTTCCAGGTGAAGACTACCCAGAGGTGTTAAAAAAAGTAAAGTTCGCTTCAATGTCGTGGACAAAGGACAATAAAGGATTATTCTATTCGGTGAGTAACCTCTTTTCTTCTGCAACGAAAAAAAATAAAGTTCCTGTTCCTTGAGTGTATTAGGCCCGGTTTCCACCAAAGCGGAGAGGAGCGTAACGGAGAGGAGATTTCCAAGATACGACCAATCACAGGAAAGGCAGACGCGATGAAGACTTCAACCTATGTGATTGGTCGAATCTTGCACATCTCCCGCTCCGCTCCTCCGTGGAAACTTCTTTATTGGTGCGTAGTACTCGCAGCCAGCGAGCGTGTATGACGAGACCCCAAATTCACAACGCTTCGATTCGGGAACTCGTATGTCTATCTCGCTCGTTTTCGTTATGCCAAAAAAGGATAGACATATTACTTGTCGAATCGAAATTCATTCCGAGCGTTTGTGAATAAGAGGGCAGATGAATGAACGTGGACGTAACAAGAGAAGTACCTGTGAATCGAAGTAGGAGGAAGGTCTGTAGAGTCCGCCTTCCCTTCCGAGTTTTAAGTATGGATGAGTATCGGTTTTTTGCAAGGAAAACATTAAATGTTCCTATATCCTTACCTTAATGTTCAAGATCACGTTTAATTTCTATTTACAACGTTGAGTTGCCCCTGCGCAGGTGCCTCCATACGTCATTGTGGTTCTCGTGATGCGAATAGTAATTTGGTTAATCTTTTCTTATTACGGGTAGGTAAGACATTGAGGAAAAAGCCGCCAAGATTTAGTTTTTGTTTATTATTTTTTAACTTGAGGATAAATAGTAAGATTTATGATATTTATGTACTACAAGTAAAAAAGAGCATACGTTTATGCTAGTTTAAAAAAAACTCTTCGTTCTTCACACACAATCCTTATAATTTCGTTTAATCTCGACGTATCTTTGATTCGAATTGTCCTGGGATCGATTCCTAGGTCATGCTGGAGTCTTTATCTTTGTCTGGTTGGTTGCTGGCAATACGTTCGACCCCCATTACACGAGACTTACGCCCGAGATTAATAATGTATCTCTGATCCAAGGATAGAGTCAATCTAAGATTGCTGTATACTGCGCGATCGATCTCCAATCCTGATGCCAATATCAAAATTATGCAATCGTTTTTTGTTTTCGATCCAGATTGCAAGCGATCCTTTCCCTCCCGACCGTTCCGTTTCACATTTAATTTTGATAATGCAATGCATTGTGTTCTATGTTTTATGAAAATAAAGTAGTCACTAAACTACACCAAAATATACCTTTTGTGTCAAAACAAAATAATCGTGTTTTAATTTCGTGTCTAAAACCCCGTAAAATTTACCATCGTTAAATTATATTTACAATACTTCAACTATTTTATCAGGAACGGAACGTGAATTTAACGTCTTGACAGTGACGCAGTTTGTTTGTTGGTTGTTTTGTTCATTTTTGTGGCTTCAACTTGCTTGGCGGTTCTATCTAATTATTATTGATCATTTGGTGTGTGTGTATTACCTAAGTACCAGATTTCTATAATGGACTGCGAAATTGTAAGTATTTATCCTGTAATTGTATGATCGTAGTAATGATGCATCTTTTTTCGCGACTTGCCGGTGCGACGCTGTTCCCGATAAGTTTATCAACGTTTTTTTTTGTTACTAGGTAAAAGGCAAGCCTCTAACCAAAGAAGAATCAAAGTTTCTGCTAGACCTGATTGAAAGAAGTAAAATTATTACCTCGAAAACGACGAACGCCACCAATAACAAATTAAAAAATGAGGAGTGGATTCGTTTGGCAGATAGTTTTAATGCCAATGCTACAAACGGCCCTAAGACACCACAGCAGCTGCGTTTGAAATGGGAAAATTTAAAAAAGAATGCACGCAAACGCAGCACTAAAATCAGGCTGAACCAATTCAAGGTACATTTACAATACTTCTCATTTCTATTTAGATATGTCGCCGCATTATTCCCCACCTGTTTGATTATAACAAAATCTCATTCGTAACAAACTAATTATGTAAAACCATTTATGATGATCTTGATAATTACGCCATGTATTGGTTTCTTTGTGAATTAGAAACACCTAGTATTGTTTTAAGATTTATTATTAAATTAATTCTGATGTGCTTGTTAAAACTATAGTTAAAAAACAATTATCTACCTATCATCATCGAAGAATTACACCGAGATTGGTCAGAGAGAGACTGCAACGGGTACTCCCACCGGCTCAGATATGACTAAACTTAATTAATCAATCCCACAATATTAATAATGACTATTATTTTCAGACTGGCGGTGGACCTGCTGACTACATACCCCCAGATGATATTCTAGACCGAGTAACTGGCTTACTAGGAAGTACTGCCAGTGGATTCACGGTACCATTTGGGGGTGACAGGGAGACAGAGGTTTTAACTATTGGTGGTGATGATAGTGGTGGTAGTGGTGATGGATTTTGTGATGCAAGGGTGATAGTTGAGGATGCAGTTCCAATACCTGTTGACCAGGGTATTGAGACTGTGATCTGTGATGGTGTTGTCATGACTGATACGAGTAGTCAGGTGATAACCAACATTGATCACAACATCATAACACCAGTCAAACCCAAGAGGTTCACATTTAGTACACCTAGGACAGGTAATTGTCATTGAAATCCTTATAATTATGTATAATAATTTCCTATGTATAATAAAATGACGAGATATCAATGGAACTAAATTTTAACCCTAAAAATACATGGTTACAAGCCATGGGGTAAAGCTAGTTTGCCATTGTTATATTTCACAGTAAGATACCTATTTTATTTTGTTTATGACAATATTTCTCTAAGAGCAATGTTGTGCAGTAAACAACTCTCTATCATATTGTTTTTTTTTCCAGTGAGAAAGAAATTGAAAACGGATGATTGCAAGGCGGCTAGGAACAATGCAATAGCTGAATATTTTAGTGCCAAGAAACAGTGTGTAGATGCCAAATTATTAAATATTAATTTAGAAAATGACCAATTAAAATTAATAAACATACAGCTGAAGTTAAAAAACGAAAAGCTACTATTGGAAACAGAAAAAATAAATTTAGAATTAGAAAAGTTAAGGAATCAGTGATTATTTAATTTTAAATGCTTGTTTCTTATGCATGTATGTAAATGTTTTTAATTGATATTGAAATAGTACTTTTTTTTCAATAATAGTTATACTTAATCGTCTTTTTGCTTTAGCTTTATGTACCTACTATATATTCAAATTCAAAAAAGTCATTTCAGTTCATCACAAGCTAATTGATTAACATTTGGAAACATTGTGGGACCCGCTGAAGATTGTAGAACTCTTTGCATTGTATAAGCTCAATTTAGCATTTTATAATTACATACATTATCAGAACATTTGTGAGTACTATGTATGTATGTACCTACCATACCCTACCTACATACCATAAATTACTATTTGTTTTTATTGTTATACTTTTTACTCTGGATGCTTCTGTTTTATTTGTTGTAAATAAAACATGTGAATTATAGCAATGTTGTTTTATTTCCTGAATACCTAGAAACTTTCTTCTATATAAGTACAGTAAAATAAAGTATATCACTTTCATCTGCTACCGGAAGTAATTATTTATAAGATCAGCTCTTTCCCTGATGTCTTGATCTTCATTATTTAAGTTTTCTATGGGCTCTGCCGGTGGCAAGTCCACTTCTGCAGGAATTTCCTCCAGGATATAACTCCTGCAAATGTTGTGCAGCACTGCAGTGGCTATTATTACTGCTTGGGTCTTTAGCAATGATAACCGCATTGTTAGTGCCACAACTGGAAATCTTCGCTTCCAGACACCAAAGGTTCTAAAACAATAAAAATTATGTTGTTTAAAAGCTTGCTACCAGATGATTTTGGGTAGCCTTGGCTACTTTCTATAAAACCATACTATCTGTACTATTTTAATAGTTACCTTTCTATGGTATTCCTTGTTCTAATATGTGCTTCATTATAATTCTGTTCTGCTTCACTAACAGGATTTAGAAGTGGTGTTAGCAGATAGGGTCTGTTTGGATAAGCACTATCACCAAGCATCCAGCGGTTACCAAAGTTACCTGCATCACATTGGGCTGCAAATATGCATATAATTAATATCAAATAAGTAATAAATTACCATCACAAAACAATGTATGTAGTAAGTACCTCTAAGAATAGAGTTGTTGAAAATTGTAGCATCATGTGCTGAACCTGGCCACCGCGCTACCACATTCATAAATTTTAAATCAGCATCGCAGATCGCTTGGACATTAAGGGAAAAGTAACCCTTACGATTTCTATATTCTTCACCTATAATATGACCTAAAATAAACCAAAGCAGAATTACTAGGTATATTAACTTATTGTAAGTTATTCATACACATGTTATTTTAGCACTCACATGGTGACTGAATACGTATATGAGTGCAGTCAATTGCAGCAAGAACTCGAGGGAAGTGTCCAATTCGGTAGAATTTTTCTGCACTTTGTTGGTGAACATAAATGTACTGATCATACAAGGTCGAGATTGCAGAAGATATATCACGTACTATTCTTCCTGCTGTTGATCTAGACACTCCAACAAAGTCAGCTACAGATATCAACATAGTACCTAGTGCATAAAACCGTAACGATAACAATAGTTGATGGAGTGGCGAAACACCATGATTCCTGTAAAATAAAATTATTCAATAAATCACTTGGATTGTCAAATCAACAACAAGAGAGTTAACACAAAGGCTTCTTAGTTTTAATAACTCAATGACAATTTATGAGATTATATACACAAACTCTCAGAATTAGTTTCAAAACATAAAATGCACATGTAGGTACACAAAAATGTTCCAACTAGTTTGCATACCTTGTGGAAGTTACACGGATAAACGGCATCAACTGAGGTAATAGAGAATTCACTGCAGCTTTAGATAACCTAAATCTAAAGGTGAATTCAGCATCATCAAGACTTTGCATGTAGTTCACCCTTCTGAGTCTTCGTGGACAAGCACGTTGTCTATCATCAGCGTCGCTGTCAGTGTCCCAGTCGGATAACAGAGCAAGGACCTCCATATCACTATCGTCACTATCACTTGAAAATACTGAAAATGCCATAACTTGTTCTAAATCGTAATTAGTATCAACGATAGTATTCTTACAATCCTCGAAATTTCTTGGATTGCAACCTGCGATTGTTTACACCGATCGTGACAAATGTCAAAATGGACAGATTGGATATTGGCAAGCAAAAACTGTCATTTCCGAACAGAGGCCAATCTTTTATCTGTGATCCGCCCTCCCATAGATGGATTGACTCCGAGGTTATTAAAATCAATCTCCAGATAGGTTATTGGCAAGCATTTCCCGAAAAATGGATTGGAATATCGATCTTAGATGGCAAAAATTGGATCAGGATTGATTATTAATCTCGGGCGTTAGATATATCAGACCAAATGTGGGTTAACTGTACACTTCGAGCTAAACAGGCCATATTTTGGTATGTTATCTTTGACCAGTTTTTTCAGCAACATTCATTGCTTCTTAATTGCATTAACTTTTCGTTTATGGCCTCTAATTCGCGTTTTTTAACTGTCAGTAATAGTAGCTGCATTTCCTAATCAAAATAGTGTAGAATGCACAATGCGATACATGGCAGATTTTTAAGGTGACTCGGGTGTTATTTGTTTTTATATTGCTAAAAGAATGTCATTGTTTGTGGTGATTTTTATGTGTGCCGCAACCTTAGATTTGACGACTTCACTTAAAGTGTTAAACGAGTCATGGAGGGTGGATTTTTTTCATTTTTCATCGGTTGTTTAAAAAAAAAATGCTTTTTTTCCAAATTTACAATTATCAGAATAGCACTGTGTAGAACAGACTATATAAACCTAGAAAAATGTAAAAATACCACTGAATTTAAAGCGCTGACACCCAAGCTAAGATTAAACTTGTGTTATGGGTATCAGCCTGTCAGGGCTCTCTCTTTATACAATTCGAAGATAAAATAGCTGTTTCGTACATTTATACCGTTTAGGAATTGCACTTTTATAGGAAACAGCAGTTTTTTTTAATTGCCTATGAAAATTTTTGCGTGGGTGGGTTTGAAATGATATACGGAATACGTGGTATTCGTTTGTGTGTTGATATCCCTTCTACCCAGTATAGTCTAAGCATAGCATAATCAGGATATTTTGTTCCGACTGCTGGGACACTGGCCTCCTCTACTACAAGGAAGAATCATATATGTAAACCAAACTGCGTTCATTATAGCGGTACCCAGACCAAACAGGCAAGACCGACGGCTCTGAGACTGAAGTGAACCGCGACCAGAAGTTATGTTACCATCGACTGAACACGCCTCAAGCTGATGACGTCATCGTCGTTGAGTTCCCCGAGGAGCCTCTGTGGAGGATGTGAGTATACAAGCAGGTTTTATGTAGACTTTTTTTTTGGGGTGAAAAATCATGTTTGCTGGCAGAACTCAATGTAACGCATTTAAATCATTGTGCTGATGGATGGATTGAATAGTACGGGGGTCGTAGAGGTGTTTAAAGTAAAAATCATAAAACGTTGTAATAAAAAGTTGTATTAAAAAAAATAAACTTGTTAAAAAGTTTCAACTTTGACCCCCGATATCTCCGTAACTAGAACAAAAAAATGATCGCAATGACGGGGAGAATAAGTGGTTTTCAGATTCGTTAAGGGTTTTAAAACCGAAACTAGAAACCGGTTCATAAGTCAAAGTTCGAACTTATTGACAAGTTTTTTTAAAATTCAATTTTTCAATGTTAGATTTTTAAAACCAGCACAATGTTTTGAGTACGTTACATTGAGTTCAAAAAGAAAAGTCGTTTCCCAGCAATAATGTTTTGCATAAAGGTACTCAAATAAAAGTACAGAATGCTTGGTTTACGGCTTCGTGATGAGTCTGTTTACACCCAGTACAGTTACAGTCTGTCTTTAACTTTCCCACTGCTGGGACACAGGCCACTCTTCTCATCTCTCTTGTTTTTAATCGAAATCAGGCTTGTGTGTAATCCGTGTGGGCCACGCGGGTTCACTACAGATTGGAGATGTCTTCGAATTTTTGCTTCTTGGACATTCTGGTTTTCTCACGATGTTTTCCTTCACCGTTTTGAAAAAAAGAGTGGTGAAATAATTAAGGGGCCGGCGGAGCATGCGTTTTTCATACAAACGTAATACCAAAATAATATGAAAATCAAACATATTCTTAAGGTATTGTGTGTTTATTTCGACTGAATTACACAATTTCTAGGTTCCCAAATATATATTTTGAATGGACACTGATTTAAACAAGAGTTATGGGAAAAAGAAAATTTCTATAGGAATTTTAAATTCCTCATATCTCGTCTTTATATCATTATCCTTCCAAAATATGCATTTGGGAACATAGATATTCGGTAACTTTATCGAAATAAATACACACTATCTTAAGAATATGTCTTATTTACAAATGATTTTGGTATTACGTTTGTATGAAATTCGTATGCTCCGCAGGCCTCTTAAGATAAAATAAAATCCTTGTCTTAAGAAAAGCTTAGTTTCCTTTCATTTTCTTTTGTTCACAAAACCCTCAATCAATAGCTGGCATCAATACAAACGAGTATTGCATAAGCAATATGAGTATGAGACAAAATATTCTAAAACGTTACAATGGGCTTGGATTTGTAGTCGCACAGTTATTTGCCCACTTAGTATTTCAGTAAGCCAAACTCAGTAGTTTTGATACCTTTAATTTGAATTAATATTCGCTCGTTTAAATACCATCCTAAAATATGTAGTATGAATATTTGTTCAAAGTGTACCTAATGTATTTTTTTTATTTATCTGCAGTGACACGCACACTCAGATGTACTTCCTGGAAGACAGACGCGCGTAACTGTTGTCTACTTACTTTTTATTACTCTCAGTATTTCACTTTAGAAGTACACTTAATTTTTGTGTAGAAATATAAGAGTCGTATAGATATGACTTATTGGGACACTTTGAACAAACTTCCCTTGTAGGAAAAACATTCGTAAGTTTGACGTAAAAAAGTAATTTGTTTTAGCATTTATAGTATCAACATTCATGTAAAAATGTAGACACGTATTTTTGTACGTAGTATAGTAGTATCAAAATAGATAATAATAAAAAAAACAAAATCGCTGGACATTACACGCAGCGCCATCTAGTGCCACACTAAGTAACGAAGCTTGTGTCGTGGACACCAGGTAGTTGATATACTACATAGATACTTTTTGTTTGCAAAGACATACTTAATAAAAACCTATACTTTTAGTTCTTAGTAGGAGCTCATGGCTAAAATAATAACAGCCGCTCGGGTCGATCTTTAGATTAAGCTGTGCTTGCCCCTGTGGATGGGTGACCACCCTTTTTTTTACGGATGGGAAGTCATCAAATAACTTCTCCCATTCTGGGCGGAGCGGGAGGGAGTGTCAGACTTTTACTGACTAAAACCCATCCATGTTCCTTCCTCGCCCTTTATGTTCCGGGGCCACGGTATCTCTTTCGAACAGTCCCGCAGCCACGGCAGGCTTCGGCCCTTGCGGGCCCCATGGGTGGCCTCGAAAAGCACGTTAAGCTGTTGGTCCCGACTGTCATTTGTCTATCTTTGACAGTGTGGTAACAGGTAGTCAGTGGCCCAAATAGTCTGACAACCAGTCTTATCAAGGTATTACCCAGTACTAACTGGGTTGTGGAGGTCTGATAGGCAGTCGCTCCATGTTAAATACCTTTAGTTCTTGGCAGTGCGGAACTGTTGATTATAAACAAGCTAAGTATGCACCCGTTGTTACAGCGGCGCGGAGGTGACGGACTGCGGCAGATACCTGATAGTGTCGCCCGTGAAGGACTGTCGCGACAACCTGCTGTTCTACGCAGACCTCAGCAAGCAGCCCGAGCTCAACGGGAAGCTACTCCTCACGCAGATCGTGCACAAGTTCGAGGCCGACTATGAGGTAAGCACCTAAACCTACTCTAAGGACCTCACTGTCTGCTTTAAGAGAAGTTACACAATAGGGATTATTCCTGACTAAAAAATATGAAAGATTAACGAAAAATGTACTCTAATGTGACGTCACAGCATTTTTGGACGCACTATCGTCTTAATTTTTTGTCTACGTGAAAAAAGAAAAAAATATGTCTAACGTTTTTTTGAAATCTAGTCATACGCACTAAAATTACATTTGTTTGTTTCATCTTCTTATTGTCAAGGAGAAAGGCTGGAACTATGGCCAGCAGCTATCCTTTCCTAGCCAAGAGTGAACTAATTTGTTCTGGAAACGCGTTCATTCCATCTAAGACCTTATCCGTCGCTTTCCATCAAGCGGGTTCGACGTCAAAAGCTGGCCCATCCAACAGAATTTAAAGAAGATGCCGAGCGATTGCTTGTGCTATGTTTGTCTGAACTGCATAATGATATACTTAATTAGCTTCAAATGATTAATTCAATACTAATCCATGTTTAATATTCTAGTACGTAACAAACGAAGGCTCCGTGTGCATATTCCGTACGAACAAGAACGCGCCGAACTACAGACTCATCAAGATCGACCTGCACAACCCCGCTGAAGAGAACTGGCAGACACTCATACCTGTAAGTCAACTACATACATCCAATCTTATTCAAAGAGCCAAACGTTTCAATTCATCTTGACCACAGATTTTGTCTTAAAGGTGTGTAAATTTTTATCATAGTAAAACATATTCTATAGCAATAAGGTTGACTATAGCCTGAAAATTCGCGTTTCTCGGAGATCTGTGATTATACCAAAGCAAAATGAACTGTATTTTCAGCGAAATGAGGTTGTATTTAGTCTAATACATCTTGTGTGTTTTACAGGAACATCCTAGCGACGTATTGGACTGGGCATCAGCTGTAGATAATGATAAGCTAGTCATTCATTACGTCAGAGATGTGAAGGTAAGTTTTTTGAACTTTGTAATCAGATATTAAAGCTACAAGCAATGGGTGTTACAGAGAATTTAATTGACTAATCCTTCCGTTGTTAATCTTCGTCCGAGATCGACGCTTTACTTAAAAGGGATAACTGCAGGCAGCGCAAACCTTCTCATCTTTTTTCCGAAATCTATCCACATTGAAGAATGAAAATGAGTGAGATTTTGTTTACAAAGATAACTCTGATTTATTACAAAACGAGGCAGATTTTTTTTAGGTATATCCCGAAATTGTACATTTATTTTTAAAGACGCCCAGAGCAGGCATGATTCTTGGCATCAGTGCTTGATTTATGCACTGTAACTACCATTAAAAAAGCGGCCAAGTGCGAGTCGGACTCGGTCTTGAAGGGTTCCGTAGGAGCAACTAACATAATTTTTATTTTTATATTTGAGTTGATTGAATGATAGGTAAATTGCGGTTTACGATCTATGACGTATTAAAAAAAAATTACTTACTAGATCTCGCTCAAACCAATTTTCGGTGGTAGTTTACATGGTAATGTACATCACATATTTTACCACTTTGGAAGTGTCTCTCGCGTAAAGTTCAGTATAGAAAAATATATATTAGAAACCCCAATATTATTTTTGACGACCTATCCATAGATACCCCACACGTATGGGTTTGATGAAAAAAAATATGAGTTTCAGTTCTAAGTATGGGGAACCTCCAAAATTTATTGTTTTCTTTCTATATTTGTATGAAAATCTTAATGCGGTTCATAGAATACATCTGCTTACCAAGTTTCAACAGCATACCTAATTCTTATAGTTTCGGAAAAAAGTGACGACAGACAGACGAAGACGAATCCATAAGGGTTCCGTTTTAGCCATTTGGCTACGGAACTCTAAAAAAGAACTACAACTTGAACAATTTCTCTCCTCTTCACTCTAGAGTGTCCTCCAACTACACAGCATGGGTACAGGCGAGCTACTAAAGACGTTCCCTCTAGACGTGGGCTCCGTCGTCGGCTTCTCCGGCAAGAAGGAACACTCGGAGATCTTCTACCACTTCATGTCGTTCCTCTCGCCCGGAGTCATCTACCACGTGGACTTTACCAAGCAACCCTACCAACCTACCGTGAGTATAACAGTTGTTTTTCGTATAGGTACTATGCAGTCTATGAAAAAAGAACTGTCAATAGGTGAACAATGAAAAAAAAAAACTATAAAATAGATGTATTGTATATTTTTAGGTCCCCTTAGGTTTTTAAAAAGTTGGTGAAAAGTTAGTTGGTGTTGGTGATTTTCTGTCAGATATTTAGCGCCACAAGCAAGTTAACAAACATAAAAGGCCAACCTTGGGTTTTATGAATTTGTGTCACGAACCTAGTGTTCATCTGTAAGAAAATATACAAAGTGTAAACTGTCTTTCACCGACCCGTCAACTAAGTACATGAAACTATGTAACTCTTCGCAAAAAACATTGCTGGGAAACGACGATTTGTGTTTGGGGTGAAAAATCACGCCTTACGGTAAGAGACATTGTAACAAACTGAAAACATTGTGCTGATGGATATATTGAAAAGTAAAGGGGACATGGAAGTTTTTACAGTATAGTTATACCATTCAAAACTAGTATTCATATAAACTTGTGGAAAAGTAGGAACTTTAAAAGTAAGTGCAAGGTCGTCAGCATAAAGAAACCGGCAGGTGTGCGGACTGGATGATTGTTCGTTGGTATACATATTGAAAAGGAGTGGTGCCAGAACACTGCCTTGAGCTAGGCCGTAAAACTAGGGGTCTTTAGGTTCCTATTGAATTTGTGGTTGATTTCACGCCCTAATGCGTATTTGTTGTGTTATTCCAGGTGTTCAGAGAGGTGAAAGTCAAAGGCTTCGACGCGTCGCAATACGAAGCTAAGCAAATATTCTACTCCAGCAAAGACGGCACTAAAGTTCCTATGTTTATTGTTTCTAAAAAGGTAATTCATTATTTTGTTATATTTGAATTAATTAATTGTATTGGTTGAAGAACGAGCTAGTTTCAATGTCTATAAGCTCATTCATCCAATTATCGATAATAATAGTAGTCCACTAATTGATCGATTGACATTGAATAAAACATTACTTTGAGTTTGGCACAGTAAACATCAATTGACCATTATCAATCTGGCACATTCGATCAGGTTTGAATTAAAATCAAAGCATTTATTTCAAGTAGGCCAATTACAGGCACTATTGAATTGTCGAAACAAAGATGAAAATTAAATGTGGCTGCAGTCCCAGTCACAAGACATAAAAACTGTGAAAGTAAACTGAACTGTGAACTGTGAATGGGCAACTACAGAGTTGCCCATTCCCTAGCGTAGATCCCTATGGAGAAGAACGGGCAAAAACTCCATGGACACTCTTTGTACCTACAATATGATATTGTAATCGATTGGAATCATTTGACCGTAACCTCTACGCATGTTTATGTACCTTGATTAAATTAATATTGGTAATGTTAAAGTTACATACATTTGTGATAATCTGTGTTTAGAAATTTTAATAGCGTATGTTCCTGACTTATAAATAAAAAACGATTCTGTTTAGTCCATTATTTGAGATTATTGAAAAATATTGGATATGTGATTTTTGTATTATCAAATTAATAAAAAAATACGAAGATAAAACGTATCAAAGATCAGTGGGGGCATGTGACGTCACTTGATGGTAAAACAATTAACCACATGTGACGTCACACGAGTTTTCTACTCACTGTATCGTCTTCAATTTTTGTTTACGGGAAAAAAAATAAAATATGCTTCCATTGTTTTTTCATTGTACACGTGCATATACCAATGTTTACGTAAGCATGGGAGGGGGGGGGGTAAGAGCTTTGCTTACTTTTGCTGACAAGGGGGAGGGGCGAGGAAATAATTGTAACAAATCTACTTACGTAATACTTGAACGGCCCCTTACACATGGATTAAGGGCGCGTTTGCATATCAGGCAAAATTATGCTGTTTTTCGGTACATTTTATAGCATAATAAAACAAAATTCAATATAACCAATAACTACATCGTATAGATTGGTTCTTCATCTTCAAATTAACGGTACTTTATTATTGAAAATTTTACTTTTTTACAATGTAAAATCGATCTTTCGTTGCCATTTTCCACAAATTTAACGATACCGGGTTGAGTTTAGGTACATTTTTTGTGCTATTATTATCATATTTGACTACTTTTAAAAATACTATATGTCGGCTAACATATTCAATGTTTAATGTTAGTTTTTTTTTTTCATCTAAATGCTTTAAATAGTCGCAGAAAAAATGAAAACCGAAACTTATTTTTTCACATATTTTGCTACTCTGGATGAATCTTAATCGATTGCATTAAGGGTTATTTTATTTCTATACCCGTCTTGATTTATTGCACAAGCACTTGGAATGAAACTTTAGTCCGAGCGCGGCCCCCGTCGAGAGTGGACATGTATCGCCTGTTTAGAGCGGCTCGAGTTGAAAAAGATCGCTGTAAAAACACAAAATATTCGACAAACCGAATTTGATACTTGACAAGGTACTCGTAAGATTTTCATTCTATTTCATTTTGCTATAAAAAAGTATGTAAGTAGGGTTTATAATTATATGCCTAATCGTCCTGGACTCGATGGAGCGACCTGATGAAGGTGTTCTTCGGTGACTGCTACTGGAACTCCTAGACGTGTTGGACTAGATGAGCCGAGTTTGGGCTTGTTTTGTTAGTTACGATGAGACCTTACCTCCGGACTTGATGGAGCGACCTGAAGGTGTACTTCGGTGACTTCTACTGGAACTCCTAGACGTGTTGGACTAGATGAGCCGAGTTTGGGCTTGTTTTGTTAGTTATGATGAGACCTTACCTCCGGATTTCATGGAGTGACCTGAAGGTGTACTTCGGGAACTGCTACTGGAACTCCTAGACGTGTTGGACCAGATGAGCCGAGTTTGGGCTTGTTTTGTTAGTTATGATGAGACCTTACCTCCGGACTTGATGGAGCGACCTGAAGGTGTACTTCGGGAACTGCTACTGGGACTCCCTAGACGTGTTGGACTAGGTGAGCCGAGTTTGGACTTGTTTTGTTAGTTATGATGAGACCTTACCTCCGGACTTGATGGAGCGACCTGAAGGTGTACTTCGGTGACTGCTACTGGAACTCCTAGACGTGTTGGACTAGATGAGCCGAGTTTGGGCTTGTTTTGTTAGTTATGATGAGATCTTACCTCCGGATTTCATGGAGCGACCTGAAGGTGTACTTCGGGAACTGCTACTGGAACTCTTCGACGTGTTGGACTAGATGAGCCGAGTTTGGGCTTGTTTTGTTAGTTATGATGAGACCTTACCTCCGGATTTCATGGAGCGACCTGAAGGTGTACTTCGGGAACTGCTACTGGAACTCCTAGACGTGTTGGACTAGATGAGCCGAGTTTGGGCTTGTTTTGTTAGTTATGATGAGACCTTACCTCCGGATTTCATGGAGCGACCTGAAGGTGTACTTCGGGAACTGCTACTGGAACTCCTCGACGTGTTGGACTAGATGAGCCGAGTTTGGGCTTGTTTTGTTAGTTATGATGAGACCTTACCTCCGGATTTCATGGAGCGACCTGAAGGTGTACTTCGGGAACTGCTACTGGAACTCCTCGACGTGTTGGACCAGATGAGCCGAGTTGGGGCTTGTTTTGTTAGTTATGATGAGACCTTACCTCCGGACTTGATGGAGCGACCTGAAGGTGTACTTCGGTGACTGCTACTGGAACTCCTAGACGTATTGGACTACATGAGCATAACTAACAAAACAAGTCCAAACTCGGCTCACCTAGTCCAAACGTCGAGGAGTTCCAGTAGCAGTTCCCGAAGTTCACCTTCAGGTCACTCCATCAAGTCCGGAGGTAAGGTCTCATCGTAACTAACAAAACAAGCCCAAACCCGGCTCACCTAGTCCAACACGTCTAGGAGTTCCAGTAGCAGTTCCCGAAGTACACCTTCAGGTCGCTCCATCAAGTCCGGAGGTAAGGTCTCATCATAACTAACAAAACAAGCCCAAACTCGGCTCACCTAGTCCAACACGTCTAGGGAGTTCCAGTAGCAGTTCCCGAAGTACACCTTCAGGTCGCTCCATCAAGTGTGGAGGTAAGGTCTCATCATAACGAACAAAACAAGCCCAAACTCGGCTCACCTAGTCCAACACGTCTAGGAGTTCCAGTAGCAGTTCCCGAAGTACACCTTCAGGTCGCTCCATCAAGTCCGGAGGTAAGGTCTCATCATAACTAACAAAACAAGCCCAAACTCAGCTCACCTAGTCCAACACGTCTAGGAGTTCCAGTAGCAGTTCCCGAAGTACACCTTCAGGTCGCTCCATCAAGTCCGGAGGTAAGGTCTCATCATAACTAACAAAACAAGCCCAAACTCGGCTCACCTAGTCCAACACGTCTAGGGAGTTCCAGTAGCAGTTCCCGAAGTACACCTTCAGGTCGCTCCATCAAGTCCGGAGGTAAGGTCTCATCATAACTAACAAAACAAGCCCAAACTCGGCTCACCTAGTCCAACACGTCTAGGGAGTCCCAGTAGCAGTTCCCGAAGTACACCTTCAGGTCGCTCCATCAAGTCCGGAGGTAAGGTCTCATCATAACTAACAAAACAAGCCCAAACTCGGCTCACCTAGTCCAACACGTCGAGGAGTTCCAGTAGCAGTCACCGAAGTACACCTTCAGGTCGTTCCATCAAGTCCGAGGTAAAACGTAAAAATATAAAACGTAAATATTTATGTTGGTGCCATAATTTTATTCCAAATAAATACGTAAAAAAATGAATCTTTCTAAGTATCAAAATGAGTTCACTTGAATCAATCGAACCACTACATTGACACGAGTCAATACACACAAGTTTACTTTTCTCGGTAGCGAGAATAGTAGTCGTGCACTACACTTGTGTGTATGAGCCGTGTCAATGTAGTAGTTCGATTCTGTACCTATCAATTTTGCGAACGCGTCCTTAAGAAACTTATACAGATAAATAAATAATTATATTAATGTTCTTGCAGGGTCTAAAACACGACGGCTCAAACCCAGCACTTATCTACGGTTACGGCGGGTTCAACATCAACATCCAGCCGAGCTTCAGTGTCACGAGACTCGTGTTCATGCAGCACTTCAACGGCATCGTCGCCATACCCAACATACGTGGAGGAGGGTGAGATATTCATACTCATATTATAAACTAGCACTTTCAGCGGATTCGTCTGCGTGATATTTAGGCTAATATGTATAGTATAAAATAATTTATAATAATATCCACGAATAATGTAGCTTTCTGCCAGTGAAAGATTTTTTATAATTGGAGCATTAGTTCCAGAGAAAATACTGTCCAGCAAAAATATTTTTTTTTGCTAAAATTTTAAGACACTGCATTTTAGTAGTGTAGAAATAGAAGAACATTAGTGTGCTGCTAGTTTACAAAACACTTCTTTAACTGTATCATAAATGGGTACAATTTCAAACTACCAAGTAAAATAAATATTGTATTGTGTTGTATTTAACATATTCGCTTATAATTAATACGAAATGCTCCCCTCAGAGAATATGGCGAGAGATGGCACAACGCGGGCCGCTTGTTGAACAAACAGAACGTGTTCGATGACTTCCAGGCGGCCGCCGAGTATCTGATCGCGGAGCGGTACACCAGCCCCAGCCTCGTCACCATACAGGGAGGCTCCAACGGAGGCCTGCTCGTGGCCGCCTGCATCAACCAGAGGCCCGACCTGTACGGAGCTGCCATCGTACAAGTCGGGTGAGGAATTTGTTGACACAACAAGTATTAAGCATAACGTTTGGGGTTAAAACACTATGACCTAGTATTTCGGAACATGGCCAAGTAGTTGGTCGTTTCTTCAAGTGACCAGAGGGCGGGCCTATTTTTTGGCCAAAGAATCAGCATTCGCATCCAACGTGGCAGTGCTGCCAGCCTGCTGGGCACTTTTCCTATTGACAGCGATGTGGAGGAATTTTTGACGCCCTGTATTCATTTTGATACCTATATATTTTTATTTCTATTACAGGTTTGTAGTTTGTAAATATTTTGTGTCAAATAAATATTTCAGAAGCATATAAGAATACCAAGTCTAAACTACAGTAGCATTTTGAGTCTACAGTGGTGATTGTATCGTTATTTTGTCAACGAACTGGATTAGATATGGATGGCAAATTGAAATCTATCATCAGGAGTATATAACATTGTTATAATTAGTTAAATAATGTTAATGTTCTGACTTGCAGAGTGCTAGACATGCTGAGGTTCCAGAAGTTCACGATCGGGCACGCGTGGGTGTCGGACTATGGCAGCTCTGACAACAAGACGCAGTTCGACTACCTGCTCAAGTACTCGCCGCTGCATAACATACACAAGCCGGAGAATGGTAAGAAGCTTTCAACTTTTTGCAAGTGAAAACTTCTTTAGGCGCGTTGAGTACTTTTTGGGTGAACAAAAATCGTGGAACTGTGAAAAGTTTTCACCATTATCGGCTGTCCCCATGATGACTGCCTCGCATGTTTTTTTTTCCTATGAAATACTGGGTGTAAAGGACATCCGTGATGGCAGACTGATGGGGTTAATTCAGCTCCTTATTCTAAATCATATTCCACCGGAAATATTCTATTCTTTTGAGATATCGCGGTTGATAGACAAATCCGATGAAAACAGCTTGCTGGATAGAAATGCTATCACATTGTTGAGAATGCTGATCTGATAAAAAGGTGCTTTTTATAATATCGCTGGACATGAACACACAGCGCCATCTAGCGCCACACTAAGTAAGGCTTGTGTTGTGGACACCAGATAGTTGATATACTATACAGTATGTTAGTTTAAACGAGGGACTTATTAAAACCCGCAATAGTCCATGCTTACATGATACTAATAAACATATGAACAAAAAGAAAACACTAATACATAACAGATAGATCCATACCAAAAACTTCGCCTAAGTTTCGCAACGTGTGCGCCATGCGCTTATCGCAGAACATGTGTGCGGGTCAATGACCTTTCTAGGTATAATCCATTTTCCCTTCATACTTTAAATCTGGCTTTGGACAGGCAATATCTAGGTAACTAGGTACTGACCGAATGTTCGCAGTCGTTGATTGACACCTTGCATAATAATTAACGGTTCCTCGCACAATATCACTAGATAACACTTAAGCACGAACCACAATCCCAATATTCTTCACTGGATAAGACGTAATTTTTACAATTTTTAGAACACGTTTACAGGACACTCTTAATATCGCGAAGTAAGCGGGGTTGTTTGTTAAATACGATACCCGGAAACGCAATATTAGACATGCGGAAGTAACGGCGCTCGCGCATACACTGAGGTCAGCGCGGGGTGGCGTGGGGGTGTGCCCTGTCGGTGCATCGGGGACATTACAAAGGAATGGGGCGGAGTTTGCGCACGAAGCTCAGGACCGGCACGTGTTTTGCCGCGTGACACCTACTTGCGCGCTCAGTGTCCATGAGTAATGTATTTAATTAGACAATTATGTCAAAAATTAAGGTTATAGGTTTTTTACATATTTGGATTAAGAATCGAATACTGAATACCTTCCCTCAAATGTCCCTCGTTTAACCTTACACGCTGTATATATACTTTTTTGTTTGTAAATACATACATATTATACATATAAACATCCATGACTCGGAAACAAAATATCCATGCTAATCACACAAATATTTGCTCCAACCGGGATTCGAACCCAGGACCCTAAGAACGTAAGGCAGCCTCACTACCACTACGCCATTCGGGTCGCCAAATCCATTCGGCTTTTGATTTCTGTATCTATACAACAAATTGTCAGGATTCCTACCGATGAGCGTCGGAA
Organism: Xestia ashworthii; assembly: GCA_950022955.1. Taxonomy (NCBI): domain Eukaryota; kingdom Metazoa; phylum Arthropoda; class Insecta; order Lepidoptera; family Noctuidae; genus Xestia; species Xestia ashworthii. The sequence goes on from OX465550.1 coordinate 7,451,640, forward strand.
CAATAGTCATGGTATACTTATGTTATTTTGCGACAGAGAATATATCAGCACAATATTGTGTCCAGGCACAGAGTACCCAGCGACATTAGTGCTGACAGCCGACCACGACGACCGCGTGGTGCCGCTACACTCGCTGAAGTTCATCGCGGCGCTACAGGCGGCCGCGCGTGGGACCTGCCAGCGACGTCCGCTGATGGCGCGCGTCGACACGAAGGCAGGACATGGCAGCGGGAAACCTACCGCTAAAATTGTAAGTTATACCTATACAGTCTTAACGAAGCCGACTAAGCATAGGCATAACGACAGTATCAAAACATTGCAAATCTATTTAGTCCGCCAGTTAGAGTATTGGAAAATTATGGACACCTTATTATTTGTTTTTGTAAATCAATGTATATTGACAACATCAAAACTCGGGTAGTGGGGGCTCGTGACGTCAGAATTTACTAAAAATTATGACGCAACGTGACGGCGGTCCAAGGCGTGACGTATTGAGAATTTTTAAAAGCTTTGTATCTTCGTCAATTTTGGTTTATGTAATGAAAGAAAAAATAAGGGTCAAATATTTTTTTGATAATCTAAATAACGGACTAATTAGATTTTTTTTGTCGTCTACCCTATTCTGTACATCAAACTAAGTACCCTACGCAAAAATTATTGCTGGGACACGACTTTTTTCCTTTATAAATCATACGCAAATGAGGAAGTTGATTCCCAAATGCCTCTGCCTAAACCTTCAGGAAATACATTAACGCAACAAATATTATACAAGACCCTTGTCTACGCAATTTCGCTGCTGAGCAATCATAGAGTAAGGGACAAAAATAATGTTTTCACTCCTCTTGCTCAAAAAGACCGTCATAATAGCGTACCAGAGCGGGCGTAAAATTGCATTTATTGCCCTAGGGAAAAAAACATTTTTTAATTCTCGTCGTCGGTTTTCGAAAACGCATAAGTCTTTATTCATAATTCATAAAGAATCGACTTATTACTGTTCCATTAAAAAAAAAAAACATTTTATTTTAAAAATGGAACCAAACGCGCCGAATTCTGGCAGAATGTGTGCGTTGCATTCCAGCTACAGAAGAAATAAAAAAAGGCAATGGCGCGAAAATTTATGATTTTTTCTGTATTATTTATTTGAATTATAAGTAGGATCCGTTTATCTCCTACGTTTACCCCACAGACGACACAATATTATATTCGTCTTCACAGAGAACTGAAATTATGTTAATTTGATTTGAACAACAGTACAAATTGTACATTTAATTGTTAATAAAATAAACTATCATATAAAATATGGTTATTTTATTTTCTTGCAATCGTAGTGAAAAGTACGGTGTAACACACGGCGCTAAAATCCCATTATAACTCGGTTTCTATTTACTACCTCGCTAAAGCTCGGTAGTAAAACTACCTCGTCTATAATGGGTCATTTTAGCCCCTTGTACAATGTACTATTCTCAAAGTACTGTTAGATATATAATATTGTCACGACTAGAGCCGAGTGTTCAACAGACATTATTTCGGCAATGATTTATTAAATGCACCTGTAATCAACGAAGGCTTAGGCAGAAGTTTAACGTACACCCACATATTATCACCAGTTATGTTTAAGTCACAGATAACAAAAATGCTTTAGTTTGATTTCCTTTACAATTTAATAATATCAGCTTTTTAATTTCAGATTGAGGAGCACACCGACATCCTATGCTTCATGACCCAAGCCCTCGGCCTCAAGTTTATCAAGTGATCCCACCTGCCATACGTCACATTAGTATTAAACGAGATGAACGCTAATAGTATTATGTAAATATAGCAACACCCACAGTGTCTCGATGATTACCTCGGGGTCTTAACTAAGACTGGTGATATTGTTACGCATTGCTACTATTTTTATTAATAAAACTTTGTTTTTATTTTTGCATGTTGCATTTTATTTGGGTATTGAATATTGAAATAAAACATTGAATGGTGTCGTATCAAGTGTGATGCGTTAGCAACTCGATTTTCAACTGTGTATAAACTGAAAAAAGTTCGCGAGCGGATTGTGACTTTCGTGTGTCTGGAACAGAATCGAGTTGCAAAACAGTGGTAACGGTACTGAGTGCAAACGATTTGTCTACTCAGACTTCCACCCGCTATGTTTGAATTTATTACGGAAGGCGCCGCGTCTCCGTCCGATGAGCCCTTAGGCTTAGAGTATCTTTGTTTGCTGCCTACGTTTACAAGGCACGTTACCTAACGCGATTCCATGTAGTTTTCAGTTAGCCTTAGTTACGAGTTTAGCTAGTTAGAGTGAGAGAATACGGCGATTTGACGTATTTCTATAATATTTTCATATAGAAATACGTCAATTCGCCGCGTTCTCTCGCTCGTGGAGACGGCCCAACTAACCTAACTAGCTAAACTCGTAACTTACGTTAAGTCTACTTATGTGCGTTAATAGTTAGGAAAGACCCATTATCATTAAACTTACCTTACAGACTAACATACACATTTATAAAAACCACAAAAACAATTAAACTATTGAACACGAAGAGACGGCGTCATGTTGCGCTGCGTGGTCTCACGTAGCCTTTCGGCCAAAACTCTTCCTTGAGCAAGGTCTCAATAGGATGAGTCGGAACTCGCACCACGAACGATTTAAAATTCGTGTTGTGGCTCGACTCCAACTTCTCGACCTTCAAGGTCCAGCTGGTCTTCGCTCGGACTTACTCCACGATCTCCTCAACCTTCGTGGTGTGATGTAGCCGGGACACATAGAGCTGCGTCGTTGGTATCGCCAGACGCAGCATATTGGGTCCTTCCAGCGCGGTCCCGCACTAGTTCTGACTAGGAGGCTTATTCCTCTTCTTCCTCTCCACCTTCACGAAGCCATCGTTGTCACACGTGGCCGATGCTGGGCCTTGCTGTTTCGAACCCCTGTTTACAGGTTCACAGCAGCTGTTATTCCCCTTCTTCATCTGCGATAGGTATAGGTTTGTGCGTGACGCCAATAGCAGCGTAGGCACGTTAAGGGGTCGACGTACCTACACGAGTCACTGCCTCGACCGGCACCGAGTCAGCAACTTCGGATTAGGATGATGCGATGCCAGTGTCCAAACCGAAGGTTATATCTGGGGGAAGCCGATTAAACAGCCATCGTCACACCCTAAGAAATTTAGTTCAAGACTAGCCGTGCCCGCGACTTCGTTCGCGTGGATGTCGGTAAACTACAACTTGTGATTGAATGACTTCCTTCACTAAAAATATAGCTTAGTGATATTATCCTTAAGGGCCTTAATGCTCTCATACATATCAATTAATTTAGTTTCCGGTTTAAATACATTTATTTCTCAAAGAACAAATTACAGTTCAGGTCAGCTCACGTATACAGGGGGGAGGAAAGTTGGGATTTATCCCCCCCCCCCCCCCGAAATCTGACTGAAAATAAACTGGATCATAATCACTGCGAAGTACGTAAATTATAGTACAGTGATTAAAGCGATTTTTTACACTGTTCCATGGGCGCCGGCCACAGGGTGCAAGGTAACGTGTCGTAACGGAAAAGAAAATACCTATTAAAACCAACCATCCGAACCAGAAAGTAAAAAAAATTTGAGCTCGTTTCGCTCGCTCGTACTCCTGTTTTCTTTCTCAGTGTCCCTTACAACAATTAAATTAACTATACGAGCGTTCTCAGACATTATATCCTTCGCGTTCATAAGCTGTTCTTTATAAATTGGCTGAACAGCGTTTCAAAAGCAAACCAATCAAATTCGAGGTGGATGCAAAGCTCGCTGCGCTCGCTTTTCGAATCCTAGTTTTTATTTCATTGATGGGTTTTTCTGGATAGATCGGCCAAGTTATTCCTTGAATCTAACATAATTAGCCGATTCGGAGTGCCTAATTGAAGGTGCACCTCCCTGGAAAAAATTATGTCGCCGTCCATGCTCCGTTCTCATGGTTGTTTCAATGTTTGTCCCCCCCGAACCAAAAGTCTGGATACGTGCTTGGTTCAGGTTCACTTAAATGAGCTGAAGTGAGCTGAGTGGCTTTAATGAGCTTGGTTGTAAGTACCTACCTAATTTACATTACGACGTTCATACTATCCAAGAAACTAAACACTAATAGTAAGTTTGTAGCTAATTCTAAATAAATATACAAAACAGTTTACAATAAACTTATGTGTCTAATATAAAAGCGAAACTTTTGCGTCGTTAACTTTTCGTTTTACGAAGTTCTTCGGCCATATTACTTTGTTGAGGTATATTGTTGTGGTGTTTCAGTTAGTATTTAATTGAGAGGGTGTTTTAAACGTAGTGTGCAGTTATAGTATTTAATTGAGAGGGTGTTTTAAACGTAGTGTGCAGTTTTGCCTTCATCCAACAGCGTGGCAGTGCCTAATTCCAGAAAACACTAAAAAACGTTCATAACATCTAAATGTATAATTTACCGCTCAATGTTCTCACCGGAGTTACATTTTTCATGTTAAGGATAGTTCGCCACAAGGGTTCAATTTCACTCCTTGCGGTTTGATACGATATTCATACAGAGTATTGCGAATACCTTTGAATACCTAATCCTCCTCGTAAATAGAACATGCGACACTTAGATCTTATAATAAGCATTATAGTCATAACATGGATATGAGAGAGGCTAAACACTAAGAAGAGGGTGAAGTCGGATGATTTTGGGGACTGTCTTATGTATTTTTCAACCGACTTCTAAAAAGAGGAGGTTCTCAATTCGTCTGTATTTTTTTTTTTTTTTTTTTTTTTTTTGTGTTTGTTACCTCAGAACTTTCGACTGGGTTAACCGATTTTGATGATTCTTTTTTTATTTGAAAGCTGGTGCTTCCCGTTGGGTCCCATTTCAATTTGTTGAAGATCTGATGCTGATCTTCGGAGATATACAATGGAACTCTTCAAAAATAGACGGCAAATCTGCAGTAATTGCTGCATCCGCTTGTAGGTTCATTGTTTATACTACATCATGACGTAACATCACGCTTGTATGAGGGGGTACGCAGATGTGTACAATATACCCAGATTTCGACAATGTTTTTGTTACCTCAGAACTTTCGACTGGGTGAACCGATTTTGATGATTCTTCTTTTATTTGAAAGCTGGTGCTTTCCGTGTGGTTCCATTTGAATTTGGTTAAGATCTGACTCTGATCTTCGGAGATATAAATGGAACTCTTCAAAAATACACGGCAAAGCTGCAGTAATTGCTGCAATCGCTTGGTTGATTATTGTTTATACAACATCATGACGTAACATCACGCCTGTTTGCTCTGAGGGAGTATGCAGAAGTGTACAATACACCCAGATTTCGACAGTTAGACGTGTAAAGTTCCATTTAATGGGATCCCGGAGAAATAGAGGTAGCTCCTTAAATTTATAGGCACACCAGAAGCGGTTTGGGTAGTTTTAGGAAGAGTACTTTCTCGGAGTGATCCCATTTCGATTTGATAAAGATCTGGTGACTTCGGAAGATAGGTAACTGAACTCCTAAATGATAGCAAATGTACTGGGATCGCTGAAGACTCACGTCTGTCTATTGTTTACACCAGTTCATAACAAAAAATCACACCGATACGCTGTGAAAGGGTAAGCACATGGTGAACCACTAAAAAGTGAAAAATAAAAACTTTTTTGCAAAAAATATAACCGACTTCACACAAAAAAGTGAAAAATAACTTTAACTTCAGAAGTCGGTGACAAAATAAACTAAATCAATCAAACAAAGGTCACCGACTTCTGAAGCTAAAGTTATTTTTCACTTTTTTGTGTGAAGTCGGTTATATTTTTTGCAAAAAAGTTTTTTCAAAGCAATGACTAGGTCGACTAAAATAAAGCATGATCAGGCTGTAAGTCCCTACTGCTGCAATGCCTCTTCTGTGCTGGGACACAGGCCTCCTCTCTATTACAAGTAATGGGCTATAATATGACCATACCGTTTTCCGCACAATGTTTTCCTTCACCGTTTTTAGAGCAATGGTGATGAAATAACGTATGCGCCTGCCTGGATTCGAACCCACGACTTACTGGTCGTAAGCCGGGGTTACCACCACTGGCTGCTGTTCTCGACTCGTCGAAGTCGACTTATAAACCACACTAACAACCCGCCCTGCTTCGCGTAGCGTCACCTACCGGGCCTTAAACTATCCTATCTTTTAAGCTGGCACCATCCATAAAACCCACTTCTGCTGTTACATTTATTTCTTACCATACAATGAAATGTCCTTAAAATGGAATACAGGCGATAATGAATCGACATTTGTTAGTCTCACAAAACTCGAGACGGCTGAACAGATTTGCCTAATTTTGGTTTTGAAATATTTGTAGAAGTCCAAAGAAGGTTTAATTGGTGAGAAAATAAGAAAGTAGAAAGGTTCGTATGAAGGGTACCCACCCTACCTACTTACCCTACCGGGTTCTACCCAGAAGGTAGGAAAAAGTGCATTGCAACGCATGCCCAGCTAGTAACTTATAGATTGAGATTTCCCCATTATCTCCCAGTTAATGGAGTCACTCTCTCATCCCACAATAAAAATGCCATTTCATTTCGATAATTTCGTAGTGCAGACGTTACGATTCATACACATGAAGACATTTTTTTCCTTGGCACAGTGTTACATAAAGGTCGTAGCACACGTATCAACTCGGGAAAGGGATCGTCACCGCCTCGCCGGTCGAACGGTCGAGTTGATACGGTGACAATCCCTCTCCGAGTTGATACGTGTGCGACTGATCAGGGGGTCTAAAATGGCCGCTTTAGCAGAATCGTAAATGAATCACGTTAAAAAATTTAAATTCTTAAAATGGTCTAATCATTAACATAGAAGTCCATTTTAAGAATTTTAAATTTTGTTCAATAAAATGAATCACGAAAATTAAAAATTCTTAAAATGGACTGTATGGTAATGGTTATAAAGACCATTTTAAGAATTTAAATTTTCTAACGTGATTCATTTACGATTCAGCTAAAGCGGACATTTTACACCCCCAGATCTTTGTGGAAACAGTTTGCGTTGATAAAACAGAATATCCAAGGTTTACAAAGTTGTTACATATTGGGTTAGGTTCAGTTTGTCTTGATTCTCATTGCTGCTTTTTGAAAATAGTATTAGGTGTATCTACAGGGCCAATATGAGGATTTTGTCGTAAAGAAAACAACATGTAATATTCAACTTTTTATTGTTATATCCTTACAGTACAGTTGCTAAAAGCACGAAATCCAATTGGGACTTGCTCCAACCTACGTAATAATATAAAATATTAGTTGCTTACAACAAAATAAATAAACTTCTTAATGCCCTTTTGGCGTTTTTCTTTATCCAATAATAAGTTAATTTCTTAATGCTTTAGTTACTTGTGCAACTTTGAACATGAAGAAATTGATCGATGGCCTCGATTTAAAATCGTTTGAACATACAAACGAAGAAGTAAACACATCGCTAGTGATATAGTATGCTCATTACATAAACTACAAGTTCAATACAGTTGTAAAAGTAAGAGACACGGCTAAGATACATATTCGTGTGATCACGGACCCATTACAATGAAATGTACAATCGGTTGTTATTGAACATACAATTGACCGGTGCTGGGTCCCGCTTGGATCGCATCCTCACGACAACACACATTAAACGGTACATACACACAGGATTCCATTCTAGATATGATTATTATTAAAATATATAAAATCGTACCGATCAATTGTATTACACTTACCATAGTTAAACACCTAGAAAGAACATTGTTTAAATGTCATAATAAAACGCTATACTAAACATTATTACGTGGTACATGCATTAAATATAGGTTACATAGAGCCTAGGTATAACAAGCCACCTTCAACCTTATACTTACTTGATAGCTTCGGTCGCTACTCGTGTCAGCTTCATGTACTCATCATCATAAGTCTAAAATTACACATTTCATAGCTTAGGGTCGGGGGAACTATTCTTACACGCTCATCCACTACAAAGTCAGTTAAAAATCGAGGCCAAACATCGTTCTAATCGCCGTAGCCCCCGCATGTGGATCCTAACTATACAGGAATAGTACCGAAGAACCGTAGAAAATACTGGAGACAGAGAGCCGCGCGACTAAAGCTACAGCTACCGAGCCGAGGGCCGCGGCGATTACTACTGTAGAGCTAAACTAAGTGACACCATGGCCGCATGATGTAACGTTAGCGTCCGTCGGGACCGCCGCGACCGCCCGGTGTTACGTGCGTGCGACACGTGCGCGTGCGTGCGTGCGTGCGACCGTGCACGTGCGACACGTGCGCGTGTGCCACGTGTGCAGCTCGAACAGCGAGGGTCGCGGGGCGCTGCCCAGTCCCAAGGAAACTTTTGGTTTGGCTTCACAGCCCCAGTTTCGTTACTATATTCGTTTCTACATAATTTTAATGATATTTTATTTCTTTATTTACTACTACACTTATATAATAACAGACAAGTTTCAGTATATATTATAGCCAATAAATATAGCGATACTTTAGATCGTTTATGGCTTACGTGTCTTTATTAACTAATTTAAAAATTTATGAAAGATGAGCGCTGCTCTTATAATAGAAACATGTCTACCGAATGATTGTAATTACTTCAGCGTGAAAAATAAATATAAAACTTTATCCTAATTTGTGAGCGATAGTACATCATTCCAGAAAATGTAAAAATAAAATAACTAAATAGTTTCTCACAGATCGTTATGTATAACAAAAAATATACATTTGAAATTCTAATAAAATGAAAGTTCATAGAGGAAATAAACTAAAAGTTGTTGCAAGACTCGAGATCATAAACATAAGGTCGTGAATATGTCAAAGCCGGAAACGGCACGTTGCAGTCAAAAGGTTGAGTTTTAGCGAAGTCGCGTCGTCCCGAACATTTCGTGCTGTGAGATATTCACATGGGTAATATTGCAATATGTTAGAGGTAAGCGAGATGACAGGTGCACGTGAGCTGCGAGTGGCGCAGCAGTTACTCCGCGATACCGTTGCTCACCGGCTTGGGGGGCGTACCGCCCACACTCTGTATCCTGGAATGTGAAACAGTATTGTAGGTGTATGGGGTAACTGTACCTGTCATGCTGAATACATTTTCTATTGGTGCATCCACACCGCAGTTAACTTTAGCTAACAATCTGTAACTTTTGTGGCTATTTGTTACTATTTGTTGAATTCAATCATCGCGTCCATACCGAGTGTTGTTGTTGTTAGGTGTGAGGGCGCGTCCAGTCCCATGAGTGTGAGCGCTCGTAGCGCGGCGCGGGAGCACTGCTCGTGTGAGTGTTGTATGTTGTGTGTGCGGTACGTACGGGTGTGAGGGCGCGTCCAGTCCCATGAGTGTGAGCGCTCGTAGCGCGGCGCGGGAGCACTGCTCGTGTGAGTGTTGTATGTTGTGTGTGCGGTACGTACGGGTGTGAGGGCGCGTCCAGTCCCATGAGTGTGAGCGCTCGTAGCGCGGCGCGGGAGCACTGCTCGTGTGAGTGTTGTATGTTGTGTGTGCGGTACGTACGGGTGTGAGGGCGCGTCCAGTCCCATGAGTGTGAGCGCTCGTAGCGCGGCGCGGGAGCACTGCTCGTGTGAGTGTTGTATGTTGTGTGTGCGGTACGTACGGGTGTGAGGGCGCGTCCAGTCCCATGAGTGTGAGCGCTCGTAGCGCGGCGCGGGAGCACTGCTCGTGTGAGTGTTGTATGTTGTGTGTGCGGTACGTACGGGTGTGAGGGCGCGTCCAGTCCCATGAGTGTGAGCGCTCGTAGCGCGGCGCGGGAGCACTGCTCGTGTGAGTGTTGTATGTTGTGTGTGCGGTACGTACGGGTGTGAGGGCGCGTCCAGTCCCATGAGTGTGAGCGCTCGTAGCGCGGCGCGGGAGCACTGCTCGTGTGAGTGTTGTATGTTGTGTGTGCGGTACGTACGGGTGTGAGGGCGCGTCCAGTCCCATGAGTGTGAGCGCTCGTAGCGCGGCGCGGGAGCACTGCTCGTGTGAGTGTTGTATGTTGTGTGTGCGGTACGTACGGGTGTGAGGGCGCGTCCAGTCCCATGAGTGTGAGCGCTCGTAGCGCGGCGCGGGAGCACTGCTCGTGTGAGTGTTGTATGTTGTGTGTGCGGTACGTACGGGTGTGAGGGCGCGTCCAGTCCCATGAGTGTGAGCGCTCGTAGCGCGGCGCGGGAGCACTGCTCGTGTGAGTGTTGTATGTTGTGTGTGCGGTACGTACGGGTGTGAGGGCGCGTCCAGTCCCATGAGTGTGAGCGCTCGTAGCGCGGCGCGGGAGCACTGCTCGTGTGAGTGTTGTATGTTGTGTGTGCGGTACGTACGGGTGTGAGGGCGCGTCCAGTCCCATGAGTGTGAGCGCTCGTAGCGCGGCGCGGGAGCACTGCTCGTGTGAGTGTTGTATGTTGTGTGTGCGGTACGTACGGGTGTGAGGGCGCGTCCAGTCCCATGAGTGTGAGCGCTCGTAGCGCGGCGCGGGAGCACTGCTCGTGTGAGTGTTGTATGTTGTGTGTGCGGTACGTACGGGTGTGAGGGCGCGTCCAGTCCCATGAGTGTGAGCGCTCGTAGCGCGGCGCGGGAGCACTGCTCGTGTGAGTGTTGTATGTTGTGTGTGCGGTACGTACGGGTGTGAGGGCGCGTCCAGTCCCATGAGTGTGAGCGCTCGTAGCGCGGCGCGGGAGCACTGCTCGTGTGAGTGTTGTATGTTGTGTGTGCGGTACGTACGGGTGTGAGGGCGCGTCCAGTCCCATGAGTGTGAGCGCTCGTAGCGCGGCGCGGGAGCACTGCTCGTGTGAGTGTTGTATGTTGTGTGTGCGGTACGTACGGGTGTGAGGGCGCGTCCAGTCCCATGAGTGTGAGCGCTCGTAGCGCGGCGCGGGAGCACTGCTCGTGTGAGTGTTGTATGTTGTGTGTGCGGTACGTACGGGTGTGAGGGCGCGTCCAGTCCCATGAGTGTGAGCGCTCGTAGCGCGGCGCGGGAGCACTGCTCGTGTGAGTGTTGTATGTTGTGTGTGCGGTACGTACGGGTGTGAGGGCGCGTCCAGTCCCATGAGTGTGAGCGCTCGTAGCGCGGCGCGGGAGCACTGCTCGTGTGAGTGTTGTATGTTGTGTGTGCGGTACGTACGGGTGTGAGGGCGCGTCCAGTCCCATGAGTGTGAGCGCTCGTAGCGCGGCGCGGGAGCACTGCTCGTGTGAGTGTTGTATGTTGTGTGTGCGGTACGTACGGGTGTGAGGGCGCGTCCAGTCCCATGAGTGTGAGCGCTCGTAGCGCGGCGCGGGAGCACTGCTCGTGTGAGTGTTGTATGTTGTGTGTGCGGTACGTACGGGTGTGAGGGCGCGTCCAGTCCCATGAGTGTGAGCGCTCGTAGCGCGGCGCGGGAGCACTGCTCGTGTGAGTGTTGTATGTTGTGTGTGCGGTACGTACGGGTGTGAGGGCGCGTCCAGTCCCATGAGTGTGAGCGCTCGTAGCGCGGCGCGGGAGCACTGCTCGTGTGAGTGTTGTATGTTGTGTGTGCGGTACGTACGGGTGTGAGGGCGCGTCCAGTCCCATGAGTGTGAGCGCTCGTAGCGCAGCGCGGGAGCACTGCTCGTGTGAGTGTTGTATGTTGTGTGTGCGGTACGTACGGGTGTGAGGGCGCGTCCAGTCCCATGAGTGTGAGCGCTCGTAGCGCGGCGCGGGAGCACTGCTCGTGTGAGTGTTGTATGTTGTGTGTGCGGTACGTACGGGTGTGAGGGCGCGTCCAGTCCCATGAGTGTGAGCGCTCGTAGCGCGGCGCGGGAGCACTGCTCGTGTGAGTGTTGTATGTTGTGTGTGCGGTACGTACGGGTGTGAGGGCGCGTCCAGTCCCATGAGTGTGAGCGCTCGTAGCGCGGCGCGGGAGCACTGCTCGTGTGAGTGTTGTATGTTGTGTGTGCGGTACGTACGGGTGTGAGGGCGCGTCCAGTCCCATGAGTGTGAGCGCTCGTAGCGCGGCGCGGGAGCACTGCTCGTGTGAGTGTTGTATGTTGTGTGTGCGGTACGTACGGGTGTGAGGGCGCGTCCAGTCCCATGAGTGTGAGCGCTCGTAGCGCGGCGCGGGAGCACTGCTCGTGTGAGTGTTGTATGTTGTGTGTGCGGTACGTACGGGTGTGAGGGCGCGTCCAGTCCCATGAGTGTGAGCGCTCGTAGCGCGGCGCGGGAGCACTGCTCGTGTGAGTGTTGTATGTTGTGTGTGCGGTACGTACGGGTGTGAGGGCGCGTCCAGTCCCATGAGTGTGAGCGCTCGTAGCGCGGCGCGGGAGCACTGCTCGTGTGAGTGTTGTATGTTGTGTGTGCGGTACGTACGGGTGTGAGGGCGCGTCCAGTCCCATGAGTGTGAGCGCTCGTAGCGCGGCGCGGGAGCACTGCTCGTGTGAGTGTTGTATGTTGTGTGTGCGGTACGTACGGGTGTGAGGGCGCGTCCAGTCCCATGAGTGTGAGCGCTCGTAGCGCAGCGCGGGAGCACTGCTCGTGTGAGTGTTGTATGTTGTGTGTGCGGTACGTACGGGTGTGAGGGCGCGTCCAGTCCCATGAGTGTGAGCGCTCGTAGCGCGGCGCGGGAGCACTGCTCGTGTGAGTGTTGTATGTTGTGTGTGCGGTACGTACGGGTGTGAGGGCGCGTCCAGTCCCATGAGTGTGAGCGCTCGTAGCGCGGCGCGGGAGCACTGCTCGTGTGAGTGTTGTATGTTGTGTGTGCGGTACGTACGGGTGTGAGGGCGCGTCCAGTCCCATGAGTGTGAGCGCTCGTAGCGCGGCGCGGGAGCACTGCTCGTGTGAGTGTTGTATGTTGTGTGTGCGGTACGTACGGGTGTGAGGGCGCGTCCAGTCCCATGAGTGTGAGCGCTCGTAGCGCGGCGCGGGAGCACTGCTCGTGTGAGTGTTGTATGTTGTGTGTGCGGTACGTACGGGTGTGAGGGCGCGTCCAGTCCCATGAGTGTGAGCGCTCGTAGCGCGGCGCGGGAGCACTGCTCGTGTGAGTGTTGTATGTTGTGTGTGCGGTACGTACGGGTGTGAGGGCGCGTCCAGTCCCATGAGTGTGAGCGCTCGTAGCGCGGCGCGGGAGCACTGCTCGTGTGAGTGTTGTATGTTGTGTGTGCGGTACGTACGGGTGTGAGGGCGCGTCCAGTCCCATGAGTGTGAGCGCTCGTAGCGCGGCGCGGGAGCACTGCTCGTGTGAGTGTTGTATGTTGTGTGTGCGGTACGTACGGGTGTGAGGGCGCGTCCAGTCCCATGAGTGTGAGCGCTCGTAGCGCGGCGCGGGAGCACTGCTCGTGTGAGTGTTGTATGTTGTGTGTGCGGTACGTACGGGTGTGAGGGCGCGTCCAGTCCCATGAGTGTGAGCGCTCGTAGCGCGGCGCGGGAGCACTGCTCGTGTGAGTGTTGTATGTTGTGTGTGCGGTACGTACGGGTGTGAGGGCGCGTCCAGTCCCATGAGTGTGAGCGCTCGTAGCGCGGCGCGGGAGCACTGCTCGTGTGAGTGTTGTATGTTGTGTGTGCGGTACGTACGGGTGTGAGGGCGCGTCCAGTCCCATGAGTGTGAGCGCTCGTAGCGCGGCGCGGGAGCACTGCTCGTGTGAGTGTTGTATGTTGTGTGTGCGGTACGTACGGGTGTGAGGGCGCGTCCAGTCCCATGAGTGTGAGCGCTCGTAGCGCGGCGCGGGAGCACTGCTCGTGTGAGTGTTGTATGTTGTGTGTGCGGTACGTACGGGTGTGAGGGCGCGTCCAGTCCCATGAGTGTGAGCGCTCGTAGCGCGGCGCGGGAGCACTGCTCGTGTGAGTGTTGTATGTTGTGTGTGCGGTACGTACGGGTGTGAGGGCGCGTCCAGTCCCATGAGTGTGAGCGCTCGTAGCGCGGCGCGGGAGCACTGCTCGTGTGAGTGTTGTATGTTGTGTGTGCGGTACGTACGGGTGTGAGGGCGCGTCCAGTCCCATGAGTGTGAGCGCTCGTAGCGCGGCGCGGGAGCACTGCTCGTGTGAGTGTTGTATGTTGTGTGTGCGGTACGTACGGGTGTGAGGGCGCGTCCAGTCCCATGAGTGTGAGCGCTCGTAGCGCGGCGCGGGAGCACTGCTCGTGTGAGTGTTGTATGTTGTGTGTGCGGTACGTACGGGTGTGAGGGCGCGTCCAGTCCCATGAGTGTGAGCGCTCGTAGCGCGGCGCGGGAGCACTGCTCGTGTGAGTGTTGTATGTTGTGTGTGCGGTACGTACGGGTGTGAGGGCGCGTCCAGTCCCATGAGTGTGAGCGCTCGTAGCGCGGCGCGGGAGCACTGCTCGTGTGAGTGTTGTATGTTGTGTGTGCGGTACGTACGGGTGTGAGGGCGCGTCCAGTCCCATGAGTGTGAGCGCTCGTAGCGCGGCGCGGGAGCACTGCTCGTGTGAGTGTTGTATGTTGTGTGTGCGGTACGTACGGGTGTGAGGGCGCGTCCAGTCCCATGAGTGTGAGCGCTCGTAGCGCAGCGCGGGAGCACTGCTCGTGTGAGTGTTGTATGTTGTGTGTGCGGTACGTACGGGTGTGAGGGCGCGTCCAGTCCCATGAGTGTGAGCGCTCGTAGCGCAGCGCGGGAGCACTGCTCGTGTGAGTGTTGTATGTTGTGTGTGCGGTACGTACGGGTGTGAGGGCGCGTCCAGTCCCATGAGTGTGAGCGCTCGTAGCGCGGCGCGGGAGCACTGCTCGTGTGAGTGTTGTATGTTGTGTGTGCGGTACGTACGGGTGTGAGGGCGCGTCCAGTCCCATGAGTGTGAGCGCTCGTAGCGCGGCGCGGGAGCACTGCTCGTGTGAGTGTTGTATGTTGTGTGTGCGGTACGTACGGGTGTGAGGGCGCGTCCAGTCCCATGAGTGTGAGCGCTCGTAGCGCAGCGCGGGAGCACTGCTCGTGTGAGTGCGCGGTGGAGGCGCCGCCCCCGTGGCACATGACTGGCGGCTCCGTAGATAGCGACACTAGCGACAGGTACTCGCCGTGATTCCGCTGTGAATAACACACAAATAATTGTTATTTACAAACTTTAAACTGAGGTCGATCTACGGCTGCAAAGCCAGATCAATGTCGCGCAACAAGGCTAGGGCAAGAAGTCATAGTGGACGCCGATATTGCGGCAGTAAGATGCGTGAAGAAGGAAGAAGTGGCAGAAGACACGGTATGGCATCCTCACTCCCCGGCTCACGCAGGTGCTCTCCGGGCATGAGATCTTCGAAAAGTACCTGTACCGTATAGATCGGGAGCTGACGCCCGGTTGTTGCTACTGCGTTGACTGCCCCGACGACACAGAGCTGAACACTTTGGACTGCCTGGTCGCAGGCAATGAAGCGGGGTGATCTTGTCGCGGATAACCTGTCGCGTCCAGTCGTGGTTCAATTGAGATGCCGTTTCTCGCTGTCAGGATAAATTGGCATTCCTTGTCACGCTGACAGGCTAAATTGAGATGCCATGTCAGGCTGACCGAGCGAGATCCTTTGATAGGCTAAATTGGGAGGCCTTGTGGCGCTACAGGCTAAATTGTGATGCCGTGTCACGCGGACAGGCTAAATTGGGATGCCGTGTCACGCTGACATGCTGAATTGGTATATCTTTTCACAATTTCCACTGCTTACCTTGGGGAAATCTGAGAACTGCACACTGAAGCCTAGCAGCTGCGACAAGTACAGGAGCTGGTCCTTAGCACCGGGTGTGTTGCCGCCCGACCCGCCTGTCGCACTCGTCTCGCTTACACCTGAGAATAAAACGACACAGATGCATTACACACTCTCCGCCAAGGTAAAAAATATGCACCATTATCTTCGTATCATCATCATCATCAGCCTATTAATGTTCCCACTGCTGGGACACAGGCCTCTTCTCTATGAGAGGGAATGGGCTAAAAATCACCACGCCCAGTGAGGATTGGTAGATGTCACATGTCTTCGAAGTTTTGGTTCTTGGACATGCCTTGTTTCCTCACGATGTTTTCCTTCACCGTTATTATGTTCGCTGTTATAATGTTCGTATAACTCGTGTTAATCCATGAGCGGCACAGGTTGTCGCACGTCGCTGTACCTCGCCCTCCTGGTGACGTCACAGTACTCACCGTTAGGCTGGTGCGGCTGGCCGGTCCGCGTGTGGTAGTCCATGAGCAACACGCCGGGCACAGGTTGTCGCACGTCGCTGTACCTCGCCCTCCTGGTGACGTCACAGTACTCACCGTTAGGCTGGTGCGGCTGGCCGGTCCGCGTGTGGTAGTCCATGAGCAACACGCCGGGCACAGGTTGTCGCACGTCGCTGTACCTCGCCCTCCTGGTGACGTCACAGTACTCACCGTTAGGCTGGTGCGGCTGGCCGGTCCGCGTGTGGTAGTCCATGAGCAACACGCCGGGCACAGGTTGTCGCACGTCGCTGTACCTCGCCCTCCTGGTGACGTCACAGTACTCACCGTTAGGCTGGTGCGGCTGGCCGGTCCGCGTGTGGTAGTCCATGAGCAACACGCCGGGCACAGGTTGTCGCACGTCGCTGTACCTCGCCCTCCTGGTGACGTCACAGTACTCACCGTTAGGCTGGTGCGGCTGGCCGGTCCGCGTGTGGTAGTCCATGAGCAACACGCCGGGCACAGGTTGTCGCACGTCGCTGTACCTCGCCCTCCTGGTGACGTCACAGTACTCACCGTTAGGCTGGTGCGGCTGGCCGGTCCGCGTGTGGTAGTCCATGAGCAACACGCCGGGCACAGGTTGTCGCACGTCGCTGTACCTCGCCCTCCTGGTGACGTCACAGTACTCACCGTTAGGCTGGTGCGGCTGGCCGGTCCGCGTGTGGTAGTCCATGAGCAACACGCCGGGCACAGGTTGTCGCACGTCGCTGTACCTCGCCCTCCTGGTGACGTCACAGTACTCACCGTTAGGCTGGTGCGGCTGGCCGGTCCGCGTGTGGTAGTCCATGAGCAACACGCCGGGCACAGGTTGTCGCACGTCGCTGTACCTCGCCCTCCTGGTGACGTCACAGTACTCACCGTTAGGCTGGTGCGGCTGGCCGGTCCGCGTGTGGTAGTCCATGAGCAACACGCCGGGCACAGGTTGTCGCACGTCGCTGTACCTCGCCCTCCTGGTGACGTCACAGTACTCACCGTTAGGCTGGTGCGGCTGGCCGGTCCGCGTGTGGTAGTCCATGAGCAACACGCCGGGCACAGGTTGTCGCACGTCGCTGTACCTCGCCCTCCTGGTGACGTCACAGTACTCACCGTTAGGCTGGTGCGGCTGGCCGGTCCGCGTGTGGTAGTCCATGAGCAACACGCCGGGCACAGGTTGTCGCACGTCGCTGTACCTCGCCCTCCTGGTGACGTCACAGTACTCACCGTTAGGCTGGTGCGGCTGGCCGGTCCGCGTGTGGTAGTCCATGAGCAACACGCCGGGCACAGGTTGTCGCACGTCGCTGTACCTCGCCCTCCTGGTGACGTCACAGTACTCACCGTTAGGCTGGTGCGGCTGGCCGGTCCGCGTGTGGTAGTCCATGAGCAACACGCCGGGCACAGGTTGTCGCACGTCGCTGTACCTCGCCCTCCTGGTGACGTCACAGTACTCACCGTTAGGCTGGTGCGGCTGGCCGGTCCGCGTGTGGTAGTCCATGAGCAACACGCCGGGCACAGGTTGTCGCACGTCGCTGTACCTCGCCCTCCTGGTGACGTCACAGTACTCACCGTTAGGCTGGTGCGGCTGGCCGGTCCGCGTGTGGTAGTCCATGAGCAACACGCCGGGCACAGGTTGTCGCACGTCGCTGTACCTCGCCCTCCTGGTGACGTCACAGTACTCACCGTTAGGCTGGTGCGGCTGGCCGGTCCGCGTGTGGTAGTCCATGAGCAACACGCCGGGCACAGGTTGTCGCACGTCGCTGTACCTCGCCCTCCTGGTGACGTCACAGTACTCACCGTTAGGCTGGTGCGGCTGGCCGGTCCGCGTGTGGTAGTCCATGAGCAACACGCCGGGCACAGGTTGTCGCACGTCGCTGTACCTCGCCCTCCTGGTGACGTCACAGTACTCACCGTTAGGCTGGTGCGGCTGGCCGGTCCGCGTGTGGTAGTCCATGAGCAACACGCCGGGCACAGGTTGTCGCACGTCGCTGTACCTCGCCCTCCTGGTGACGTCACAGTACTCACCGTTAGGCTGGTGCGGCTGGCCGGTCCGCGTGTGGTAGTCCATGAGCAACACGCCGGGCACAGGTTGTCGCACGTCGCTGTACCTCGCCCTCCTGGTGACGTCACAGTACTCACCGTTAGGCTGGTGCGGCTGGCCGGTCCGCGTGTGGTAGTCCATGAGCAACACGCCGGGCACAGGTTGTCGCACGTCGCTGTACCTCGCCCTCCTGGTGACGTCACAGTACTCACCGTTAGGCTGGTGCGGCTGGCCGGTCCGCGTGTGGTAGTCCATGAGCAACACGCCGGGCACAGGTTGTCGCACGTCGCTGTACCTCGCCCTCCTGGTGACGTCACAGTACTCACCGTTAGGCTGGTGCGGCTGGCCGGTCCGCGTGTGGTAGTCCATGAGCAACACGCCGGGCACAGGTTGTCGCACGTCGCTGTACCTCGCCCTCCTGGTGACGTCACAGTACTCACCGTTAGGCTGGTGCGGCTGGCCGGTCCGCGTGTGGTAGTCCATGAGCAACACGCCGGGCACAGGTTGTCGCACGTCGCTGTACCTCGCCCTCCTGGTGACGTCACAGTACTCACCGTTAGGCTGGTGCGGCTGGCCGGTCCGCGTGTGGTAGTCCATGAGCAACACGCCGGGCACAGGTTGTCGCACGTCGCTGTACCTCGCCCTCCTGGTGACGTCACAGTACTCACCGTTAGGCTGGTGCGGCTGGCCGGTCCGCGTGTGGTAGTCCATGAGCAACACGCCGGGCACAGGTTGTCGCACGTCGCTGCTTGCGCCGCCGGTCCCGACTTCGCCTTCCTGGTGACGACATAGGGTATGTTACAAAAGAGTATTACTAAGTACAGTTCATCAAGGTATTTAGTTTCATTATCATAAAATATGCCCTTTCCCAACTACGCTGAGGTCGCCTTCTATCTAATCGGATATAGCTGAATACTTATAGTATTTGGTAAACAGTCGGCCAGAAGTGTTCTTGGTCTCATTATAAAACATATGACATCCGGGTATTTATCGCGAATTTCCGGCCCTAATTAACATTTATGAAGATGAGTGAGGGTAGTTGAAAAAACACCTTCACTTTGCTGTCGCGGTACCTCCAATACTTCAGTCTCCCCGCGACCACGGCTGGTGCAATCCGGTCGAAACGTCGGGATAAAATTAAAGGTAAATTCGCGATAAATACCCGGATGTCATAATTATGTTTTATAATGTGTTCTGATCGTGTTCTTGGTCTATTTCCATAAGAAATAGACGTAACGAAAACCTCCAGGAGCTTTTTCGCACCTTCCCGAAAGCCAAAATCCCAGGCCTAGGGTAATCCCTCACCCCATCTCCATGATCCTACACCCAGACCCTCCTTCCCTTCTCTCCTTTATCCTTTCGGTCCATGAGTACGGATAACCTCGATTCCAAAAAATCCCACCCAAACCCAACATGTCGCAGAACGGTAAAAATAATATTCCCCAGGTGGGTCCCGGTAATGCCGGGGAATCCCACACCGACTCGTCGGTCTGCCTCCACCGTAATCTGGGGGGGGGGGGGGGCACTCTTCTGCCTAAGGCGGTTTTATCGCCAGCATCGGCTGCGGCTCACGCGCCAACAAACACGGACACGACCACGGCTGCGATTTGTGCGCCCACTGACTCGACGACGACTGCGACACCTTCCACGATGGCCTGGCAACAGAGTATCATTCGGAACAGTGTCACAAACAATCCCGACAATGACGCCGACAACCCGCGAGTATCCAGCCTTAGCAGCGAACTCCGCACGCTGGCACTCCAGCGTGAGAAGATCGAGGCAAAGTTGAGGGACATAGACTCTCTCGGGACGGGAAAGGAAGCGGAGCCTGGTGGTTCCGGTTTCATCTCTGTGGACGAGCTCCGCAAGCTGAAGACTCAGCGCGGAAAACTCCGAAACAGAGAAAGAGAGCTCAACAAACGTTTGCGCAAAGCCCGCGAAGGCAATAGTCTACGCGATGCGCAAACGGGAGGTTGTAAGGGAGTACGCGACCGGCTACAGGCACGCGAAGGGGAAACCCAGCGCAAGCAGCAGTCGGACGCGGAAACGAGCGGGCAGGGAACAGTACGCGAAGAGGAAACCCAACGCGAGAAGTCACTGCCCGCACTGGGACCATCCGGAGGAAGCAACCAGAACCGCGACGAGACCACTGGCGACCGACACCGGATCAGGAAACGAGGAAAGCGGGCTGGGTTCCTAAACCGGGTGTCCCTGGAACAAAGAACCAAGCCGGGCCCCACAGAACCGCAACCAGGCCCAAGTGGCCAGCGAGCGGCGAAGCGGGAGCGCCCGGACGATACGGCTTCGCCAAGCAGGCTCCAGGGAGACGCCAAGCGTTTCAGAACCCAGGCCGCTCAAGGGGAGCAGAGAACCTACGCGCGGGCCACAAAGGATATTCCTGCGCGACTCGCCGTAGCGATCTGCTTCCCGCCTCCATCACGAGACATGACACCTGTCGAGGGCGAGGTCGTAAAGACCAAGCTCGAAGACCTGATTGTGGACACGTGTTGTAAGGACCCCTCCAAAGTCCCGGCCTTCCGCGGTTACCCAAGGGTAGCGGATGGCACGGTGCACATATGGCACGAGGACAACAACGCCTTGACTTGCCTGACTCAGAACGTACCCAAGATACGACTGCCGGACACTGACGTGACACTGACTATAATGAAACAGTCCGTCGTACCGACCCGAGTTCGAGCGGCGCTCTTCGTACCCAGGTACAATGGGGACATAGCACTGCTATAGAAGATACTGACATGCCAGAACCCCTGGTACGCTGTCGGTAGGTGGTCCCTGTATAGGGCGACTTTGGTCGGAGGAGATAACCATGGGACTTATTTGACCCTGGGTATCCCACCGGACGAAGCCGAAAAGGTCTTGGGTAGGGAGCGACGGATATCGTACCTTCTTGGGTCGATATACGTTCGCTTCTTCCCCAAAACCAACCCCCCCGACACACAGACTGACACTCAGACCGACACCGACACAGAACGGACGAAACCGGCACCGACGGAAATCGACCTGACCATGACCGAACTGGAGGAGATGGCCAGAACGGCGATGGCTGATGCCGACGCGGTGAGGATGGCAGCCTCACCATCAGGGTGGACGGGGCGGCTGCTCTCATCGTCACCGGCACCGAGCGAAGGCCAGCACGGGCTGGAAGGGGGGGTGTATTGTCCGATGGATCTCTCTCCTCCTAATTCCACCCCACTATCGCCCATATCCCGTCCTTTAAAAATTATCCAGACCAACCTCCAGCATATCCAGACGGCTACCGCTTGCCTGCCCCGCCTGCGCAGGGCACACGGAACCCCGAACCATTGCACTCATCCAGGAGCCGTGGATCCGCAAGAATAGAATATGTGGCCTTGGTAACATTGGAGGTAAGCTAATCCTCGATACACAAGGCACAGATAAACCACGAACCTGCGCCTATATACCCAAAGATGTACCCACCACCACACTCACGCAATTATGTTTCAGAGATCTAACAGCCGTCAGGATCAAAACCGACGACGATGCACCTGATATCGTCCTAGCCTCGGTATACATGCCTGGCGAGAATGAAGACTGCCCACCAAAAGAGATGGCCGACCTGGTAAGGTATTGTGAAGATGCCAACCTGGACCTGGTCATCTGCACGGACTCCAACGCCCATCACCCACTTTGGGGCTGCAACAAAGCCAACAAACACTAGAGATGAGGTACTATGCACATATTTGTTCTCCACTAACCTTAACATCGCTAACCGCGGCTCGGAACCCACTTGGGTCACATCTCGCGGACAAACAAATATTGATCTCACGCTGGCTTCGGAAAGCGCGGCAAAACTTATCTCTGACTGGCACGTATCCAACGAGCCTTCCTGCTCTGACCATAGAAGAATCCGCTTCTCACTAGTGGCTAGTATAAAAAAACCCGAACCCAGACGCAACCCACGCCGTACCAACGTACCCGGCTACAAACGACTACTGGCCTCCCTGCTAACGCAGCACCAAGCGCCCCAAATTCTAACAGACCCCAAACAACTTGAAGACACTGTAACAAAACTCTCGGAATTCATAATCGAAGCCTACCACGCCTGCTGCAAACTAAATGACCCAAACACCAAGACAAAGGACAACTCCTGGTGGAACTCGGAACTTAGTAAGCTCAGGCAAACCATGCGCAAACAATTTAACAAAGCAAAAAACTCCAGACTACCAGAAGACTGGGATTTATACAAGAAAACACAATGCACCTTCAAAAGACAAGTCAGGTACGCCATCAGGGCGGCCTGGCGAAGGTTCTGCGAAGAGATTGAATCGAAAGGCGAGGCCGCACGCGTGAGAAAGATCCTATCTACTGATCAGGATCGCGCCCTCGGGTCGCTGAAAACCCCAAACAACACATATACCAAGTCGGACCACGAGACAGTAAGGTTCTCCTGGAAACCCACTTTCCAGACTGCGACCTCTCCGAGGACAGAACCTGGGCAACTGAGCCAACGCACACACCAAATGACCAAGACTGTGCCAGAGCCCGCACTATAGTAACAGCAGAAAGAATAAAATGGGCAATAAAGACTTTCAAACCATATAAATCCGCAGGCTTAGACGAAATCTTCCCCGCCCTCCTACAATGGGGAGTAGACGTCTTAACGGCTGACCGTCATCTATCAAGCCTGCATAGCACAGAAATATATACCACTTCATAAAACATATAAAAACGGGTATTTATCGCGAATTTACCTTTAATTTAAGCCCGACGTTTCGACCGGATTGCACCAGCCGTGGTCGCGGGGAGACTGAAGTGTGGAGGTACGAGTACCGCCACAGCAAAGTGAAGGTGTTTATTCAACTACCCTCACTTGATCTTCATAAATGTTAATTAGGGCCGGTTCACACTAGGACAGCACACTACACTAACCGTGTCCGTATACTGAGGCGATTTCACTTGACGAGTACACTTAGTGATCACTGGATTCCAAGCTGAAGAGAGTTTGAAGCCGTCTTCGTCTTGTGTCGTCTTCGTTTGATACCACTTGCATGGCGAGAGGTGAAAGTCATTTTTATCCCTAAACCAGGCAAATCAGATTACACACAACCCAAGGCGCACAGGCCAATAAGCCTAAGGGAGAAACTGGGGCCTAAGCCCCAAAATCACCTACTGGCTATACACCACAGTTATCCGACCAATTATCACATACGGGTCTTTAGTATGGTAGCCCAGGACCAACCTAAGTACGACCCAAAAGGAGCTTGAGAAACTACAAAGATTCGCCTGCGTGGCAATCACCGGCAGCATGAGAACATCACCAACTGCTGCCCTACAGGTGATGCTGGGGCTACCACCCCTACACCTCGTCGTAAGAGAGGAGGCGGCCGTAGCGATTTTCAGACTTGAGTTAGCCGGCACCCTAAGTAACGACTCTAGAATAAAACACACACGCATCAAAGAAGATGCAATCAAAGAACAGCCGATGATGGCATCACCTATCGACAGAACTCTGAAAACTCACTGCTTCAAAAAACACTACAATATAGAGCTTATAGAGGAGTCGACTACTCAGGCTAAGAATGTACACTGATGGATCAAAAACCAACGATGGGACAGGCGTCGGGGTGTACTCCGACGACCTCAACATTAGAATACCCAAATCTCTTGGAAGGTTCAACTCTGTCTACCAAGCAGTGTGTAGGCATTATCCAAGCAACACACGCTATAGAGGCCAGGGAGGTTACGGATACCAACATTCGTATAATCTCCGACAGTGCCTCAGTCCTTCAATCTTTAAAGAGTAACCAGATCACGTCGAGACTAACACTAGAATGCCACAAGGCCCTAGAACGAATCACGGTGCTGAATCACAACACGCAGTGGATCAGAGGTCACAGTGGATCACTCAGCAATGATGCGGCTGACGAACTTGCCAGAAGAGGATCCAGCACAAAACCCTACGGACCCGAACCCATTGTGCCCATTCCCTTCAAGCAGCTGAGGAACTGGTTAAAGGATCGCACCCGAATACAAGCAGAGAAATGGTGGGCCACGACACCAGGTTGTAGGCAATCCAAGGAAGCTATGCCATCCTTGGATCCAAAGCTGACCAGGCGCCATCTACGCCTGGACAGAGATAGCCCGCGTCAATGACGTATTATAAATAGACGCGTCATGCATGACATCACGGCTGTCGAAAACAGCGTAAATACTGTCGGTAGCTAGATAGCTACTTAGACGCACGAAGAAAGGGAAAGAAAATTAAACGTCATCTACGGAATTTTTGTTGTTAGAGAGAGATAAATATATTTATTTAATTCCGTTGTCATTCTGTGGTGCATGCTCATTGGCGCGTGACTTACCTCAGGCGCCAGCCGCCATTAGAAGGCATCGAAAAAAATAAAATACATTTTTCTTGATACTTACGCATGAAATGATACTTTTCTATCTTTCACAGTTAAAGTATAGTTTTTACATGTCCTAAAAACACAGTACGGCATTTTTTTTTCGTTGTTTGAGGAAGATTTACACAAAAGTTATTTTAATGTCACGTACTACCGAGGCACTGGTTGGTACGCGACTAAATGAAAGTCCGGCAATTGCCTTGCATTCATGTTGCCAATACAGAGCGTGCCCGCGCTCTGTATTGGCAACATGAATGCAAGGCACGTATCTATAGTTTTATATATCATTGGCCTGCGTCTGGTGGCGAGGACCATCACTGGACACTGCTCGCTGAACAAGCACTTCCACACCCTAGGTATCACTGACAGTCCCCTGTGCAGAGCGTGCATGGAGGCGGAGGAGACGGTAGCGCATGTGCTCCCTGGAGTGCACAGGCAACACCAAGATTCGCGAGGAGATCCTGGGAACGCCAGGATCACTTGCAGATGTCCTGAGGAGACCGGGAAGTTTAATCTGCTTCTGGAGGGAGGTGGGCTGATTGGAGTAATCGGCCACCATGGCTCACGCACAATGGTCCACTTCAAGGACTAAGTGCGGAAACCTAAACCCCCGTGATAGATAGATAGTGCACCCAAAACACAGTTACTTTTTTGTAGAACAACGTTTCCAAGTGTTACTGAGCAACATCCAATAAAAAATAGTACATTGTTATCCTAGGTATGTGTGTAACTCACTTGTTGCAGCAAGTTACTCTTTGTTATATTTTGGTAATTATGTGATTGGCGGTATGAACGAGATGCATAAAATTCAACAAATAGTAACAAGAACCAACAAAAGTAAAATTAATAGCTACGCAATGGTACCGTGTTGCAAAGTGTTGCTCCACTAAAGTTAAATTGCGGTGTGGATGCACCATAAAAGTTAAACGAAATAATAATGCTCACAACAAAAATAAACATTTGCAGTATAGTGGAAAGATATAGTACATTTTGATTTTGATAATATATTATTATATGAGTGGAATTTTGGTTATTGCAGGCAAGGCGGAATTCACACCTGAGACGTAGCGAGGTTGTTATGAAGCAGAGAACTGCAGTAACAAACGCTCACGTGTGTTCAATACACTTTCGAAGACAAAATATTGGAACGAAAAATATTTTTGTCGTGAATTAAAAAAAGTATATTGTAGAGTGCACAACTTACTTTCCGCTTAGCGTCTCCAGAGTTGGTCTTGGTGTCCGCGGGCGCGGCTGGGTCGGGGCTGCAGCTGAGCGGCTCGGCCGGCTTACCGCTCATCTCCATCGCTAGTAACACGTCTGCAATGTTCATATACAGCCGTTTGTTGAGGGTAACATATTTATTAGTTAGTATTGCCATTTTTTTATCGGGTTATCGTTATACTATGTTATAACAGGTGTGTGTGTGTGTGTGTGTGTGTGTGTAAGATGCACATACATGTTTTTTTGTGTGTGTAATGTTCAGAAAAGTTCAGTATAGGTCGAGCCGCCAGAAAATTTGAAGATACTAAGTGACATGAATGTCGAAGTGATTTTGTTAAAGAAAATCAATGATGTGCTACGCGGACGTCGTCGTTAGTGGGGCTTTAATTGGGTATTTTCTGCGATGTCGCAGCGTTGAGACTACAATTTTGTGGCGGTGTGGCACGACTTCACATAGTGACTAGATTACAGTTAGTTTTTTGAGGCATCAGCGGGGTTACTGCTTGTCTATGCATGGCATGCCTACTGGCGCGGGTAGCTGAGGGCGGCGCACAACTGAGCGCCGACCGCCGCCGAGCTTCTAAATTTTACCACGACAAAGACACTGCTTTGTAAACCACTTCTATCCTGGATTACACAAGATCGATCAGCCCACGTATTTTATTTCTTCTATCCTATTCTTTTCTCCTGTAATTGAGCATAATCCGCGCCGCGCCGCGCTCCTCCAGTACGCGGTACTGCGGGGAGCGGGCGCGGTTACTGCTAGTGTATGTAATGAGACGTACTGTGCGCGGCGCGTCGCTTGGCGGTCTTCTTGTTGGGCCCCAGCCCCGTGGCGCTGTGCGGCGGCGCGTCGCACTGCACCAGGAACTCCCGCCGCCGCGCCGCGCCGCGCTCCTCCAGTACGCGGTACTGCGGGGAGCGGGCGCGGTTACTGCTAGTGTATGTAATGAGACGTACTGTGCGCGGCGCGTCGCTTGGCGGTCTTCTTGTTGGGCCCCAGCCCCGTGGCGCTGTGCGGCGGCGCGTCGCACTGCACCAGGAACTCCCGCCGCCGCGCCGCGCCGCGCTCCTCCAGTACGCGGTACTGCGGGGAGCGGGCGCGGACCGCGTGTCGCGCTACAGCCAGCCGGGAGATCGGGTTGTCGGCGCCGCCCGCGGCTGCCGCACCCGCTGTGCTGCCCTCCTGTACACAATAATACATTGTTACCCTAGGGGTGAAAATAACTTATTTAGTCCCAAGACGGAGTTCGACACCCGAACATAGCGAGGGCGCCAATAGTTCGAGGGATTAAATAAATCTTTAACCCGAAGTAGACACTGCTTTTTATTACGAACACAAGGAAAATAAAAACATGAATCAACTCGAAAAACTAAATGAAGATCTGATTGCTGCTTTCCCGCCTATTTTGTTTTTTTTTCTGATTGAGTGGCTGTTTTTTTGTTCTGAAAGGTGGAACATGGTTCAATAGAAATGAGAAAATAAAACTAGTTTTTAAATTATTTGACAGCTGTCAATTGAAAACGATTCTCCCTCTTGGGCTCAAAAGTACTACTTTCAAGCCGCTCCTCAGACAACTTCAGACCTACTTTCCGAGAATGAATACATAACATTTTACTATCACAGTGTGTGTAAGGCTCAATTTCCACTGAGATGTTAGCGGCCGGTAGTGCCTAGTTCGACCGCACGTGAGTTAGCACGGCGACGTGGTGCGAGCGTGAGCACAACAGGAGCTGCCTCCCACCCCGTACCACGAGCAAGCAACTACCGGTATGTTTTTTATTTATTAACAATTTCTACACATCTTTGAATTATCACGCAAGTAACACCGTATACCGTATTAACCTCAATATATGTTACTATTATAAACGGAAAAATATCTATTTGTATTTAACATTTTGAAGAGACGAGTAGTTAAATCCAATCTGGCAGTATAATAGTGGTGACGTCACCTTGATGAGATTCCTAGGTTTCTTCTTGGTAGGCTGCACGCGTCGCTTGTCGAGGCCGGGCCTGGCGCGCAGCAGGGCGGGCGGCCAGCGCCTGCGCATCTCGTCCAGCATCCGCTCGGCGGCGCGACGCTTGGAGACTTTCTTCCCGTTGCCCTCGCCCTCCGTCTCCATGTCGCCCACCGTGCACGCCGTCACGAACACCTGGGGTTACCGTACCGACTCAATGTTCAACAAAAACTGAACTCTCAAGCGATTTGTATACTAGTGCAATACTCTTAACTTTCAATTGGACTTGCCCTACTGTATGGTACTCATCAATAAACACAGCCTATCGTAGTTCACTGCTGGACAACGGCCTCTGCCTTCTATGATAATCACAATGATCAATCAAAGGAGGGGAGGGTCAGACTATTACTGATCAAAAACCCAGGCATGTTCTTTCTTACCCCTATGTGTTCTAGAGAAGCGGTATCTCTTTAGAACAGTCCCGCAGCCCCGATAGATACATATTTTACAGACTAATTATACGTGCAATGTTTTCAAACCAAGTGGGAAAAACTTAAACTTTTAGAAAAATCGGGATTTTCTACGAAGGGCTTCCATTTTCTTATCCCATGCTAATTGGCCGAGTAATAAAGACTCAAATTAAGTTGATCTTGAGAAGCAGAAAGGCCAGACTGGTATAGAACTGACTCGCATATGCGGCGGGCCGCGCTCTGACTTGACGGTGAACTGCACGGACAGGTTCCGCTTGAGCGCCAGCTCGTGCACCAGCGACACCGGGGACTTCACCTCCGAGCTCAGCAGGTCGGCGTTCGCCTCGCCCGCTGAAACAAACAATGCATATTGATTTTAATTTATTGAAGTATCGGTAAACTGTTCTCTCTTCGTTTATTCACTATGGTTGGTGGAAATTATAAAATACGTCATTTGTTTCTCGTTCACGTGTTCCGATGTTTTTTTTTAAAAACAATGTCTTGATAATGTTGTGTTGAGATTGTAAACATGGAATAATGTGATTCCGAGATGAAACTGTGATTAATTGATTACTGGTACTTTTTGTGTCTATTACGAGATAACGCTTCGGTTTAGTATTTCATTAAATATTACACAATATCTAATGCAAGATTCACCGTCCTGTTATTTTCGTTATAATAAAGTTGTTGGTGTTAATCGCTGACCTGCTTCAGTATCGGTGGTATGTTGCGCGGGCGGCGGGTCCTGCGCGTCGGCGACGGGGCGCAGGTCGCGCAGTGCACGCGCGGCGGCGTCGTGCCGGGCGGCCTGCGGCGTGGCGCCCTCGCCCAGCCAGGCGCGTCCGCCCACACCCACACGCACGCGGTACGTGAGCGCGGGCGCGGCGTACGCGGGCGCCAGCAGCGCGCCGCCACGGAACCCGGCGCCGCGGCCGCCGCGCACCAGGCGCGCCGGGCCCGCCACGGGCGGGATGGACGTGTACACCGCCGGCTGGCACAGCTTCATGGCCAGCGCGTTCAGCTCCACTGTCGGCATTACTGCGCCTGAACCGATATCAAAACAAATTATATCACCACCAAAGGGAAACAAAAAAATACATTAAAAATAAAAATTATGCAATTGAGAAATAAAAAGGTACTTACTAATTTTTATTTTCTTTTTTTGTGTTAATCTTAAACCGAAACATCCCTATATCCCTTTCATTTCTCGTGATACATTTCGAGTAAACCATTACAGGATAAGTGGATGACCAGTACGTGCGGCCATCAGATGCTGCCATGACGAAACATCGGTCAAGAGACAAGGTCCTAAGACCCGCATTGGGGCGGGATCGTCGATGATGAGTTAGGTAGGTAGGTAGGTAGGTAGGTAGGTACGTACCAGCGTGTCGATGGTGCGGGTGGATGGCGGCGTGCGGGGCGGGTGCGCGGGGCGGGGGGGGCGGGAAGCTGGTGGCCGACAGCGCCGCCTGCGCCGCCGCGTGCTGCGCGCGCTTTATTGACGAGCCCTGCAACATACACCATACATATTGTGAAAAGGCCTGGACTATCTTAGCCCTGCAGTACCTGCAGTAGGAGTATTAGGCTAGTATTATACAGGAGGTAGAAATAATCATAATAAGCTGTCCCATGCATTTCGATCGAGGAGGTATTCTGCCATCTGTGACAATTACATGAACTATGTCACGGCCAATAACATCAGTGCGAGGTTTAAGAATACAATCACACAGAGTTTTAGTCGAACTGTTTCATCTCATTAAGTTAAATCAACATGACATCAACAAATCCGCAACTTTTGAAAATATCAAGGAGGAGGTTGCTAAAATTCAAAACCACCTGAAATTTCACTAACCTTAGTTTTTGACACAATTTCTATACATAATATATCTATATCTCAATACAAGTTCAAATCGAATCAAGTTCAATACATACACGACCAGGGTCTACCTGTCATACTTATTACCATCGATAGTGTCAAAATAACTTCAGAGGGCACTCACCTCTGCAGTATATTCCTCAGTATCACCCAGTCGGAGTGTTACTGTGAATACTTTCTTGTGCGCGGGTCCCGTCTCTGATGTGAGGCGATATTGATGCTTAATCTGAAAAAGATGAAGGACAATGTGAAAATCTTACTCAAAAAGACGCTTATTTCTAAATTCGAGTTACAGAAGAAAACTACAAAAGACAGCGCTCCGTCACTTAGAGCATATGCCTGCAATGTAACAGTTCAAATTCAAGCACATCTGTGATTAAGGAGAATCGAGCATTACAGTGCGTAACCTATAGCGAGACAATTTGTAACAATCACAAAATTTAATCGTAGATTGTTACATTATAAGACTGATGCTCGCTCAAAATCGAATCATATAAATGGTGTAAAACACCTCTTCACGAAGCCGAAAGGCACTTGTTTGCCCCATCATTGCGATCATTTTTTTGTTCTACACCATACCTGGGAACCTTCTAGTTACGGAGATATGGGGGGTCAAAGTTATAACTTTTTGACAAGTTTTTTTTTAATACTAGTTTTTCTTTTGTAAGATTTTAACTTTTAACACCTCCACGACCCCCGTACTATTCAATCCATCCATCAGCACAATGTTTTAAGTGCGTTACATTGAGTTCTACCACAAAACATGATTTATATAACCTCAAAAAAAATTGTTTCCCAGCAATATTTTTTGCGTAAAGTTACTTAGTTTGATGTACAGAATGCTTGGTTAACGGCTTTGTGATGAGGTGGTTTACACCCTGTATTGTTACATTACAGACGAATGCTCTGGTGAGATTTTTTGGCTAGATCTTTAAATGGCAAGAGTAGTTCTTTATGGCTAGTTCTTTAGGTGGCAACAGTAAAACATAGTGCAACAGTAAAGCAGGTGGCAACAGTAAAGCGCTACCCCATGGCATTAAAAAAGCCGAAACCAAATTGGCTTCGGAAATTGGCTTAGCTTTGGCTTGAGTTCGGAAATTTTATTTAAAGTCGGTCTAAATTGTTTACCTTATTAATATAGCTATTCATAGAGTCGTAGTAATTATATCGCAAGGTTTCTCGTATTTCGGACTATTTGTATGTATTTTAATATATATTAGTTTATTTTTTATGCTTATTTATGTATTAGTATGTAGGTACCCATTTATGTGTTTTATTTTAGGCTTACAAGATGGTATGTTTCTTTTTATTTTTATTGTACTCTATCACAATGCAGTCTATTTGACCCAATGGTTGACTGGTAGAGAATGCCTTGTGGCATTAAGTCCGCCTATGTACCACTTTTGTACATGAAGTTTAAATAAATAAATAAATAAATAAATAAATAAAAGGGTAGACGAGATATAAAATCTAATTAGTAATTCAGTTAGATTATCAAAAAATATTTGACCCGTATTTTTTCTTTTGTTACGTAAATCAAAATTGACAAAGATACGACGCTTTTAAAATTCTCAATACATCACGCCGTGGTATAATTTTTACATGTGCATTGTGACGTCACGAGCCCCCACTCCCAAGTTTTGATGCGTTTTATCTTTGTCAATATTCATTAATTTACAAAATCAAAAATACGTGTCCATTATTTTCTAATACTCTAACTGACGGACTAAAAAGATTTGCAATTTATTGATGTTGGAAACTAGCGTTTTGCTTTGGTTCTGTGTACCGTTGTGTTGTCGACGACGACGATTTTGTAAGCGGGCGAAGCCGCGGGCATCAGTTAGTATTGTACACTTGTTTCGGTGACGTAAAACTTCGTGAGGAAAGCAGCATGCCCGAGAAATATTCCTCGTCGGCATGTAAAGCTATGTCAGAGATCCATGGGCGGTATACAATTCTCTGACACTAGTTAAGCACTTACCACACGAGAAAGAAGTAGATCAGCCCGCGTAGCATGACCACCGTAGACACGACAGAGAGTCGACAAATCTTTTGTTCATCTGTCATTTTGTCTATTCAATGACAGACGAACAAAAGATTTGTCGAGTCTCTCTCTTTTCTCCGGTGGTCATGCTAAGCGGGCTGGTGGAAAGTCGTTGTTGAAATAAGAAACCCTTTAGAAACGATTGTCAATTGTCAAAGAAAGGTCCTCTGGTTCCCATCATTCTTACCAGTGACCTTTACTAACGAACGAATCAAACTCAAACTCAAAGCATTTATTTCAACTAGACCATTACGGCACTTTTGAATGTCAAAATACAAATAAAATCAAAGCTACAGTCACAGTCACAAGGCATAATAACTTGAGAAAGTACTGTAGTTGCCCATTCCCTAGCGTAGATCTCTATGGAGAAGAACGGGCAAGAAACTCCATGGACACTCTTTTAAATCAATATATTTTTACAAAATCTTGGTTACATCATTCATGTGTGATTAAACATATATGTGAGAACGATGTAGTAAGACGTGCACATTAAGAGCGTCCAGAGAAAAGATTAAATCAACAATATAAAAAAAAGAAATTCAAATTAACCGTGGCAGCTAAGAGATGACCAGTCCCAACTGATAGCGCCCGTTCACGAACATGACGCATGTATCGGCGCCATTCAACTCTACCATATTGAAGGGAGCTAAATGACCCGACACACACGCCACCATCAGCGAGACATTTGAGTGAGCATGACATTCTCTCAGCCGCCAAGGCATATTCAAGTCAAAAAAAAAAAGATAACTAAATGTAAATGGTGGCTTTACAGTACATAGAACTCACACAAATGTGCTATGCAATTATATAATATTACGAGATGGAATCTATACAATGCAAGGATATTTTACAATCTTCTGCAGCTTCCACAATAACGTAACCTGGGAATCAATTAGTTTGCCTATGGTTGTGGAGCAGGACCAGCATTGAGCCAAGCATTTTTATCATTAATGTAATCCCCCAAATTATAATATGCTTGCCTACATAGTGTGCGTTTTATACAAGATTTAAATTTCGTCTCATTCAGTTGTAGAATGTGAGGAGGTATTTTATTGTAACATTTTAAACAGTACCCCATGAAAGATGAATCTACCTTAGCAAGCCTGAAACCTGGCTGAACGAGTTGGTCCCTATTTCTAGTATTATAGTGGTGTCTGTCACCTCTTTTACTGAATAAATGCAGATTTTTCCTAACGTACATGATGTTTTCATAGATGTATTGGCAAGGTACTGTCAAGATATTAATTTCCTTAAACAGTTCTCTCAGAGAATCGCGTCTACGTAATTCGTATATGGCTCTGATGGCTCTTTTCTGCAGAATGAATATAGACTCGATGTCTGCCGCACGTCCCCATAGTAAAATACCGTATGACATAATACTATGAAAATAACTAAAATAGACTAGCCTCGCGGTATCAATATCAGTAAATTGACGGATCTTTCTAACAGCATATGCAGCTGAGCTCAGCCGTCCTGCAAGAGATGTTAAATGAGGACCCCATTGTAGCTTTGAATCGAGCGTGATTCCCAAGAAAACTGTTTTATCGACAAATTCTAGTTTCTCTTGATTCAACATTATGTCACAATCACTACTTTTGACATTTGGTAGGGCAAATCGAATGCACTTAGTTTTTTTCCCATTGAGTACTAAATTGTTAGCGGTAAACCAGTTATGGACCTGCAGTAGGGCATTATTTACATCGTCAAAATTAGTGGCACGTCTGTTTATCCTAAATATTAACGAAGTATCGTCAGCAAACAACACCATTTGGGGGTGGTTGTTAAATAAATGGGGTAGGTCATTAATATAAACTAAAAAGAGGAAGGGACCCAGAATCGAACCTTGTGGTACACCCATTTTTACTTTTAAACCCATTGAATTGACACCATTTATTTGTACTTGCTGCTGTCTATCATTCAAATACGACTTTACTAAACTAAGCGCAAGTTTACCTAAACCGTAATGCTCAAGTTTCAAGATCAGGGTTTCGTGATTTACGCAATCAAATGCCTGAATGATTAAACTCTCTTGCTTTATTATAAAATAAAATCATGTACCTATTACCCATGTTTGCAAAGAAAAAAAATGATTTGACTTTCAAGATCGGAATTCGGGGCCCATTATTTATAAACTTATGAATGAAGACATCCAGAACAAAACGACCTTGGGCATTGGAATATTCAATTTCAATATAATGCGAACATTTTGAATCATGTGATTTAATTTAAATATAAACAAGGTAACTGCAATAAGCGCACTGAGCATAGGAAAAATAGCATAAAATTCATATATGTTTATTGCCAAGTATAACTTTATCCGGTGGAGTATTTACCTTGTTCCAAAACGAATGAAAAGTATAGGGTCGTTCTGTTTTTCTTCTAAACAAACATAATGTAAATGACTTTAAATATCAAATATTTAAATAAAAGAAACCCCCACGTCATCTGACAGATTTCTTTTATTTAACGCCTTTATTTGCCAAAGAAAATTAGATTTCGAAAAGAATGACACTAATTGCTGCCATTGTCTCAAACAATTAAGTTAAAGTGTTGTCAGCATCCATTAGAATAGATCACGCTCAATTTGAATAGAAGTTCCGTAGGAAATATTGGTTGATTTTACTCGAGTCGCACTGATTAAAATATTTAGACCTACTAACTTTCTTCCCAAGTTTTGACCTGTATTCAGATGACCTTTATTATTTCGAACCGAAAACCGTTAGGTATCCAAAAACATAAAAAAACCGACCAAGAGTCGGACCCACGCACTAACACTCGTTTCGAAATCCCGTATCGTTATCATTGTGGAAGTATAATGTAAGTATTTTGCCTGAAACAAAGCACCTCTTTTCATTATTTAAGTCAAGTTAAAGTAATTTCTTATGTAAAATTTTTGTGCAATAAACAACAATTTTAACGAAGTAAAAACCGTCAAAGAAATCAAAGCTAAGAATTCTAACTTTTGACAGTTCAAACTTCAAGCAATTACTAAACTACTTAAAATAACCGTATTTTAAATAATTACTTTTACTTAAACATTTTGATTTGTTTATAGATAAGGATGTAAGTGTACTGATAAAATCGAACAGGAAAAAGAACAAGAAAATAAAGTTATTTCGAGACTAACAAGCTATCCAGCTGATAATT
Organism: Xestia ashworthii; assembly: GCA_950022955.1. Lineage (NCBI taxonomy): Eukaryota > Metazoa > Arthropoda > Insecta > Lepidoptera > Noctuidae > Xestia > Xestia ashworthii. Next base: position 7,486,881 of record OX465550.1, read on the forward strand.
GAGACAGATATCTCGGCAGTACTTATCATTACTTCGATCAAATACGTCAATCAACATAGAATGACGTAATAGCCTTTTGGAGGTGAAGGCCCGGTTTTCACAAAAGTGGAGACAAGCGGAGAGGTGCGGGGAGATGCGGAGAGCTGCGGAGACGTGCAAGTTTCGACGACTCATAAACCACGAGAGACACGATGTAGATTTCAATCAATGTGATTGGTTTTTGCTCGCTCAGCTCAGCTTTTTGTGGAAATCGCGTGTCGGTGGCTTAATTCCTACCTTCAACTTGTAACGATGTTTAAATTTATTGATAAATTTTTTGATGTTTAAATTACTTTATCATTGTTTATTTTAACTGGGCAAAACGGGGAACCAGAAAAACGCTTGAAGATTTCGGTTATACAAGTTTATTTTTTAAAAAGAATATTAATCATCTAGATTATTAAAAATCTATCGTAATAATGAAGCAATACATTAACTCTCAAAATCAATACCAACTTAATAAAAATAAAACTAATTAAAATACTGCTGGTCAGATAACGTTTCACTAAACAACCACAACAATCATAGATATTTCACTTGTATGGGAACAATACTGGCCACCATCAGGTCATGGCTATTTGATTAAAATAGTTCACAGTTGTTTACGATTTATTCAAATAAGACAAGAACTCAGCACTTCTAGAATTACAAAAGTTACAAGACATCCTACACTATCATAAAATTACTACTATTACTGCTGAAAATATGAAATGGCATAAACTCCCCAGCATCACATTATATTTGTATAATTGTTTACATATTATATTGTTTTCTTATGTTCTACGTGTTTAATTCATGAACACTTGTTAAAGTTAAGAGACGATAAAACCTCAAAAATGTACATATGGTTAAACAGTCGCTTATCACTTTTTCAGCATTGTTTATCAACAAATTCAAGTTATAAACAAATTTATTAAAGTTTATTTTTAAACTTACAGTCCTTAGTTTTGTTAGTATTTCACTAGTAATGTTAGTAACAATGGTGTTCAAGTAATTAGGTTATAAAGTTACATAAAAAAATTAAAATATTAGTAAAGTTATAAATGCAAATAAATCATCTGCCTAGCTTTGATGGAGATTTGATGGATGCAGCTGAATACCAGTACTTTACATGGAGCGCCTACAAATTATAAATGCGAATACATAATGTGTTTATTGGTTTGTCCTCCATTCACGCAGCAAGTGATCGTCTTTCGGAGTACATTCGATTTGCCTGCTTGGCAGCCCATTTCCAAGTCCGTTATTGGCCACTTCCTCTGTAGTACTATTTCCTATGTTTGTGATGTATACTTTCTTCTTTTAGTTTGTAGTTCATGGTCAAGAACTTTACATGTAGTTTTTGTAGAAGCCATGTCATACATGGTGTAGAAGTAACCCTGATTTTGATATCTTGTTCTTAAATATTTATTTAAGGATGCATTTTTGATCCTAACTTTTCAGTTTATTTTTCAGTGTTGTTTCCGAATGTATTAAGGTGTGTTATGTAGTTGTATTCCTGATCGCATACCCAATATCTATAACTTGTCTGATAAAGAGATTATTGGTGTTTTTATCATCATGTTGGTATAGACCTATTCTTTTGCAAACTACTACACATATTTATTAGTAGACAAGTGGTTAGTACTTCATTTAAATATTCAAAGCATTTTGATACTAGGCACTGGTATGAATCAAGTCGTTTCCCTTAACTATTAAGTTTTTAGTGTGTATAGTTTAGGAGCTAGCACAAAGAAGTAGAGGAAGGTTTAAATTTGGTACGGATACCAAGTTGTGCTTTCTCTTTGCCAGTTTTTTTCTTTTCTTTAGTCATACCATCTTCAGATTTCACTTCTATTAAAGATTGTTGATTTTGGTCAACCCAGGTTAAGAAAAATCTGCCAAATACTTGTGATATTTTAAACATCATCGTAATGTAATTTTCAGGTGTGTGTATCTGTTTGCGAGTATTTGTGACCACTTGCTCATAAATGTCCTTTAGTTTACTTGAATCTGTTGCTTTTTGTAGGTTATCGTCTTCTTCGTTGCTTGAGCAATTAAAATTTGTTGAAGTAGAATTTATACTAGGTTTCCAGTTTTTATTTTCCAGTATATAACGAAAAGCGGTAAGGCTATCAGCCCACATGACATTATTAGGTAAACTGACGTTAAACTCCTGGAGTTGCTCCTGTAGTTTGATCATGGGAACATCAATATCACCATCGTTGTGAGAGATAAAGCACACAGGTGTTTCTCTTCCATTGATAAAACTAATAAAGTCATAAAAAGTAGTCATATCCAATGCAGGTTGATCATCATCACTGTTACGGTTTCTGAAGAGTCGGAACCTAAGTTCCTCGGGCGCTACCTTGCTGTCATCCGTTTCTAGGTATTGACTCCGGTGTTCGGCCAACAAGCTCACTCCCGTAATCCTGGTTATTTTATTCACTTCATTTCGTTCAGTCGTCAAATCCATGAATATGTATGTTTCTATCGGAGTCATTTTTAAAACTGATAACTACTGTCAAATATGAAGTACTACTGGTTCCGTTATCCATAATGCATTCGTTAATGACTTGCCATTGAATAATGACACGAAATTGGTATTCTGATAAACCATTTTTATCTACAACAAATATAATGTAGGTATGCTGATAAGTGTTAACTTATCATTTTAGGGTTCCATAGTCAATCTAGGAAACCTTATGCTGTAGTTATACGACAAATTCGTATATTATTGTCATGTAGTTACGGGGGAAACGTCAGAGTAACCCGCGATATTCAAATTTTCTTTGCTTTTTTTGCAAATTGCAGGTCAGTTTCAGGCCGTATGTTAAAAAATATATAATTCGCGACCGTTAGCTGCCCGCCAGTTTGCTGGACTAGGCCTATTTGGCTCAGCCTTGAAAGACACAATATTATCTTTTTTGTTTAGATTAACATATCAAAGACCAAACTCATGACCAACAGCTCCAACAAGAGCATACACGTAGGCGGGTAGAATATACAATATGTCCAGAAATATATCTACTTGGGCCAAGTAATCTCTTTCCAGGCAAGGCAAGATAAAGAAATTGCTAGACGAACGGAAAATGCCTGGAAGGGTTACTGGTCCATGAAGGAATATCTTAGGTGTAAAATTAACGGATCGTATTCGTAACACTATACTGCGCTACAAAACGCAAATCTTTGACGTGGCTCAAAAGGCTGCCCAACTTAAATGGGACTGGGCAGGACATGTCTGTCGCATGCCGAAAGAACTGTGGGCCCAGGAATGGTGCCCTGAATGAAACAGTATCACGGGGTCGCAGCAGACCACGAAGGAGATGGCGGGACGAAGTGGATGTTCCTTGAAAATTGGAAAGAAATGGCACAGAATCGTGATCGTTGGAAATTGAAGGAATGGAGGGAGGCCTTTGCCCAGCAGTGGGACAATACAGGCTAGCTATAATAATGTTTAGATTAAGGTGGAAGCTGCAAGGTAAGCTGCGAAATACAAATTTTCCTACATTTTTTTTTGCAATTTGCAGGCCAATATGCTAGGTTGTATGCTGCTGAAAATATGATTCGCTGCTGTAACACGTATACAGGGTTACTGGTAATTCGACGTATTCCTTGCAGGACGTTATAGTAGGGTTATAATGCAAGAAATTAAGCCACCAAATGTTCTACCGAAATTTTTGAGTTTGGTCGATTTTTAGTTTTTTTATGAAAAATCCCAGATTAAATCATTTATAGCCAATTTAAAAACGATTACCGGCGCGAATGTACTGAAATTTTAGTTATTGTCATAGCTGATGACGCAGCAGCCCTTTGTTAATAATTAAAAGTTCAAAAAAAAGGTATAGAAACCTTTAGTAAAAATCACTAATGAAACCATTTTTTTTTTGTAATTTTTGCCATTCAATCTCAGAAATATAATGTATAGTAAAAAAAAATAATACTACGCTAGATGTAAAAAATACTAGAAAAATATCCCTGTCTTATCAGCTCTCTAAAATGGTATAAACCTTATTGAAAAGTTATGGACTACATTATGAAATTTTTTTTTGATTTTGTAAAAAAGGAAAAAAAAGGTAAAAGGTATGCGGAAAATCAAAGTAAACAATTTCGTAAATTATTATTATTTTTAATCAATTTCACTTTTAAAACTTCAATAACTGACTTTTTGCACGTCTTGTTCGACTAAGGTCCATGTTCACCAAAAAGATGACAGTCTGATTACCTAAAACAGCTGTTTAAAACGCATTTTTGTATGGGAATATGTCACAGTGACAGCTGTTTTTAGATAATCAGACGGTTATCTTTTCGGTGAACATGGACCTAAGACGTTCTACCTGTGGGACGCATGTTTTTTTCGGTGGACTCGTTCTAGTGATCATGAACAAAACATGCGCGTGTTCACCGAAATGTTCGCGCACATTGGTGAGAGCACACGTAGTAGCGGTGGACTCGAGTCAGCGAACACGCATTCTCTGTTCGCGCACTCAAATAGTCTAGGGGACCGACCTTCATTCAACGAAAAAATAATATTAATTAGTAAGCTTAGTAACGTGTTGTCGAATAAAGTTACGTAAAGACCATGATCGTCTTAGGCTGCTAAAGTATATCGCGATAATGTGTATAGGTATACGTATGCAACTTCAACTCAATACCATCTTAACTTAAACCTATTCACAATGTGCTTGTTCATCTACTGATCAATGTCAATCGAAAACAAGATTCGCATCGACTGACCCATTGCAATCGAAAACAAGATTTGCAGACTGTTTGCAGTAGGTTTTTTTTGCCTCATTTTCAATTTTCTCACAAGGTCTGCTGGGAACGTGCGACGCTACTGGTGTCCGAAAATTGTGTTTTCGGTAATCAAAATTAACTACATACTGTTTTACATTATTTAAATCAAATCTGACGGATTAGATCAAAACAAAATTGAGCTTATTGGAAAACGCGGTCAGGCAAAGTAACTAGAATGAGTCCACCGAAAAAAACATGCGGCACACTGGTAGAACGTCTTAGGTCCATGTTCACCAAAAAGATGACAGTCTGATTATCTAAAACAGCTGTTTAAAACACATTTTTGTATGGTAATATGTCACAGTGACAGCTGTTTTTAGCTAATCAGGCTGTTATCTTTTCGGTGAACATGGAGCTTAGTCGAACAAGACGTGCAAAAAGTCAGTTATTGAAGTTTTAAAAGTGAAATTGATTAAAAATAATAATAATTTACGAAATTGTTTACTTTGATTTTCCGCATACCTTTTACCTTTTTTTTCCTTTTTTACAAAATCAAAAACATTTTTCATAATGTAGTCCATAACTTTTCATTAAGATTTATACCATTTTAGAGAGCTGATAAGACAGGGATATTTTTCTAGTAGTTTTTACATCTGGCGTAGTATTGTTTTTTTTTCCACTATACAACATCTTTCTGAGACGGAATGGCAAAAATTACAAAAAAAAAATTGTTTCATTAGTGATTTTTACTAAAAGGTATAGAATTTTTTGAAATTTCTATTATTAACAAAGGGCTGCTGCGTCATCAGCTATGACAATAACTTAAATTTCAGTACATTCGCGCCGGTAATCGTTTTTAAATTGGCTATAAATGATTTAATATGGGATTAAAAAAAAAAAAACTAAAAATCGACCAAACTCAAAAACCACTGAATTCCGGTAGAACATTTGGTTGCTTAATTTCTTGCATTATAACTCGACTATAACGTCCTGCAAGGAATACGTCGAATTACCAGTAACCCTGTATAGTTACAGAATTAGGTCCATGTTCACCAAAAAGATGACAGTCTGATTATCTAAAACAGCTGTTTAAAACACATTTTTGTATGGGAACATGTCACAGTGACAGCTGTTTTTAGCTAATCAGGCTGTTATCTTTTCGGTGAACATGGACCTTAATACAACAATCTAAGTTCATGTAACTCCCTGCATGAACTGAATATGAACGTTTGATGATTCATTGATGATGAGATTTTGTGATTTTAAGGCATGTGCCAAACAAACACGTTTTCTTATATCACTACCAACACTTCAAATAATAATAATTATAATTCAATTGTTTATTCAAGTAACTTAACTCACAGTGTTAATAACAATTTCACTTACATCTATATTAGTAAACTAAATTAAATACAAAACTTAGACGTAAAATACTTAATGATACTTAGTTGTAATTATATGTTTATGTTTCAATTACATTTAATCATACTCATATTTTCTTGTAATGGGAACGTCCTCAGCAATGACCGTAGCAAATGATCGTTGATTTTCGTCTACCCAGTCTAAAAAACATTTGCCAAATTTTTCTGATATTTTCAACATCATCCTGTTATCATTTTCAGGTGGATGTGGATTTATATGTTCATCTTTCACGATTCGCCGATAGATGTCCTTTAGTTGATATGAATTTGATTTGGTTATAAATAGGGTTCTTTTAGCAGTGTTTCGCGGCGCAACATATGGAGCATTGTTTTTTCCTCGTTCTTTTATAACACAAAAATCTCGAATAGACTTACGTATTTGTTTTTTTGCCGGCGTCGTTTCATTGTGACGTTGCATATTATCACTACTAAATTGTTGATTGGTTCCAGGATCTTGATTGTTGGTTCCTTGTTGCGAGTTTACTGCATCTTGGTTTCTTGATCGATTCAAATTTGACGTACTAGAATTGGATTGAGTTTGCCAGTTTCTATTTCTCTCTATATAACGAAAAGCAAGTCGACTATCTGCACACATGACATTATTAGGCAAACTTACATTCGTCTCTTCAAGCTTTAGCTTGAGGATAGGAAAATCAAAACGATCTCCATTATAGGCGATTAAGCACACAGGTTTTTGTCTCCCATTGATAAAACTCACAATATCGTAAGAAGTAGTCGAATCAAACTCAATTCGGTAATCACTGCCACTGTCACGGGTTCTGTAGAATTGGAATGGCTTTTCGTCCATCGGTTCAGTTACAAGTGCATCCAGGTAATAATTCCGGTGTACAGCTAACAGACTAAATCCAATAATCTTGTTTATATTAAGCGCTTTATTTCGTATTGTCGCCAAATCCATAAACACGTATGAATTTACCGGAGTCATTGTTGGAACTGATAAGTGCAGTATCCATACTGTGATGTATTTATAGCTTTGATGTTAGTGCACAATTATAATTATATGTAAATGATTTGTGTGACCTTTTATAATTCCTATGTGTCATACAAAATCGGGATAAAACCGGTTCACGTACGCAGTAAGACCACTGAATGTGTTAGGTTCTGCACTGTGTACTAAGTAGTTTAATGACATCAATTTTATTGACAGTCAAATTAAGAATTTTGGGGAGCGCCACACACCAAAAACATTTTCGTACCGTAATGTCCCTACACACCTGCATGGGAGTTCACTGAAAACCTGTAAAGTTTCATATATTGAAATCCCAAGGTATTTCGGGGAAAGGACACCGATAGATAGGTGAACTGCAAAAGGCCTTTTTGTATTATTGGGTAGCAAATAAACAGCCCACCTAACGAATTGTATGCACTCTCAGCAGCCTATGAATGTGAAATATCGATTTGACTACTTTTTGTATTTTCAAGTAATCGGTAGCCCAATGCAACAACATTTTGAAACCAATACATTAATTAGCTTGCATGCCTACAACCGCATATTGACAACTATATTCCTTAATACATTATTCTTATCGCAGTATCCCTAATTAACGCCATTTTTTATAAGTTTGTGGTCTACAATAATGGAGTCGAGTATCAACACAAACACATAATTAATTTTACTTCAAGTATTTTGTAAATATAAGTACCTAGGTATGATTTATGCGCGTATAATAAACAAATTGAAAAATATTATCAATCGGTTATTTAACAAGTATTTTCCTCTTTAAAATATTTTTGGCAATCCCTTTATGGTTTCGTTCTGTGATGCTTTCAAAAGGAGGAGATTCTCAATTCGTCGGAATCTTATTTTTTTTTTATGAATGTTCCCCGATTACTCGAAGATGACAGGACCGATCTGGATTATTTTTATTTTGTTTGAAAGGGTATACTTCACAGACGGTCCCAAAATCATCAAGTTAGGATCCGATGATGGAATCCTGGAGAAATAGAGAGAACTCTTCAAATTTTATAGGCACGCATGAAGCGAGTTGGTTAGTTTTTGGAAGAGTACTTTCTCGGAGTGGTCCTACTTCAATTTGGTAAAGATCTAATGAAGAACTTAATAAATGATAGCAAATGGACTAGGATTGCTGAAATATCATGTCTGTCTAATGTTTACACCAGTTTATAACATAACATCACGCCAGTACGCTGTGAAGGGGTAAGCGCATGTTAACCACTAAAAAGTAAAAGTTTTTTTAAATCATTATGATAAGTTTCGAACAGCATAAACTAAGTACCCCCTCCGAGTAGTACGATATTATCATCAAGCACAGGTAAGCCTCCCCTTTATCTGCCATATTTCGCGTTACTGTTCTACGTCGTTTTAAGGTTTTTTTTTGACAGTGACAATAGGCATGGACAATATCAAAACATTACAAATCTAGTTGGTCCGTCAGTTAGTATTGGAAAATAATGGATACGTATTTTTTGTTTTTTTAAATGAATGAATATTGAATGCTCATGACATCAGTACGCTCTAGAAATTATACCTAGGCGTGACTAGGGCATGCTATCCGGATATCCAAATTACCCGGATATCAATTGTTTTATTACTATTCGGATATTTTTTGGTTTATTATTTTTTCGCATTTTGACGTGTTCCTAAAGGTCGATTGAATGACTTGATCATGAAAAACGCAGAAGGCGCTTAGTCAGCTTTTTGTCATACCCAGGAATGGATTTCGCACACCCTGGTGTCGAGGTCCACCATTTCTCTGCTTGTATTTGAGTGTGATCCTTTAACCAACTTTTTAGCTGCTTGAAAGGGATGAGCACAATTCTCTGGATCCCGCTTCTGGCGGGCTCATCAGCTGCATCGTTTCTCTGTGACCTTTGATCCGTTGTAGTGTAACCGTGGCGCGGTTTAGTACCGTAACTCGTTCTAGGGCATTATGGTATGTAGCCTCGACGTGATCTGATTTCTCTTTAAGGATTGAAGAACTGAGGCACTGTCGAAGAGTATACGAATATATATCCGTAACTTCCTTGTCCTCTATGGCAAGTGTCACTTGGTCGCACGTCTCCGCTATGAGCTCTATGTTGTAGTGTTTTTGAAACCAGCTGTAGCTGGGTGATGCCAACATGGGCTGTTGTTTCATAGCATCCCCCCTTTTATGCGTGTATGTTTGATTCTGGAATATTTGCTTTGGGGACCAGATACTTCGAGCCTAATAGTCGCTAAGGCCGCCTCCTCTCTTACGAGGTGAAGAGGTGCTAACCCCAGCATCACCTGAAGTGCGGGAATGCTGCTGGCGATTGCCAAGCAGGCAAATTTTTGTAGCTTCTCGAGGTCCTTTTGGGCCGTGCTCAGGTTGGTTCTGGGGCCACCAAACTTAAGAGCCGTATGTGATGATTGGTCGGATGACTGTAGTGTATGGCCAGTAGGTGATTTTGGAGCTTAGGCCCAAATTCCTGCCGAGCAGTGTTTTGCATTGCCATAGTGTTATGCTGGCTTTTGTAGTGATTGCAGATTGCAATCTGTGTGTTTTGCCCAGTTCAGCTGTTAATCCAAACAGTTGCCCACTTGCCCAGGTATTTGGTTTCAATCGATAGGCTTAGGGTGGTCCCAAAGAAACTTGGTAATTGTAGGGTTGCCAACTTTCTTTTCTTTGTGAAAAGTACGATTTCGGTTTTGGTAGGGTTTACTGCCAGTTTATATTCCTTGCGCCAGTCCTCTACAATATTCAAGGCTTTACGAAATTTATAAAAATGTTACAAGATGTCACTTACGTTTGCTATTTTACGACTTATTTCGTTGCCTACTTAGCTTCGATAATTTTATTTTTGCCATGGTTCTATTATACTGATTACTGAATATCAATGATTGACGATATTGTGGTTAAATTTTGTTGTTATCACTCCTATCCATGTATCTGAACTATCCGGATACTAAAATGAGCGGAAATTGCATGCCCTAGGCGTGACGTATTGAGAATTTTAAGCGTCGTCTCTTCGTCAATTTTGATTTACGAGCAAAAAATACGGGGCAAATATTTTTTGGTAATCTAACTGACGGACTAATTTGTTTTTTTTTTGTCGTCTACCGTACTTATAGTTTTGTTCATTACCTTATTGTACCTGGCCAGTTCATTGACCAGGCACATGGGTGTCTTCTCTTTACTGTTGGCCTCGCCGGCGCGCGGGCAGTCGTCCAGCGCGTCGGCGTCGTCGGGCGGCGCGGGCGCAGGGGCCCCGGCCGCCGCGCCCTCCGCCGGCCCGGGCGACGCCGCAGCGCCGCCGGGTATAGGTACAACTACAACGAGAGAACATGTTTCATTACCTATCTTAACTAATATTTAAGTACCTTAAGGGGCTGGAAGATTTTTGTTTAAAGAGTGGCCTACCTAACTTGCGTCATTTTCAAAGGTCAATTCAAATAAGATTCAGGCACAATTGTTATTGAGCATTAAGTCATAATAACTTTTGTCAAAACTAATACGATTTAGTCGTAGCCAATTGATGACCAGTTGCGTTGACTATGATTTGTGTTGAAAAGACTAATAGTTGAAATAACTGTTTATTTAAATTATAACATCAGGAATCGGCCACATGAGGGGCCATCAGTACTCAAAAAATAACGCTTCCGCCATAAGGATAGGCGAACTAACTATAGTAGGTAAGTGATCATTTCACATTCACAGGACATGATTTGAGTCCCGCGTAAAAGGAGACTTCGGGAAGAAAGACTGCACCCGAATTTACGAAATTTGGTTAGACATTTGGGCCCCTCCAAGTCTGTGTTCGTTAAAGCTTAATTGTTTTGGCTATGTAATAGTCCTCCTGGCCGTATCCGTCTATAGGCGCTATAAATCGACGCTGATATAGCACGCGAGTGTGTGCGTAAACACAGGTACACTCTCACTTTCCTCACTCTTATAGGCCGGTGGGACACCAAATCGACGTGCCTAAGGAGAAAACAGGCCCAGGACCAGGGCTTAACATCCAAACTCTGAACTGCTACTGAGAAATTCCTAATCGGAAAGCCCAATAAGACTGCCCAACATGGGAAACGAAACCAGGAGCTCACACTCGACAGTCACGCTCGCAAGCACAAAGCAACTGTGCAATAAAATTATAGTCACAGATAATAGATAGAGGCATTTAATATTGTGAATTGTCACTTTGTGCCCATTTTACAGTATTCATATTATTATCCCATTAAACTTCTGCTAAAGCGACCTTTTTAGGTCCAACATCATCATTCTTGTGCCCTTATTTGGGCGCAGCATATTTTCTTCTTCCATACTTGTTAATTACTCGTCATCTATCTTTTTAGGCCATGATTGATATGGTAGTGTAGTAAGTGTGTTGTGTTACCTGCGTGTGCGATAGGCACAGCAGCCGGCTGCAGCGGCGGCGGCGGCGGCTGTGCGTACTGCGCTGGCACCACCGCGCCCGGCGGGTACGCGCCGCCCAGCGCGTACGGCCGGCGGAGCGCCTTCATTTGTTGCTGCCAACGTTCAGTAATGTGTATTACTGAGAGAGGATTTCAAGAACCAAACTGAACGTGATTAGCGCAGTATGATATTACAGCATTATGCTAGACCTTGCCACGAACGAAAAGCGCAACTTGTCGGACAGTTTTTGATTTCAAATGATACGATCTTGAGAAAATAAAAAAATATGGCAAATGCGAGCCGGAGTCGCGCATGAAGAGTTCCGTACCATCATATTAGGGAAGCCCCCTTTAATTTTTAATTGTATTGTGTGTTTTAGCAGAAATACCTACATCATCTATGAACATTTCAACTGTCTAGCTATCACGGTTCATGAGATACAGCCTGGTGACAGACAGACAGACGGGCAGTGGAGTCTTAGTAATAGGGTCCCCTGTTTTTATCATATGTATACGACTTACTGCCAGAACCGCTTTTCGATCGAGTTTACCTCCCCTTTTCGGCTGACAGCCCAGGTTAGACACAGACAGTTGATGTCTTCAAATCATTCGGCTCTGGTAATCAGGGACGGACTTTCTTTTGCCAGTACCAGTTTACGATCAAGTTCCCGCCCCTTTTCACTGTCAATTCGTCAGATAGTTGCTTATGCCTGCGGGTTTGCCCGCACCGAATTCGGTAAATATCTCACGGGATCGTACCTACTACCCGGATAAAAGTATTATTTATGTTAATTCAGGTTATAAGCGAGTTTGGCCTCACATGAAACAAACATCGCAGCTCCGAGCTACTACTTTTAGCTTTATTTTATTGCAATGCTTACATGTCTTACCGGTGGTACGGAGTGGTGCTGTGCTTGCGGATGATGAGGCATAGCCCTGATGGGGTGAGGTGGTCTCTGCTGCGTGTGGTGCGGCGGCGGTACGCCCATGGCGCCCATCCCGCCCAGCGCCTGCCCGTGTGCACCCATCGCGCCGCCCGCCTGCGCCGGACCCAGCGGTACCCTTCACACGGAAACGCAGTCAGAATCGCGCACTATCATCACGTTACCAGTCAATAAAGCAATATCACAAGCACCACACAGCGCTGTATACATCACAGCTTCTTATTCTACAAAGACCGACAGTCGCAAAATGTCTGCTAGACGTCGCAGCACCGGCTCAGGTCAGTGAAAGTAATCTGTCCAGCTCCACCGTCGGCGAGACACTGTTATTTCAACTGTCCAGTAGTCAATAGACTTGATATATTAGTCTGAAAGAAGAAAGGTCGGCTCGCATTCAAAACCTCGCTCCCCGCGCATCAATAGAGACGTCGTCATATGTTCCTTTGTCAGTTTCATTCGCAACCAGTTTGCGCGACAAAGGGCGCCGCAAAAGACCCTCGACATATCAACAAATTACACAACATTTGCATATGAATGCAGCCGCCACTCTTTTCTCGGATAAAGACAGTGTTATTTTATTAAATAGTGACAAAGTTCGAGTAACTAACTCATATTCAGTTATTATTACTGCAAGGATCGTGAAATCTGAACCTTCTGAGACTTTCAACACTTTACATTACTTAAAGACTTTCTTGACCCTAGACAGAGATGAGATGTTGCTACCCTAACAATACTTCAAGGATGCAACACTTTGTTAATGATTTTATTTGAACAGGTGCTACTGCGGTTGTTCGACAATATTCTTAGTTCATAATACTACCACAGAAAAAATTGTACAAGTACCTATACTACTTTAAATCCTAGGTTCCCCCTATTTTAGAAAAAAGCTTTTCATCTTTCATCAATGACAAAATTATAAATTTCAATGATATTTCGGATAGCCTCTCCAAAATTTATTTACATGCGGCATTCACCATTATCAGATATTGCTGTTTGGTCCAAATTGTATGTATTTTTTCAGTTGTTCTCCTGTTTGGAAGAAACCACAACTTTTGGACAAAATTAACCTAATTATTGGCAACACATTAACATCCATTCTTAATGTGAACCTGGACGACCGAGCGTGGCTGCAAGCCACACTACCAATTCGTTTTGGTGGCCTCGGCATCCACAAAATTTCTAGTGTAAGCTTACTGTCCGTAAGCTTACACTAGAAATTTTGTGGATACTTAAGTTCCTGTCTTCTCTCCACGGCACTAAAAAGCTAACCAGGAAAATTTTAAGTCTTTCCCTGGTGGACTCGGAAGTGCCGTGCTTGTCCGAAGCAGAGGACGCCTGGAAAGTGACTTGCCCGGACACGGATCAGCCCGAGAACTCGTTTTCCCAGAGTCAGAGGGATGAGCCGCTCTGCAGGTTGGTCCAATACTGATGAGCGTGCCTGCCTGCTGGCTGTGGGTGAATGGGAGTCGGGCCTCTGTCTTCAGGCACTACCGTCACCTAATATAGGCACTATGTTAGGTGACACAACCTTCCGGCTCGCTACATGTTTCCGTTTGGGTGCTCCTTGTGGGGCTCCACATCGCTGTCAATGTGGTGAATCAGTCGACTGCCTCGGACACCATGGCCTTTCTTGCAGTAAGAGTGCAGGTCGGATAGCGCGGCACGCTAGCATTAATGTTCTCACCCGTCGTGCTCTTGCCACCGCCGGGGTGTCAGCTGTATTAGAACCTACTGGCTTGGCACGCGTCGATGGCAAGAGACCAGATGGTATGACCATAATGCCATGGAAGTTGGGTAGGCCTTTGATGTGGGACGCAACTTGCGTCGACACCCTTGCGCCATCCCATCTTCCTAGCACGATGTGCTGCGCTGGGGCGGCTGCTGCGGGTGCTGAAAACTTCAAATGGCGCAAATACAATCATTTAATTGGTAATTATGTGTTTGAGCCGTTTGGGGTTGAAACACTAGGGCCATGGGGTCCGAGTGCCCACTTAGTATTTTGAGAAATCGCCAAACGGTTGGTCGACTCTTCACGTGACCAGAAGGCGGGCCTATTTTTTGGCGAAAAAATCAGTATTGCCATTCAACATGGCAACGCTGCCAGCTTTCTGGGCACTTTTCCTGTTGGCAGCAATGTGGACGAATTTTTCGATGCCCTGTAACCCTTTTTTGATACTTGTACATATTTTAATTTTTATTATAGAGTTAGTGTGTAATTTTTCAATGGCACCTGGAGGGAAAGTACTTGAAATACTGGAGATACCAAACTGTACTCAACGGAAACATTCCTTTAAATTTAAGAAGAAACAAATCTGCATTCAAACATTTTAAAAAATTTGCTTGCCACACTCTGGAATAAAACTGACTAAAGTTCGAAAAAATAACATCCTATACTTTTTTGACATCAATCGATAGGGCCAACTATATGGATCAAATCTCTCTAACAAACATGATTCATTAAAAAAAAGGAAAACCATGAAATCTAAAGAACAGATAAATTCAATGAGTTAAATTCAACAAGGTAAAGCACTTTTCTTCATGATTTTTCTTTCATTTAATTTTTCATGTTCGTTATGAGAGATCCATATGATTGATGTCAAAAAGGTACATAATGTTATTTTGTCGAACTTTAGTCGATCCATCCCGGGTTCGATGCCAGAGTGTAGCAAAATAATTTTCGAGAAAGTGTGAATGCAGATTTGTTTCTTTTTAAAAATAAAGGAATGTCTAATTGAGTATAATTTGCTATCTCCAGTATTTAGAGTATTTTCCCTCCAGGTGGCATTGTAAAATTCGACCCTGAATATTATAAATAATTAATCTGTGTTTTTAAATAAACTTTAAATCCCGAACTGCAGAACATTACAGTATGCCCTCCAGAGCCATTCTGCTAGAACACCATTGAACCACTTTAATAGTTATACTGTGGTAAAACAATTAAACAGTGCAGAGCTCCTTCTGGCCTCTGTTAGTGTCCAGTGAGTCATAATATATAACTTCTCCTGTGCCTTAGCCCTCGAAATTGCTACCGGCTTTTTTACCTCTCTTCCATTCTTGATAAACATTTTCTTTTCTTGTTTCAAACTGTCATTCCCGTTTGCTACACCCTGCCATTTTGTTAAAACGCAACCTTCTTTACTTTCAGACTCTTTTGCAAAGCTTCAGAACATATTCGCAGCATAACATATTCTTATCTATCACCTTTCCTTTTTGATTCACCGAACACATCTTTTGCCACTCGCCTTACACAGTTTGCCATCTGTTTTCAACATTCATTCACAGATTATCCTATCAAATCCTTCAATTCAATTCATCTTATCTACGACCTGGCTCATAACATACTAGCACATTCTTCTTTTTCTATCATACCGTATGACATGGCCCACACCTAAAACTAGATGGCGTATGATGATTGTGTGTATACGCCATCTCGTTTTAAGTGCGGGCCGTTTTATGTTTCCCTTAATGTTCGAGCACCTCGATGACATCTCATTCGGCCTACGTCATTCACCCGTTTCAACGTTCACTTGACAGTCGTGCGCCATCTACGACATAGCTAACACTTGTGTAACAGTGCAATAAACTATTTCTAAAAGCAGAATATACGCATTTATTTGGAGTCAGATTATATTCATTTGGTACCCTGGATCAATCCCATGCCAAAATACCTTAATAAGATGATACTGACTTTCTCGAGATCTATCACGGGGTTTAGGTTTCCGCACTTAATCCTTGGTGTTACGTTAAGTGGACCATTTTGCGTGGTGACTTTTACCTCCATTTTCATAGTTTTCACCTGGCAGCAGTACAGTTTGTAAGACTCGAATGCATTATAAACTGTAATAGTAGATTGTATCATAAGGGAGCAAAATAATATTTTTACGGCGAGGGCGCTTTTTTGAATCCAGAGCGAAGTGAGGGATTCTAGAGTAGAATCCCGAGCGTAGCGAGGGATTCTTTAGTAGAATCCTGAACGTAGCGAGGGATTCAAAGTACGTCGCCCGAGCCAAAAATATATTTTGCGCCCGAGTGATACACTCTACTTTTCATCACCCACTATGAGAAAATAAAAGGCGCCTCATATTTTATTGTAATATTGATATTTAATGAAACAGAGTAACAACTAAATTGAAATTAAGTAGTATCTAATAATAAAACAACTAAAAACTTATATTTACATTTGAGACATTTTCACAATTTTGAAAATTAATTGTTACAGTTTTATTAGGAATAGAGATTGTTGTAGATTTAATTTTATTCTGCGTGTTTGAAATAATGTCAGAATGTGGCTCATTTTGAGGAAAATGTGACGGTGAATCTCTTTGTTTGGATGTAGATGGGCGCGGCGACAGTGGCATGGATGGATTAACTGAAGGTTGCAATTTAATGTTTTCCACGATGCGTTCACATGTTTTCGCCTTGTTCTCAATGGAATCTTCTATATATCCCTCTGCTACAGCACTCGACTTCCATCCTCCATGTCGCTTGAGAACAGTTAAGTCCGCTCCAGAATCTGCCAACAGGGTAGCAGAAGTGCGACGAAAACAATGTCCTGTATATAACTTGATATCTGGTAACTTCAAATAAGTAGCGATTTCTTGTGGCATGTAAGAAATTTTATTTTTTCCCATAACTTGTTTGAAGCACTTGCCATTTTGATAACGGATGAAAAACCGATTGGTCTTTATATCAGCAGGACGCAGGTCCAGGTATTTCTGTACAATAGTTTTGTATTCTCCTCGGATTACGAAGGATCGGTCAATTTTTGTTTTTGTGTCTGTCAGCTTTACTAACAGTAAATTATCCGAGTGATTTTCGACATCATCAACAGTTATTTTTAAAAGTTCATTGCCACGACAAGCTCCATGTACTCCGAAAATTAAAGCCACCTGTAACAAAACCGAATGTGAATAAGACAAGTACCTATCTATCGAAGTACAGGTTACAATAAAATGCGCATTTTAAAACACTGGTTATACTTTACTAATCCACCATATATACATACATAGTTACTTACTTTTACGGCAAGAAAGATGTTGTCGGGTGCCTCATTAAGGAAAGTCTCCACGTTTTTGACTGAGAACACTTTGGATTTTTTAGGTTTAAATCCATCAGACATCCTCTTCAGATACGCTATTAATTTCGAATATGTGTCCAGTTTTACGTCGTTATTAGAACTGACTGTTGATTTTAGCATTGAGTAGGTACTCCAAAGTGTGGAAGGTTGTTTAGTTTTGGCTAAGTACTGGAAGTAGGCCAAAAACACAGATTCTGAAAAATTCTTGGCGCCTCTTGAATTTCTCCATTCAATAAAATTACCATAAGCTTTCATATATTTCTCCCGGGATTTTGCAGGTAGTAGATTATCCATCACATTTCTTGCGTCAGTTCTAATACTATCAGGAGTTAATTCTATACTTTCACTGTCACTTGAAGAACTCATTTTTCAAAACAAAATCATGAATTTCTATCAATCCGTGAAAATTGACGAAAACGCGGGCTATAGTTCGCGCGTTTTTAATTTTTTTTTTTTTTTTTTTTTGTATTCAGCCGGCGCGCGGCGCTACTATGGGCCGTCGCACCAGCCAGTCTTTATTCAAACAATATTTGCGTTCGATTTCTTGGGCGCTGAACACAAGATGTTCCAAATTCAAAAAGTGCGCGGCAAAGATAATTGCGGCGCACTTATAAAGAGGATTAAAAACTCATTACTGCCCGCTAAAAGTTTCTTATAGAAAACACCACCTTTGGGTGCACTTAAAGGCGAACCAAGTCGTCTTTTTCGAATAGATGGGATGAAAAAGCTGTTTTGTTTCACCAAGGACTTCCTGACTGGGGTGCATACGCACTTAACTATATTTAGCACTAAATATCAAGAATCACTTTTACAGCTATCACTCAATCATCATCATCTGCTTAGCCTTTCATGTTGGTGTCGGCTTCCAGTCTAACTGGATGTATGTTACAGTTATTACTCAATCACTCTCTCTTTTAACATCAACCACACATTCTTTCAACTCACTATCCAAAACTGTTCCCACACCACTTCACTTTTTTAACTAACCAGCTAACTCTCTTCCTCTTCCAGTCATCATACCTACATTCCAGCTCATATACCTCATTCTTACTCACTTCTCTTACTCTCCAAGCTTGCATTTTATGTCACACCTGCCTGTTCTGGTGCAACAACTGTAATTATCAGTATACACTTTATGATAATTATATGAATCTGAACTATCCAGCTAAATCATAGGGAGGACAAAGAACAAGACTATTATTATTTTAATTTTCGAAATATACATGAAACAACAGCTCTATCAAATCAGCCCTGTTAGGTTAAGCCGTTGCCATGAAATGTAGGAAATTGTAACATCATAACCAGCTGCACTAGTGCAGTGTAGTTTGGTGGGTCATCTATACTAATATTATACAGCAGAAGAGTTTGTTTGTTTGGTTAAAGGCGCTAATCTCAGGAACTACCAGCTCGAATTCAAAAATTATTTTTGCGTTGGATAGTCCATTTATCGAGGAAGGCTATAGGCTATATAATATCACGCTATGACCAATAGGAGCGGAGCAGCAATAAGAAATGTTGCAAGAGGGAAATTTACGCGAACGAAGTCGAGGGCAGAAGCTAGTATATCATAGAGATGTCACAAAACAGTACTGTTTCCTCCTTCAGTTCTTTTCTTAATGCTGAGCGTAGTGATGTACCAACTAAACTTTTTTGCAGTATCCTCTCATTTCATTTTTTTTCTTGGAAACCAAACAGTACAAAGGGTTTACTATCAAACATTGTTTTGAATTCTAGCATTTTTTTTCCTATAACATACATGATGTGCTATATTAACAGCTGCCAACTTTAATTAAGTTTTAAAATACTGGCAACTTAAAAATTATGGTAAGTTGATGCATCAGCGCATATGAATGAGGTTGTAAGCTGTGATAGCCAAGTGCCTTTCTGTATTAACATTCACCACAAAATGGCTATTGCCGCTGTTGGGAAAGCCCACTAGAAGCAATGACTGTTACAGGCTGATAATATAATAATATAATAAATAATAATAAAATAAAAATAAGAATATATAATATAATAATATACATATAATGTTTGTCTCATAGCATCGTATTGGAATAGTCTGTAAGGATGTTATAATTGGTGTAAATAAATAAATAAATAATAATAAATAAATAAATATTTATAAAGATGATAACTGTATTATTGGTTTGGGAGAGGGTCAATGACTAATGACTCATTCTCCGAAAACCATTAATGAGGAAATTAGGTATTATTATTGTGAAATGTGGTTGCAAAATGCCTACGTAAGGATGTAAGCTGTTAGGAAGTTTGACTTTATTAATAAACTAGCTGACCCAACAGATGTTGTCCTGTCCTGCCTACCTACTACTACTACCTATCTAAGAACCTTCTCCTGACAATAAAAAACACAACAAAAAAAGAATTAGTGAAATCAGTCCAGCCGTTCACGTGTGATGCCGTGACCAAGGGAATTTATTTATTAACAAATGGGTTATCCAATTTTAGTGGTATTGTTGCAGTATTGTACAATATTTATATTTTATAGAATTATTCAGTTACATAATTATCATAACAAACAAAACCTTACAAAATGTTTATTAAGTTTTACATGTAGTATTAACTTTCTGTATTTCTTATGTGCAGCTAAATTTTCCAGAGCATGTGTTGGTAATAATACCCAGACAGAAGAAATGTGAAAGTCAGCATTTGGTAGAAATATCTAATTAAATATTCAACAAACGTTGTTTGTTGCCATTCCTCATTCAACAAGAAATAGTAATGATTTATTTGTTTGAGGTACTTACATTGTTAGATAGTGTTCCAGATTAAATGATATCAGTAAACAGAATAGTCAGGTTATAAACAACTTTTGACAGAAAAGTGCAACTTATGTCTCATGGACCTGTTGTAGCTTGTTGCAAGTTATGTGAAAATGCGACAACTGTAGGGTATCAACACAACTAATCAATCTTACTTAGTAATAATTATGCTAAACTATTTTGACCTATTTAATGTGCACGATTTACGACTCTCGGTCTGATAATGTTACTACGAAGCAGATAGCTTCGGTTTGTTGCTACTAAACGATCTGTGATATGATTGTGTGTACAGCGATATCTTGGCACGAAGCATTACAAACAAATAAAATAATGAAAAGCCGAACGTTACTCTACCTAGTTAGTGTTACGTGCCTGTTCTCTCTGTGCATTTGGTGTGCAGCCATCTGATGGTGCCCGGGCATTCCCTGGTGCCCGCCCATGTGCTGCGGCGGGTGCCCCGAGATCGCCTGATGATGCATGTTCGGGTGATGCATCATCTTCACGAACCACTGCCGTTGTGACACAAACAAACTATAAATATCGCGAACTGCCACCAAATAAACACCGCAAATCTCTTTCGTCAAATACGTCGGTTCACACTTGATTTCTTACCCTTTCTTTATGTCACGAACAAATTAGTATTTCAGGTATGCAATCTACATAAATCCGCTCACTAATTGCGCCTATTTTAGTTTATTTTGGCAAACAGTAAAGAAAATCGTTTCGTTCAACATGCGGCCATGTTAAAAATGTTGCCAGTGACAATAAAACGAATGTCACTTAGATTAGATATTATTTTTGTCTAAGCCTATAAAATTACCATGATTTTCCGAGATTTTAATTTTAAAAACAGTGGTTAGATATTGTTATTTTCAAACCTTTTACTGGATAGAAAAGGACCATCCATTAGATCATCCGGCCATTAGATCCATTTATTTCTCCAGAGTAATGAACGATGGATATGAAAATGGGAAACGTAAATAATAAACGAATGGCGCTAGCGTAGCTATTTCTAAATAATGTCTTGAAAATATTGGATGTTTCAAAACCACGCGGTTCAAAACAGCTTTACGTGAGCTTTGACCGACCTTCCCTGTAAACTTTCTGATTAGTTTAGTTATTATTCTAAGACATCCGTGAAGATATGCAATTTTTAGTATTTTCTAGGGTTCCTAAATAGTGAACAAGGAACCCTTAGAGTTTCGCCAGCTGAGCTCAAAGATTATCCAATACAGGTATCTTCTTTGTTGACCTTACCCAACTCCTTCTTCTGGGCCATTAGCCATGCAAAGGGGAAAGATATAGTCCGAGAGGTACTGTTGCAAATATAAAAAAGTCATAGTAAGCCGACTGGTATTGTCATCGCAGGTTGATCTTATATTACCAGCTATATGTTTATGTACTCATTCGCGTTGACTCGCGGGCGCGGTCACGGAATATCAAACATATGGCGTAATATCCAAGTGTTCACGTACACAACGCACGTGCGGTCTAAGTAGCGGGCAAGCTAACGACTGGCGCGCGCGGCGGGCTCGCGCGCGGCAATATCAAACGCGTGAGATGTTTGTGTGTGTTCACGTCGAACTAGCGGCGGAGCGCGCGATTTACTCGCGACGTCGGGTAAGTTCAACCAGTATGAACTTGTCGCTAGACTCGCGCAAACGCCTGGCGGGGCGGCCAATGTGAACTTCTTTGTAGCGGTGGGTGTAGAATAGGCGGGTTACAAAAGTTTTAAAAAAAGTCTTAGTACGCCCCGGCTGAAACTTTTTTCATAAATAGTTTAAATCATAATAAAAAAATCGTCCGACCATGCAGCGGTGGAGGGGGGATTATGCGTCAGCAGCCACTCGCATGAACTTGTAAATGATTCAAGTCTGATGAAAAACTAAAAGCAATCTACAACCAAGTAGAGAGTATGTGACAGATTGCTTTTCGCTTTTTGTATGACTAACCTAAGCTCCCAATCCTACACCCACCGCGGGCGCGTCAGCTGATGCTGGATTTAACAGGTAATCAGTCAGATGGCAACCGTTCGGCACCGGCGTAAAAACACTACCAACGGTAGCTCCCGGACTAATATAGGGTTTTGCTCTGCAGTGGGAGGCGTGGGACACATCAGACTCATCTTCTAACACAGGGTGTAAACAGGCAACAAGCATTCTGTAGTTACATCAAATTATGTAACTTTACGCAAAAATTAATGCTGAGAAATGACTTTTTTTTGGGGCTGAAAATTCATGTTTTTGTGGTAGAACTCAATGTGACGCGCTCAAAACAGTGTGCGGGGTGGATTGAATAGTACGGGGATCGTGGAGGTGTTTGAAGTGAAAATCTTACATTAGAAACTAGTATGTATGTAAAGAAAAAAAGTTGGATCTAACAAGGTTCCCAGGTACGGTGTAGTAGAACAAGCAATGATCGCACTGACGCGATGACGGGGAGAAGAACATTTGTCTTTTTAGACCCTTTAAATGTATAAAAATCTCGTGTCAGTGTTTGCTAACGACTCCTCCGAAAGGGCTTGACCGATTTTTAACCGACTTCAAAAAGGAGGTGGTTCTCAATTCGTCGGAACCTTTTTTTTTTGTATGTTCTCCGATTACTCGAAGATGGCTGGACCGACATGGTTTTTTTTTTAAAGGGCTGTTCCCAGGTGGTATCATGATCATCAAATCAGGATCCGATTTGATGATCATGATACAGTCTATTTTTAGTTTGCCAAGATGGAATAAAAGAAAAGATAGTTAAGCAGAAAAAAAGAAAACTTATTTTATTACATTCACTTAACATAAATCATGAAAAAATATTATAACTCCGTTTGACAAATGTATAGAAAAATTACTGACATAAAGTGGAAGTAATCTTCGTCATTATTAATTTGTACATCAGTTAAATTGGAGTAGGCTGGCTCCTCGATTTCCTGTAACGAACTATCTAGACTTTCATCGCTGTCTCTGGTGGTCTCCGCCCAGGACACACGCTTCGAACTTCGAGAAGTTTCCTTTTTCTTATCGGATGTTGGTGTCGAATGAGAAACAGGTGACGGCGGGCCTTTAGTCGGTGTTTGAGCGCATTTGACAAGGTAATGTTTCCGAAGTATGTATTCGCGCATCGAGTCGTGTGCCGCACGTTTAGGAGGCGGGGGCGGCGGCAGCGACTTGTCGATTTCTGTATCGCAAATGCAGGCGGTGCCCTCTTTTCTGGCTTCTTCAATGCGTTTCGTTTCGTCTTCGTTAGCGGCGAGCGGCCAGGCGCCGAGCTTGTTCCGCACGAGGTGCGGGCGCGCGTGTGCGGCGCACAGGATGCGCTTGCGCACGAAGTCGTGGAACATGGTCAGTTCGGAGCTCAGCTCGCGACGGATGAGTTGCTTGTGTCGGGCGGGCACGCTGGGGTCGCGGACTGCGAGGAGTGCCTGTGAAGCAACAAGAAGAAAAAACTCAGAAAATCTGTTGGAATGTGTTGCTTCAAAGAATTACAACAAGGTCAACGTCATAATATTTTATTCAACATAGGCCTAGATGGGCACTTATAAAACGTCGAAAAAGGTGCACGGTTCGCGTTGGTCGATTTCAAATCATTTGGTATTACAATATTATTATGTTACAGCATTTATAGTACTAAAGTATGGGGGGACAGCGTAGGCCCGACAACAGGTCGTTGCTACTATACAAAAAATGTAAAACAAAAGGAATATAATATAACAAAAGTTAATCAGCATCTGGGAATCTAAAAAGTCTACAATTTTCACTCATTCACAAATAATAGGTAAAAAAGCATCTAGCAAATAAATCCAATCAACCTCCGCATATGAGGGTCCCTGTCCATTTCAGTCTCCCGAAAGACAAATCCACCTGGGGTCGCATGCCCTGTTACGTGTGCAATTGATTACCTTATGACAGCATCAGTAAGGGCAGTTCACATTTATTAGCTGGATTTTTGAAGTTTTGCAATCGATACACTGAGAAGAAGGATCGTCGCTAGTGTGTACCTGCGAGGCCAGCAGCGTGGCGGTAGCGTCGAGCGCGCCGGCGACGAGTCTCTCGTCGAGTGCGGGCAGCGAGGTGGCGGACGAGATGCTGGTGAGCGACTCGCTGCGGTTGACGCGTCGCTCGCCCGCCGGGGCCGCCGGGCTGCCGCACGAACAGGCGCGCCGTCGTGCGCGGGGAGACCGGGACCCGCTACCTTCCTCGGTGTGGTACGCCTTCGATAGACAAGTTTACTCATATAATCTGAGCGCTATCAGAATGGGATGGAGCCTTGTCAAAGTTTATCAGAAATGACAAAATTGTTCTGCGAATCGCCTGCAAAGCCAAAACCCCTTTTAGATTTACCAGTGTCTGACAATTATTGTTCTGTTCCACTTCGCTTGACAACTGTTTTAGGAACAAGGGAAGCTTTTCAACACTCATAAAAAGAAAGGATCCTGCAACTAGGTGGCGACTGGTGGGCTACGCCATAGTATTAGTAAACCAGCATGCCTGAGAGATATTATATTTCTTGACGGCATGTTAAGCCAAGTCAAAGGTCCATGGGCGGCATAAAAAAAAACTTTGACACTAGGTTAGGCAACTAACCACACGATAAATAAATAAATAATAGTGAAATGGGACATATTTTCGTCAAAATAAATACTTAAAAAATAAAACTTACATGATTAAGAGACCTAGTCAGCAAACAGATGGCCGAGACCAAAGTCCCAAAGGTGAGTTGTGGGAAGGGCTCGTAGGATATCTTGGGGGCTCCGAAGTGGAGCTCGACAAGGGGCTGCCAGCGCTCCAGGTCTAGCCCCGGGTCGGCCAGAAGAGATAGCAGTTCTGGGCTGAACGATAGCAGGCATAGCGTTGCCATGTGCAGGATTTCCAGAGTTCTGTTGACCAAATTAAGTCTTAATTATACTGAAGATTTTGGGATGCCTTGTTTACTCTATCAGAAGATAAAACTCAACAAATAAAAAACGTCGTAAGATTCTTTGATTGATTTGACACATTAAAGGTTCACAACTTTGTTTCAGCAACATGTTATTATGTTGTGAGAAACATCCTGCTGGCAACATTTAACGCGGTTTGAGTATGAAACATATTGCTAGCATCACAAAATGATGTTGCTGCAACAACACTATTGTGCAACTCTGAGATTTGTGCTTAAAGAGTTTAAAAGCCGAGAAAAACACTATGCAGTATTGTATACCTGTGTAGCACGTTAGGCGCCTGGCTGTGCACGTCATCGGGCGGCTGCAGCGCGGGGTCGGCGGAGCGGCGCGAGCGCATCATCAGCGTCACGCATTGGTACAGGCAAGCGCTTATACTTCGCTGTACAAATAACACCAAAAAATGTAGACATGACATTTTAGTATGTTACAGTGTTCTAATACACATGGGTGATGATTACATGAGACCAGGGGAATACCAACACCTTTGCGAGAAAGAGATGGAGCTATATGTAGAGATCTCTTTCCCATACAGAATTAAGATTAATATAATACTGCTATCTACCATCTTGGTGGTGCTAGGCTCCCGGAGCGCGGCAAAGGCCCCGTTCCCAAAATCTCGTGACGAAAGTTAATCATCATCTGCCTAGCCTTTTCACAACTATGTTGGGGTCGGCTTCCAGTCTAACCGGATGCACCTGAATATCAGTATTTTACATGGAGCGACTGCCTATCTGACCTCCACCACCCAGTTAATACTGGGTAATACGATACCACTTGGTAAGACTGATAGTCAGTATTTTTGGGCCGCTGACTACCTGTAACGACTGTCAAAAATGTGCAAATGACAGCCGGGATCAACAGTTTATCGTGCTTTCCGAGGCACGGAGGAAACCCGGTATGTAAGGGTGGTCACCCATCCACAGACCAACCTAGGCAAGCACGACTTAACCTAAAGATTGATCCGAGCGACTGTTATTATTTAGGCACGACCTCCTCCGAACGACGCTACGTGACGAAAGATAATCGTGTAGTTTTAAGTGTCGTGGCTTGCGTTCACATATAGGACGACGTGATTACTGTTGTTCACTACTTTTGCCAACTAAAAACCAACGATAAAATTATCGTCACGATATAATGGGGACGGCGCCAAAGTCACAGGTGGATGGTGTGATACAAAATATACAGAATTGTACAAGTGCGAAGGACAGTGGCGAAGATTTCCAATATCTTGTAATAGTGTGCGGGTAGTAGATACAGCAGTTTAACTTACCATAATCCCAGTCAAAGAAGTAATATTCTGGATACGCCACCTCGCTTCGAACTTGACTAACTGCACAACTAGATTCAGCGTAGACGCGCACAAGTTAAGAGCGTCGATATTGAACACCTGTCTTGGCAGGAGCACAGCTTCAATTAGATGTTCCAAATGCACGCCAACGAACGTTATAGCATCGCTGGCGAAGAACTGGCCATGCTTCATCACCATCATTGATATAAAATCTAAACTATAAGCATACACACGCCACCACTCTTGCGGCTTCCAGGCTGAGTCTCCATCGAACTTCGGAGGCAATAATTGCAGCCAAAGGAACTGATCTACGTCAGTCATAAGCAAGTCTTTATTAAATGGCCCTCTAGAGTACGCCGTCAAACATCGTAGGGCAGCTAGAGACGTATGATAGTGACGCCTGTTTTGTAAACATGTTTGCAGACAACAAAGAATCTTATTGATGAACCTACTCGACTGGAACCACTGCGACAACCCTGTGAACATGTCATCATACAAGTCCAAACATTGCTCTAACATCGCCAGAGATAGTACGACCGGCGGAATATTTTCGTTCACCGGGTGCCCATTCACTTTTGGTTCAGGAGGTTTCGGGTCATCTTTAATGTCATCAAGCAGCTTTTCCAGCTCCAAACTGTTGATATTCGTAACAGACCTTATAATACTCTGTGCAGTCACACTGTTAGCCTTTATTTCATAGTCCAAGCTGCTTATAGCGACAGTGCATATTGAGAGGATCGCACGGATCGCTCGCGGGTGCAGACATTCGTACACAATTGCTGTGTTGGTCAGCAGATTGTCCACTTGTTTGGCACTTGACTTCCTGTTGTCAAAACAGTCATCTTTCCAATTTGCTAGCGTTATGACGTAAAGCTCTGATAGTATAACCACTAGTCGACCATCTTTCAAGTCGTCGAGTTCGTTTAGTAGCGCACTCATGCACGGCGCCACCATTTTAGCTTTGTGTGCTATATTCAAAGTAATAGGCAGACATTTGCAGAATATTGTAATGAAATCTTTCCACGACGTCAACAGTCCAAGCCAGACGGGCACTTTGTCCACCGTCTCGTCACTTTCACATCTACAGTTGAAGGAAAATATGTAATCAATCCATCGATCCAAATGCTTTTTGTTCGTGTCGAAAAATTGTTCCAACATTTCTTTCAGATTTGGCTCTAGTTTGTCTCTTGAGACGAATAGTTCTATTCCAATAACGTTAAATATTTGCGAGTATGTTCTAAGTCCTGGTTGTATTTCACTGAACAGAGGACTGGTCAGGTGTTCCCAAAATTTGGGGTTCTCACGTAATTTCTTCACGAGTATTTGCATATTGTTCTTCCATAGCGCATGGAATAGAGCCATGATGCATGACAGCAAGGGGCTGTGAAGTAGTTTGGGGTTCTAAAATCAAAATGCATAATTTATTAAAAACATTTGTTCAAACTGATAATGTGTAGTCGACCCCTGTAATGGCTGAACTGCTCTAAGGTTGAATCTCACTTGCATGTTATAAAACACCAAGGTATGCGTCTATGTGACAGTAAAATAGTTAATAGTAGTGAAGTTTATATTGACTGGAAAGTGTTGCCAAAAGTGGGAAGCAATAACTTGGTTGAAATTAGTCAATTAGTCAGAATGATACTTACACTCTTCACGGTCCCAAGGTAGTCAGCCATATAGCCTAAAATGCCTTCAAAACTATCATCTATCTCTGGTTTCTTGTCGGTCATACTCTTCTTCTCTTTGCCATCTTCCTCAGTATCCATCTTATGATCATGGTTCATCATGAAGAAGGCTTCAGTGAGCCCTGGCTGGGTGCCCACGCAAGTGGCCACAAATTCCAATATCGCGACTTTGAGTTCTAAGGTTTCATATTCGTCTCTTAAACGGTCGAGGAACATCACTCGGACTTGGTAGGCAGTCATATCTAGTGATGCGAAAAGAGACATTTGGAAGCGCTGAAAAACAGTAAGATTATCTATACTAATATTATGAAGCATCTTTGCCCTAACGGCCCTACTGTGAACATACGTTTGAACTTGCTCTATACTTAAAAATCTAAATAATATCCATATCGGGTTTACTTTCCTAATAAAACACTTCATAGTGATCTAACAGTAATCAATCAAGTGTAATTCATCTAAAATTGTGTTCTAATTAGTGAAAATGGATCAATTTGCAGTGTGAACTGTCAAAAAGTTTAAATCTCAGCTGAAGATTTTGTTTGTTTTTTTGGTTGAACGCGCTATTCTCTGGAACTACTGGTTCAAATTGAAAAATTTTGTGTTGAATAGTCCATTTATCGAGAAAAGCTTTAGGCTATATAACATCACGCTACGACCATAGGAGCGGAGCAGAAATGAAAACTGTTGCAAAAACGGGCATTTTTTTCCCTTTTCGTATTTCTCTCTTATGTGACGCAGACGAAATTGCGTGGGTCAGCTAGTTAGATATATATTTAATCAAATAAAATAGACATCATAAAATAAATGTTTTGGGCATCAATCAGTCACTATGTTACAAATGCGTTAGTTTGTTGGATAAGCTTGTTACTCTTTCACGCAAAAACTACTGAACGGATTTATAGGATACAACACATCATTTATAACCTACTGAAATACACATAAGATAATTTTTATCCCAGCAGTACGATCCCGAAATAAACGCGGGCGAAGCCGCGGGCATATGATAGTACAAAATAATTCTAAGCCATTTCCTAATCAAAAGTGATAGCCGCGCGAAAAGGCCAAGGCGTTCACTTACTGATAGGGTGACGCCTCAGCATTATTTATGTAACTACAATTTGAAATAGGATAAGAAGTATTGAGAAAGAAATAGAACACCTCAGAAAATAGTTTGGTTTCAGACCTTACCTCAGCAAATTTCTTGAGTAATCGGCAGCAAAGCACAGGCAAGCTCTTATTAAACGCGTGATTGATATAACTGGTCACTCGAGGCACGACCTTCAAGGTATCTTTCTGTTTATTCTGCGCGAAGATCAGATGCTCCAACGGCGTCACTTCGATTGCTTCCGTGACCATCGGCTTCAAGCGTAAAGCGAAGATGACAATCGCTACACAGCGCTGTATCGTTGATATGTATTGGGAACCGGTGCCTGTTATCCAGTTAGTTTCGTTTCTTATTACACTTTCTAGTTGGTCGTTACCTGGATTGAAGAATAACGTTTTCAATTAAAGTTCGTTTAAATAAGTATCATTAATCTTTTTGTAAGTGGCTGAAATCGGAACTAATGCCGCCATCAAGTTTTTTCAACGCATTTTACAAAGTATTTACTCAAATATGTTTTCGTCAATCGAGTGCCATAAGATCCAAGCAGTATTGTAACTTCAAAGCATACTTACCAACAGAAATAAACTTCAACAATTCAAGCGCATTTTCAGTGTGTAGCAGACTATAGACACAAGTTTGTTTCAGCAACGTGTTGCAGGGTTTTGTGCTCTTGGTGTCTTGCAACACGAGCGTCAAGAAATGCGCGGAACGCTGTATCATGTCGCGACGTTCACGAGTGTTGCTGTAGCGCCAGCCGTACACATTTGGAAATACTTCTCGAAGTATTAGTATAAGCCCCGGGAGGATAACTTCAGTTGTAATGCGGTCGTCGTTTGAGGCTTGCTGAAAATAAATGTATATTTTGAAAAGATTGGTAAATGACTATGTCAGCGTCACATTGTAAAAACCGGTAGATTGTAATATGACTAGAGAGATTGTAAACTCTCGAAATATTTTCAAACGAACATACTGCTTACAATATGACGTATTATTTTTCGGTAGATTATATAATCTACCGAAGTGAAAAATACCGATTAATATAACCTAACCACAAAACAACTTTATATTCCCCTAAAAAGCGTAATCGACGGAGCCCCGCTACGCGGAGTTATTTCTGTCTACAGGGTTTAAAGGAACCTAACTAACCTAACGTGGGGGTGCCCCAAGTCCCGATTATGGGGGAAGAGATACTTCTTTCGCATGCTTTTGACAATATTACGGTTTCACTCCAATAGATTACAATCTACCGAAAAATAATGCGTTATATTGTAAGCAGTATCTGTTAGGTTGACAATATTTCGAGAGTTTACAATCTCGCTAGAGAGATTACAATCTAACGTGTTTGACAATTTTACGGTGACAACTATAATTAATCATAAATTCAACAGATGTGGAAGATACACGTTTCGTCAAAACAAGAGAATACATAATTATCTTGATGGGCTAATATGTATAGTGATGATTTAACTGGACTGACTAGATGGTCTAGTGATCTCAAGCGCTATAGCTGGCCACGATTGGGTTTTGACATCGAATATTTCTCAGTAGAGCAGCTTGGAGTTAGGATTTTGTAAGCTCTCTCTGCTTTAGCCTTCAGAAATCGTTCTTAGAACATATAGAAACGGGTATTTATCGCGAATTTACCTTTAATTTAAGCCCGACGTTTCGACCGGATTGCACCAGCCGTGGTCGCGGTGGTCAAGTGAGGGTAGTTGAATAAACACCTTCACTTTGCTGTGGCGGTACCTCCACACTTCAGTCTCCCCGCGACCACGGCTGGTGCAATCCGGTCGAAACGTCGGGCTTCAATTAAAGGTAAATTCGCGATAAATACCCGTTTCTATATGTTTTATGATGTGTTCTGATCGTGAAAGTTTAAAAAAGACAATCGTTCTTAGAGTCAACATACCTCATGGAAAGCGCACAGCAGATCAATATAAGCTCCCAGGAACTTGTAAGTGCCGCTCAGTTGTTCAATCGTCACTAAGTAGGAACCAACGGCTGCCGAGTCGAAGGACGCACCGTTCGCGTATTCTATGTGGGATAGCTTATGGTTCATGACGCGCGGTAATAGTCCTGTGTTTATCAGTCTGAAAGGACGAAACAAAACATTTACAAGATACTCAGCAGACAGGCATAGGCTTTAGTTTATTGCAAATTGATTTGAGTAGCCGTTAAATCATAAAGTAGAGCTGTTGGGTGTACTGTAGCAACAGATTTTTAAGAACATCTATAAGCTATTAATTTTTTATCAGAATTCAGAGACAAGTGTTATACTTGTTCAGGAACTACTTACCTTAAATGGATCTCCTTAGGAAACACAGGCACCAAGGCAGTACAAACTTCAAGGCACTCCACCAGTAATGCTAACGGCGGTGTATCAGCCCTCATAAACCTGACCAGCACATCGAAAACCCCCTCACTGGGTCCCACCAAACTCTTCGGAATCTCCCGGTCCTCCACCAATGCTGACAACACCCCTTTCAACACTTTGGTGCCCTGGTAGATCCTTTCCAACGTCACATTGATATTATTCTGATGATGTTGCCTCCGATCCAAAGCTCTTTCAATCTGGCTGTTGAAAACTGTCCAGTACGAATACGGAGTTCGAAAATGTATCATTGTACCTTCTTTACGTTCCATTAATGTGGCTTTAGAACCTACTTCAATGCGATAAGTTGGGTTCCCGAGGGGGTAGTATTCTCTGCCAATGACAGCATCATCTGCCTGCTCAAGTGTCATTACAGGAACTGCGTTTGGATTGTAAATCTCTGTGTAGACTGGTAGGTTCTTCAGTTCACCAAGAAGCTGCATATAAAGAAAAAGAAAAAATTAAGATTAGTGCAAAGTGTTGTGAAACATGTAATGTAGAGCCGTTTTTGAGTTACTATGTAATGTAGAGTCGTTTTTGAGTTACTAAGACTTTGCTTTGCTGAAAAGCTCTTTCTATAGAGATTACAGTTTTCCACAAAATTCAGAAATACTTCTCAAACTTTTATTTATACTCACATTCAGAACACTGCACTTCCCACCCTGAGCTAGTCCACTCGCCAAGATAGAGAGTGCATTAAAATTATATGGGAAATATTCTAGCGCGGTATTCCACAACGAGACGACGCCAAAGTTCTCTTCTCTCTTGTGCAGCTTCCAGAACTGGCAGTTGATCTCCGGAGATGACAGGAGGTGGGAACAGAGCTGCATGACGCCGACTTGGTGGCTCAGTGTGCCGTCACCATCGAACTTGTCGCAGAGGTCGTTTAGAAGTCGGAATACTCGCTGTCGTGCGATTAGCGAGCACTTTGATTTATCCTGTGTACGAATGTGCGATTAGAAATTTAAATTGTTATTTACTAGTTAGGACTTATATATGTCACCGTAAAATTGTCAAACACGTTATATTACAATATAACGTGTTGCTCTCTAGCGATATTGTAATATCTCGAATTATTGTCAACTGAACATACGGAAGTATCCCTTGCCCCCATAAACGGGACTTGGGGCACCCCCCCGTTAGGTTAGTTAGGTTCCTTTAAACCCTGCACTCGGAAATAGGGGCCCCGCGAAGCGGGGCTCCGTCGACTACGCTTTTTAGGGGAATATGAAGTGTTTTAAGGTTAGGTTATATTAATCGATATTTCTCAGGAATGGTACAGTATCTTTTCCTGAGAGTGGTACCACTGGGCAAGGAGGACCCCTCCTTCTCTCCACACCGCGTGAGTTGACTACCATCGCATGCATTACACGAAAAATAATGCGTTTTATTGTAAGCAGTATGTTCATTTGACAATAATTCGAGACTTTACAATATCGCTAGTGATATTACAATATAACGTATTTGACAATTTTACGGTGACATATATATATTTTTACACAGATTCAAATGTCTAATATTTGGGTTCAATACCATGACTGAAACTCGTAAGTTGCAACAGGGATCTTTACTTTGTATAATTTATTTAATCACTACGGTGTATGAAAACACTGAAAAACCATTAGAAGACAAGGCATCCTGCTCTAGATTCATGACATTCATGTAGTGGATTCCAGCCCACTCCCACTCACCAAGAGGATGCCTATTTAAAATTGTCAAACACGTTATATTACAATATAACGTGTTGCTCTCTAGCGATATTGTAATATCTCGAATTATTGTCAACTGAACATACGGAAGTATCCCTTGCCCCCATAAACGGGACTTGGGGCACCCCCCGTTAGGTTAGTTAGGTTCCTTTAAACCCTGCACTCGGAAATAGGGGCCCCGCGAAGCGGGGCTCCGTCGACTACGCTTTTTAGGGGAATATGAAGTGTTTTAAGGTTAGGTTATATTAATCGATATTTCTCAGGAATGGTACAGTATCTTTTCCTGAGAGTGGTACCACTGGGCAAGGAGGACCCCTCCTTCTCTCCACACCGCGTGAGTTGACTACCATCGCATGCATTACACGAAAAATAATGCGTTTTATTGTAAGCAGTATGTTCATTTGACAATAATTCGAGACTTTACAATATCGCTAGTGATATTACAATATAACGTATTTGACAATTTTACGGTGACATATATATATTTTTACACAGATTCAAATGTCTAATATTTGGGTTCAAATCCATGACTGAAACTCGTAAGTTGCAACAGGGATCTTTACTTTGTATAATTTATTTAATCACTACGGTGTATGAAAACACTGAAAAACCATTAGAAGACAAGGCATCCTGCTCTAGATTCATGACATTCATGTAGTGGATTCCAGCCCACTCCCACTCACCAAGAGGATGCCTATTTATATGCTGTCGCCTGTCTATGTTATGAGAAATTCTTAAAAAGACTGGTTCAAATGTTTTATCATACTTACAGAAAAAACGGAGCTATTCAGCATTTGTAAAAGGAATTCAAACACTTGCATCCTTAGTGCTGTGGCTCCAAAGTGTTGATACTGACTCTCAAATAGTTTTACATGATGATCACTCTGCAATAGATAATTATTACATCATAAATCAAGTCAGTTAGAAAAGAAAAAGAACAGGGAGGACAGTATTTTACAGACAATGTACAACTGTTGAGAATATCACGCCGCGCGGACGCAACCGGGCGACTGCGGGCGGGGAGCAGAGGCGGCGTAGGGGGCGCTCGAGTTGCGAGCGCGCACCGGCCGACCCGGCACTGCATCATCATCCACCAAGCGATTCATTACTCCTATTTTTCTCGTCTATTCAGGATAATTTAACCGTTTGTTTTCCTCTGTAAAATCTTAATATTATACAGTCCACTATCTATCAAGACACCGCGTTTTAATCCTCTCAACACCCTGAGGATATCATCCATTCCTCATTACAGTCAATTGGAGTGCTTTTGTCCGACAATAATTGTA
Source organism: Xestia ashworthii (assembly GCA_950022955.1). Lineage (NCBI taxonomy): Eukaryota > Metazoa > Arthropoda > Insecta > Lepidoptera > Noctuidae > Xestia > Xestia ashworthii. The sequence goes on from OX465550.1 coordinate 7,521,585, forward strand.
TGAATTTTGAAGCAATTTTGTTTCAATATAAAAACATAGGAACTAATTGCAGCATTATGAAGATAAAAATAAAATAATGGTTATATAGGGTAGTGAATATATTTTGTATTTTAAATACCGGCAGAGTGAGCATCATCCAAGTGATCAGCATGGCACTGTGCTCAGCATTCATGTGCAGTTTGGAGAGCTCACACTCAACTAACTCCTTAGTACCATCTATCCATGTGGCTAAGTTGTTGCTGAAATAAAGTCAAATATACAATGCTATTATATTAAGTTGGTAAAAGAAATGAAGAATGTTTGAAACACAAGAAAATAAGGAGACAAATGGTTTTGTCAATGAGTTTCTTTCTTTGAATTTCTTATGGTTAAATGTATATAATATATATTTATTTGCTACACATATTCTTTCCCATGGTACATAAACTGGCATAACCAAATGAACAATGTTATCTTAATTGAAGTAAATATGGTTAACAATTTTTGATTTATTCCACCATCACTGCAGCCATAAAAGGAAGTCATTGTGGACAGGGAAACTGGAAAGGGTTTGCATAAGTTGTGTGGTTTTGCTACTTACATTTTCATACCATCCACAATGACCATAAAGATGCACACCTCCATGTACATGATCCTCATGCATGACTCTCTGTGTCTCTCCTCTAGAAGCTCACTATAACCTTGGCTCTTGCCAAACCCATGTTTCCGGAACAACATGAACAACTTGTTGAACTCTGACTCGGTGAATATCTCCTCTTCAGCTATATGCAGCAGGATTTGTAAGATTGCCAACTGCTCCCTCAAATTACAGTCAGCCCACTCTTGCCTTATGTTCTCATTGGAGAAATCTTTCTGCATTCTCCTTGTAGGAGGCGCTGTGTTCAATAACTTGTCAAACTGAGATATGAGGGAAGTTTTCAAGTTTTGAATTCCTATTTCTTTTACTATTTTCTTGAATTGCTCATTATACATATGATTGGGTTCGTCTCTAAACTGTACTATGTACTGTAACAGTTTAAGCAAGAATAATCTGTCAGCATAGTAGAAGGTCCACACATTTGGCAACAGGAACACTGGCCGGGTGTCAACAAATGCAACATTTTTCAGGGCATTTGCAGGGGTACCATATGATATGTCACATAGGTAATTCTTCATAATTTCCCATATTTGAAAGCAATCAACATCCTGTAAATAGTACAAGGTTAGTTATTATTAATGACAAACTTCTGAATTTATTCATGAAGTTTGTACTAAAATTGCAGAATATTACGTAGTGCTAGATGTATGCATTTTACTTACGATATAGTTTTGCAGTGTTTGCACCACACTCAACAGTTTAGTTTGATCTGCATGTTTGGTTTGCAGTTGTGAGAAACTGTCAGCTTTATGTGGCTTGTAAACAGCAAGACCTTGTTTCAGGCCTTCCACAACCTCTTTATTCCCAAGAACTGAAGCTAATTCTTCATTTGAAAAGCTCTCAGATGTGGTCCAGCGCCATAGACGCTTCCAATAGCTGTAAAATTATGACAACAACAATATAATGGCAGTATTTGATATATTATTAAAGAATAAAATAGTTTCAGTATACACACCTTATACCGTTTACGGCCATGATTGTAAATGTTACTTATGAATAAATGACTACTATTCTATTTAGCTTTACTTTCTGTTTGATTTATTTACCGCCATGGCATTTTAGGTTACAACTGTTACAAGAACAAACGGACCACAGAGTATATAATCACTCACTACGTTTAAAACTAGCAGGGGGGCGATTCTCGAGCAGTAGATATAATGTCACATTCGATAAATATCGCAAAAACTGTCAAAATATCGATTGAATGCAAATTTCCCTATTCTCGAGAAATCACTATAGATAAATATCGATGGCAAAGCGTTAGACATGCATCGAGTGATCAGGAGCACTCGATAGTGACATATCGATTGACATTTTAGAACAAAATACGAACTGAAATAAATTATTGAGTTGAGTATTGAGGTTGCTTTTGTTAAAACTTAAAACGGTGAAAATGTCTGTGGACGAATTTGTTGGCTTTTGTAGTAGATCTAATCGAGGAGGCTGAAATAGCAGAGGCAGCACCGCCACGACGACGAGCCCAATGGAGAATGGATCCATGGGACCTAAGTGATGCTTTGTTAAAAAAAAACTACTTTACGCCATTCTTGCCAGTTTTTTTTTCCGCCGGGAATAGAATTAAGCTCGTCACCAATCTTGGTCCATCGGGCTGTGGACTCTTTCATTGTGAAGGAGGCAGAGAACTTCGCCCCATGAAGTTCTGGGTCTACCTCCAAAATGCTCACCACACGAGCTTTTTGAGCTGCGCTCGGGTAAGCTTTTCTTTTTTTTGGGGAAGAGCTAATTTTTTCAATATTTACTTTTGTTCGATTCTTCACTTTTGCCATCAGAGCAATAAATTAACTCAAACTAAAACTTAACTTTCAAGGTGGACGCACACTTATCCGCGCCGAAGGAATCGACCGCGCCGAAAGAATTTTTTCTCATACATATGACGTCATCTATTCGTCCGATTCGACGCGGATAAGTGTGCGAGGTTTAGTAGGATTTCATACAAGTCATTCTAAAATTAATTCGATTCTTTCGGCGCGGTCGATTCCTTCGGCGCGGATAGGTGTGCGTCCACCTTAAAACTTTTGGCAGCTCTTGACGGAGTTGACGGCTGTTATTGACACTCCGTTCCACAAAAAGTATGCGCATGTAATGTTAAGATTAACTTTTTACATGAAAATTATTTTAAACTAGTCAAATTCATTTGACATTAACCGCTTACTGTAAAACGAACACTAAAAACATTTTATCAATCCAAATTATCAGCAAATTTGTTAATTTGAAGACAAAATAAAGTTATCGATTATCAACTCGCCAGTCGATGAAAAACGGAACGTGTTGAACGATCCTTGGCAGCGACAAAAACGATATAATCTGTGCAAAAGATTTGAATGAACGTAAAGATAATATTATCTATTACCATCTCGATTGCCAATATATCTATTGCCCACGAGAATACGGATTTTAGCACGGGATCGATATTTTTAATAGACATGACACTTATCACATGCGATATTTACGTGACTAGATATTTATCATATCACTCAAATATCGCATAAAATGAGAATTAGCTCCCAGTACATTCCGAGATAAGATATAATCACTCACAGCGCTCACAGCAATATTTTGCGTTCCGATATAAATATCACGATTTTGACAGCTAAGAGCCTGTCATTAGGCCATTTGACAGCGCTCACGGTGATATTTCTTTAGGGCATGGTCGGTGTAATCGCAAGATGGCGCGTGTCATGACGTCATCTATGACGACTCAAGGAACATCGATATTATCGCGCTTATGATCGCGCTCACGGTATCTCGGAACGGGTTTATGGACGCTCATCGCGTTTACAGTCTATCTCGGAACGCGGCCTAGATTTCTAAGTCAGTGTTTAAAACCATTGAAATCACGGCCGTGACAGCTTTAGTTCCAAAGGGTCCGTTTTGGCGCTGGCGTAGCATCGCCGGCGCCATGCGGCCATCTTGGTTTTGTTATGTCAGTGTGTGTCAAGCACATACATTATATACTCAAGTGTCATAATCAAATGACACGCTCAATAATGCGCTCATTGTCAAAAATCTTCAGAGAATTCTTGCCTCTGAGTGTATTTTCCTTAGTTTTCCTCGTATTTTACTGAGTTGAGATACACAATTTCCTCTGCAGTTTGAGACAATACTGATTGTGCATGTTAATGTGCGATTATTCGTCATGGGAATCCGAAAGTGCTGTGTAGGTGGCTGCAATGCAACAGTTAGTTTTCCCAAGAACAATTAACTTAGAAATCTGTGGATGCCTTCCTAGTGCCAACAAACTCCCTCCTCATTGGACTCAGGAAACGTGTCTATGAAAAACAGAAGAAGTTGCGTAAGGCGTTCCGCTTAGTGTAGCTGGTGAGTTTTGTTAAACTTCTTAGGTTATGTAAAAGTCGTTTTGTTCTATGTACTCAGATCAAGTAAAAAGAGGACTATTTTTTGATTACTTGATTTGAGATGTTATAAGTTTTTTTTATTAAAACTTCAATCAACTAGAAACCAACAGAACGTAAAGAACATATAGCGGATATATACAAAAAACATACAGAATGTACCTATAGGGAAAACATAAAATCAACTTCGAAATACTAAAAATTACTGTATTAACTGTATCAAATATGTTTCCAGGGTGGGATGTAATACTTGAACATAATTATTTCAAGGAACAAGATGAGGAGGATGTACATGTACTACAACTGGTGTGTATGGTTATCTAAATATAGTCCCATTTATCAGTATTATTTTACTATAAGTATGAGTACAACTCGCCAACCCGTCTTGAGCAAGCATGGTAATCAATGCTCGTGCCTTCTCTGTTGAGAAGAGGCCTTTGCCCAGCAGTGGGTCAGTTATAGGCTGGTTTTATTAAAATGAGTACAACTTATAATAATATGTATTACAGCAATATTTCTCAATTTTTCAGGGTGGTTGGTTGGTTGGTACAGTTGATCATAATTACTCAGAGGAGCAAGATTACAGTGTCATAACATCATCAGTTTTGATTGGAACGGCAGGTATAGATATACATACATAAATATCTTCTAATGTTTTAATTTTAATCCAATATAGGAAATAAGAAATTCCCTCCACTGTGGCACCCTCAGAAAATATTCTTAGCAGTGTGAGGGCTCCTTAGTGCCCCATAACTTTTGTCATGTCATCACTTAAAATTTTTTGTTGTGCGTCATGCTGATGGACCTTTTTTTACTTTATTAACGTACATTTCTTAGTTGTTGTGGCAACTGCGAGGGCTAGAATTAACAGTCCAGCAACGTAACGTCTCATATACAAAGTGTCTCCATTTCTACAGAACTGGTAGTTGTTTACTAATGTGTTCATTATTCTTATTTTCAGATAAATTACATGGTCTAGATTCTGGAGCTACAATGGCCACAACAGCTGAAGTTGTTGAATTTTTTGATGAACTGTTTGACAGTGTTAATGGCTATCCTGGTGGTGGAAAAAGGAGAAAATTAAGAGGAGCTGTAAAGAAGACTCACTACGTCATTATTTTTGGATTGACGCGATCAAAAAAATTAAATCAGTTAGTTTAAAAATGTTCATACAAATATAAACCTATAAATTATCATTTTTATTTTATTATGATTACCTGAACCTCAAAAATAAATCAACTATATGAAGGCTCCATTAAAGTATCGATATCAATGAAAAAGTCGATATAAAAGAACATCACTAGTTATCGATAACAAGATTCCTGCAATCACTATTACACTCAAATACATAACTTTATCTATATACTTCTGTCAAAATCCCGATGGCTACAACAACGCCAAAACGGACCCTTTGGAAACTCTACCAAAAAGTCACTGTCGTATCTGTAGCTAGCTACTAATATAGTAATCTGTGCCTTGAATCGTCATAGATGACGTCATGACATGCGCCATCTTGCGATTACACCGACCATGCCCCAAATAAATATCACCGTGAGCGCTGTCAAATGACCTGACGACAGCTCTTAGCTGTCATAATCGTGAAAATTAAAACGGAAAGCAAAATATTGCTGTGAGCGCTGTGAGTGATTACATCGTATCTCGGAATGCACGGTAAGAAGGAACATCGATATCGCGCTTGTGATCGCGCTCACAGTATCTCGGAACGGGTTTATGGACGCTCATAGCGTTTACAGTCTATCTCGGAACGCACTGTTAATCGGAACGCAAAATATTGATGTGAGCGCTGTGAGCAATTATTTACTAATAATACCACGGCTGTGACAGCTTTAGTTCCAAAGGGTCCGTTTTGGCGCTGGCGAAGCATCGCCGGCGCCATGCCGCCATATTGGTTTTGTTATGTCAGTGTGTGTCAAGCACATAACTTATATACTCAAGTGTCATAATCAAATGACATTTGAGTATATAATGCGCTCATTGTCAAAAATCACGGCTGTGACAGCTTTAGTTCCAAAGGGTCCGTTTTGGCGCTGGCGTAGCATCGCCGGCGCCATGCGGCCATCTTGGTTTTGTTATGTCAGTGTGTGTCAAGCACATACATTATATACTCAAGTGTCTTAATCAAATGACACTTGAGTATATAATGCGCTCATTGTCAAAAATCTTCAGAGAATTCTTGCCTCTGAGTGTATTTTCCTTAGTTTTCCTCGTATTTTACTGAGTTGAGACACACAATTTTCTCTGTAGTTTGAGACAATACTGATTGTGCATGTTAATGTGCGATTATTCGTCATGGGAATCCGAAAGTGCTGTGTAGGTGGTTGCAATGCAACAGTGAGTTTTCCCAAGAACAATTAACTTAGAAATCTGTGGATGCCTTCCTAGTGCCAACAAACTCCCTCCTCATTGGACTCAGGAAACGTGTCTATGAAAAACAGAAGAAGTTGCGTAAGGCGTTCCGCTTAGTGTAGCTGGTGAGTTTTGTTAAACTTCTTAGGTTATGTAAAAGTCGTTTTGTTCTATGTACTCAGATCAAGCAAAAAGAGGACTATTTTTTGATTACATGATTTGAGATGTTATAAGTTTTTTTTATTAAAACTTCAATCAACTAGAAACCAACAGAACGTAAAGAACATATAGCGGATATATACAAAAAACATATACAGAATGTACAGTCAGCAAAACAGTTAGGTATGCAGGCTAGCAATCTTCTTACGATTATTATAAATGTAAAAGTCTGTAAAGATCGATTTTTGTTTTACTTTCTTGCAGAAACTACTGAAAGGATTTGGATGAAATTGCAAACAGATTGATTTTAACCCTTATCCATTTATAATAGTCGTAAGAAGATTGCTAGCCTGCATACCTAACTGTTTTACTGGCTGTACCTATAGGGAAAACATAAAATCAACTTCGAAATACTAAAAATTACTGTATTAATTTAATTTATAATAATATGTATTACAGCAATATTTCTCAATTTTTCAGGGTGGTTGGTTGGTTGGTACAGTTGATCATAATTACTCCGAGGAGCAAGATTACAGTGTCATAACATCATCAGTTTTGATTGGAACGGCAGGTATAGATATACATACATAAATATCTTCTAATGTTTTAATTTTAATCCAATATAGGAAATAAGAAATTCCCTCCAATGTGGCACCCTCAGAAAATATTCTTAGCAGTGTGAGGGGCTCCTTAGTGCCCCATAACTTTTGTCATGTCATCACTTAAAATTTTTTGTTGTGCGTCATGCTGATGGACCTTTTTTTACTTTATTAACGTACATTTCTTAGTTGTTGTGGCAACTGCGAGGGCTAGAATTAACAGTCCAGCAATGTAACGTCTCATATACAAAGTGTCTCCATTTCTACAGAACTGGTATTTGTTTACTAATGTGTTCATTATTCTTATTTTCAGATAAATTACATGGTCTAGATTCTGGAGCTACAATGGCCACAACAGCTGAAGTTGTTGAATTTTTTGATGAACTGTTTGACAGTGTTAATGGCTATCCTGGTGGTGGAAAAAGGAGAAAATTAAGAGGAGCTGTAAAGAAGACTCACTACGTCATTATTTTTGGATTGACGCCATCAAAAAAATTAAATCAGTTAGTTTAAAAATGTTCATACAAATATAAACCTATAAATTATCATTTTTATTTTATTATGATTACCTGAACCTCAAAAATAAATCAACTATATGAAGGCTCCATTAAAGTATCGATATCAATGAAAAAGTCGATATAAAAGAACATCACTAGTTATCGATAACAAGATTCCTGCAATCACTATTACACCTACATACATAACTTTATCTATTTACTTCTGTCAAAACCCCGATGGCTACAACAGCGCCAAAACGGACCCTTTGGAAACTCTACCAAAACAAAAAGTCACTGTCGTATCTGTAGCTAGCTACTAATATGGTAATCTGTGAATAATACGAAACGCAGCCATAAACAAACAGAGCATAGGTCACCGTAAAATTGTCAAACACGATACCTATACATCTATATGTCACCGTAAAATTGTCAAATACGTTACATTGTAATCTCTGTAGCGATATTGTAAACTCTCGAATTATTGTCAAACGAACATACTGCTTACAATAAAACGCATTCTTTTTCGTGAAATGCATGCTATGGTAGTCAGCTCACGCGGTGTGGAGGGAAGGAGGGGTCCCCCTTGCCCAGTGGTTCCACTCTCATGAAAAGATACTGTACCATTCCTGAGAAATATGGATTAATATAACCTAATCTTAAAACAATTCATATTCCCATAAAAAGCGTAGTCGACGGAGCCCCGCTTCGCGGGGCCCCTATTTCCGAGTGCAGGGTTTAAAGGAACCTAACTAACCTAACGGGAGGGTGCCCCAAGTCCCGTTTATGGGGGCAAGAGATACTTCCGTCATGTTGAATGCCCATGCCACACCCATTCCTATCAAGATCTTAGGCTCTACACTCGAAATTGTAGACGATTATGTATACCTAGGACAAACGGTCCAGTTAGGTAGGTCGACTAATTTCGAGAAAGAGGTCAATCGTCGAATCCGACTCGGCTGGGCAGCGTTCGGGAAACTGCGCGGTATCTTCTCGTCCAACTTACCGCAGTGTCTCAAGACGAAAGTCTATGACCAGTGTGTGTTGCCAGTGATTACATACGGGACCGAAACGTGGTCGCTCACAATGGGCCTTATCAAAAGGCTTAAAGTCACCCAAAGGGCAATGGAGAGGGCTATGCTCGGAGTTTCCTTGCGTGATCGAATCAGAAATGATGACATCCGCAAGAGAACCAAGGTCACCGACGTAGCCCAAAGAATTGCTAAACTTAAGTGGCAGTGGGCAGGGCACATTGCTCGCAGAACGGATGGCCGTTGGGGCCGAAAAGTTCTGGAGTGGCGACCGCGAACCGGAAGACGATGCGTTGGAAGACCTCCCACTAGGAGGACCGATGACCTGCTGAAGGTTGCGGGAATCCGGTGGATGCGAGTCGCAAGGGACCGGTCAATGTGGCGACACTTGGGGGAGGCCTATGTCCAGCAGTGGGCGTCTTTCGGCAAAGATGTTGATACTTCCGTATGTTCAGTTGACAATAATTCGAGACTTTACAACTAGAGAGATACACGTTATATTGTAATATAACGTATTTGACAATTTTACGGTGACATACATATAATAAAATCGTTGAGACCTCGGACCAATAATCATTATTGGTCCGAAGTTGAGATCAAAAAATCTGTAGATTGAAGATTTAAAAAAATCGCCCAGGGTGACTTAAAATAAGTAACTGAACATAATAAAACCATTTTTTAAATTTTTGTTTGTTTGTTTGTTTGAACGCGCATCACGTAAAAGCTGCTACACGGATTTTGATGAAAACTTCACTAATCTATTTAAATAAACTCAGAATAACATTTAGGCTATAGAAATTATGAAAATTTTTGGAAAAAGGGGGTGAAAAGGGGGGGTAAAGTTTGTATGAAAATTTTTTTTTAGATTGTTCTAGAATCATGAAACTCAGAGTAAATACTTATTATTAATAATAAAGAAATACCTGTTTCAGCATTTTTTAAAAATTTCATCCAGAGACGTAAAAAAGAGGGTTTTGTGTTTAAAATTAATAAACTTCATACACCTATAGAACAAAATCCAATGAAGTATAAACCTTTAAAAGTTGCTGTAAATACTTCAAATCGAATACAGGTAAATATAATTTCTCAATTTTCTTGAAATTTGATTTTTGAAGTGAATACGCCCAAAATAGCGGAACTCAAGAAAATCGGCTTTCCTCGGTATAAGTAGTTGGTAATACAGAGTGGAAACGGTAAACGGGGCAGTAAGGGGAACTGCAGCTACACGAAAAAGGTCTTAGAAACAATCCATAATTTTTTCGCTAAATGTTGATCCCCATTGACAGATTTAATTTAAAAAAAAGTACAGTTAGCAAGAAAATTGCTATTTTACACAAAACATTTTTTGATGCCAATCGATCCTGTTTCTAATACTCAATAGTTAAGGAAGCTCCCCTTTCGGCCCGGTTAATCGTTTCCACCCTGTATTTACAAATAAAATAATACTACGAAGAAAATGTAGACTATACGAATGTACATCAGACATAAAGCCCGAAAAGTTACAAATACAAACGAGTTCAAATTCTACTATCTACAAATAATAAAAATGCTTTGTCCTGAAGGACTGTGATGGATCAACGCACAGCCTTTACCGCAGATTGTAGAAACCTGAAGCTTGGAGGGTGTATTTTTTGTATAATAATTTCAGAAAATCATTTCTTATCGTATGCCTATAATACGATAAGAAAGGATTTTCTGTAATTATACACCTAAGGGGGTGAAAAGGTGAGGGGCAAAGTTTGTATGAGGAAAATGTGATTCCTTGGTCCAATCTACTTCAAATTTTGCTATCAACAATATTAACGGAATTGATGGACGCGTTTCGTTTTGCACGTAAATTGATTTCAATGCATATCTTAGGAGATGCACCGTTTTAAATAACTCCGCAGTAAAATAATGATCATGTACCGGGCGCGCATTTTCATTATGCGGAAGGATGTGTATGATGTGCTCTTTGAAAATTGTATTATACTTAGGGGCTTACGACCCAATCTCTGTAACCCTCTCTTTCTCTTATTTGACGCAGACGAAGTTGCGCGGGTCAGCTAGTATTATAATATTTTAGTCGGTATTTCTCAGGAATGGTACATAATCTTTTCATGAGAGTTGTACCACTGGGCAAGGGTACAACTCCTTCCCTCCACAGCGCGTGAGTTGACTACCATCGCATGCATTTCACGAAAAATAATGCGTTTTATTGTAAGCAGTATGTTCGTTTGACAATATTTCGAGAGTTAACAATATCGCTAGAGAGATTACAATATAACGTGTTTGACAATTTTACGGTGACTTTATACAGGGTTACTGGTAATTCGACGTATTGCTTGCAGGACGTTATAGTAGGGTTATAATGCAAGAAATTAAACCACCAAATGTTCTACCGAAATTCAGTGGTTTTTGAGTTAGGTCGATTTTTAGTTTTTTATGAAAAATCCCGATGAAAAAAGATTAAATCATATAAAGCCAATTTAAAAACGATTTACGTCGCGAATGTACTGAAATTTAAGTTATTATCATAGCTGATGACGTAACAGACATTTTTGAATAATTAAAAGTTCAAAAAATCCTAAACCTTTAGCAAAAATCAGTAGGTAATGAAACAATTTTTTTTTTGTAATTTTTGCCATTCCGTCATAAAAAGATGTTTTATAGTGAAAAAAAATAATACTACGCCAGATGTACAAATTACTAGAAAAATATCCTTGTCTAATCAGCTCTCCAAAATGTTATAAATCTTATTGAAAACTCATGGACACATTGTGAAAATCGTTTTTGATTTAGTACAGGAAGGCGTTCATCTCTTAGAAGGTATTCGGAAAATCAGATTAAACAATTCCGTGAGCACTATTTTATTTTTAATCAATATCAATCACACCGGCAAAGCTGTGGGTAACTTTGTGAGCGAACATGTTAGACGAGAGCCCATGTCCAATATGTTTGCCTCAACCTTTTACGAAAAAACCGGAAAAATTGTTAATTGGTTATTGTGATTTGCCTGACCGCGTTTTCAAATAAACTCAATTTATTTTGATCTAATCAGTCTGATTTGATTTACATGATGTGAAATAGTATGTAGTTAATTTCGAATACCGAATATAATATTTTTTTTACCATTTTAAATAGCTGATAAGACAAGGATATTTTTTTTAGTAATTTGTACTGCTGGCGTAGTATTCTTTTTTATCACTATACAATATCTTTTTATTTAGAAATTGCAAAAATTACAAAAAAAAAATTGCTTTACCAGTGATTTTTACAAAGTGTTTTCGATTTTTGGAAGTTTATTTATTCAAAAAGGTCTGCAACGTCATCAGCTATCATAATAACTTCAATAGTACATTCGCGACGTAAATCGTTTATAAATTGGCTTAAATTATATAATCTGGGATTTAAAAAAAAAAAACAAAAAATCGACCTAACTCAAAAACCACTGAATTTCGGTAGAACATTTGGTGGCTTAATTTCTTGCATAATAACCCTTCTATAACGTCCTGCAAGGAATACACAGATTACTATATTAGTAGCCAGCTACAGATACGACAGTGACTTTTTGGTAGACTTTCCAAAGGGTCCGTTTTGGCGCTGTTGTAGCCATCGGGGTTTTGACAGAAGTATATACTTAGATAAAGTTATGTATTTGAGTGTAATAGTGATTGCAGGAATCTTGTTATCGATAACTAGTGATGTTCTTTTATATCGACTTTTTCATTGATATCGATACTTTAATGGAGCCTTCATATAGTTGATTTATTTTTGAGGTTCAGGTAATCATAATAAAATAAAAATGATAATTTATAGGTTTATATTTGTATGAACATTTTTAAACTAACTGATTTAATTTTTTTGATGGCGTCAATCCAAAAATAATGACGTAGTGAGTCTTCTTTACAGCTCCTCTTAATTTTCTCCTTTTTCCACCACCAGGATAGCCATTAACACTGTCAAACAGTTCATCAAAAAATTCAACAACTTCAGCTGTTGTGGCCATTGTAGCTCCAGAATCTAGACCATGTAATTTATCTGGAAATAAGAATAATGAACACATTAGTAAACAAATACCAGTTTTGTAGAAATGGAGACACTTTGGATATGAGACGTTACGTTGCTGGACTGTTAATTATAGCCCTCGCAGTTGCCACAACAACTAAGAAATGTACGTTAACATGCACAATCAGTATTGTCTCAAACTACAGAGGAAATTGTGTATCTCAACTCAGTAAAATACTAGGAAAATTAAGGAAAATACACTCAGAGGCAAGAATTCTCTGAAGATTTTTGACAATGAGCGCATTATATACTCAAGTGTCATTTGATTATGACACTTGAGTATACAGGGTGTCTCATTCAAATCGGTCAGTTCAAGCACCTACTAAAATAAATTAAAGTATGTGGAACAATGCATTTTATTCATTTCAGACATCATGTTTTATACAGACATTTACTGCTTAAGACCTACACAATCGATATCTAAATAGAAACAGTGTAGGTTTTTTTTTTTTTCAAAATAACTGGTTTCGATTCCCGAACGGAGTACAGATGTTTTTTAAAATGTATGAATGCAGTTTTTCTTGTTATTAAAATCGATGACATGGTTCCTCAGAACAGATCTTCGTATGTCTTATAGTTTCAGACTTTCCCATACTGACCGATTTGAATGAGACACACTGTATAATGTTATGTGCTTGACAGACACTGACATAACAAAACCAAGATGGCGGCATGGCGCCTGCGATGCTACGCCAGCGCCAAAACGGACCCTTTGGAACTAAAGCTGTCACAGCCGTGAATGAATACGTCGAATTATCAGTAACCCTGTTTTGTTTATGGGAAACCTAAACGTTTTGTTTCTGCGTTGCGTTTGTTTAATTTATTTCAAAAAATCTTTTGCAATAAAAAAAAAATTTTTTCATTAGGTAAGACATTCCACAGATTGAGTTTAATTATTTTTTATTTCATTATAGAAATTAGCGTTCTATTTGACTTTAGTTCTTTGGTATGTTTTTTGTTTATTTGTGTGAATTTAATGTCATTTATGGATGTCATCTGTTCTCTGTTGACATTTATCGACCGACGTCACCACATGAGGGTCGGAGCTTCACTTAATTATCAATTTTAATTTGGTAGGTTCAATGATAAAGACTTTATTTGGATAATAAGCAGTGCACGTGACGGTATTAGGCGATAATTGACGACAGTAGGCGAACGTTAAATACGGGTTTTATTTATACATTTAAATTTTTTGTTGGTTATAGCTTTACTTTCCCGGTGCTTGATTGATCAGCGACATGGCTCCAGCATATGATGCACTGAAACTTCAGCCTGATGACCCCATAGGCATCAGGGCTATACTCCTTGGTCCGCCAGGATCCGGGAAAGGCACTCAGGTAAGAAATGTCATTGTGGTCTTTGACCTTTAGCCCATTACGTTTTATATAAATGTGGATAATAGATGTCTTTGTATATGTAACTAACGAATGCAATTTATATCTTTGATCATTTTTATATTATGTAATCAGTATATTAACTATTTGAGTCTGAAGTTCTGAACTTGTTTACTTACATTAAATTGAGTATGAAAATGTTTTAATTTAATTGGATTTAGTATTCATCATCATCTACAGCCTGAATTCACCCACTGCCGGCTATACTGCTATAGGCCGCTTTTTTGTTGTGCCAGTTTCTATGTTCCTGTGCCAGTCTCACTCTCAGCCAGTTTGTTTTTACTTGTTGCCTATAAATACATTTACATAACTGAGTTATTTCTGTTTACAGGCACCTCGTCTCAAGGAAAAATACAATGTTTGTCACTTATCTACTGGAGACATGCTCCGAGAAGAAGTAACTTCAGGCTCGGAGTTGGGTCGTTCCCTTAAGAAGATCATGGATGAAGGGAAATTGGTTTCTGATGAGATGGTTGTAGACATGATTGACAAGAACCTTGATAACCCTGCTTGTAAGCATGGTTTTCTCCTTGATGGTTTCCCCAGGACTGTGCCGCAAGCTCAGAAGGTGAAATTTGTTTTGCTTTAGTCTTATCTTTTGTTTACCAACTAGTCTTCTACTATTCGACATTCCTTGCTATTCAGTCAGTGTATTTACATAATTGGACAAATAGTTATTATGTAAGATGTTTTTTTCAGTCTGTACCTAAATCCTAGTTTGTTTAAAAATACACTGCTGTTTGCCTCAATAAAAAATACAAGTAACACATTGTGTGCTGATATTTTGGTCATTATAAAATAGTAAAAATATTGCAATGGAACACATTGATATTTTTAACATTGTGATAATAATTTAATTATCTTATCTGTTATTAATGCTAGTGATAAGCCATTAAGTAAGCACATTAATAAAAAGAACGCTTTTCTTTTTGCAGTTGGATGTCCTGTTGGAAAAACGTAAAACTGCACTGGACGCTGTCATTGAGTTCGCCATTCAAGACAGCTTGCTGGTACGCAGAGTCACAGGCAGGCTTGTCCATCCAGCCAGTGGTCGCAGCTACCATGAAGAATTCGCTCCACCTAAAAAAGCCATGGTAGATGATGTCACTGGGGAACCTTTGATAAGAAGGTCGGACGACAATGTAGATGCTTTAAAAAAGCGACTCGCATCATATCATACACAGACTATACCCCTAGTGGATTATTATATGAGGAAAGGTCTTCACTGGAGGATAGATGCCGCTAACACTTCTGAGCAAGTGTTTAGCAAGATTGACTCTATCTTCAGAACTAGGATCTTTGCGAGGCACAGGGGGCCTCAGTAACTTAGAATCTAAGAAAACAAGTTTTGTACAAATCATATTTCCATATTGCAGTATGTTAACTGTCATTTGTTTGGTTTTGTGAATCTATTTCTATTTTAGAGACTATTTTTCTTGAACAAATACAGTGGACTGGAATCATGGACTTACTTGTTTGATTAATTATAGCAAGATAACAGTTTATCATAAATACTAAAACCTGCTGTGACTATAGTGAGTAATACACCATATTATTATGTTTTTACAGTTTTGCACTAATATACCAGAAATGCACCTTTCACTAAACATAACATAGTCACAACATAGTGAAAGGTGCATTTCTGGTATCTGTATCTGTACTAACTACTATAAATGGGAAAGTTAAGAGGGATGGATGCTTGTTACTCAATCACACCAGAACAGTTCAGCTATTCTGGTGTGATTGGATCTGGATGAAATTTGGCACAGACAGATTAGTCAGTTTTTTTAAACACATACAAATACATATCTATACTTCCACGCGAACGAAGTCGCGGGGAGCAGCTAGTTTTACATAGAAACAGGGTGTAAAAGAATGAAAAGCTGGTATGTTTTTAGAACTTTATAATTTTCCAATATTGTTCAGAAAAGTACTAAACATAACATGGTCAGCTCGAAGGAAAGTTAATACACATTACAGATTACATAATACCCCAGCATATTTGATCTGGAAAAATCACAAACATCAGAATGCCACATTCCAAATATCATCTATGTCAATGGTATTCTGTAGTTTCTACATTCCAGAAACAACAGCAACAAAGCTTTTATACAAGGTTAAATTAAATTAGCTAGCGAAACTCCATAGGTGCTGTAGTTACTTGATGATTCTAGAAGTGTTTTTTTTTTAAGTTTTTGAATATCTGCCTGAAATATTATATAGTAATGTTTTAATATCGAAATCGATCACGTCTGCGGATTTTTGCTAGCTAAATTAATTAACCTTATATTCATAAGTACACAAGTCAAGCCTGATTTGTAAATATACCCGATTTTTGTGGCTACTAAACCGCAGTGTCATTCTGAAATTAGTTTTCGTAGGTATAGATAGAGAGAAAGTCGCCCCTGATTTACTTCACTACTAGTGAGAGACTACATCTGAACTAGTTTATTGTCTGAATGGGATTGTTTTTGTGCACGCGAGACACACAATATACGAATGCAAGTATAGTAAGTATAATTTAGGTATTGAAATTTCGTATAAAAAACTGTCATAAAGTGTGCTTGCTTGGGTATTGTATTGTTTTATGAATTAGATACAATTTTGATAGCTAATATACTTACTAAGTAATACCTATACTCTCAGACCAAATAAAAAACCAAGACAGCGCTGCGAAGAATAAAGTGAGGCCAGCGCAAAACTACGTCTCGCTCTGTGCATACACTCAAACGTACACATTTTCATCAAACTACAATTAAACTACGTCTCAATAAATGCACATGTTTACGAAACCGGCCTCACTTCTCTGTTCGCAGAGTTCCGACTTAACTTTTTATTTGGTCTGAGCCTACACTATAACAATCCGTTTAAAGCCAATACTGACTGGGAACATTTAATGACAACTGCGTGCTGTGTTGCACTGGGCTTGGTAGATCTCCGTCAGCCCTTCGACTCTGCAGAAAACTAGAGGTACTCCTCTAGGTTTAGGGGTTTAAAATGACTGCTTTAGCAAAATCATAATTTGCATCACGTTAAAAAAATTAAATTACCTACCTAATCCTTCCTTCCTTCCTTCCTATTACCTAATCCTTAATGAATAATGATGATTTAATATGTAATAATTCCTTTAATGTAATGATGATTTATAATATTGTCACGGTTTATGCACCATCTCTTCCTACCAATTTGTACGCCACGATATGCGGCTGAACATGTTAGAACTTATCTGTATAACATTATTATCTTGCATGCAATGTATCATGTACACCATGTTTAAACAAATAAATTTTTACTTACTTACTAAATGGACTTTATACTTATGACTATAAAGTCCATTTGAAGAATTTAAAATTTTAACGTGATTCTTATTATGATTCTACTAAAACGGCCATTTTAGGCCCGCAGAGCACTGGATTTTTTGATGACATTGAATAGCTATTTACTTAATTTTACTATTAGTGCCGTGCGGTTTTTCGAACTTCCTCAAGCGCGGTAGCGTGATCGTTTTATCGCTCGCGTTTACAATTTAAAACAGATGATAAAGTTTACTTTCCAATGGCGTCAGATAATCCAGTGCTTTTAAGCTTTACGATCTTTTCAGTATCGCTGATCCTTTGTTTGCTGGTCGTGAATGCAGATAGCCCATGCAAATATTCTGCCATGTACGGTCTAACAAGCTATTTGGTTATTTTACAGTTTAACCCACAAATTACATTGTAAAATATAAACCAAATGGCTTGTTCGACCGTACGAGTAACACACTATTTAAATAGAGTTCAAAACTTATCAACACCCCATATCAACTCGACTCGACTCCAATATTCGTCTCGAAGTCAACTTTCTGTGAAGACGTCGGCTCGGCCTTCGTTAGTCAACAACACGTCGTCGAATAAAAGAAGATCTTGTCCGTAATCTGTGGAGTATGTGAGATGAACGGACGCCAACACATCAAGGTGCTAGAATCTGTCAAATTTCTTTAAAAGATTTTCAACTTTGTTGAATTTCTTTAAAACATTTTCAACATTGTTGCTAAACCATTAGGTTCAAGGTTGATTGGGAAAATTCGACTGTTTCGGGTAGCTTGATGTACAAGTATCTGATTAATGTCAAACACAAACCTAAATGTGTGTTAATGGACTTTGGCCGTGTTAGTTTAAAGTAAAACAAATAAATAAATCATCTGATATACAATAGGTTAAATCAATAAATCTATCTACATGTTGGCCAAGAGCCATCAATGAGGACCGTTAGTCTATTATAAGTGATGGTTTATGTACGTCAGCACATCACTACAATGTTTAGGTACTGGGTAGGTATTGAAAGTTTTATTGTACGCTACACGACATAAAGCTCACATTCCAATGAGTAAAATCGGTGTCGAGTTGTTAAAGTGTAATATGCCCCTTACATAAAGACATTGTTAAGACCTACCATCTATTTTTATTACAATAAGGAGTCGATTACAGGTAAAAATTTATAAAATTCATTACTGGGTAATTTCACAGCCGTATATTATATTTGCACTATTAGGAATCGAGATTTTAAGATGATTTGAAACGTTATATGTATGGGGGGGGGGGGGGCATAGGGTAGTTACAAAGTTTATAATGTTGGTACACCGTACACCTTAAATCTATGTCGCTGGTTATCAATGCGTATTAACTATTCAGAAAATTTTGTCTTATATACGGTAGACATAATTATAAATATAAGCATCGCTATTGTGTAGGTATACTACCTACTTATTTACAATATTTTAAAACATAAGTATCTAACGGTAACTTATGAGAGGAAATAAATACTTAAGAGAAAATTAAATTACAGTTTAAAACTCCCGGTTTCTCGAACAAAGATCAATAAAAAGGTAATATGTCAAAATTAATTTTGATTGGTGATCATAATCCAATCACAATATTATGACATCATGCCTTTAAGGCTGATGCTTCAGGGTATCCCGCGAAATTCAAATTTTCTTACGTTTTTTGCAATTTGCAGGCCAGTGCTAAGTTGTATGTTGATTAAAATATCGTTCGCGACTAAGACGTACCTATGTAGTTACAGAATTATTATTATCAAAATCACCAATACAACCCTCTAAGTTCATAAAGGTCGAGGAACAATTTTGACTTTGAAAAAACAGTTCCTAGACCTTGTATGGATGTAATGGATAAAAGAAATCAACTGCAGTGCAGTCATTATAACGTGTCAAGGTTACTTATTTCGGTTATGTTAAGGTTAAGGTAATAGCTATTATGGCACATGGCACTAGTTCTGTAATGTAAACAGCGCTAAAGTCAATGAAAGGTTATCAATGATAATTTAACTTATTAAATCATAATGATAGCATGCAAGCTTATACGAATGAAATAAAACACAAAATAAATGGACCGATTCAGTGTAATTGTGATCATTTTCAATAAGTATAAACGTAATTTTATACAAAAGAACAATTATTATTATAATAGTAGGTACAATTTATATGTAGATTTGACTTTACATTACAACAATGAGACGCGGTTAGGTACTGAGGCGAAACAAAAATAAAATAAAGTGACATAATAAAAAAATATAAAAGCAAATGAAACTTCATGATACGCTAAAATTGATAGTACCTAGTTAGATCGTAAAAATAATTCACGTCGACTAGCAAAACACATTAACATAAGTGCAATCCTCGAAGTATTACACTAGTTTATTTAAAAAATATCATTTAGATTTTAATTTACTTGTAATAACGTATTATTTGCACCAAATGACGTATTCTATGATACTTAGATATGATAATAACAAATGATATGAAAACGATCGATCATAAAATAATCGTGGCTGACCACTGACAAAGGGGGAAAACAGTACTAAACAGTCTGTCATGGGGAATTGAGACGTAAAACACGAATGAACACCGAAAGCTCAACTAGGATCAAATAAATAACTATATTTAAAAATAAACGTAGATTATATACAGAAATGATACGATCCAGTCACAGCTACTTAACAACGTCCTACGCCACTATATATAGCTTTGGATAATCGTAACGACAACACGTTTGGGCTAAAACTAATTTACAATAAAGCTTTTTAGAACAACATTTACATACATTGAAAATATTAACAAGTGGGTTCCGGGGCGTTCGCTACTGGTGCTAGAATACAACTTTAATATCTACACCTTTACCGAATATGATTACGAAGAAGACTATCTGAGGCACTTGGTCTAAAAATTTACCAGATTTTGTGACGGTCAGGTCTTCTACACATACCCATATTTCAAGCTAACTGGGTGGCTGACCTAAGATGTCAATAAAAAACGAGCACTAGATGTATTTCTGCCAAACTGTGTATAGACTCCGCCAAACTAAATCGTTTTGGGAACAATGGGGGAAGGTAACTGAAACTAATGGCGCTGTCATAGCTAGCTCCAAACATCGTCATTGAAAAACTGTTAAATGTTTCAAAATAGCTTCATGGCATTGGTCAGCTTGGGACCTAGCTATGTATACGCCATCTACAATAACCTTTGACCGAGCTTCCCCACAGGCTGATAGTCTAGTACCGGTTGGTTGTGACGGTGCACGGTGCGACCGTGACGCGACGTGGTCAGGAGATGAGTCGCGTTAGCTCAGTGCTCGTGAAGGCGGTCGTGCGAGCGGCTCGATGAGCGGGACGTCTTGCGCTGGTCCAGGTAAGCCGCCGGCGCCCAGCCCTCGCCCTGACCCGCTGGGGAGACAGATAAAATAAATTAAAACATTTGTTATGCTAAGTTACCTTTGACCATGAGGGAGGAGCTCGTGGCTAGTCGGGTCGATCTTCTTGCTTAAGTTGGTCCGTGCCCGTGGAAGAGTGAGCACCCATTATATGTATACCGTTTTTACTTCGTGCCTCGGAAAGCACGTTATGCCATTGGTCCCCGCTGTCATTTTGTAGATCTTTGACAGTCGTTACAGGTGGTCAGTGACAGTCTGACAACCATTCTTATCTGGGTTGTGGAGGTCAGATAGGCAGGCGTTCCATATAAACTACTGATATTTAGTTGCATCTGGACTCGACCCCAACATTATGTAGTTCGCAAAAGGCTAGGATGATGACCTTTGACCATGGCATGCGCATGTCAGCGTTGCCAATTCGTAATAGGTATTTTACTGGGGTCAGCTAGTCTTTGTATGAAAACTTGTTTTGCGGTCATATCGGTACCGCAGTGCACTTCTGATTTTGCAATGTAGCGTAACTTTCACTTTTTTAAAGAGATTACCTTCATCAAAAGGAATGTGTTATGAATGTGAAATGTGATTTCTGCCAACCTGTACAGGCCCGCATGGTGATGGCGGTTCGCACCCTACCTTACTGAGGGGCTTGTGTCCCAGCAGTGGGAATGTTATATGATTAAAGTAGCACAGGATACATATTGGACGTGACATGTAATGAAATTATGTTGGAAATGAAATAGTGTTTCTAGGAAAAAAATACAATGTCAATCGTGTTTGTAATACCTAGACAGTACGTTTGTTTCCGATGTTTTCGATGTAAGATAGTTATTCTGCAGCAGTGTGGTATGTGTAGTGTAGGTACGTACCCGCAAGCCGCACGTACCACCAGCCGGCGCAGCCCACCTTGAGCAGCTCGGCATGCTGCCCCTCCCGCAGCGACACCTCGCTGGGTCCCACCGCCGTGTACTCCGACAGCGCCACCAGCGCGCACCCCACCGCCTGACACATCACACACCTCTTACTACCGACACACTCACTCATCACCGAGTACCGACTAGCGTGCTATGTATTGCTTTTAATACTGAGATGTCGACGGTGAAAAATCGAAATGTCAAAAGAAACATTAAGCGTGCTGTTGGTAATCAACTTTTGGTGCTGAACCGAACGTTGCAAATAAAACAGCGCGCTCAATGTCTCTTACGAGTTCCACGGTCGATGTTTCACTGTGGCTACGGATCCTTTCAATTTCAACGGTTGTTGCAACTTCGTAAGCGAAACTTGTTCGCGATGATGTAATTTAATAATGTAGGTAAAAGGCATGAGTGCATAAAGGAGGATGGGCAAAATGTAGAGAACCTGCCCGCGTTCCTCATGCATGACCGATATTTTATTTCATTGCAGTCAGTCTTGAATGTCTATTGAACCCTTATAGTTTTAGCTTTAAACCGAGCTAGTTGCATCGGAAGGTATAATCATTGCAATAGGTAATTGCGATGCCTGTTTGTTATTGGTGGTGGAGTATTGTGACCAACATCCTTTTTTTACATTTACTTTAAAAATGTTGAAATTATGAAAGCTGGTAACAATAAATAATGTATGTTTCAATCTTGTTGCACCAATCGTTGAATTAAAAGAACTCTTCAGGTTGTCATGGATTCCAGTTTATGTTTTTCTACTGCATGTTTTAAATGTTGCCTCGACTTTGGTTCCACGGAATAATAAGCCCCTTCGTACACAAGTTCGTACACGAGTCGCGTCGCCGACATTATGGCCTTGTTGCCTTGTTTACGAAGGGGCTAAATGTTTGGTTCCAATGTAGGTCCAGAAATATGTGTGTTGTGTACTGTCGTGATTCTAGCGTTGTATTAATGACTGTAGCAATCATAATGTATTAAGTAAATAGACACACCATTCATCCTGTACATCGATCACCACTGGTCAAACAGAGAGCGTAGAGCCACATTGCTGTCACATATCAACCCATTATTTTACAACGGCTATAATGCAAACTACTTTGGCTTACTAAAAGCCATTTTGCCACGTTCACTTAAACTACCCTCGATTTAGGAATTTTTGAACGGCTAAGATAATATGCGTCGTCTTTTAACGTAACATGTTGGTAATGAGCTTAATATTTGACAGCAATTTGACTCTGCCCCAAAACACAAACATGCATTTAAATTCTGTAAAGTACTTTGTACAAAAAGTTTCCTTTTTGTGTTTTCCATCTACAAGTAGTTTGATGTTTGACCAGACCATGCATGTTAGTAAAGCGATTAGTAGTACATTAGATAACACTCATAAGTAATTAATATATTAATCAAATAATTGGGTAAACAGTTATTGTAGTCATGAACGACAGTATTGACAGTTATAAATACTTTAGAAGATAGATATAGAATTATGTTGACATCAAACGTATATATTACATAACGATTTTATTATATGTATAGATAATATATAAATATAGGTAGACAGTTTTCAAGGTATATAGTCGCACTAAACACTCTAGTAATATGTAGTTATAACTATTTATAGAAATACGTCCATAAGTCCAGTTGATTGGGTGCTAATAATTTTAAAAGTGATTCTCGTATTATGAGCTTACGAAATAATTTATGAGTACCTACCCAGTAGATTAATTTGAAAGTAGATAGGTGCATTGCTGTGGTTAAAAATCATAATATGATTAGTGATTAGCTCATCGTGCGGGTAATTTGTGAGTAATGAATATAATATGTACCTAGGTAGATTAATTTATAATCATAGTAATACTTTGAATAACAAGTTAATACTATAATTCCAGCATTAGGTTTTTTATTATAACTGAATGATGTTGTAATATGAGTCAGTGGGTGGGACACTTACCTAATGGGGAATATAGGGTGTTTTAGGTGTAGTGTTTAAGTAGGTATTTTATTTTATTTTTTACAATACTGTAATATTAAGTACTGTTCTATTACTGTAGAACAAAGACTATAAAACCACTTGACTGCGCATACAGTGCCCCGACGCATGAAAACTATTAGTAATTTTGCACCTTTATGTAGGCGACGGTACTAGTAACCATTTTAGTTGTGCCCAATTGTTTATTTATTTATACAATTTAAAACGCATAAAATGCCTAAATGCGCGGTAAACTGGTTTGGGAAATATTCCAAGACATCTAGTTACAAAAAGGATAGGCATACCTTTTCATCAGTAGGTAAGTAAACACTACGAAATTATTTTTTAATTTAATCAGATTAAGAGCAACCGCAGGGGTCTATTTAAAATGGTAGAGTGTGAAAGAACACACGAAACAGTGACCCGCGTTTATGTCTTTTGGAAAAGTCCCTTTCTTTCACTAGGAAATTCTAATTCTTTTATCCCTTTCTCCCCCTTTGTACTTTTATCGTAAAAATCAGAGCCGTTACCTTTTTAATGGCTGAAGTTGATATCGATAAAAATAAAATTAAACATCATACAATTTTTATACTTATTACTTTAAGAAATACGAAATATAATTCTGTCTATTTTATAAGATCGTTATTACAATCTCTAATTGGGTATAATTTATTTCGGGATATTAATTATAATCAATATGAAATAGAATCAACAAATCATTGTATTTTATGAGGAAGATGCATAATTCAGAAATAATTATGTAGACGCTAATTTATCATTTTTGACTGAGATCTATCAAGACCCTAAAACTATAATTCGAAAAACATATTTAATTCATTTTAAAAATCAATAAGAAACAATTGTTGTTTTTCTTTTTGTTATTGACTGATTTTGATTAAATTTTGTTATGTGATTTTTAATGAGTATTTTTTTTTTATTTTAAGATCCATTTTATCGATATCGACAATTTTCCTTAGACAAGTCGTGCAATCCCTAACCAGACATACCTACGCAACTTGACCTTGAACTGACCAATTGCAGCCGCGCATTTTTCCTCGTCCCCCGGCCCGCGGTAGTGAGTTGTGTTCTTAGAAGAAATCGGCCTATAAGCTTTCTAGTGGTTATATACTCTATGCTGTAGAAGCATTGTGTTGTGTACCAACTGTATTGTTACCATGAATGTCTTTAATTAATGTAATTGGTTTTAATTCAAATAAATTTAAAGTTTCTATCTCTAACTTAAAATAGGTTTGTAAGCTCATAATACGTGAGAAATCAATTTTCAGAT
Source organism: Xestia ashworthii (assembly GCA_950022955.1). Lineage (NCBI taxonomy): Eukaryota > Metazoa > Arthropoda > Insecta > Lepidoptera > Noctuidae > Xestia > Xestia ashworthii. The sequence goes on from OX465550.1 coordinate 7,546,565, forward strand.
AAAATAAATACATAGGTAGTATAAGTAGTATCAGAAATCGTGTCACACTGAAGTAAACAAAACATTACAGTAAAGCTATTTGATTGCACGTCCAAAGCGGTGGTCAGTGAATGATGCAAGCTGTGATGCTGTGATGCCGTGCTCAGCTGTGTCCAATCACGCTACATAATAGTCTCTTCTTAGCCTCGTTGGTCATTACTTAGACTGCATCAATTTTGAATAAAGACTATAAATACACGAAGATTCACGTTTATATAAATACAGCATAAGTTTGCACTAAATTATTCATTGGTTCTAGATTGTGCACAAAATATTGCGCAATTTTAATCAAGCGAGGTATTTATGCCCCAAAATATATTTACGTAACATAATACGGAAGATATATATGTATGTATTACATAATATACAGTGTGTTTCCGCTAAATGTTTCATGATATTGTAATACAAAGATAAAAATAATAATATTTATCGACACTGATGTATAACATTTAATCGAAGCAAGCGCATAATTTAACATAAAACCAATAAGCACACTGACAATGAGTGACATAACAAACAAAACATGACTTACACGATAGTTAATGTTCAGCGAAACAACCGAAATATCCACGTTCTCTTTGGTTAGATAGTTTAAGCTTTGGATATAAACTCAGTCTTTTCATTATGTACAAAGCCTCTACTGGCTGTATGCTCGCAACATTTATATAATTCAGTACTGTGACACGTAAAACGTGGATGTGGCTTGTGCGGAGCCGGCCACTGAAAAGAACTGAACCATTCTGTGGATGGTTCCGTTGAGACCGACTGCGACGGCCTCCGTCACCTGTAGAACAATACAACTTAGAGCATGGCGTTCGTTACACGTCGCCTGGTCAGTGGACAGTAGCACACGTCACACCTCTCTCGGTAAGTGTACGTGTGAGGTGCCGAGTGGACCGTGCAGTTACTAAATTCATAAGTTTTCAGTGCTAGTGTCGCTAAATCATTTAAAAGGAACTAAAAGCGATGATGGCTAACTTAACTTTTATGCTGTGAGGGCGTGAAACCTATTTGGACTAGGGCAGGACGTTATGATTTTAATCGTGTATCGAGAATTTGTAGTATTTACATAATTTACACGACTAGATCTAAGTAAGCAGATACTGCAAATTCTCTGACGATGCGCATGTTCTACCACCGTTTGACCAATATATTTTATCTTGATCCCGTATCCATAATTTTAGACAGTAATGTTATCGGGAAGCATCATGTGCGTGGGGTTGCCAGCGTTGTCATGCGCTACCCGTGACTATTCAGCCCGCATTCCTTTAAAAATACACTTTACACTTACATAAAGAGTGGGTTTCACTTCACTCAACACTGCAAACCCAAAATTAGTTGGCATTAATTTAAAAGACCCACGTTTTAGTAAAGCTACCCCGACAGTAAGCACTACAGTCATAAGTTAGTAGTCGTTACCGGAGAGGACAACTGACATTTACTGTGAACATAAGTTATTATTTTATTGACAGGTAAATTTTATCTTTATCAATTCCATACACCGACATAAACTCCCCAAACAAATCACATTTAACAAAACAAAATCATTCCTAAATTTTATCAGATCAACATTTGAATGCAATAACAATTTAATTAATTAATTCTTTAATAGGGATTGTTGATTGACTAAGGATATTTTCAGTATTAACAAGTCTACTCTTCAATCAAAAAGGTCATTTGCCGTCAGATGTGTTAGGCAGACATCCGCGACGATCGATCCGCGTGCGGATCTATTTCTGGAATTTTCAAAGAACTTCGCTCAATTCGCTTGACGGTTTGGTCAAACTGGTACGAACAAGTTAGACCTGGTGCGGGCACTGGATTTTGACAGATACTTGAGCTATCTGCCAGTCTGGTGTCCGGAGCCACGGAAGCAAGCTATCCGGCTCGAAGGACCAATGTTTGGGATTGGTGTCTCTTCAATGAAACAAGTGACCGTTAGATCTTGCAAGCGAGCGGGCCATAATTATATTGTTAGTGTTTCCGACCGGGGTGGAATTTACCTACATATTATACAGTCCACTGGTTTCACCAATCCCAAACATCGCCGCGGTTAGCCAGAATGTTAGCTCACTGTATATGTAGCCTTAGTCAATCTACCGTCCTCGTCCACAACCTACCCTGGCAAATAGTTACATACACATTAGGCACTCGTACACTAGTGTAGTACATACCGGCGGATGTTCAGGCTCGTCATCGTCGTCGTCGGAGGGGTCGGTGGACCAGCACGGCTCGTCGTGCGTGTCGCAGGACGCCGTGCGCGTCGGGTTGGGGACCACGACTGCAGGCTTCGTGGGCAGCGCGGCCGGCGGGCCCAGGTCCCATGAACTGGTTTGGATTAGTGTTCTGTGGGGAAGGTGCGGTCGTCAGTGTTGAAATTAGGTTTCAGTTGAATGGCAAACATGAAATGCTGGTTAAACAAAAACTGGGTTTTTTTTGTATGTAGAATATAGACGACGATAAGCAAAGCGGAATTGTATCCAGGAGGATTCAGTTTCTGTGCACCCAGGCGCGCTTCACGTCACACAGCCGAGCTAGGAGATGTATACCTGTGCTGCGCGCTGTACTGGCGCACTCGCTCGCCCTTGAGCTCGTTGAGCTGTTCCAGCAGTACTCGCTTGACGCGCTCGACCCAGGCGCGCTTCACGTCACACAGCCGAGCTAGGAGATGTATACCTGTGCTGCGCGCTGTACTGGCGCACTCGCTCGCCCTTGAGCTCGTTGAGCTGTTCCAGCAGTACTCGCTTGACGCGCTCGACCCAGGCGCGCTTCACGTCACACAGCCGAGCTAGGAGATGTATACCTGTGCTGCGCGCTGTACTGGCGCACTCGCTCGCCCTTGAGCTCGTTGAGCTGTTCCAGCAGTACTCGCTTGACGCGCTCGACCCAGGCGCGCTTCACGTCACACAGCCGAGCTAGGAGATGTATACCTGTGCTGCGCGCTGTACTGGCGCACTCGCTCGCCCTTGAGCTCGTTGAGCTGTTCCAGCAGTACTCGCTTGACGCGCTCGACCCAGGCGCGCTTCACGTCGGCGCTGGCGGCTGTCAGCGTGTGCACCTCGGAGCGTCCCTGACGCCACACTTCAAACTTGCGCACGTCGCCCTTCACTGACTCCGTCAAACCGATTTGTGACATCTGTGTGGCAATAGGGGTTGAATTGCAGTTATATTGATAGACCGTCTATAAAGGTTGTAAATACACACTAACCCACCTAACGAAGCCGAGAGGCACTTGTTCTACCCGTCATTGCGATATTTTTTGCTCTCTAGATCATACTATTACTTACCACATTGGGGTTTTGTTTTTAATACATACAAGTTTTTAATGTTATAACTTTACTTTAAATACCTCTACGACTTCCGTACCATTCAAGTATACAATACATTCATCAGTAAAATATGCTAAGTGCGTTACATTGAGTCCTACCATAAAACGTCATTTTTCACCTTAGTAAAAAGTCTCTTCTCAGCAATAATTTTTGCGAAAAGTTACCAAGTTTGTGATTCTTATTATTTTCCTATTATGATTCTGCTAAAGTTGCTATTTAAGGCTCCCAGCTCTATCGGCTATAAGATGTAAATTAAGTTAATCTCACCTGTAAGTCATGTTTGAAGTGATAGGTGGCCTTATTATGACTGTTCTTGGTACCAGGCTTGCAGAACAGCATCGCCTTCTCGTAGAGGAAGATGTGTCGCCGCCGCGGACGTATCCGCAGTCGCAGGTCGCGTTTGTTCTCTGATACCACCAAGAATGAACCCTGCATGAGGAGCTCGCCTTGCTGACTTAGATCCAGCTGGGGAGAAAGAATATTATGATGGTATTTAGATAATGTGCTCTATATGGAATATCTGTAGGCTTGCCATTTACGCGTGATGTATTAACAAACACTCAAGAACATAAAAAGCAACCGTAACATCAGCTACGGTTACTTTTGTATGTAAACCTAAAGATGAATGATGATTGGAATCATCCAATAGTAATCTTAAGGTTTCTGTAAACGGTCAGGCACTGTCTACCAGATAGATCCAAAAACTAGGATAGATTTATCAAGAGGTGGTGATTTTAAGAAAGCGCATAAATTGAAAGGCCTCTAGTTAGACCGTGAACCGATTTCAATCTACAAAGTTTGGAGTGGCAAGTCGCGTATCTAAATTGAAATACTACTTTTCACAAGCAATATCCATACAATAAACACATCAATATTATGAAAGTGGCAACAAAATCAGCAGGTAATTGAGTTTATAACTGTATCGCATGCCGTAGTGCAAACATGCATACGGTAATGAGCTAATCTTCTGGTCTATAATGACATGCTTGACTAACTGTACCTTGATATCGTTTTTACTTTGCACGCTAATTTGAGCCTTATTTACGATGGTATTAAGGCATCAACTTCGCATGATTGATTAAGGCTGATGCTGCAGGGTAGCTCGCGAATTTTTTTTTTTTACGTTTTTTGCAGTTTACAGGGCAGTGCTGGTAGTATGTTGATGAAAATATGATTCGCGGCTGTAGTACGTATGGAGTTAAAGAATTATCATCATCAAAATCATCAATGCAACCCTCCAAGTTCATAAAGGTCGAGGAATGTCTTTGACCTTGACAAAAGTCATCAACATACAACCTAGCACTGGCCTATAAATTGCAAAAACGTAAGAAAATTTGAATTTCGCTGGCTACCCTGGAGCTTCCAATGTAACTTCGTACAAGGTTTTAAGTATTTGGGTAAGTAGGTACTATAACATAATTATAAACTTCACGCCTATAATCCCCGAAGAGTAAGGTAGAGCGACCAAAGTACACCCATAAACCAAGGGGGGATAAATCCAAACTCCCAAACTGAGTTACTACTACGGCGCGGCGTCCTCATTATAGCCAATGGATTTGGATGAAATTTTGCACACAGATTGTTTATAACCTCGGTTAAAACATAGGATACTTTTTATCCCGGTAGTAAGAACCTATGGGACAATTATCAAACCCCACGCGGGCGAAGCCGCTGGCAGCAGCTAGTATACTATGATTCTCTTTCGTGGTAGCGCAGAGCTCTTTGCGACCACTAGAGCACCGAGTCAGATACTGTGGGATTTTTATAATTATTTGGGTAGGTATATGTATCCTACAGTTTGTCTCTGCATCACTCAAAGGTTAACTGGTAGAGTGAAATTTTAATTAAGACTGCGCCTCTGTACTTTATGTGTGCTTAGAGTATTAAATAAATGAATAAATATATATTTCACTAAGTTAACGTTAACGTTGCCACAGTGTGCGAAAAGATAATGTTAAAGGCGACATGATGGAATCATATTTTAGCATAATTTCACGCTTCAGTTAAGTTTCTCGAAATTCCATAATGTAGGTAATCGAGATAAGTCGTTTATATTCAAAGTGGATATCTAAAATTGCTATTGACACGGAAGTGCTCAATTTTCTAATTCGATCCGTCCTTGAGTATAGGCAGTTCAGTTAGGTTTTTAAGTTCCTATTTGCTAAATGTTTGCAGGCTGACAAAGGGTTTTTATGTTATTCGTTAGGTATGTAACTTTTATTTGGGCCTAAAAGTATTTTTACCAAAGACATTCATATATTTACGAGCAGCAGACGGGACTAGACGAAGGAAATCGTAAAGTAATACTTGTTACTATCTAAGTAACAAATCGGGTCTGTCTTGTGTCATACCCGCTCGTCAGGTAGCATAGCATCTGTGTTAAAATCGAAATAGTCGGGCTCAACATTTTTGCATGAAAATCTTACCATCATCCGCTCTATAAGTCTTTCAAATCTCTTTGATTTTTACAGACTAATTTAAACGAGATACTTCATTGGTTAACTACTAAAACATACCAAACGGCTAAACGTATTCTGTTCGCATTTTTTTTATGCAATAGTTTTTGCCCCCGTCTTCGCCCGTGTTAGTGTCGAAAATTATTCCACGGGAATATCCCACGCCTGGATAACGATTCTATCTCCCAACCCAGGTCATGGTTCAACTATGTGCTATTTCATCGAAATTTACCAAAAGGGATTAATTCTAATTTTTATAATACATACACTTACAGGGACGCCAGTGATGGCGATTTGATGCATGGAGTCATTGACGCACTTGAGCACGACAAGCATGCAGTCCAGCGCTGACTGTAGCCCTGTCGTCATCGACCCGCACTCGCCGTACCGAAGCAGATCCTGCGAACAAAACATCTGGTAAGCATTCAAGCAGGCGTTACTTTCTGTAATTTGTTATTTATTCTCAATACTGATCTCCAAACGGTGAAGGCAAACATCGTGAGGAAACTAACAAATTCTAGAAAGAAAAAATCGTAAACATGTGACCTTTACCAATCTGCACTAGGGCAATAATCCACTACGCGGGGATTATGGTCCTCATCCCAATAGTGGAAACGTTACTGTAGTAGATTATTTTAAGTATTCAAACGAACCGGGTAAATGTTTTGTTAGTTCCTTCCCGTATGGAAAACGTTATTATGTGAGTAATAACGTGGGTGGAGTTTATCGCAACCATATTGGATTAAAAAAGCAAATAGGAAAGATTACAATGACTGTTGAAGTTGGTTGTAAACCGCATAAGGGCAGAGTCTGAACAATGGTAAAATTCGTCATGTTTAGTTCATTACTTATTCAGTAAGCGTAGGGCGATAAAACTAATCTTTTCGATGATCGATACACATACTTTGTCAGGTAAGGCCTGCATTTAGGTTCAATTCTGCTTGACAGAGCTAGACAGGGTCACAAAGACTGCAGAGAAGATAAATAGACGATCAAAGATCTACCTAAGAAAATGGCCCAAAACACTATATAGGTAGTATCAATGTATGATTTCTAAGCATAAATATGTAGTGGAAAAATCTCATTGAACAAACAGCAACAGACAAGAGCGTTACTGTCCGTTAAAAAGACTTGAGTCAAGAAGAAGACTGCTGTAACCTAAGTAAACGTAAGAGTACTGACCTTCAACAGCAGTTGGTACTTGGTAATCCGCTGCACCGGCTTGAGCAGGTAAGCTGCGAGAGGAAGCTTGTGTCCCAGTCGCAGCTGACAAGCTTGCAGGAACAGATGAGTGTCTACTAGCGTCTCGCGCAGTCGCTCTGACCGCGGGATGTTCTGGCAGTAGTAGCTGTATAGCCGGAAGAATGTGTCCCTCTGGTGATGGAAAAAAGAAAACACTGAATTAGAGGAAGATTTCTTCGATAAGGAGCATGAAAGATTACTATTACTTACCGACTTAAAATTGCACAATTTACCAAACCGTGACTTAGCAGAAGTCACTTATATGCAATGCTTACTAGCGCAGAACAAACATAAACAGAGCAAAGTGAGAATATTTAGGTGAAAAAAATCATCAGATAGTTTGATTAACTAATTAAGTATAAGTGTTGAAAGGGTAAATATAAGTGGAAACGGAAAGGTTGTAAGGAAGCGATCCATAAGTTCCTTGAAATAGTCTGCTATTTAGTAACGCAGGAAACCGGAATAATGAAGGTCTTATGATTGTATTTACGGACAAAACAATAATCCGAATTAAGTACCTATCATCAATGAAAATACACGAGATTGTAAACAAAGATAAATAAACGTACCTTTTCAACAAAACATAAGGCAACGAGTTCTGTCGCAGAAATAGATTTCTCTAAATCCTTTAGGAACACGTCTTGGTGGAATGTGAACAATTCGTGTAAGTTGCCGAACAAAACATCGGCCTGTCCAACTAGTGCTGCAGGCAACAGGTGCTGGTTCTCTGCCTTTTCTATCTCTTCTTTGTAACCCTGAAAGAAGAAAGAGTAAAGGAATTATATCCTCGGCAAAATATATGAACTGAAAGATAGAACCGGGAGTCTATAATAAAACGTAAAATCTGGTATACCGGGGTGAGAAGCGATGTACAATGGCTAATAGTATCACACCAGTCCTGCAAGCGTCTGTCATAGTCTTCATATATGGTCTCCAAGCATTTACATTCTGAAGGTGTCAAACTGTGATTCATCTTCCAAAACATCGTTTTCTTCTTTAACACCTGTAGCGTCGACGTCCAATTGCTAAATGTTTGGTTACGATTCAAGCTTTGTGTTTTTCTTTTATCATGAACGTTGTTGTGTTTCTCATTGCAAATACGGGCAGCGTATGCGTAACTATAATGTTGATTGCCTGTAGATTTGAGACATTTGTTTGGTTTCCGACATGATAAGGTAGAGTGTAAGCTTCGCACGTAACTATCGGTGTTACTTCTTCTACAGAAAGTTGAATCTCTTTTACTACTATGCGTGCAGTGAGACACTGATGAACAATGATCTTTTATAGTATGGTTCCACTCTTTCATTATCTTTTTGTAATCTTTGAGGATATTGGTTAGAATATCCCCCGAGTCTTTACTGCTTCCCATTGTATTCCTTAGCTCAGTACAGCTCGATGACTTTAACTGGGAATCTTTTGAAACTATTGAGCCAGATAAATATTCAGGCGTAGATAGATCCACATCTCGACAACCATACAGAGGATTCTTTACTAATTCCGGAACATCGAGTACTGTGGGCGCAGTGGTCGTGAGAGATTCTCCGGTTGTGTCCTCGGAGGCAGTGACCGCGTCGGAATCCGGCAAGTAAGTTATTTTTTCCTCACTTTTCTGCATGTACTCGTAACCGGGTAGTGTTTTACCGTAAAAGAAATTTCCAGTGAACGGCTCCATACGCACCGGTTTAATATTACGCGGGTTATATTTAACACGACTACTTTTTCCCACATCACTCACTGATTTCTTGCCGCGGAGCTTCCCTCTTTCAAACAGAGATATTTGGTTGGCGTAGTCACTGAAGAGCGTCGAGTCGGAGGCGGCTCTTGCGAGCCGTTTCTTCTTCCGCGGGGTGGTATTATCGTTTTTTCTGTAGTACCACGAGTAGGAAGTGCCGACGCTGAGATTCGCGGAAGATTTATGGAGGTCGTATTTTCCATATTTCATGGTGCAGAGGGTGGCGAAGTGTAACAAGCGACCGAGAGCCTGCACTGGCGTGCAGTTGGCGAATGAGTAGCATGCATTGCGTTCCGCTCGGGGGGTTGACGCAGTCGGTTGCGTGCGGTGCATCCAGTGCACTAGATAGACATACTGAGCTACCCGGCCGCGAGCTGTGCAGCGGGAGGGACACAAACATTTAGCACACGCACTACATATGGTAGTGGCACATTTGTTTTTCAGACCGCGGCGATGGCATGGAGATATGCTTGTGTTTTATTGGAACTAATCATCCGTGACGAGCGTTGATTTTGATCTAAATAACATCCATCTCATTTGCTGTAATTTGCCAGGCCCTTTTATTGTGATGATAACTACAACAGGAAGTTATCTATTACTGTATCACATGTGTATCCAGTTTGGATGGTTTAATAGCTATTATTACGATGCATTAATAAGACTTTCTTTACTAATTGATGACATGCACCTGACGAGCCAGCGTGATTAATTTCGCCTGTTATGACAGATTTGGTTTTTAAGGTGCGTTGTGGTGTGTCGTATAATAGCATCGCCATATCGGGCAGCAGCTATCACCACTGTTGAGTTACGTGGTCCTGGCACCAGAGAAAGGCGTGTTTGCTTTCGCTTCGTATTCCAATTCTGACACTATGTATGTATGAATATTTAAGAGAGTTTGTTCGACAGGTTAACGGTCTTGTTTTTAAATATAGACATTTCGGTGCATGACGTCACGTGGCAAAAAGTGTGAGCATTCGTTTCAATGAGTTACATCCTTTATCCTGGCATCTGGGCCGCAAAAAACGCAACGCTCAATGTGATTTGTCAGCTGTTGTGGAATTTCGTATCCGATTTATTATTAGATTGATTAATTAAAACTGTAGAGTTCACGCTAACATACAGATGTTAGCGTAGATTTATGGAGTTCTTATAGTTTCTGAGGCTTTATTCTTGTAATAAAGATGTTTGTTATGTATATTCAAATTCAAGTAGTGTAGCGATAAATACATCTGTGACGCTGAAATGACGAGTCATACTTGTCGGCTTGCACTTCTTTAGGACAGACGGGTCTGATAGTGGCCAAATAGTAGGTGCCTGAAGATGGGCATCTTCACCGACGAAAGCGCCAGAAATGCTGGCGTGACGTTGGACTCGTTGAGAAAGAGAAAATTGGGAATGTATTGGGGAGGCTTTGCCTTGTCCAGCTTAGTCAGAGGCTTATATTAAAAAAAAAACTGTACGGGAACTCACAGAGAGGATGGAGCCGAGTTCCTGCACGTAAACGCGCTCGGTCTGCATGAGCTCGGCCAGCACATGACCGCGCCGCGCCCGCCGCGCCTCCGCATCTTCTCCGCCAGAGCTCTCCGAACCGCCCGACGTCTCCATCTGTTCATTATATAAAAAAAAACTAAAATTAGTACATGCAAATTACCTAGTCTTCTTCCTTAGTAATACAAAGTGTAGCAGAAGTTATTATCATGTTTTTCACAATTTATCCATTAATAACTGAAGTCACTATTGGTACAAGACATGTAGGTTCAAGAAAAAAACTAGTTGTGGTTTATACTGCGTAATACATTATGGAAAGCTTGACTAAATACATGAATCTACTTCAGAAATACGAATTACAGACATGGAACATTTATTTGTAAAGAGAGCTAGGTTGGTACTAAAGAAAGCCAAAGAAGTAAATTATTGGAGAGTTTTCAGAGGTGACTTGTAATTGTAATTAGACGTATTCCTACCAGTACATATTCCTAGTAGGAATTTGTAGAATTACAGGTGACCCTGTATAAATCCGGTTTCTTTGATCATATTCTTGGTAAAAGAAGCTTACGCATAACTTTCTTTCGTAAAATTAATCATTGTTTTTCTCTTTTTTTTGTTGCCCAAAAAAACCATTAGACAAGCTTTATAATATAAATGATTTAAATACTTATTCTTCTTCGGTCAAATATTACTAGCTCTGGACGATAGTTACGCTTGCTTTTCAAGGTTTATGGGGATGACCCACCCATGCTGTCAGACGAACTTACGAAAGTAATACAACAACAGAATAGAGGAAATCACTGTTTTTGCTGGAAACAGTGATTTCTATAGGCGTAGCTTTTTCTACCTAAATTAGCAATAGGTGATAACTGCGTAAATGCTGGGATATCGCAAATTTAACAACATATGAGGAGGTATTGAGTAAGTTTGCAAGTACCTCTGAAAGCCCCATGAAACGCAGACAAAATTAAATACACCAATAGATTGTTTCGTTCAATCTTGTTACAGTTTGAGTCATTTGTTTACATTTAATACAATTTCCGTAAATATGTTTTGAGACACGTTACTTTTTTGAAATTTTCCTTGTTGATTCAGATGGATTCAGAAATGAAAGATGACGGGATGACAGTGACCGGTGACGTTCTTGACATTGCTAAAATTTAAAAATATGAGGGCAAAGGTCCATTGAAAACATGCCTTGAAAACGAAAAAGATTTTAAGTAAGCGTAAATCTCTAGTATTATCGAGATACTTGCAAATCTAGAGTGGTTTTCTCAACAAAAATATGTAATACCCAGGTAACAATAGAAGCATAAAACGTGTAAACCGTTGTTCATTGTGAGAAGTCTACTGACAATAATAATAAGCTTGTTACTCAAGATTGGAAGCTAAGCACAGTTAAGTGAAGAGATAAAGGTTTAACAGCCAACTTGTTGATGAGCGCTAAACTTTATAGGACAACATTAAAACGCTTAGGCGTGCGGCTAAATTACTTACAGGTTTATGTTGTTCTGAGAAATCTTTAACAATTTTATATCCAGTTTTGAGCACAACGTTTAACGTATCCATAGTTAACAGACAGCTTGAATGTTATCACAAAAATAAACACACGAATCACAAAAACACTCAGGTTGTCCACTGTAAAGTGTTTTCATTAATATTTTGTAGTGTAATTAATTTGTTGAAAATTGTACCCGAGCACATGGTGTCTGTGTCTGTTGAACGTGTGTAAGAATAAGGAACTGATGGCTCTGGCCCGGGATGAGAAGGGGCCGCGGGAATACGTTGGGACCGTAAAAAAAGTTGTTGCCTCCACTTTTGTGCAGCAAAACTGGCACGGTAGATGCTCTACTTTATTTACACGGCAATAAAAGGGACAGCGACGGTTGGCCGTATAAAAAGCTTGTCAACTATTTAACCTCGTTTTATGTTTGATTTATTTTATTATTTCTATTAATGTTACCCCGGAATAGAAACAAGGTTGTAAATTCAGTCGGATGAAGCTATGAGAAATTAAAAAGCGCTTGCCATTTTACAGATCAAGAGATGCCCTACTATAAGGAAATGTCCCTACTATTGGGCACTGCGTTCAAATTGTTTATGAAATGTAATAAAGTTGCGTCTGTCTGAAATCTCCCATATCTACTGTACACTATTGACGAAATCGATTTTTACGAAAGCTATAGACTGTAAGTGTACATAATGTCTACTATGTCTAGGTTTAAATCGTTTACTTCATAGAATAACTCAAGACGGTTGCGGTTTCGGTCGTTTTGATTGCGAAAACCAAATTGTAGCGTTCGTAGAAATTCTTAAAGCTTTGCTTTCTTACGTAACAGTTGAAGATGCTTGTTTTTTATGTTACTAGCAGATAAATAAGATCAAAGATTTGTGTCAATAGACAGCTATGATTTATGTGATAGACAGAAATGCTTTTCGTAAGTATGTTTTTTTTTTGCAAAATGAAATAATATTTTTTTTTATGTGACTTGGCACTTGGGCAGGACATGTCTATCGCGTGCCGAACGAGCTGAGGGCCTGTAAAAATCAGGATTGGTGCCCTGAAATACTCGTAGTAAAATGGGATCGCGGCAGATCACGATGGAAATGCGGGAGGAACTGGATGTCTTCCTTGGGAATTGGAAAGAAGTAAGTAACATAGAATCGTGACCATTGGAAGGAATGGAGGTAGGTTTTTGCCCAGCAGTGTAAGTATGTTTTTTTTTTGCAAAATGAAATAATATTTTTTTTATGTGACTTGGCACTTGGGCAGGACATGTCTATCGCGTGCCGAACGAGCTGAGGGCCTGTAAAAATCAGGATTGGTGCCCTGAAATACTCGTAGTAAAATGGGATCGCGGCAGATCACGATGGAAATGCGGGAGGAACTGGATGTCTTCCTTGGGAATTGGAAAGAAGTAAGTAACATAGAATCGTGACCATTGGAAGGAATGGAGGTAGGTCTTTGCCCAGCAGTGGAACAATATGGGCTAGCTGTTATAAAAAAAAACCCAAATTCTCATAAATAAGAAGTTAGTTTTTAGACTTTGTTTTGTACCCTATCACTATGTTTTCCTATTTAACCCAAAGGTTGACTGGTAGAGAATGCCTTGTGGCATTAAGTCTGCCTGTAGGTACCACTATTATACATGAAGTTTAAATAAATATATAAAACCTTGATGAAAAGTTCATTAAAACGTGTAAAAAAAGAAAGTCAACATTTTGTTACATAATTCTTTCAGAAAGTCTTAATTTCTGGAAGTAGAGCAGTGTTCCTGCTGGTGGCCATACAACGGTAATAAAAGGCGACGCGGCGCGGCGTGCAGCTACGTGCGCCATCACTACACCGAGTACGTTGTATGGACACCTTTCTATGTGTGCGTGTACATCTACACGGGTACACTCGTGTTTGTAGGCCACCACCACCTGCCAACGTCGTAGTTCCAAGGGTCTTACGTTTTGTACTCAACGCTATTGATCTCAAATCTTCTAGTCGAGGTTTTTATTTATTTTTTGTCTCGTTTCTCCGAAACATCTGTGGATTTCCTTTGTTTTGTGTTTGGTTCGGACATGAGTTTGAGCACGTGCTGGTGGCTGGTGGGAATATTATTACTATTATTAGTTTGTGTTTGAAAGCGGAGCAGGCAGATGGACGTGACAATATTTTCGGGTATAAAAGATCAAGGCTAAAATATTATTTTAATTAAATTACTCTGATGGAATTCACATTACCCATCATCCTGTCTATTATTAAGTAGTTACTTACCATGACGTAAAGAGCGAATAAATAATTCATAATAATTATTGAGTTTTTGCCTTCCAATATGTATTTCAAAATAATAATCATTTTGTGCTAAATTTTACCATTTTCATGAACTGTTTATGTCATGTTTTCGGCGATTTGTTACATGTTATCCTGCCTGTTCTATTGACGACTGTGCATAAATACCCTGTTGAACTAAATTTTTACCTCGTTAAAGATAGATAAAGTGTACAATAATGATGTACTTAAGTACATTTGTCTGATTGTCTGATATGAATAAAATAATATGATAGTTTCTCATAAGTGTAAATTAAAATTTATAAGAATTAGGTGTTTTCACTATGCCTATTTTATTTTGTTGGCAGGCACTAACAGTAACACATTACATAAGTGGCATTTGTTACAGAAAACAAACGATTAAGTTACTCCCCATTATAAGCCTGCGGTTTTTTAATGTCGAAGTCGTTAAATTTTACTTTCGCGTGAAAAGTCAAGGCATTTAAAAAGCCATTATTTTTTAAATGTTTTGTAAGTATGTATATGTATCTATACTAGCCATACTAGGTGCAATCGTTGGTAAGCGATTAGACAGATATAATTTTACCTAAACCTTTATTGGCTTGACTTGATGAGAATACAGGGCAGATTATTACAAGTGAAGGGTAACCTTGATCTGCGGGACTGTTCGAAAGAGATACCGCGGCCCTGGAACATAAAGGGCGAGGAAGGAACATGCATGGATGGGTTTTAGTCAGTTAAAGTCTGACACTCCTTCCCGCTCAGCCCAGAGTGGGAGAAGTCATTTGATGATTTCCCATCCGAAAAAGAAAAAAAAAAGGGTATCCTAGATGGCAGTTTACATCTACTACACTACTTAGATCCATGTTCACCGAAAAGATAACAGTCTGATTATCCAAAACCAGCTGTCACTGTGACATGTTCCTATACAAAAAAAGTGTCATAAACAGCTGTTTTTACATAATCTGACCGTCACCTTTTTGGTGAACATGGACCTTACTAGGCCCAAATTAACATAGTTTTTCATTAGGTAGTAAATGCAATTTATATTCACATTCCAGATTGTTCTCGGTTCGCTTAGTCCGCTATTATAGCAACCGAGATGATTTGATGCGGTGTAAATGAAAATATGGCGGCTTTATTAATCCATGACCCTCGACAGTAAATGCACTTGAACTGATTGACCATATTATGCGTTCAATTGCCGCGCGGCTGCATGAGCGACGTTCGCTGTGATTCACTATGGACTCGATGAACTCAGTGTGTGATGTTACTCATTTAATTATCATTGTCTACACAGTGATAAATGAACCCATGATTTAATAAGAAACGAAACGCATACTATTTTGGGTGTTCGGTGCAGGAACCCCATGGTTCCTGATACATTCTCTATTTACGAGGTACTTAATTCCTATGAATTCCGATTTCCCAATACTGTTGCACTTAAAAATAGTACCAATGTTTTCTAGGCGTATTTTTTTTAACGAGTGGCGTTTTATACGCAGCTTCTACGCGGCCCTATCCCTCGAATTCACAGTGCATACGCCTGCCTACGAGCGCTACTTGCGGCTACGCCTGTCTACGCGCTGCTACGCGTGCCTACGTGCGCCTACGCTGCCTCTACGCGGGATCTATGCTGGAAAATCGACCAGTTCAAAAACACGGACCGTATTCTCCATCTCCTTTTATGGAATGTAATAAAAAGTTTCTATATTTCATTTCATTTGAATTGACGTGGTTTCTTCCGTTCTTTGTGCCTTTGCCGTCACGTATTAATTTGAACCTTTAAAATGAGCAAATGAGTGCTAACGAGACGCCTGAATAGCTTTATTATTACAAAAATCAACTTTTAAGTGTTCCAAATGAGTAGCAAAATATGCAAATTATTATTTATTAATTCTTTGGCTGTCTTTCACTTCCGCGGTATGCAACAATCAAGGTTGACGATAGCGACTGAAGAAATATGTAAGTGATTATGTCTAGGTTTATTCGTATGAAATATAATAATATAAGTTCACAGTTGCATATTAAAAGATAGTGACAGGCGTTACACATAAAGTAGTTAATGGTTAATGATCAGTGAAGTTTAAAGAACATTTAACATAAACATCTATACTAAGTATAAAAAGTGGAGTAGATATAAACACAAAAATGTATGCCAATATTCTCTGTGAGAAAACTGATAAAAAAATGTATTATTACACAAAGAAAACAAAGGAACTCGTTCTCTAAAACATGGATTTTATAGCATATCTGGCAAAATGAGGATGTAGGTATGTTACTGGACTCCGCTTCACCCTTCGGAGAAAACCTATGATGTATTATGAATCAAAAAAAGTTCCGGAAGCGATTAGAGATATCACAGCATCAATTTTGTCATCTTTTATTTCACGTATAACATTGACTCGCTAAACTATGACATGTCATGAAGGCCAAAACGCGAGCATCTCAATAGATTCCCAGGAACAACATTTGCGCAAGCGCATGTGCGTGGTGTAACTGGAGCGCTCTCCCGTTACACCGACCGTTACTGCAATCACAGCTTATGGAACTCACGTTACTCTACAAGGAATTAATATGAAACATCTTAACTTTTATGAGTATTTTATTTTTTGACGACACGAATGGCGTAGTGGTAGCGACGCTGCCTTACGTTCTTAGGGTCCCGGGTTCGAATCCCGGTAGGAGCAAATGTTTGTGTGATGAGCATGGCCATTTGTTTCCGAGTCATGGATGTTTATATGTATAATAAGTATGTATTTTCAAACAAAAAAGTATATATGTAGTATATCAACTATCTAGTGTGCACGACACAAGCTTTGCTTAGTGTGGCACTAGGTGGCGCTGTGTGTTAATGTCCAGCGATATTTATTTATTATTTATTTATTTATTTCGCAGTAGAGATTATTGACAAAAAAACATCAAGGCCAAAATCCCCGAGAGTGGTCCTTAATGGTTATTCGTTGCCAACTACATACTACATGAGTCTACCGCCATCGATCGAGCTCGAATCCTGACTCCAAAGAACTCATACGAGTAGTCACCAGTAACTCTTGTAACGATGAGACAAATGTGGTAATTCGAAATTATTGGTTATTGGAAGACATTTGTGGTTTGTTTGAACACGCATGTCGCAGACAATTACCATTTATCTAAATGATATCTAAATGCTAAGTAGACGTTAAACATTTAAGATCCTACTTTGATTTATAGGTTTACTATTTATAGAACTGTATGTTGACCTCGATGTACCAAGTACATGTATCTAAGTTGCGTTTAGCAAAGACATCTGCAAAGAAATTTTGTCTTCTAATTTAATTCATAGATTCACAGCATTATAAATATGGGTGTAGTATTTCCGTGAACGCCTTCTTGAAGACTTTCAATGTACGGATAAATCGCTAGGCTATCATGTGCAAACAGTTTTTTTGTTTGTCCCGCATTTATCTAGACAAGTTACATAAGTGGTCACATAATAGAGATCATTAGGTAACTGGGTAAGCGTGCAATCGATAACGCTCGACAATTTTTTTTCTGTGATCGATGAGTTCTGAAACCTAATTAAATTAAAATATATACGAATTCTGACAACGTAATCAATTACCACGATAAAAAAATAATTTGAGAAGGAAGATTCATTGCAGCTTTTGTGATATGACGATGTCACGAGTATTGAGTGAGATGCTTAATGCAGTTTTAATTTAATCAAGTTATAATGCTTATAATCAAGCGACTTTATAATGGCAATAATAATAATTCATGTTTATTTATACTAAGTATTATTAATTAATTAGATGTGTTAAAAATCTCTTATGCCTTATTGCACCTGAGCTGTCTAATTAAACTGAACGCGATCAACATCTATCTAAAACGCAGTGAGAAAAAGAGCTGTTAATATTACAACAGAGATGATACTGACATTCCTTGAACGCAGTTTTGTCGCGATTGTTTTCATTGGATAAATTCGCGGTAAGTGGTCATTGACCATCAAAGCTCTAAAAACTGGAACAGCCAAGTGTGTATAATTAATTAAACCTAATACATGTAATAACTTGGTGACTGAATGTAGATTTCGTGTAAGATTATCACAAACAGTGATCGTTCATCGTGAATGTCCGTGATGAGTGTTTCATACAATTTAAGCAGGTATTAAAGATAATAATTTTAGCATCACACGATGTTTCAGTGATAATATGGTTATTAGTACATACCTAGTTATTACATGACACAGGAAGGAACTGCACGAGCTCGCGGATGAGATTTTTGATAACAGTCTAGAGTGCCTGTACTTGCACGAGTCATGTGAATTTACCGTTATAATTATTTTAGTGGAGGCGAGATGAACGTAGTGTCAGATGAAAAAACAGCAGCATGTCAACATTAAGCAAGTATTAAGTAGCGTTATCCAAAGCTTGTTTGATTACAATTATTATGCTCTTAAATGGCGTGCAATCATTATACAACGTGGTTTTAAGGTTTACAGGTAAATAAAGAAGAACTACTTACTAAATAACATACTCGTACTAAAAGAATAGAAAATTTGACTGTAGTGAGTACATTTCAACGATACAATTGAATACATAATCTGGTATCTAAATACGTCAGGTTAGTGACGATATAATATATTAGTCACATCGAACAAAAACTCACTGAGTTTAGTTTCCATGACAGTTCTTCCACAACTTGAGCCCATCCCATTTGAAAACTCTTCACTCTGGGCTGCTGAAAATGAGCAGACATAGATCTGAGCTCCACCCTCGGTGAAGTAGGTTCGTTACTCGAGATCCCCATTTCGGGTGTTGATGCCTCGTGTGGTTTCGGTGAGCCAGGTATCAATTTCTGGCCCGAGGCCTGTATTTCGATTTTTAATAATGCCACCTTCGATTTCGGTGCGACCCGAACCGACTCCTTACTTGAGATCTTCGTTTCGAGATTCAATGTCTCCGTCGACTTCGGTAAGTCAGGTATCAAGTTTTTATTCGAGACCTCAGAATCCACCTCCGTTACCATTAACGCCCTCGGTTTGGGTAAGCTATTTGTTGCCGAGTTCTTATTCGAGATCTCCGCTTCATACTTCAATGCCGCCTTCGGCTTTCGTAATGTACGTATAGAAATCTTACTGTCGACCCCCTTAGTCTTTGGCTTCGGTGTGTTAGGTATGGAGTTTTTATCAGATACCCCCGTTTGAGACTCTAACTCCGCCGTCGGCTTCGGTATGTCAGATTTCAAGTTTTCATCCGAGATCCCCGTTTCGAACTTCAATGTCGAATTCAGCCTCGGTGAAGCAAGAATCGAGGTCTTACTTGAGACCCCCATTTCGACTGTCACTGTCTCTTTATTGTTCGTCACTACACTGTCACTTTCCGATAGGTCTGTTGTTTCTAATGACGTCATTGCAACATTGTTAGTTCTTTGAAACTCCGTGTGGCACTGTTGCCGCGTTCGGCAACATACGTAACTGAGTTTGTGCACGAAACATGATGCATTTTAATTATAAACAAAGAAATGAAAAGAGCTTATGAAGATAATTTGGTAATGTAATGCTTAAATGGAGATAACAAAATTGTGTTAGATATAATGGGGTCGAAGTGTATTGTTCCGGTAACAGTTAGTGACAACTGTACCCAGTAGAATACTATTATCGATAGTGGAATTGACTTATGCTAATTTATTATCCCTGAGATTGATATTCCTTGCGACTTTGATTGAACATCCTACCCACCATCTAAAGTGTGAAAGTGTTTCATTGTCTAGACAATTCGATATCTATTCTTATCATTATAACTGTGTTGTGGTAAACTCACGAGAACGACGCGACTTTAAGTCCTGACAAGGCATTATATGTATAAGTATAGGGTTAACTAAAGTATTATATTAGTCAGGACATCATTCTTAGAAGTTATGAAAAAGATATGGCCAGTAATCAACATACGGATGACGAGAATATCGAAACTGTCGGAAATGAATTCGATTGACCTGGATGATGGCTCGTGGGCTCGTTCAAGCCGTTCCGCGACTATGTTTTTGTTAGTCTCGATCACGGAGCAATCAAAACAACCGGTCTCGCGGAAACGAGGCAGGAAGTGGGACAGCGTTGTAGAAACTCACAACTTAACATGCGCACCGACATACAGACGACCTTCAGATTTGAATAAAATGAAAAGCTAACGACCGAATTCTCAAAACACTCTCTACATTGGTGGTCGTGACAAATGTCGTTCAGTAGATCGATTGTGAATAAAAGTATCATTCTGAACTCTGGGACTTAATTCTTAAGGAAGAAAAATTAATTAATAAAAGAAGACCACGTAATACAACGTTAAATCACCATAATCTTAACTAATATCAATTATCTCATCAGTCATGATTATTGCACAATAATCATATGAACTTTGAATTCAAAACAGTGTCATAAACGAAACGTTTAATTATTGGAGGCATCTGAATACATAAAACATAGGGCAGGATGTACCACGGAAGATCAATACATCATAGTCGTAGAAGAAACAGATATAATTGGTTTGAACTGTGACCTAAAACGAAGCACTATGGCAGACTTTCACAGCCCAGTTTTGAAGGATCTTGAATCTCGAACGCAGAGAAACAAATTCGCAGTTCTCACGAGATGAGCTATTGAGTGTCTCTCTACCATTCATTGGTATTGACTAACTACTATAATTAGGGTGACTGATAATAATCGGATGACGTGAATGATGGGATAAGAATGATGGAATTGGTTTGTGCACCTCTCCCGCAAATCTCGCAACAGAAGTAAGGTTTGCGTAAGAAAGCCCAATTCTGGGTTAAGCTCACCGTTGTACATAAGTTATACCTATATTTTAATTTTGTGTGTATATTTTTTAAATTTTGTGTGCAATAAAGAATAAGATGGATGGAATCAATGTTTTTTTAACTACAGCTAAATCCGGACCAAACGACTACGACCGTGGGTGGAAGATAAAAAAATGCTTTGTTCATAAAATGTATTTGCAGGTAATTCGTTTGAATATTCATAGCTAGAAAAAAGGGGTTTCTTTACCGGTAACCCATAATCATACAGGCATATAATTACATCACGCATGTTAAGTTAAACATACAGTGTCTCATGAACTAGTTTCACCCGTTTTGCAAACTCTAGAACGTAATCAATACCTTCATATGCATTGCTGTCATGATATGGTTCTGTCGAACCAGACTGCAAGAAAGCAATTGCGTCATCTTACTCGTTTCAGACAACTATTTACTTAAAGATACATTTGCATCTAAAACATTTTTAAACGAGTAAATAGAAAGGAAACGTAAAATTGTCAAAACGTGTTTCATTGCTTGGATATAATCAGATGAAATAAGAGTACCTAACTTGCCTGGCTAATGTACGACCGTACGAGTATTTCCGGGTGACATTTCGCTAGGCGAAAAAGTTTTACAACCACTTTCTACGGTCAATTGAAAATTACTAATGGACATGCCTTTGTCATTTATCCAGTTGCTTTCAGTCGTTAATGCTAAACGTGAACATGATGCGTGCATTAGTGGTGAGTAGGTAGTGGTGACGGTTTTGCTGAACTGAGTGATGCGACGCTCACATCCGTTAAACCTGCGACATGCAGCGAGGGAAATAGCGTCATAAATTATACGTGTAAAAAGTTGCGGTGCACCAACGCATGGTTACGATCCCGTTAGCTCCGTGACAACAATGGAATTGATTCTGCGAAGATCTGCACAACACTAATAAGCTCATGTAACGCTATGCACAGCTATCTGTAGTGGGAACTCATTACAGATTCATGTAGCTACAGATTTATGTCACTTACAGCAGACATATCAAACGATTCACGAAAGCCGTCATGCACGATCGCAATATAAGCTCACAACGGTATTTTATTGATCACACAAGTACTGAACAAGAATTTAAATTGATTGAATGTGGGCCGTTGAGCATCCATTTAGTGAAAACGTACTTCTTTTCATGAAAAGAAGCTGTATTAGGACAAGTAAGATTAAACTAATGCAAGAAGACAGCCTGGTATGAAGGAAACTCAACTAAGTTCTCAAATGATAACATTTCATTCCGATTTAAGGGATTATTATCGATTACATATTGATTCGCCTCCAATGGAGTGAAATTTTCTACGACCTCTTTGCGGCCCAGTGATATATGATTAAAATTGATAAATGTTTAAGTCGAAGCCCAGAAGTCGAATAAGTTTACTTTCACTCGGACCAACGTATTCCGTTAGTAGTGAGAAATCGGAGTTCGCAATTAAACCACGACGAACTGAGCGAGTAATTTGTGTGATTGTCCAGTTTTGAACACAGGAAACGAAACGACTGTAGAATTACTACGAAGCACGCTTTACACTGAGATGACGCTTTACACGAAAGCACGTGCTTAGAAGAATAATTCTGATGGAAAGATAATTGTTTTCTTTTTACAACTATAAAAATCTCAGCATATTGAAGAAAGTTACGTTTATCGAAGTGTGCGACTGCATTAATAATCGAGAATTTTATTTATTCAAAATATTATTGAAGCCGTGTGAATGCAGACGTAGATACATATTACAAGGATGTGGATTGCTAATAAAAACAAGAAGATGAAACCCGACAAGCTCATAAAATGGGCAAGATGCAGCTAAGAAAGAATTTTTAACCACAGACCGCATCCTTGACGGCCTAGTTGAAACAAGTTGACCCGCGGCCCCCGGCGCGGCGGTCGAGAGCTGGAGTGGAGTATGGGAGGCAGGCTAAGCAAGCCTGGCTATTCGAAAGAGCGCCTGAAAGGGCAACGCCCGACCACATGTAAACAAACACAATATTAAATCCAGAAATAGGGCTGCCATTAATCAGGCATGTGTAGATCATAATTTAAAATGGATTTTAATTATGCACTCAAGTTTGTATTTAAAAATAAACATTGGATAATACTAGGTGTAACAGGATAAAATCACGCATTGCCTTCGTGTTTGTGTTTTCAAGTTGGTACTCGATAACATCAAGCACGCTATTTGATAAATGGCATATTTAAGAAATTTAATAACCAGATTAACAGAGAATTTTAATTACATATAACTTGGTATTATATTTTGAGTTGAAAAAGAAAACCGTTCAACTATTAGTTGTGAATAGCAGATCACAAATCATAACTGACGAAGCAAATAATGTCAAGGTACGAGTACGTTGGCTATCATCATATCGCAGCGGAAACAATGCAAAATATTGTCCTGTATAGTTAAACACTGCACTGTTTGGATTAATTAATTGTTTTACTAAAATACTTCGAGCCTACCATATAGAATCATTAAAATCTTATCGAGGCCGTATGCTAGTTATTGGGTAAACTATACAATTGGAGAATTCTGACATCATTATTGGGCACTTATTAATATTATGCGTACATTACAGGAACATTGAAAATTGGTACAACACCGGTAGTGAACGCGTTATCTGCAAAGCTATGTGTTAATGACGATGCGTGTTTGTTTCTCAAACATGTAGTTAGCACCTCCACGGATGCTAAACATCTCTTTGTTTGCTGTGCTCGCGCACAAGCTAACTAAAGGTGATTCTTTTCTAAACTTGAATCAAAATCATAATAAGTAATAACACATTTTTCGCCACCTCGTTAGAATCGTTTTAACACTTTTAAACATGTTATTTAATCAGCATACATCTGCTGCTATTCATAGACAATTTAAAGAAAGTTTTAAAATTGTCGTAAAGCAGTCGTATGCAGATATGCAGATCAGTTTAAGAATTTAATTATGATTTTTATTGGAACGATCTAGAAACGTAGACAGCACTCCCCGTTCATGATCAATTCACTGCGAATATTTACTTTCACACTGTAACCCCAAAATCGGAAACATGTTCACTATAACGCAATGTTGTAAGTTCTTTAAAACATGTAACTACAATGCACTTTTTGTATACATTTTATACTTTAAATGAGTAATGTAATAGCACGCGCGTGTGTACAGTACGGTGTCAAGGAAAACTGATGGATTATAGTTAAATAACTCGGTATTACTTTCCTTATTTGTCATTATAATCTATAAATACTAGCAATCATTTAACTCAATTCCCTCTATGATACCAACTCGTCAATAATATTGAGCAATTTAAAACCAGAATCCTGTTTCATGAAATTGTTGTGGAGAGCAATTTCAGTTTTAACAACATGCACAGGATAAAATAACTGTTTTCGACAGAAAGCTGCTTTGAAATTTTGTATACAGGCAATATATTCATCTCGTTGATACAAAATCGCGTGAGTTATCCAATACATAGAACGTGAAAGGCCAACATATGGTAATGTGGTTATTAGAAATCAGAAAACTGCCAGCTCGTACCGTTTTGACGTCTTCGGGCACGGCACTACGCCGACGGAACCAGTGGTATACCATCAGAACTATCATAAAACGAGTTTTATTCTCAATCAGCTGTTGTGTGTGATAATTTTTGACGCGACTTTTATATTATCATCATCGCGATTTCTCTTTCGATTTTCGCGTCGCTTCTCAGTTTCTTTTTCGCATAATTTGTTTGAAAGAATCGTAAACAAGTTCTTGTAGCTCTTATTTTAATTTTTTTTTTGTTCAAGATGTGAAAAATGTTTATCCCAAAAACACTGTGTTCAAACTTCCAATGCCCAATCACTGTAATTGCTCTAATAAGTACCTAGTCTAACTACGTAGGTACACTGATTTTAAAGTCAGTGACGTGGTAAACTATTCTGTGGATGTGCGTAATTGCGTTTTACTGATCGTTTGAACATTTTACGTTAATTGCTTTTGACGTTAGTAGTAGCTGTATACCAACAATAACGTGTGATGTGTGGGATGGACGAAAAATTTCAAAATGATTGTAACAGAGAAAAAACCAGTACCTAACATGTAAATACAGCACGAATAGTTACTGTAGTGGAAAATGTTTTGAGTGCAAGTTCAAATAACTACGTGGGAACGCACTCATCGAATGTCAAAATGATGTCATAAATGAATTAGATAGGTATAGTGTTTATTATGAATCATAATTATTGTTCTGGAGTTACATCCTTATGGCTCGAAGTATGACAATAAATTATTGTCATAATTAAATACTTACCTTAATATTTCCAAACAACACGACGCCAATAATAGTGAATCAAACAAGCAATCTATTGTCCTTATTGATAACATGTTATGACTGAAATTATTAGTATTATGAACATGCACTTGACGACCTAAATTAAGAAACACCGCGGCACATTTCGTCAGTAAAAAGTACATTTGGAGTGCGGCAGGGTAATTGCGTGAAAACTGAAAAGTCTAAGAGCCAAAGTTGACAAACGATCTGAACGGGATGGGATCCCTTCTTTTAGCATAATGTTCTTTTTCCTAACATACTTTGGCATAACTATTTTGGCATAATTTGTTTTGCAGTAATAATAATTTGCCATACAAGTATTTTATTTTGGCCTACAGTTTATGTTGGCATAATTATCTTGTCTAAATTTCATTCGCATAATGTTACTAGGCGTAATGACTATTGGCATAATAGTATTTAGGCATACAATTAATAGAAATAACGTAATCAACTTGAAGATATTTTTGCGCATTTTTTTTTAATTTAAATTCATTAAGCTGTGCTACAAAAGTTAGTGACAGAAACGAATCGCTGTAAGTCCGACTCCACGCAGTCTTGTCTGCCCTACCCCGAGAGTGTAATTTAAAATCGCGTAGGCGCGATGGGGCGAGGCGGGCTGCGAGTTGAAAAGCAGGTGGTGAGCGTTAAACACATCTGCGACAATAAGCTCGCGTGGAACCGCCAGAGCCCCACAGTGTCGGAGCCGTGACAGAAATCATGCCTGCTGCATGTTGCATATTGCATGCTTGCTTGCTGCATGTTGCATGCTTGCTTGCATACTGCATGTTGCATGCTTGCTTGCTGTATGTTGCATACTGCATGCTTGCTTGCATACTGCATGTTGCATAGTGCATGCTTGCTTGCATTGTGTATGTTACATACTGCATGCTTGCTTACATGCTGCATGCTTGCTGCATGCATGGTGTATAATTGTTTGAACGGTGCCTGCTCGCTGCATGCACGATATAATTATGCTTGTTTAGATGTTTGCACGCAACATGCTTGCTGCATGCATGGTGTATGCTTGTTTACATGTTAGCATGCTTCCTGTAGTGCAAAAACCCACTTATGTTCACAATCATATTGTTCACCTGCCTCAGGAGATATTTTTTCTGTTCTAATCGTCGAAATAAATTGGTATTTATCCAATTATGGAACGTCTAACATTTTAGGAGTAAATTATTATGCTTCTTTGTTATGCCTATAAAAAAAAATGTTTTAATATCATTATGCGTAAATTTATTTATGCTTAAGAATTATATGCTAATCATTATTATGCTTAGAGAAATTATGCTTAAAAATATGCGTAAAGCTGTTATGCGTAAATAATATTATGCGAAAATATAATTAGGTGTCACCATGGTGTAACAAAAGTATGCCAAATTATTTAGGTCTTAAAATTTTATGAAACCGCGTTCAGTGTCATAATTACTACGGAATATTGATGCTTACTGCTCTTGGACAACTTTTCGATTCATTCCATCGATGAAACCATTTAATATTTGCAATGCCTATCATTATAACATCATTAATTGCCTTTATCTACGTTTCTTCAGAATTCATATCAAAATACTTCAATTTGTGAACCTTAGCACTAGGGTTGCCAACATTTCTTCGGCAAAATATATTTTATTTAATTTATTTAACAATTTATGTACACACTTATTACAGAAAAGAAGAAAGGAACAGAAAATAGTACAAAGGTGATGCTTATTTCTAATGAAATCTCTTCCAGCATACCTGCGAAAGGAGATACTAAATAAAGAGATGTAGACATAGTGTGTAAAAGTAGGAGAGAAAATGGAATACATAAAACAGATTAAATATCTTAAATACTTATATACAAAATTAGAAATAGATATAGTATTAGATATAGTATTTTTCAACCCAGAAAAATTATAGTATTTTATGGAAAAAGCTAAACATAGACAAATATTCATTTGTTATTTATTTATTTTCATAAAAATATATATTTTGTTGCACTTCCTGCATTTAAAAATGGTGTCAATTTTTTTTTTGCCTTTTTTTATTAATACTACTCGTACATCTGTTTCTCGCTTCTCGCCATTTTGAATTTATGAACAAATATGTTCTTCCTGTGAATGCTGAAGTGGCAGGAATAGAGAGCACAACCGAAATTACTTTTTTGGTAGGTAAGTTGCTTTCGGTATTTTTTAAATATGTTGCCATTTTTGGCCTGTAGCTTTGTCAGTAAACTCACTACAATCTTTTACTTTTGACAGATATTTGTTGATGAATGATAATGGCTTCAGTCAAAAGTTGTTATTATAATTTTTGGACGTTTATATATTTTTTAAATGAAAGAATTTTTTTTTAGATTTCGGTGTTGAAAATATAGTATTTTTACGTACTATATGTTTTTTCAACAGTATATAGTACGCAGACCCGAAATATAGTACAATACTATATATTATAGTACGGTTGGCAACCCTACTTAGCACATAAGGTAGGGTCCAGGGTTTCCAGAATATTTGACCAAATGCATAAATCAGATTGACCAAATCGGCACATTACTCTGGTAAATAAAGAATAACGAATAGCATGCGTAACGAATGAGAATTATTGTAAGTCTTGTAATATGAGGACATTTACGAGATGCTGATGAGTTTCATCATTCAGCTTGGGAAAATTGCGTAGGTAGTTCTCATACAAAACATTACGGTAGGTCAAAATTCAAGTCTCAAAGGAAGACCTATTACTCTATCCATAGGACTCGATGATAAACATAACATACCTACCTAACGAAAGAAAAACAAAAACAAAAAATATCGTTCAGGAGCTTATGATGTTCTTCTTTTTTGGTCAAGGGTAAAAAACTAGCGCTACTAAAGATCAAAGTTCCCTTAAATTGAATGGAATTAGATTGTCTAATTATTGTGTACTTAATTAACTTGATCGGTTTAACAAGGAGTCTTGGAAAGCAATAAACCTAAATCAACAATGATAAGATCGTGAACTAACAAACCAATATTCAATAGGTAATTAATAGATATAAATTCAATTAATGTGGCAACAACAATTTACGTACACATGGAAATGCAAATATTTGGATATGAAAATAAATGGAGCAACGGTTTCGCCTGACAACTATTTCGTAAAGAGTTAATTTTGTTTATCGAAAGTGTTTTCCAATAACGTGATATGAAAACAAAAAAAATATAAAACCCACAAACCCCTTCATGAGGAAAATTATCTATCAGTACGATTTGAGTTAGGTACTACCGAGTTCACTGACGGTCTACCACATTCCACCCTTATGGCCTAAGTAATAACGTTGAAAACGTCAGTGAGCTCACAAACAAAATGCTTAAATTAAAATATAAATGCAGGAGAAAATGTCCTCGGTACGAAGTGTACTTAGACTTATATATTATAGTTCCTTACGATCCCTGGATCTACTCGTATGAAACCTCTAGAGAGATACGAGTTGTATAATGTGGCAACGCAAATAACACCAAGTTTGAGCAAGAAATGATCCATATCGTTGTTGAGAACAAGGCATAGCAATCAACATTGTACTTGTACGTAATACAAATGAAACACCTTGTCTTACAGCACTATCGTCGACGTAAATCACGAGAAAGATTGAAGCGAACAGGTTCCCAGCATCACTATCGCACAATCGATAAACAATATCATAAAAGCTTTTCCCAGGCGCCTTACAGGTAAGACAGCTCTTTTCAAGTGTGTGGTGTGC
The DNA here is from genome assembly GCA_950022955.1 of Xestia ashworthii. Taxonomy (NCBI): domain Eukaryota; kingdom Metazoa; phylum Arthropoda; class Insecta; order Lepidoptera; family Noctuidae; genus Xestia; species Xestia ashworthii. The sequence goes on from OX465550.1 coordinate 7,575,477, forward strand.
GCTTTATACAAAGACGGAGGAAGGCAAGAAAAAACCCCTCTCGAGTTTCACTTTCCTCGTGTATTGTAAAGCATTGTATGTGAGACTACATAAAGGCAACATAAGACTAGACGTCTTTTTGTCAAGGGTTTCATTCACCACCTTGAAAGACATCTTCAAGGAGACACAAAAAAAAACAATCTTTGGAAATATACAGGATTCTTCATACCTACGTCCGCAGGCGACGTATCTCTGTATTTATGGCTCATAAAGACCATTTTCGGCACTACCATAAAACAGATTTGGTAGGCGTGACTTATATGGTTATACAATAATGAAGTAATTCAGCATTAATTCCAAGGTGGGACGATGAACTTAATAATATACATATTTTTTAATAAATGCTATTAAGTATAACTTCACAAGAACGTAGAAATCTATATCGCGTTGCTGAAGAAGCTAGAAATCCTGATGAAGACTCAATACATTTTAGCTAATGTATCTTTAGAGAGTTTCCAGAAACCTTGGTCAATTTCGTTTGCTGTCCACTGTTACGTCAAAGTTTAAAATCGGTTGTTATTATATTGCTAAACCAATCACAGCAGCATGGCTTTTGACAGCAGATTTACTGGCGAAGTTTCAGAAACTGAGATTGAATCGGGGTCTCTAGACGGCAATCTTACCGTCACCAATGTGTGGTGTGGATAGCATTCAAGTTTCTTTATTTATTTGTTTGAAACCCAGACAGTAAACATCAATTTGCTACCCCACACGATTCATGGAGATCTTTAATGTCTTGATTTATCTCCGCATTATAACCAGCTCTTCAAGTGGATATAGGAGACAAAGGACGGGTATGTGGTGATCTACATTTACATCATATGCAATTGACCACTGATGACATCCGCTTGTGACAATGCGACTTAAACTGAGATTAAGATTACGGACATTCAAATAAAAACATCTCAACAGCATTTCAATCTTAAACACAAACGAGATCGCCACCTGCATGGTAAAACATCCTAAAAAGAAAACAAGATGGTAATTCAAAGAATTTCTAGACGAAATGCTAACTAGCCTGAGGCGTTTTGTCGACTACTTAAGTTTATTATACTCGTATCCATAACCATATTATAAATTCGTAAGTCACAAGGGACATTGGAAGAAAAAATCGTGTTATACGCCGACCCCTAAACAAGCACGTATCCAGACTTTTGGGGGGACAAACATTGAAACAACCATGTGAACTGAGTAAATATCGCTCTACTCACTGTACTACAATTAACGTACTTCGCAGTGGTTATGATCCCGTTTATTATAAGCCAGATTTCGGGGGGGGGGGGGGGGATAAATCCCAACAATCCCCCCCCCCCCCCCTGGATACGTGCCTGGCAGGAAAATGATGATGAAGTCATACTGACTGTCTGTCCGTCTGCCCGTCTGTCTGTTGCTTTTTGGATGGGCAGACTGATGGATGTAAATGTAGAAGGATGATCTGGGTTAGGACATCATATTAGGATACTTTATATCCTGGAAGTGCATTCCCAACCTCAACGCAGGAAAAGCAAAAGTTATCCACATTTTAGAGATACGTTGCGTGGGCTGCGTACAAAAGTTTCGAGGTAATCAATGTCTCATCAAGTCATCATACTTCGAGTTAGTTTGCCTCAATAGTTTTTCTCAACGTTAGTCGTTAAGCACATTAACTTGTACGTACGAAAGTAGGTTATCTATATGCCAAAGCTTTATAATTTATACAGTTTGTATGTCAAATGTTATAGATTGGTCCATAATAATTGCAACCGTTCAAAATGGGAATTGTGAATGTTATAATTACTTTGTATAAAAATTCACACGACTTGAAAGGTCGACGGACCTTGAAGACTGAGTTAGCAAATATTTGTCCATTACGAAAAGAGATAACGATGCTCAAACTTTGCTTTATCAGTGAGTTACTTTTCTTTCTACTGTGTGTTACAACTACAGACTTACTGCAATGCAGCAGTCTGGAAAAATCGAGTCGGTATTTCCGTCTGAAATAACATATTTGAGAATGTTTACTGTTTGCTATTGAAAATAACAAGCCTCTGTAACAGCAACAACAAAAACGTTACACTATTAATGAATGTATGTACAAGTATCTGTCAGGTTATCCACAGTAAGTCATTATACCTTTTCACTACACACGCAAACGTAGTTTGGGTTGCAGTAAGAGCAATCGCAGTCAGGGCATTCGCTCCAGAAGATTTCGCCGTTGCAGCCGAGACGGCCGCCCGTTTCCACGTCCACCCACGTCGAACGCTTCATCAGGATGATCTCCTGGTTCACAACACTCTTAATAACTAATAAAACGTTCTAAAACACAAGCTCCCTTTGAAAAGAAGTCAACATCACCAAATGATGTAATTTACGTAGGCGCTAGCCGTCCCAATTCATCACTTAACACTGGATAAAATGTCACTGACACTTAATCATGCACAGTTTGATTCTTGAACGTCACGGAATTTAATTACAAAATAGAAAATTTTCACAAACTTTCGGAGTTCACTGTAACAATGTTAAAATGTTGTCGAAAAGTATGCGGTACACATAAGCGGTGCTAAGGTTACGCGAGCTTGGCGGCAAGACCGCCGCGCTACGGCTCATCGGGCAGACTGCTTACGCGGGCGAACCCGCCGCGCCTGGCACTCTCCTCCGGCAAGGAGGTCCTCCAACAAATGCAAACGCGAACATTTTGTTTTTGGAAAATTATATGGGATATAACCATAAACCACCAAAAAACGACTTTGACCTAACCAAGGGATGTCTGAAAGATATTATGGCGAGAACAACTTTGAACCACATGGCAAATAATGAGTAATGTATTAATTGGTAGCAAATCTGGAAGAACCTTAGTTATTTTCATTATAAATAAATATAATTGGTGGTAATGGGTATCTTAAGCACGTCACAAAACACACACGCACTACAACCAAAAATTGCACAAAAATCCATAACCAAAAATCGATAATACTCTTGTCACGTTCGTAAAGAAATTGAATGGTCGAGGCTATCCGTCGATCACGTAGTAAATATTTTTCATTCAATACGACAAAGCTTTGTTGACAAATATCTAGCACAAACATGCATTCTTCGTATCAGTTTCACACAATCAATTCACCCGCTTGACTTCCATTTCACCTTATTTTAGATTTATTCGATAGTTTACGAACAATTCCGCATGTCCTAACTGATGTTCGCACGAATTGCAAACTGAATGTATTTCCCACGAATTTAAGTGCTTAGAACTAATTTATATGAGGTAATACGATTAATTAACAGAAGCAGTTGAGTAATTAAATGCATTGTTGCATCGTATAAGTCATACCTTGAGTTAATGACAGTAAATTGAGTAACTGTGTCAGTTATTGAGTGTTAAATTTTTCATAAGATCAATAAATCTCAAAGACAGTCTCACAGTATGCATGTAAATTAGATCAACGAAATTCAATTATCTTAAATTGTCGAAAGTTCATGGTCATAACAACGTTCAATGCATAAAAAAGGACGGCTTTATGTTGCTGAGTGGCCTTCAATTTGCAATTGAAAATAAAGTTATTTAAAAAAAAAAAAAAACATCATTTTGTCATTTGGCTACAAAGGTTCGGAGAACACATTAAAATTTAATCCTATTCAAGCTTCAGTTATATCTACGTAGTAACAATTATAGATAGTGAGTTTCAACACAGCCGAACGGTTAAACACTTTCGATTCTAAACAAAGCATTTTAGTGAAATCTCATCGGACTCAAGTAGTCTGACAATTCAGGGTTAACTTATTCAATTAAATCGACCACAAATCTGGACGCGTGCGAATTCTGTCTGCGGTCTCTTTTAGTGTCACCATCTGTACCTGCTTCGGATTTTTTCGGAAACTGGAGCACAAACGTATTGCTATTTAAATGTATTTGAAAGTAAGTGGCGAGGACTTTCCTTTGGTTTCTTAACATGGTCCTCAGCATAAAAAACTGTCAAGCCGAATGCGGCAATGAAAGCTTGCTAATTGATATTACCAGTACTGCTTCTAAATATAGCGGTGTGATCAGAAAACCCTTGTAAATTACCGGTTGCGCTAGCGCATAATCCGCTCTAACGTTGCGCCAGTGGCTGTGCCTGCCATGTCCATATTTGTACTAACCAAATGCGAGTAGTGCAAAGTAAACAACAATTTACCATATAGCAAATATACACGTAGATCCAGTACTTACACAGAACCGCATACAAAAAACAGAATTAAAATTTAACGAAAAAATCACGCCGAGGGACAATAGTCGTGGGTTAGTAGCACTCAGACATACGCGGGCTTGTATTGTATCAATACGATACGATGATATCGCAGAAACAAGATTCAATTTTTTGTATAGATATGCCAGTCATCGTTTTCGTTGCTGCTGCTGTCTGCGGCATTGAACTTCAAATCGTGGCCGTCGATTGATACACACGCGTGGATACTATCTTGATCTAATTAATTTGGTAATTAGAAATCGTGATCTCACATAGACATAACATTGATAAACTATTTAAAATGTTAATTTTTTGAAGCCTATCAAGTCGATTTCACCGATGCATTCATTGTCTTTCAGCCAAGGTGTAGTTTTAGTGCGGCATTATTTATATGCTAATTATATGATTGCTGCTAGTTCATATGTGCAGCACGTTCTAATAGATGTTAAATATGAAAGTAAGGGACAATCTAAGAGGTATAAATAGGTACCTCTTAGAAAGTATTCTCATTTTCGATTGTCAAATTGGGACATTGCAAATGAGTTCCTTAAAGACAGCGACTGTGAACGTCCGATGTGGGTGGAGCGAAGGAGAACGTGGTTTGCCGACTGACTAATATTTTAATATACACACATACAAACGGACGTTATAGTTTTCATATCTTTTGTCATTGTTTCAAAGTCATTAACTCAACGACATTGCGGCTATCAGATCTAAAACTCAAGTGATGGCTTTTAATCCATTCTCAATTCATTTTCCGGGCTTCTTATAATGTTATAGGATTCGATTATACTAAGCTTTTGATGTGCCAAACAAAGGAAAGTAAAAGGAAAATTAATAGCTGTTTATTGCCAAACAATGATTTCATTTAACAATCAACAGTCGTTAATTTACTCAGAAATAGAAATTACTTTAGCAGTTTATAGGCAAGTTAATTTGTTATTGTGGTCTAAGTTATAGTCACAGATTTATTTATTATGAACCTAATGCTTACGGAATTAGTATTAGGTACTATAGCCAAATACAGCTTACAAAACAGCATTCAATTATAACTACCAGTACTACCACAAGCGAGCCAAATGTTAATAGCTCAAAAATCGACCTAAGCTTAATCAAAAAAAGAAGATGAGTAGATGACACATACTCGTACGTCCCGATTCTTTGTTCAATGATCAAGTAGATACCCAATATTAGTAAATATCAGTTAATAAATAAAACATTGAATGGCTGCTGCTAAAGCGGTCTTTTTAACTGACCAGAGCCCATACACGCTATATACGGTCGGAGGTGGGCGAACGGCATTTAGGCTACACGCTATCATACTTGGAGATTTTGCGGATGACTTGAAGCATTTTATGTTACAAACTTGGAAATACGAGGTTGTTGAATTAGAGATACGGTTTGGAAACCCGTTGCTGTCATTCTTTAGCTACGCCTAGGCTGCTTTGATATGGAAAAAACGAAAGAATAAACCAACTTCTAACCACTACAATTTCATTTATTTTCAAAAACAATTGGGCATTACAATCGAGTCATTTGTGTTATATTATATAACAGCTGATAACAAAATTGAAGTCAACCTCCTAGTTCTCAATGACGCAGTGGAAACCTTTATCTTCACAAGTAAGGTTTCTACATTGTGTAATTTCACATTGACAGTATAGAAACTGTACAACATAACGGATCTGGGACACGATTGTTTTACTATAAATTCTGGGAAGTAATATGTTTCCCACGTCGAATTCAAGCTCATGTTCAGAGTACACTTACATGAGGGAATATAATAGATCACTTATAAAACGACCGCAGTTTAACAAAGCAACAGAAAAGGGACAAAAAAGAAAACAATGCGACATGCATGCTACTGGCAGGAAACAGGTGCGGCCAAAGAAACATGTTCATTCTACATTGTGTCACTGGTATTGTAGTAACGGAAAAGCTTGAATAAAAAGTGCAATGGTATTGTAAATGTGAAAATCTCGCGTTAGTTGGTGTTTTATGATCGGTTAATTAACTGTGAAATATTATGCAGTTAATTAAGACATTACAATTGCATGCTAACTGCAATTTATATATGTAGACAATGAATAAGATAAAGTTCAATTTGAGTAACTTCTCAAAACGGTGAAGTATTATGTCCTGTAAAATAATCATGTGATGACTTTAAACTTTGCATGTGTACAAGTACAACAATTAATAATAATTACTTGCGGTTGGCATTTTAAATGGAGCACTAATAGATCTTAATTTTTTTGTCAAGACCTCAGAGGAATAACCAGTCCAAGGCACATGCTTAAAGGCAGACTAGTTTGCGGAGTGAATTACGTATCTATTGTCGGACATGACATAAGAATATTTTTATGAATTGTAAATGTACTAAACACTAACTAAACCATAATCTGCTCACCTTGGGAATGGAATGTTACCATTTACTATGTAACCAGGCCGTCCGAGGCTATAGCACAAAGTACCTAACACAAAGCTATATTGGCTATATTATTCCCAAGACAGCTCTGTCAGTTTCACGTAGAATGAAATCTCAAATCCAATTAAGCGGAGTCCTGTACAATCGGGAATGTAATTTTCTATGACAGGAAAAGCCATATAAGGGGGCTCGCCTATGAAAATAAGCCTTATCACTATTAGGATTAAGGTTGCATTACAAAACACTTGTAAACCGAACCACATAAAGTCCGTTCACCCTGCAACACCTGGGCACGTTTTATATGGAATCTTGAAGCGCCACCTGGCTGCGGATTATTATATTTCACAGCCAAAGACCTTTCAGAATATGAAATGAATAAAAATATTACAACGAGCGAGTGTTAATAGTTTCAAGTGTAGCGATTTCCGAACACAAGGAAACTGTAAGACCTTGATATATTCTACAATTTAGTAACTTAATATAATGATTATGTGCTTAAGCCCACACATTAAAATATGATTACCAACATTATGTTGTGCCCGATGTGTTTTTAAATCGAGAGATACTCCCACGCTTTGAGTGCAGTACCAATACTTATCTGGTACAGTATGTGCAAGTGATCGATCATCGAAGGCGTCGGATCGGTCCTGTCACCAACTTGCCTTGATGCCAACATTCCTTGAAGCGGGAAGTGGAGCCAGTATTGGAAAGGCCGTTACGTAATACGTAGTGCATGGTAATGATATTTAGGACGGCACTGCACAAGTAAAAAGAAACACAGAGAGTGTTAATTAGTGGTAAGAGCTTAACTTTCAGAATGGAAATAAGGAGGATGAATTGTAGGAGTTAATTAGAAAACGAATTTATTTATTTTCCTTATCCGATTATTTGCGGTCAACGATTTAGTGATTCCTTGAAGGCGTAAACATCGTTACTATGTAGTATTTAAGTACAAGTAGATACGCAGTTAATTGCACAGCCGAGGCTTCACCGTTATGAAATCTCATTAAAACTCGAGTCAACATTGAATCGTCTCCAATATTTGATGGAGCGACCACAATGAACTTTTCAATTTAAGTTTGGATGTAACATGAAACATCGATATGTTTTGCAACTAGCAAATTGATAGATCAAATGTCAAGCATGTGTAGTAATATAGTGAGCATTAGTAAAGGATAAAAGTGAGTGTTTTGGCGCCTGCAACAAGTGAGGACAGCTAATGCAAGGGTCGTGAACTTTTCAAATAGGTGCATTGGCCCGAGGTTCCTTTATTGTATTGGTTTTGATTGCCTCAGAGTGCGCAAGCGCAGCTGTTCTGAACTATGCATCGAGGACGACGCTCAGATACAACCGGTTCAATTGGTTCACATCTGACGTTTACCTACATACTGCACATTTTATGTTAGTTCATTGGAACGCAGAGATCTTTTAGGGCAGGTTGATAAGTAGCTGTAGTTTTTAATGTATTTTTTTTCGGTTTATTTGGTCTTACCTACCCTGCTTTACGTAAAATATTGTGTTCCTCGTCTGAAACTTTAATCAAACCGACTAAGTGTAAGTATATTGATATACTGTATACAGATGGTTTATTTCATTCCCCATTTTATGTTAAGGTAGATACCCTACCCTATTAACTAAATTATAGTATTTAAACGTGAACATTGGGTCAATGGAACGCGGAACGTTAAAGTGTGTTAATATATACAGACAACGCTCTATTGCAAATTTGTCGATTTACAACGCAAATATATAGCTATGTTTGAATATTCATTCGCGAATTATACTCGAACAATTACTATTCACTAAGTGCGAAAGGAATTTGCTGTGATTACTTATCTTATCGGTTCTTGAGAGTTTGAAATACGACAAAAGATTTCACGCAAACAAGAGTTCTTAAGACTTGGTAAAATACTATAATTGGAAATTTTCGATTAAAATGATGTCCCACTTTTAGGGTTCCGTTGCCAAATGGCAATCTGTCTGTCTGTCTGTCCGTCCGTATGTCACAGCCACTTTTTTCCGAAACTATGTAAGAAGTTAAGAACTATGCTGTTGAAACTTGGTAAGTAGATGTATTGTGTGAACCGCATTAAGATTTTCACACAAAAATAGAAAAAAAAACAATAAATTTAGGGTTTTCCCCATATATAGAAACTCAATTTTTATTTCATCAAACCCATACGTGTGGGGTATCTATGGACAGGTCTTCAAAAATGATATTGAGGTTTCTAATATCTATGTTACTTGCTGTTACGGAACCCTTCATGGGCGAGTCCGACTCGCACTTGTTACGACCTTTTGCAAAAGGTCGTAAAGAATGTCAAGACGTCAACACATGCAAACTTAAAAATGAAGACTTCTTCTTTTCTCAGCAATCTATATTGTGCTCTTATAGTTAGAGTGTGGGCACGGTTATCTATTTGTACCTCAATTTGTTTAGTTACCTCCTTGATGAGAATCGTGACTCAGTTCCTGTTTGTCAACGGTTTTTCCCCATCTGTAAGGATTATTGATCTGGTGTAGTACGGCGCTGATACGTATGACGAATTGCTCAGACTCCAATTGGCTTCGGCCTGTAAGATCTTCCGTCTTATTAGTACTTGAATTTAAGAACTTCTTATTTCTCCTCATCATCTGCCTAAAAGCCTTTTCAAACTATGTTGGGGTCGGCTTCCAGTCTAAGCGGATGCAGCTGAATACCAGTATTTTACATGGAACGATTGCCTATCTGACCTCTACAACCCAATACTGGGTAATACGATACCACTTGGTAAGACTGGTTGTCAGACTTCTTGGGCTCCCGACTACCTACTAACGACTGATGGACAAATGGCAGCCGGGATCAACGGCTTAACGTGCGTGCTTTCCGAGGCACGGAGGAAACCGGAATGTAAGGGTGGTCATCCATCCACAGACCAACTTAGGCAAACGCGGCTTAACCTAAATATTGACCCGGGCGGCTGTTATTACCTATTTAGCTTCACTTGCACTCACAGTTTAAGGGGCCGGCGGAGCATGCGTTTTTCATACAACGTAATATCAAAATAATATGAAAATCAAACATATTCTTAAGGTAGTGTGTATTTATTTCGATTGGATTACAGAATATTTATGTTCCCAAATGTATTTTTTGAGAGGACAATGATACAAAGACGAGATATGAGGAATTTAAAATTTCTATAGAAAACTTATTTTTTTTATAACTCTTGTTAAAATCAGTGTCCAATCAAAACATATATTTGGGAACCTAGATATTCTGTAATTCAATCGAAATAAATACACACTACCTTAGGAATATGTTTCATTTACAAATTATTTTGGTATTACGTCTGTATGAAATACGCATGCTCCGCAGGCGTCTTAAGTATTGTCAGCGTCTTCGACAGTAGCTAGTCACATCTACGATAGGTACGAGTAGTGTATCAAGGATATTGCGCCATCCTCATGGTCGCCATGAACATTATAATAAGCAGCACTTTCACTAACACCATAAATATTATTGCGCGACTTATTTGTCAATGATACACCATGGTATACCATAAATGTCATGTACTCTTGTGTTGTGACATTTGATATACATACTGATGGGTCTAAGCGTTTTTCGTGACGAGATTAATATGAGGTGGGTTTTCTTTAATTCAGAGGTCATGTTTAGAAAACCGGCCAAGAGCGTGTCGGGCCACGCTCACTGTAGGGTTCCGTAGCTTCCCAGACCATTAAAAATACCAACATTTTTCGTCAGCAAAAATAACTTTGTTTTTCATAGTATTTGTATGAAAAACAAAGTTATCATTTGCGTTTTTTTGAAAAAGTGCTATATAACTCAAAAACTATTCAACTCATCAAGTTGAAAATAATTTTCCTAGAAAGTTCATATAAAGGTCTACTTCTGTGATTTTTTTCATATTTTTTAAACTTATGGTTCAAAAGTTAGAGGGGGGGGGACACATTGTTTTTGACTTTCGGAGCGATTATTTCCTAAAATATTAATATTATCAAAAAATGATTTTAGAAAACCCCTATTCATTTTTAAATACCTATCCAACAATATATCACACGTCAGGGTCAAAATTAAAAAAAAAATCGCTCCCCACTTTACGTCTGGGGGAGGTACCCTAATAAAAATGTTTTTTTAAATTTTTATTTTTGCACTTTGTCGGCATGATTGATATACATATTGGTACCAAATTTCAGCTTTCTGGTGCTAACGGTCACTGAGATTATCCGCGGACAGACAGACAGACAGACAGACAGACAGACAGACAGACATGGCGAAACTATAAGGGTTCCGTTTTTTGCCATTTGGCTACGGAACCCTAAAAAGGATATGAAAATTGTGTAAGATACATTGTAGCAGCGATGTGGTCCCAAGAAAACAACGGGTAGGGATCCTTTCGTCCATGGTGTGAGTGGTAATGGTGCTGGGTTTAATTCTGTATTTGACAACTGTACCAGACAAAAAGTTAGTATAAGTGCGTGAAAACATAGCATAGAGAAAACATACTTCTGTTTACTCTTACTACTGTTTCTAATTAGTAAAACCTGTCTCAAATTGTTATTACTTAGTTAGTGACGTGATTTGTGTAAATGTGTATTGCTATAATTTGTCTACAGTTAAAGCCGTTAAGCTGCTGACCTGCAAATGTCGAGTGGTAGTGAACCTCTCTCTATTATAATCTACCTTTAGACAAGCTAGTTCAGTAGCTTAACGGTTATGTGCGCTGTTCTGAATAAGCTAAATAACTATTACAGCAAGGTAAAATGATTGCTTTGAATATTGTCATATTTTTAAGAAAGTTTTACTATTGTGAGAAATAGCTTTTCATGTTGTGTGTCACTGCCATTCAATCTGCAAATCAATTAATATCCCTGCCTGACCGCACCCAAAAGCAGCCTTTGTAATGTATTATCTTCTGGAAGCTTCTATTCGTATTGTATAAGTGCAGGTGTTTTAATACAGAAAAAAAACAAATGTCAGCAATAGGTACACATTTTCAAAACAGTGTATTTAAATGGATGTACGCAATGTTATTACCAGACATAAAGAGAAAACGTTATGTTTGATTGTTATGATGCTCGTGTACATGAATACCACACCGTACTTTGTCTTTGAGCTCCTAAAATTCTTTAAAAAGAAAGTGTTTTAAAGTATTAGGTACAATGAAATAAACAAACATGAAAAAAAACAACCAGTTCAAATTCTTAAATAACTTTCTATCAAAAGACCAGAATTCTATTAGACACTCAATTGCTGAATTTGCATTTTAGAATGCTATCAATTTATTGACAAAAACAATATACCGAATCCAGGAAAGTAAAAAAAATAATGTCTGTAAGAATATCTAAGTAGGTTGAAGTTAAATCCTTTAATAGTTTAATCTCTTAAACATTATTTCGTTGTTGATAAACTAAATGTTAACCAGGCACCAAAATCTATGGTTTCATATCTGTATTTCATATAAAAGTAAATATAGGGCAGGCAGTCCGCACCAAACCAAACATGGCTTATCTGTGTTCGATTAATGGATTAGCCTTTTTTCATCGAGGGCACAAGATTCAATTTGGCGTGAAATTGGATTCTGTTACGTGTATCGGTCAATAGGTTGATGTTACGAAGACATCAAACGAAAGATATATTTCTAGAATAGTCGCGGAAGCGCAGGTTTATTTTCAGATACGGATATGGATGAGTTGAAAAAACCAATCGTTAGGAGAGACCAGATTCGACGGTGAACGGTTAAAATGATGAGTCTAAAATAACAATATGCATTATTGACATAGTATGAAGTATATTTTCTAGAACCTTATTAACAATTACTTACCTACATATCATCAAAAGCAAAAGCTCTATCCGTAGAAAACTTCAATTTCCCCAAGGAAAGAAAGTTTGTAAAGAAACGGGTGTATTTGCGGACGCACGCGATCCTTTTACTAGTTTAACAGGTTTTTTGTCGATTTCTCCCTTTTAGATTATATCTGCCATGGAACGTCGGTAATCGACATTTTGTGAAATTTGTCGTGATTCGTCAAGTTATTACAGTTCTTTGAACTCTCCTGAATTGCATCCGGGGAAATAGCCTTAGTAGATACATTTTTAAATCAGAGAAAGTTTGCTCTAGCTCTTGATATGAAGTAATTCCCACTTTTATTTTTTTGATGGGCAGGTAGGCAACTATTTTTATGATTCCATCGACTTGACCTTTTTTAACCGACTTCCAAAAAGAGGAGGTTATCAATTCGTCTGTATGTTTTTTTTTTTTTTTTTTTTTTTTTTTTTTTGTGTTTGTTACCTCATAACTTTCGACTGAGTGAACAGATTTTGATCATTCTTTTTTTATTTGAAAGCTGGTGCTTCCCATGTGGTCCCATTTTAATTTGCTGAAGATCTGATGCTGGTCTTCGGAGATATACAATGGAACTCCTCAAAAATGTACGGCAAATCTGCAGTGATTGCTGTTATCGCTTGTAGGTTTATTGTTTATACAACATCATGACGTAATATCACGCCTGTATGCTCTGAGGGGGTACGCAGATGTGTATAGTACACCCAGATTTCGACAGTTTTTGTTACCTCAGTACTTTCGACTGGGTGAACCGAGTTTGGTGATTCTTTTTTAATTTGAAAGCTGGGTCTTCCCGTGTGGTTATATTTTAATTTGCTGAAGATCTGATCCGGATCTTCGGAGATATACAATGGAACTCTTCAAAAATACACGGCAAATCTGCAGTAACTGCTGCAATCGCTTGAATGTTTATTGTTTATACAACATCATGACGTAACATCACGCCTCTATGCTCTGAGGGGGTACGCAGATGTGTACAATATTCCCAGATTTCGACAGTTAGGTGTATTAAGTTCCATTTATTCGGGATAAGCCTATTACCTTGACATGTATTGTTTTTTTTTTTTATTGGCAAGGGTACTTCAAGGGTAGTTTGATGAGAATTTGGTTAGGTTCTGATTATGGGATCCATGACAAAGGAACGGAGCTCTTCAATTCTTAGAAGCAAATTAACGATACTTGGCCAAATCTTTTAAAGGCTATCCGGATATTTGGGTCACGTACCATAACGTCGTTATTAACCGACTTCAAAAAGGAGAAGGTTCTCAATTCAATGTTCCCCGATTACTCGAAGATGAATGGACCGAATTTGTTTTTTAATTGTTTGAAAGGGTATACTTCCCAGAATGTCCCATAATCATCAAGTCAGGATCCTGATAATGGGATCCTGGAGAAATAGAGAGGACTTTTCAAATTTTATAGGCATACCAGAAGCGATTTGGGTAGTTTTAGAAAGACTACTTTCTCGGAGTGATCCCATTTAAATTTGGTAAAGATTAGATGAAAAACTTCGGAGAAAGGCAACGGAACTCCTCATTAAATGTAGCAAATGTGTGTCTCTTACTGGGATTGCTGAAATCTCATGTCTATCTATTGTTTACACCAGTTCATAACAAAAAATCACGCTGGTACGCTGTGAAAGGGTATGCACATATTGTGAACCACTAAAAAGTGAAAAATAAAAACTTTTTTGCAAAAAATAAAACCGACTTCACACAAAAAAGTGAAAAAAATAACTTTAGCTTCAGAAGTCGGTGACAAAAAAACTAAATCAATCAAATAATGGTCACCGACTTCTGAAGCTAAAGTTATTTTTCACTTTTTTGTGTGAAGTCGGTTTTATTTTTTGCAAAAAAGTTTTTATTCAAAATGTCAACTCAATCGCTTTGGATTTGCTCTTGATGCCAAAATACAACACAAAAGAAAAAAAACAAACTAGCAAATGACGTCACATCATTAGCCCATACGGCATGAAAGCTGCGCTTTGACATGCGCCGTACGCGACCTCTGTGGGTTGCGGCCGCGGCGTGCGCGCACTTTCTACGCGATAGCGCAGATAATTCGCGTTTTTGCGAGCGATTTGCGATAAATCGCGCGATTCACGTGTCTTCATTAGAGATAACGAGACTATGCTATACGGCCGGAAACGTATCTGGCTTTCCTGAGTTATTGGTTAGAGAGTCAATTATCTTTATTTAAGAAAGTATATTTTTATTGGCAAACTAATGCAGACGGTAGCGCTAATTGGGGGTCATTTTGCGAAAGCACAGTCATTAAATTGGTGTAGGTACCTAGTTCTTGCTCATTATAAACTTTATAAGAGTTAATAAGCTAGATTTAATGACACAATATTGTATTAAACTAGGATACCTACATTTTATGTATTATGCCCAACGTCAGACCTCAACTTTCTTTGCGAAACCTGTCACAATTAAAATCCGACCCTCAAGTATCCCGACAACTTTCATAGTAGTTAGCAAAGTATGTAGTTTCCTTGTACCTAATGCCTGGTGCGTATCGGCCACAGTCACAATTAAACTACGTTCGCGATTTCATTTCAACACAATCATGTATAAAAATGTGTTTTTTGACAAAAACAACTATAGAATACACATGCATAGGTATACCTACATACATACTTACAGCTACAAAACCACGTACAAACATGATGTTTTATTTCTAAAGAAATATGTAATAAACATAATTTACACTAGCAAGAAGTTGATAGTCGTCTCCGTAGAAATACCAAATAAGTAAGTAACGGAAAAAAAAATGAAAAAAAAAGCGGCCAAGTGCGAGTCGGACTCGCCCTTGAAGGGTTCCGTAGCAGATTAAATGAAATGTTCCGTTTTTGCCATTTGGCTACGGAACCCTAAAAATAAGTATACTTATATGTATAAGTATGTGCGCTCGCGCAAGAAAGTGGTCGTACAGGTGTCACATGCGTTAACATTGCACTTGATTGTTGAAGTAATAATAACATTACGTTTTTATGACGAAATATACGCGTTTTACGCCTGCTTGCGTTTATTAGGTGTCCGCTTAGCAGACAGACAGGCGTCTGGGTAATTACTTGAATGTTTTTTAATTAGGCATTAGGTCCGGCCGGCCAAATTATTTTCGTAACGTACGAGGGAAGTCTAAAAGCCTTGACGTTGAAAATGTCTACTGTAAGAATTAATTGCTTTTATTGTTTAATTAAGCTAATTAGTATTCTATTAGCTTATGTCCAAGTGCAACTGGGAGTCTTGGTTAGATTCTCAGACCAGACCAATGGGACGGGTTAGATTAGATAGATTAGATTTAACATAACATAACATCACGCCTGTTAACTACGAAGGGTTTTGCAAAAGTGTACATAATAATATATTACCTTTACTATACAGGTTGGAATTTTTCAATACCACCTGGAGGGAAAGTACTCGAAATACTGGAGATAGCAAATTATACTCTAAAGAAACCTTCCTTTATTTTAAAAAAGAAACAAATCTGCATTCACAGATTTTCGAAAATTATTTTGCCACACTCGGGCATCGAACCCGTGATGGATCAACTAAAGTTCAACATATTAACATTTTGTACCTTTTTGCCATCAATCGATAGGGTCAATCATATGGATCAAATCTCTCTAACAAACATGATAAATTAAATGAAAGGAAAACCATGAATAAAAGTGCTTTATCTTGTTGAATTTATCCCATTGAATTTATAACTGTTCTTTAGATTTCATGGTTTTTTTTATAAGATTTGATCCATACGATTGGCCCTTTCGATTGATGTCAAAAAAGTACACAATGTTATTTTTTCGAACTTTAGTCGGTTTGATTCCCGAGTGTGGCAAACGAATTTTAGAAAATCTGTGAATACAGATTTGTTTCTTTTTAAAAATACTTAGAGGAATGTTTCCTTTGGTTAAAATTTGCTATCTCCAGTATTTCGAGTATTTTCCCTCCAGGTGGCATTGCAAAATTCCACCCTGTATATACTCCTTTTTCTTTATCTTGTGGTTCTTCTTCTGTGGTGGTACGTGGTGTTATAATATATTATTATAAAAATTGCAACAACATAGTGGACTGGAGGAAAAATTGCATAAAGAGAAGGGCTATGACGGCTTGGCAACCGCTCGGTTTAGCTTTATGTAAGTACTTGATTATTATAATTAATTTAAACCAGATTCTTATTGCAGATCACTATTGTGACACAATCGTAACTTACAGCAGTGAACTGCTACAAAGTTAGTACTGGAGCGCAAAATCGCAGGCCCCCCCCTACTATCTGACTATCTCGACTGTTTTCGCCGGTGGCCTGTGTTGCTCTATGGTTTGATTCGAATGTCAATGTCGTGTTGAATAAAGTGTGTATCACTATCAGGGTCTAATTTTTTTTAATTGTACTTTTTAATATTAAAAAACAAAAGTCAAAGTACATTTCAAATATTGGACCTATATTACAGATCATGGTTATATTCTCAAGAAGAACTGCTGCGCCGACACCAAATAAATTGGGATAAGGGCGAGAGAATGATGATGATGATCCTTAAAATATCAGTAGGTGCTGTCGTACTTGTATAGGTACCTATCACAAAATTTTTAACCCCCGACGCAGAAACGACGGGGTGTTATAAATTTGACGTGCCTGTCAATTTTGTGTTAGTGTCTGTCTGTGGTATCATAGCTCCCGAACGGATGAACTGATTTTGATTTTGTTTCTTTTGTTTGAAAGGTGAATTAGTCGGGAGTGTTCTTATCTATGTTAGATAAAAATCAGTCCAAGATGGCCACCGCCACAAGATTACAGATTACGTAATTATTCAACAACTCCCTCAAAATGGGTTAAAATGAAAGGGCTTGACTAGGAGAATACTATACGCTAAGATTAATTTCAAATCCTAGATGGCCACCACCACAAAATGGTGAATTAAATTTTTTTTACAACTCCCTTAATATGGGTATCAAATGAAAGGGTTTGGCCTAAGGCATTTCGTTACGTGACGATTTCAACTAAATTGCACTACCCGTAAGAAAAAAAAATACCTTGAAGTTATCGCACTATGTGTCGAGGGTTTTGTATTTTTAATTTATTGTAACTTGTTATATAAGTAGGTACATACTTTAGCAAGCCGGAAACATTTGCGCAAAATAAAACATTAGATTGGCGATGACAAGAAAGACGACAGTTCTCTAATTACAGATGTAGATAGCAATATATATGCTCTGTGGTAGATATAGCTTTACAATGTAGATTTCGTTAATTTATTGTCGCTTTTCCCTTTACCTACAATGGTACAGAAGTCCATCTGATTAATTACCGAGGCCCTAGCGAAATAAACTTCAAACGATTTTGAGCCTAAAATACAACTATACTAATAAAATTTATATCACGGTTTTATTTTTGTGACCAGCGCAATATCACCCATAGATGTGAATAGACTTCCAAAGGAAGTGTGTGTGTGTGAGCACAATACATTATTTTCTTTAAAATCGTTCGAATTTACGTTACGTTTAGGTTTACTCCTCGCATTTGTACCTGTAAATAACACTACATTTATTTACCTCTAATAGCAACCATGTTGCAACGAAAGTAAAGATCCTTGCAATTTCCAGCGTCGTGTCAATGGTAGCAGTGAAGCCAAATCAGAGATAAAACCTGTGAAAATACTATACGTTCTCACTGACCTGGTGATTGGTAGGAGCTATGGCAGCGCTCTGCGGTGGAACTGACTGCACCGGCCGCGCCGGCTTCGCAGCTGCTCGTTGGAGAGATGCGCGCTTCACTGACACCATCAGCCATACGTCTTCTACTCTTTGTGCCACCTGTAGAGCAGACAAGCAGGTATAGTCGCCCCGACATAGGTAAAGGCTTGGTAGATGAGACTGCTGGGTAATAGGGAAGGTTGTAAAAAGATTGGGAGCTTCTGCGGATTCTTAAGTGCAGCAATTTATGTAATTTGGCTGAAGTGAAAATTTTACTTTTTTGACCTATCTCCTGGAGGAAAAAGGTCAGGAGAAGAAAGGATTTTAAAGCATTTTTATACGACTTTTTATTCCTAGATTGTAGCAAAACTATTTTTTTCATAGCATTATCTTCTATTCAATTTTGAAGTTAAAACTTCTTTATGCGTTGAGCACTTTCTGGGTTAACAAAATCAAGAAACTCGCATGACTGTCACCTTACGCTTCGTAGCACTCGTAGCCGATCCGCTACGGCATAGCACCGCTTAGGCGTGCGCGGGGCACAATCCGTAGCAGATATACATAGACTACTTAGTTTTCACTTTTATCGGCACTCACGCCTGTTTTTTTTCTAGACTTAGCATCTGTAGTGTATAGCTGCAGGCCAATTTTGACTGCATCATAATTTGTGAGATACTGCTAAGTGCTACTACATAATACCTGAGTCACGAGTGCCCTGGTCTCCTGTGTGGCAGACTGCATCAGCATGTCCCGGAACTGGTCGGGGGCAGTCAGTCCGAAGCTGGTGGCGTCTTCTAACAATTTGTCCACTGCTATTAACCCTCCTTCTCCTGCTAGGATTTCCACGCCTGTAGCGCACCATTCGTTCGCCTATTATGAAGAAATTAATAAATAAAGAACTGAAAACATGAGTTTAATTATTGGTAGAAATTATTTATCGTGTTATGAAACTTGTGTTAACACAAGGCTCAGAGTAATCATATGCGTATTAAAAAATGGAATCTACCAATGCTAAGATAATACTAGGTACTACTTTTCTAGTGATAAGAATACTAATTAAATATGTGTAAATAGGCACAATACATTTCAAACTTACAAACAGCCTGTCTTTAACGTAGAAAACTTAAACTTGATCGGCACATGCATTTATGTTCGCCTATTTTAACAAAATGTAGAAAACAGTTAATCATATTTGGTACAATAATATAAAACTTACCTTATCTATCCTGTCCATAAGTTCCCTAGCTTTGGTCAGAAGTAGATTTCGTTTTAGTATCTTTTCCAAAAGCAATGCACTCGTTCGTCTAAGTTCTTCGCATTTTGATTCTATGTGGTCGACTTGGCTTAGCGGGTCTAGCATTAATTTCTCTCCTGCAACAATATATTTATTTAATAGTTAAAATCAACTGTACATTAAGTATCTACCCTAAATTAACAAAATATCTGCATAACTTTCTCATTATGTTCATCAAAAACAAAATCTTAATTGCGTGAAGCGTGATTTCAAATCAAAAATAGAACGTCTTATTTTTTTTTCATGCAAATACAATTTACATTTCATTTACCAACCGTGTTTTTTTTCGAATATAAGTGAGTATTTGAAAATCGTTGTTATGTTTCTTAATTCAATTCACATTGAATCAAAATCCCTCCCATAGAGAGGAAGCCTGTCCCAGCAGTGGGAACATTAATAGGCTGATGATGATGAATCTTAATACGTTACCGTCGTCAATAACTGATGTTGCTGTATCAAGATCACAGTTACAAAGTTTTTCAAAGTCGCCAGCCTCTTGAAGAAGGCTGTCTACCCTGATTGCTGTCTCGCCCACCTCCGTCATGTCACATGCTGCCTTTAAATGGTTGTCTAAAGTAGCCTAAAACAATTTTTTAAATAATTAATTAAGTGAATTCCTATATAAACCGATATATGCCGCAATTTAAAAACATTTCTTGTTATTCCTTATTTATTGGCATGTAAACCTCATTCCAGAAAATAAAATAACAGCTACAAAGAGGTTGACCTCTAATGCAACTGCAAACATGAAGGAACAAAAAAAGATAAAAAGAAAATTAAAAAAAAAATTGACACCTAACCTCTATTGACAAATTAAATTGTGAGCAAAATATTTAAATCTAAGTAAAATAGAAATATATAGTACTTGTAAATTAAAACAACAAGTGAATAAGTATAATGGCTATGGAAATCGTGTGCAACTTTCGTAAATGCAGAAAGTCTCTATCAAATGAAGCGTGGGTAACGACTTGTTCACATGCATTTTGTGTTGAACACGGCAAAAGAGAATTCAAGCGAACTGCCGAAAATTCATTGACATGTCCGGCATGTGGGACCGAGTTACGTGATAAGTTTGATGTGATTCAAGCAGATCTTAGGCCCAATGAGACTTTCAAATCAATAGTTTTGGCGGGAATGAAACCTGACACGATCATGGACATTGCAATGCGTGCGATGTCTTTTTGGGCGTATCAAGTCGAACAGGAGACATTATATCAAGAGAGCGTAGCAAAACACGCTAGAGACAAACTACAATGTATGGAAGAAATAAACAGTCTGAAAATTCAGAAACTAAAAGCAGAACTTGAGAATTGCAAACGAAAGGTTAGTAATTTACAATCAGAATGCAATAAGAAGAGTAAACAAGCGGAGGATTTCAAGGCGCGTCTAGAAGAAAAGTCAAGAAAAATACAGAAGTTAACATTTCAATTGGACGGTCAGAAAAGGAAGGATATTCGTAATTTCGAAGGTATGGATAGTAAAGAGAAATGTATGGATATATCGGACTTGGTTGCCAATAGGGCGGTTTCAGACTTGGTGTCACACAGGGGTGGGGACTTTGTTTTTCGTCCTGCGAAAGACCCTGACGAATCACACAGAATTGATAGAGTGTGTTCACCAGCAACACCAATGTTTGACTTTCGAAACAGAAATAAACAAGGTCATTCGGGGTCACATTTTCAGTTCCGGCCGGTAAAGACTTAACAAAAGTGTAATAAGAAAACTTGTCCTGTTTAACTGGTTTGTAATTAGATTAAGCGAAAGTTACCTGCATCTGTTTAAAGTTCAATAAAAATGTTCTGAATTTCAGCCAATGGTTTAGCTTCGTGGAATGTTTTTGCCAGAAATTATCGAATTGTTTTTCAGTCTCGTCCAGTTGCACCAGTAATCTGAAATAGTACGAAAATATTTGAATATTTAATTCATTTCTAATCTTATTTTACTTGGTTAGGTAGATATACCTAATGTTATTGACCTAAGCAGCTTGATATAGTTTTGCTAATAATTACTCCCTTAAAATCTAAAGGAAGTTATTGATTTACCCTAATTGAACGGTAGTTAATGAACGTCAGTCTAGATCTGCATCGCCCCCTCTAACGTGATAAGCTGAAAGTAATATAATACTTTCAGCATAGGTACAATCGACCTCACATCTTAGGTAAAACTTTGACCTTGAGTTGGCCTAGTGTAAGTATGGAGTTTTAATAATAATGAGCGGCCAGTTTATAGTGATTTTGTTACCAATGACGAGCGCATCTCCTTACTAAATTTGCGAGAATCTGCGATTCTGCAATGTTATTTATTCAGGAGCCATATTAATTAGACGTTGTACCTATAATTTGGAATTTTCTCTTAAAATTCATAAGTAATAATTACCTCTCAACCGCAGCGACATGGCTGATAATATTATAAGTTAGGTTTGGTTTCCGCACTTGCGTCAGTAACTCTTCGCCTTGCGACGTTGCCGACGATAGTTCAGTTTTTAAAGCTTTATACCTAAAACAGAAAAAAAAGTTAATCAACTCAAAACATCGACGAAAACAATCAACATTTACTTGTAAAAATATAACTAGATTATGAGTAATAAAGGTTACCTATTTTCCTGACAGTCTAATAATTCTTTGGTTTGTGTCGGGTCGTTTCCCATATCGCAGTCTACAATCTCATGCATAAACTCGTCCAATTTACTTGAGATTTCCTTCATTAACGTAGAAAATTTCTCTAGTGCCTGAAATCAAATATATTTTAGGCTAACATGACTAATTAAGTAGGTCCTACCTACTGGTAATTCGTACAAAAAACGCTTTAATTAAGAAATAATAATACTGTTCAATGCTAAATTAATATTCATATGTTCGTTAAATACATTACAAAATTACACACTTGAACAGCTTATTCAGGTAATTGTTCTCAGTATTTCACACAGGCGATCAGCGCTGTATGAAATTTCCCATATTTCCACACAAATAATTCGGTGCGCAAGGATTAGACATCATTGAACATTACCAAACGGAACACAACGTTCTGTCTACATTCAAATTGTTAGGAAAACTTTGATAGCGCGATTTAGGACTGGTTGTTTACTTTAGGAACAACTAGATGGCGCCACTGTGACCTGGGGTCATAGACTACTTTACAGTTTTTAAAATTGTTTATAACTTGGTTGTATTTTTTGAGTTTAGGAAAACTAGAAAACTAACGATTTTTCATAGAATATTGTGACTGAAATTTGAAATAAATAACATTAATTAACTTACTATCCGCTGCTGTATCCACTCAGCATGTGAATACTGTAGTTCCCCGCCAAGGTCTGGCGTTAGCTGTGATCTATCGAAGTGTTCGTACAGCTCCTCAACCGACGAACAGACTAGCACCCTGAACCTGAACTCTTCTTTAAATAATTTACTACTGACTTCCGACAGCGCCTTCTGTAGGAAACTTGCTGGTCGAAGTACGTAGACAGCGTGAATTATGCCTGGGAAGAATTCCTGGAAAATAGAAAAATAAAATGTAAATACCGGTTTACAGCCAAGGATGTTTTTTTCCTTCACCGCTTTGAGAGCAATGGTGACGAAAAAGATTTCTCAAAATAAATAAATTTCTGCTTGGTTTCGAACCCGCGACTTACTAAAGTCAGCGTCGTTAGCGCTGGGCCACGGCCACCGGTTCTTACTGCTGATTCCGGTTTATAATTTCAACTAAATAATTACCTATTTATGTATTAAGTTACAGTCAATAAAGTATAGGTCCATGTGCAATATTATAAGGAAAGTCAATTAATTTTTAATCTAACATTCTTATCGCGCCCTAATTTTGTCCATGAAAAAGTAATTTATTGATTTCCAGACCACTAAAGTATAAAGTAGACAGGTAATTAATACTTACTGAGATCCTTAATAATACTGTTTTAACGGAGTTCCATCGATCTTTTCTCCGGTCTATTATAATGTGGAAGCCCATATCTGCTTCCAATAACCTGTAACGAGAAAGAAATCATCTATGAATATTGAAACTGGATATTGATTAGTGACGCCGGCTATCATTTAGTCATGAGTTCTGTGTGGTATCGATTCTCATTTGGCCGTGATACTAAATAATCTATCAAATTATGGATTGTGGGTTCATTTGGTTTAGTAATAGCCGATGTCGTAATTGGTCTACCCTTTTTTCACAATAATTCCGAGTGAATTGAATATTCACTAAGATTGAAATTTGAACCAACACAAAACATCATGTGTATCATTCCGGAAGGTTTAGGCAAGGATGTATGTTTAGTCTAATGTCCTAATAGGGGGCGAGCCTAAATCCGGAATGCTACTGAGAAATTCTTCGTAGAAAATCACAAAAAGGTTGAACTATCTATTGTAAAAAATACCTGTATTTACGTGACGTGCGAGTGAAATTCGACCTTAGTTGGTAAAGATATTACCATGTCGACTACACCTACTTACAGTGTTTCATTTCATTGGTTCAATCACTTCAATAAACATAATTTAATCACTAATTTAACGAGGGCTTTTAACATTTTCTTCTAAAGTTCATTTACAATTTTAATGAACTGCCTTTAACTAATGTGTGTTGGTTAGTAAATAGTCACTAGGGAACGTAAACGACCCATTAATATTTCAGTTATAATAGTGGTCGACCGTCAAGCGATAAGTGCTGGGTACAGAAACACGAAACGTCACACTTTGACGTCTTGTAATTACAGTCCCAAGCAAAAATATTTTTCCATGAAATAGCAATTGAAACTGAGAAAAGAATAATACTGTATGGTTTCTATTTAGATGAAATACAAAATGGGCATAAGATATAAGTTCTGTTGGTCTTATGTCCCGATTTTACAGAAAATTGCCCATTGTCCTTTCTGTAATACTTTAGAGAAAATCACTTTTGAACCTTCTGTAATTGTAACGTATTTAGGCTTGTGACGGTAAAACTGCTTATATATATGTATCTGTAGGTAACTATCACATGAAAATCTTATAAGTTATGCAAACGGAGAGATTCTAAATAAAATAGGAAGGTCTTATGTACAATAAACCGCTACTACAATTCATTATAATAATATTACTCAAAGCGTTGTACTGTTCAATGAAGCGTCAGATTCTCTGCGGGTGGTCTACGCTTTTAGTGTTCGCAGCAAAATGTCACAAATATCAACGGGAGATAAAATGAAAGTTATTTATGATAAAAAAAATGTGGCCTTCACAGTTTAGGGAAATATTATGAAAAAGAATAATACAACAGAAAGAAATAAAGTAAGTAACCGAATTGACCGACTTTTGGTGATAAAACAGGAAATACTTAATTATATTGGCAGTGGTCTGGTTAAAGAAACTGTGCAGTGTTAAGGGGTCTCGTTTTCAATTGTGATTCGTGAAGTTATCAATAAAACTTCATCAACCGACTTCTATTTTCGTATTCGAGTATTTGCAGCTAGCAAATGCACTTCGTGTGAATCAAATTACAAATCTGCAATGACAAAGTTCACAAGCCGCCATTCTGTTCATTGTTTTAAAACAATTATCTTCAACAATGCACGATGTATAATAGAGTAAACAACAGTGTTCATATCGATTGACGACCCGAATGGCGTAGTGGTAGTGAAGGTGCCTTACGTTCTTAGGATCCTGGGTTCGAATCCCAGTAGGACCAAATGTTCGTGTGATGAGCTTGGACATTTGTTTCCGAGTCATGGATGTTTATATGTATAATAAGAATGTATGTACATACAAAAAGTATACTACATAAATACTTATAACAAATATCTGGTGTCCACGACACAAGCCTTGCTTAGCGTGGCACTAGATGGCGCTGTGTGTTAGTGTCCAGCGAATATTTATTTATTTATTATGTGGCTTTGTAAATGTTCACTTGTTAGTGAGGAGAATGATGATGATGATGATGAAGTGAGGAGTTTCCAACCCCTTGTTCACAAACATCCTTTTAGTAACATGTTATTAAAAATAATGAAGTTTTTAAACGACAAGATTTATTGGATAACAACATACACCATCACCTAACCACTGCCACTGCCGAAACTTAAGATTGCTGAAATGTCCCCTTCTGATTCACCAAAAGGACCTCCACACTCAAAGCATTGTGGTCTCTCTTACCTACTCTACTCCCTGGACCAGCATCGATATGTAAGGAAGAAAAAATACTACTTAGTACTTAGTATCGTATACTCACGAGGGCACAGAGGTGAGGTAAAGCAGCAGCCTCCGGTACTCCGACGGCGTGATGATGTGGAAGTTGTTGTTGTCGGGGAAGGTGATGAGGGGCCGGTGGTCCCTGGCCAGGCCCCCGGTCGCCAGCGCGTACTGCGGCAGCAGCAGCTCGCTGACGTTGCGACCCTCGTCGCCATCGCCGCCGCAGCCGTCGCACTCCGCTTCTGAAGATAACGGAGAATTTACATGATTAATAGGGTACACGACAAAAAAATATAATTAGGTAGCCAACAGGCAATTAGTTATCAAAAAATACTGGAACCGTATGTTTTCTTTTGTTACGTAAATCAAAATAGACGAAGAAACGACGCTTTTAAAATTCTCACTACGCCACGCCTATGTATAATTTTTAGAGCGTACGTCATGAGGCCCCACTGCTGAGTTTTGATGCGTTTTATCTTTGTCAATATTCATTGATTTACAAAAACCAAAAACACGCGTCCATTAATTTTCAAAACTCTAACTGACTAACTAAATATGTATATATGTATGTAATTTTTTGAAAACGGGAGTGACTGATAATGAGCGACGACTGACAGGGAAGATGGACGAAAAAATCGTGTTGCGCCGACCTCAAATAACATGGCACAAGGGCTACTTGAAAAGTAAATAATATTTTCTGTTAATTTAGTGACCCTAGTTCGTATTATTATTATGTTTCTAACAGTTTAAAACAAAAGTATTACTTATTTGAAGTTGTTTGTTTATCTTGAGTTTTGATTTCAACTAAAAGTTTAGTGTGTGGAAGTTGATTGTTAAATTCTGTAGATCTACTTAACGATTTAATTGGCTCTCAAAATGACAACAAAATTAAAACCTTAAAAGTTCTGAGGGTTCATTTAATCATATAAAATTAACGAGTGTTATTAATGAAGTACCTGACCTACCCTGCTACACTAATTACCCTTTCGTTTACCTTGATTAATAATTTGTATAATAAATGTTGAATATCGGGTTGACTAATGAGTTCGTCAAGTTGAACTTTTGAAAGAGTTAGCCGCACTAACGAGTTAACTTGGAGGATTCGTTTAGTTCGCAGTCAAGTAGACTTTAATCAGCAGGTACATCGGAAGCTCGCTTCATTAGTTTTCAAATATTGACGAACTTTCCGACGGAAATTTTAGCCCGGATACACCGTATACTTACAATCAAAAAAAAACATAATGGATTGCACTTTTCTTTAAGCTTGTGTGAGCTACATTCTGCATTTCTACTCCATAAAGACAAGAAAAATCTAACTGCATTACAATCACTTGAACAAAGCATTTTACTTATACGAAGATGGATACAGTTAGCCTCTTTGTGTAATCAGCGGGATCTTTTAATTTTTCACGTTTCACTCCAAAAGAATAATGGTAAAATAATGAACAAATATTGTTAGAAACCTTCAATTTCGTGGTCGAGTTTGGGAAAGCATTTAAATAAATTATACCAATTTATCCTTGTAACAAATTGCTGTGTAAGCAATCTGTATATAAAACTGGCTACAAAAAGCGCGATCGCGTGATACCTTACAATTAATTATATAGAACAGGGTAGAAATAACTTAAGGTAGGTACCCCACAGTCACGACCAAATACCTTACAAATACGCAATATTTGAAAACTATTCAAATTCAAAGTAAAGGTGTTCATTACTGAATGTTTGTCAATTGTTTATCGACCACTCAGGCCCCGCTGTACTTTAACTTTTTTTTCGTGTGGCCCCAAAATACCACTCATAAATATTTAGGGGTAATCCGGGACCGCGGTCCTAGTCCCGAAAGCTCCCCGACCCGTTCCCACTATATCGTGACGATTAATTTATCGTTGGTTTTTAGTTGGCAAAAGTCATGGAAGACTGTTATCGTGTCGTCCATTAAGTGAACACCTCCATTTCAATACAAAAACCACGACACTTAAAACTACAACGGGGCCCTAGTATTTCACTAGCCCACTGAAATACTAATGTGCGCATACAATCGAAAATACGGTCAATAAACATGACTTTTCATTCAGTCATAACTTTTTATTGACAGCTTATTTTGGTTGCGGTTTGGTTATATATGTATAAAGTCTGCGTATTTTGTAGACTATTTGATAGGTCTCGTTAGTGGTGGACATTTGGACCAAGTTCTATACACTTTTGTTCATTCTCCTTTGAGTTACTAGTTGGTCAATACAATCAGTGTGATAAAATAATGTGAAACGAGTAATTCAAGGACCCAGAAAAAAAAACTGAAACAGACATTAGTATTAACCGCTAGATTGTAGATAAGGTGAGTTGTCGTAGACCCACTGCGCGGGGCTCCTATTTCGGTTTGCAAGGTTTGCAGGTAACCTAACACGAAGGGGATGGCCAAGCGACTTCGCCATCCGCTTCGAACCTAACCTGTCAGAGTCGGGGTGCCACAAGCACCGAGCTCGCTTCGCTCGCTCTTGCCTCCTATGTTCTCCTTTCCGCAATGATCGGATAAAAAGTTACTAACTTGGTACCTATATGTCGCCAATTAAATTATTCGCCCGAGTAATAATTTCCACTTTTCTTAAAGTCCCCATCGTTATTTCACGAAAAAATCGCCTTTGAATTAATGCTATTGACTTAACTGTACCGTATCTACAACGTGCAACGGTACAACGTGGTGGTTTTATCAAGATTGTTCAAGATGGATTTTCAGGAATGTATTTATTGTGAACATGCTTACGTTCCTCGGTCACCTAACAGCGTTGTAAAATAAGTTGG
This sequence comes from Xestia ashworthii, assembly GCA_950022955.1. Classification (NCBI taxonomy): domain Eukaryota; kingdom Metazoa; phylum Arthropoda; class Insecta; order Lepidoptera; family Noctuidae; genus Xestia; species Xestia ashworthii. The sequence goes on from OX465550.1 coordinate 7,603,927, forward strand.
TGTACGAGCAACAGTGATTTGCGTTTTTTGTCGCATGCCTCACTATAATAATTCCGTGATAATGGTGTCGATTCTGTTGTGCAAAAATTAAACTTAATTTAGGCCATTGCTATCTTTTACTAAAAGGCAGTGCGAGAAAAGGACGGCTATAGGTATGAACTAAGTTAGAGATGTCAAACTAGTTTATGCCTTGCGCTTCACCGTGTTTTTAGTCGACATGTTTTTACGTGCACCCTTCAATTGTATGGAAATATTAGTTGCAATTAAATTTGACAGCTCTAAATTACGTCCGTCTCTTTCTCGTTTTATTAGATAGAAAAAGATAGCAATAGCCTAAATTAAGTTTAGTTTGTGCACAACAGAATCGACACCAATATCGCGGAAATTACTTTTATTACTTTGACCGAGACGGTTGAATGTCAAGGGTTTTGCAGAAAATTAATGGGCATTTTATTATACTTAACATAATGCCCATTAGTTTTCTACAAAACCTTCCTACTATTCTAATGATTGAAAGTATTTTGCAGGAGTACCTACCTATTGTAGAGGTAAGTACATGACTTACAATTTAGTCTACACGTAAGTATCCAACAAAGAGTACACAACGCAGTATCGCTATCCAATGAATCGGTTTTATTAACCCCCGACGCAAAAACGACGGGGTTTTATTAGTTTGACGTGTCTGTGTGTGTGTGTGTGTCTCGTAGCTCTCGAACGTATGAACCGATTTTGATTTTGTTTTGTTTGAAAGGTGAATTAGGGACTACGCACACTTATTCAGCTCTATTCAGCTTATGCCCATAGAAAACAACGATTTTGTATGAGACGCGTACGCGCACGTTCAGCTGAACGCGCGCGTACGCGTCTATGGGCTATAATGGGCTCAACAAAATCGTTGTTGAGCTGAATAAGTGTGCGTAATCCCTTAGTCGGGAGTGTTCTTAGCTATGTTTGATATAAATAGGTCCAAGATGGCCGCGCCGCCACAAAATGGCGGAATCAATATTTATCCTATCAACAACTCCCTCAATATGGATATCAAATGAAAGGGCTTGACTAGTAGAATCATCATCATCTGCCTAGCCTTTTCCCAACTATGTTCGGGTCGGCTTCCAGTCTAACCGGATGCAGCTGAATACCAGTATTTTACACGGAGCGACTGCATATCTGCCAATAAGGGTATCAAATGAAAGGAAAACCTTGAAATTATGACCCAATGTGTCGACAGTCGGGAGTTTTTATTTTTTTTAAATTTAATGTAACTTGTTAATCTAGCAACACAGTGGGCAGGTCAGGGATAGTCCAACCTCAATAGAGTGAGCACAGTTCAACTACCACAATGTAACAAACAAATGGATGGATGAACGCGGATCATTTACCTGAACGTACGAGTATTAGGAACAAAGACCTCTGAAGCTAAAGTACCTCAGGGTAATAGCTAACTTTCAGATTGGTCGTTTATAGAGTCATTCATTAGGGATAGGTAATTTGTTATCATTTGAAGCTCGGTTAAGTTAGATTGGAGAACTTTGTTGAATCGCCCTCTGTTTTTAAGTTTTTCTGGACTCTTACACCAAGACGTTAAAGCCTATCTTAACCGTGCTTGGACTTGGTCATGTTCCTGCCTTTTTTCTTTTATTGTACTTACTTACTTATTTTGACAGTTATGCAAGTGATAGGAAATACGCTTGGCTAAAGTAGGTCTCGTTCTTACTTTAGAAGACTTTTCCTACAGTTTGTTATTTGAGTTTAGTATTCCTATCGCAGCTTTACTTTAGTTAAGTAGACCAAGACAGACTGTCAAAAGTCTAGACACATCTGCAGCAGACCGCAACGAGAACTTACGTAGGCGATGAAATAAGGTCGACCCAATTTTACAAGAACGCTCCCAATAGGCTCGGGAGCTGCTATATGAAGCATTGGAGAGGAACGGCAAAAGAGAGGCTCAAACGGCTTTGTCCTAACAGTTAGTGGCTGTCTATGGGTGAAGTCTTGCCGTTTTCGGCAAAACTATCAGGCACGAAAATAAATGCCTAATAGGTATTGCACTACTTACTTCAAATATCAGCACTAACTTAGCGGTTAAAATACAACAGTGCGCTACTCGAGCATTCGTTTAGGCCTATTGTAAGTTAAAACGGCTTTAATAATAGGAAGGAAGTGACCGTAAGCTTGCATGGTGTCACTGAAATCTGGAAACATTGTATTGCATTTCAAAGCAATACAAATCAATCGAATATCCTTGCCAGTCTCAGCAACAAGGGTATCATAATGCAAACAGTTACTCAATCTAACCGCAGTAAACAGAAACCACAATTTAATAGTTTACTAACAAGATCCAGAATACCGTACAATGTACCAGGGCACTATAAGTCACCTAGGTATCATAACGTACCTAGGTATTACGTTAACGGCAAACCCGACACCCCACTCGCTCGGCTGCTTCGTTCAAGAAAAGCTGTATGTTAATTTTGTGTGCAAAATTACACCTCAAAGGCATTATTTAAACTTGAATGAATAACCGCAAAGGAAAATTTATTCGTCCGGAGATTTTGTACAAGGTAGATGGATGGGTTTTTTATTTAGACTTTGTTGGAAGAATTTTGGCAAGCCTCGTAATAATGCAAAAATAAAAGAGCTAAAATGTGAGTATGAAAAGAACTGCAAAGCATGAAACCAAAAAAATTACCATCTGAAATTCCACCCGTGCGGCCGTAATCTCATACCGCTAGTTTTCTGTGCTATAGGTGCCAACTGCCAAGTTAATCGTGTCGGAACGAAGCTTCGGCTTCGGCAACCTTCGGCCAAAGCTTCGGCTGAAGTTTTGACTGAGATATATTGTTCTGAGAGTGAGATCAAGCATCGAAATTGAACGAACTGTCAGGAACGCGCGACGAAAAAAGCGACGCCTGGGAGTAGGTCACACATTTCAAAGTGAATTTTTGACAAGTTACACTATAATTTTAATCATCCCGTTGTCTATTAAGTCAACGTTAACTCTTAATTTAAAAGTTTAAAAATCATAGCCCTAATTCCCATTTAGCCAATTTTGGACTGAGTTTGGCAAAAGGTTGCGGCGATCCGAAACCGACTTTCGGTCGCGTACAGTTGACTAAAAATTAAGTTCTAGTTGTCATAAAATTATTTATTAAAATAATTTCAAGAAGCGGAACTAATCCATTCATAATTATGCTAATCTAATCTTCTTAATACTTGTTAATTTTTCACACACGCAGCAATAAATTCCTGCAAGGTTGGCAACACATGGTGCAACAGCCAACGGTCATTATTCAAATCGAGTTCGTCGACCGCGCGACTCGTGCGCAAAGGTCAAGATAATTGATTCGGAGCCGAGGCGAAGAATGGCAAGTTCACTAAACAAAAGATTCTACACATGATTTTATGTGTATTAAACAAGATAAATGCGGAAGTTAAAAAAAATGTGTGCTGTTTTACGAGACAATTTTCTTTAATGTTTGCAATTTTCGCACTAATGGAGGTCCATCAACTCGACTCAGCTGACCTTACGGTTGGCACATTCAATTCCGTTTAGTTTTGGGCCTACCAGTGCAATAAGAAACAAATAAGACCCGAGACGGAAACGACCTTTTTCATGACTTCACAAGTCAACTTTGAAATCCAGTAGATAACCAAAATAATCATTTAGATTATCATCTGAAAACGGCAGTACAACAATACCACGAGTTCTGAAATTAGGATAGTTCGTACAGTTTCAGCGAGGACTACGAAACTGAAAACTTGTCAACACGAACTTAAATACAAAGAGAAGATAACTATCCCACTGTTTCAGTCTTCATGAGCTTTGTAACATTGACATCAAAACATTCATAATTTTGCAGGCCGGAATAACCAACTTATCCAAATTTCCTCTCGCAGGTCTGCTGGAAGAAATTTAATTTCTTTTGATAATAAGCAGTACCTTTGTGCTCTTCTGTGCTAATAAATTGTACTGTTAAGTATTTTGTGTGTACATAAATAAATAAAAGCGTAAAATAATAAGTAATAGTAAAATTTGTCTGCGTCTTGCTTCGACCTAGATTAATTATGCATCCTGAATATTTATTTTTGCCAGGTTTCAAACTACCTATCTGATCTGCCAAGATTCATAACGATCATTTTAGTGGTTCAGGCGTGAAAAGGTTCCTCAAGGACAGTCAGAATTACTTCCGCATTTATAATACATATTTGTATATTTATGTGAATTATGCAGCAATGCATTCAGGTCTTGTCTCAATACACAAAGTAACACATTACAACTAGCACCCGCCTAAGGAATTCATGAGTGAAATCAGTATTTACTCGCTTAGCAGTAGTTAGTAGTTTACACAAATACTACGTAAGACTACCGTTTGCGATCAACCAGCACGAAGTTAGATAACATTTGTTTACATAAAGTTTTACTGTCTAACTAACGTATAGTCTTGTTTGATGTAAACTTCACTGAAACGTGAGATAAAGGTGAGTTTTCACACCTTTTGAGGAGAAAACTTAAAAGTCATGTATAGCGTAGAATTTGCACCTGTTTTATTTGGAAATAGATACCTATACCTACGTGACTATTTAATAAAAATAAAGAATTATATTTAAGGCTGATGCTCCAAGGTAGCCCACGGAACGATTTTTTCAAGGTCAAAGTCGTTCCTCGACCTTTATGAACTTGGAGGGCTGTATTGATGATTTTGATGATTATAATTCTGTAACTACATAAGTCGCGAAAACATTTTTATCAACATACAACCTAGCACTGGCCTGTAAATTGCAAAAAAACGTAAGAAAATTTGAATTTCGCGAGCTACCCTGAAGTTACTTTTGCTATTAATAGGTAGATAAATGGATTGCTAACTTCACAATACCCATATGATACTGAAAATACAAGTTTCAGACTATTTCAGACCAAAGACGGACCCTAAGACCAACCTTATGGAAGGGCCCGCAAAGGAAGCAGAGCCAGACCACTAAAACGGTGGGAGGGCTAGGTTATAAGAACAGCAATAAATGGAGCCAAATAGCAAAAGATTGAGACACATGCCCGCATCTTTGGAGGAGGCCTTTACCCAAACTGGGGTCCTTGCAAACAAAAGAAGAAAACTAACATTTGCATTTAAAACAAGAAACTAACCCACTAACACATTTCTAATAGAAATTAAGTTTATAATATTGTAATCATCATCATTTCAGCCGAAAGACGTCCACTCCTGGTCATAGGCCTCCTCCAAGTGTCGCTACTTAGACCGGTCCCGTGCGACTTGCATCCAGCGGACACGCTCAACCATCACCAGGTCATCGGTACAATATTGTAATGCAAGCAAGGGATAAATAGGCTTGTTTTATTGAAATTACGCTGTCTAAAACACAAAAGAAGAAGTGAAAAACATGTCTACTGCGTTATTCAATCTCGAAGGAAACAATAACAATATTAAATGCATATGGTTGGTATATAATTAACAATGTCATGCATTATGAAACCAACAAAGCAGAAGTAGACACAACAACGGATCATTAGTTACGTAACAGTTCAAGAGATCTTCCACAAGGTCAATCATAACAATTGCTACTCACAAGGAACATAGTTTATGTAGTTTTACAAGAAAAACAGTCATTTCATGTCCGTAGAAGTTATTACTTTTGCCACTTTACACGATTTTCTTATCTCTAGTATTTTACAGCTCGAGCGACTCAAACACGTTTTCACGCAGTAAAATACTTTATACACTTCAGCAGAAATGTTATATACAGTAGGAAGTCCAATAGGTGACGAGAACCCACGATATTGTTACGAAACGACGGACGACACCCGACAATTTAATACTATGTAAATATCGGTAGAAGAAAATATTTCCTGCGGTATTTCTCCGTACCTGATGGCCATCAAGGCGGAATTACTTCCGCAATATACGGCACCCATCGATGTACGCTACTTTAATGATCCAAGCATGGTATTCAAATCACCGTCATTGTTGCCACAGTCACATACTAGGCCCAGTTATAATGATGGCGGCGGAATCCCAATCGTAATCGGATTCTCGATCATACAAATGACAGAGTTGATAAATGTATCGTCTGACACATCATGCGTTGGAAAATTGAACACGAAAAATAGATTATTCTCGATGTTATTGATGTAGTGAAGTACTGCATCATCGTTAAATACTCGCAAGCCACCGGACGCAAAAACGACGGGGTGGTGTAAGTTTGACGTGTCTGTGTGTGTGTGTGTCTGTTTGTGGCATCGTAGCGCCCGAACGGATGAACTGATTTTGATTTTGTTTTCTTTGTTTGAAAGGTGAATTAGTCGGCAGTTTTCTTAGTTATGTTAGATAAAAATTAGTCCAAGATGGCCGCCGCGCCGCCACAAAATGCCGATATTTATTCAAAAACTCCCTCAATATGGGTATCAAATGAAAGGGCTTGACTAGTACAATAATACATAATTATAAATTAAAAATCCAAGGTGGCCGCCACCACAAAATGGCGAATTCACGAATTATTTTCTATTTAAGTACCTTTTAGTATACTGTGTCGGGGGTTTTATAAATTTTTAATTTAATTTTACTTGTTATATTCCAAGTCCCAAACTATTTTCTACTTATTTCCTTGAGCAAGGTTGTTTATTATTTTGGTATACATAGACCCTCCGTGTGTTTAATATTTCTTTGTAACTTTATTACGTTCGCCTCACTTTGTTGCCACAAACAGTAGGTATTCCTCCTACCATACATAATCTTCGTCTTTGTGACCAAAACCAAGTTGCTCGCAAACAAGAATGTTTCCAGTTAAAGCGCAAATTCCCACGGCCTCGCAGACTATAATAAGGAGTATTAGGTCCCCTTTGTTCTAAATGCAGATAACATCTCCAAAGGATACAAACATCCTTCGTGTAATTAAACTCGATCGTCTACGGCGACTTCGGCTTAGATCGTTGATCTAAAATGATGAGATAATGAGAGCTCTAAGTCATGAGCATCTTGTTGAAGTTTTTTCGAATCCTCAATTACCTTCACCGTCGTTAGTCAGACACTGCTGTCATTAGCCTGCTTCGAAAGTAATCAAATATACATAACAGACTGAGGGACAACCTTCCGCAAACACGACCCGACGACCAAATGAGTTCAATTACATCCGTACAAAGTGACTTTGGTCACTTACATTTTCAATATTTTCTGTAATAAATATGCTACTACAGATCCTTGGTAGAAACTCGATTACATTTTCAAGAGAGAGTGTTTTCTAAGAGCCTCTCTTGAATTTAGATTTCGTAAACGACCTTTACTATTTAAATAAGCACTCATTCCCTTCCTTATTCAGTAAATAATCGATATTCAAGAACAGCTGGTGAGGGCCTGGGCTTATTCAGTTAAACAGATAGCCCGGATGCAGCGTTGTCAGCATCGCATCAATGGCTGGTATTGTGGCTGGCTCGAAGAGCTCTTAAACTGCCATTCCGACCTCATTGCTATGCGGCGTGCAACGCAATCCCCGGACCCCTTATGTTATCCTGATGTTTCTATAAGTATGTTAGTAGTTCTAGCTTACTTTGAATCTAGGTAATATGATTTGGCCAGTTACTGTAATTACTTTAACACTTTGGGGTTGTTGTGTTTCTGAAATGTAGTCTATACTTGTTTTTCGATTGCACGGTTCAGAATCTTAAGTTGTGTGTTTATGAAGGTTCTGTTCTTTTTTCGGATAATGTTATTTGAAAAAGAAAACCTCGTTTCTATTAGGGCTACCGCACACTACAGACAAGACTGTCTTGAGACAGACTTGCCTCATAAAGACAAGTCTGTCTCAAAACTGTTTTGTCTTGGGCACATCGCACACCTGAGACGAAACTGTTTGGTCTACTATAGGGCATGCTCCCGGGAAATTCCGGTACCGAAAATCCCGGGTATTTTTTTAACAATCTGGTACCGGGTCTTTCGGTATACTTTCGGTACTATATTATTTACTTTATTTTTTTTCAATATTAAAAAGTCATCTTTACATTTAATAAAAGAGTAAAAAAGCTGTGTCTGTACATTGAATATATTTAAAAAATAATAATTGAAGGGGGTTTAGAAACAGTAATAGAGCACGAATCTAAAAAAAAAGTCTGTCTGTTTGTTTGTACACGCTAATCTTCGGAAGTACTGGACGGATTTGAATGAATTTTTTTTTGTTGTATAGATATTATGTCTGGGCAACATATAGGCTATAATTTATCTTGGAAACCTGAACACCTGATGTAGAACCGCAACAGACCAGCTAAACTATAAGAGATACAAAAATGACACCATAGCAAAAATTGTTCCACGTGATGAGCATTTTCTGCTGAGAGAATAAATTTGAAGATCTGGGACACCTGTCGTGGAACTCCAATAGCCCAGCTACACCATAACACATATAGGAAAGACGTCTTAGCAAAAGTTGTTCAATCTGATGAGCACTCTCTGTTGACTTATAAATATCGAAGATCTGGGACACCTGTCGTGGAACTCCAATAGCCCAGCTACACCATAACACATATAGGAATGACGTCTTAGCAAAAGTTGTTCAATTTGATAAGCACTCTCTGTTGATTTACAAAAATCGAAGATCCGGGACACCTGTTGTGGAACTCCAAGAGCCCAGCTACACCAAAACACATATAGGAATGATGACGTCTTAGCAAAAGTTGTTCAGTCTGATGGGCATTTCCTGTTGACTTATAAAAATCGAAGATCAGAAACATCTGATGGTAAAATTATTGCAAAGATATCACTAATTTCACTGTATAATTATAAAATAACAAAAACTGGGAGTACCTCCACGCAGTTAAGGCGGTAACAGTTATGGACTGATTTTCGATGACGTTGGTATATCATTGAAAATTTGACTCTACTGGCCAAAACTCCGATTTACTATTTTATTTTATCGAATAAATATGTCTTCGGGCTTATGTTATTTCAGTGTTTTTGGCATGAAGAGACAGAAGAAGAGCGCGAAGATTTCGACATTCTCCGAACAGAATGTCGATAACATCTGAAGAATCGGGTGTCTCAAGATATAGCCGTAGGGCATGACGACCTTCCTTGGGTTGATAAGAAACGGAGTTCATTTACGTATACTCCTATGATTGAATACGCCACATATTCCGCCATCGGAGGTATGGTTCAAAATTTTACTTTTTGTGAAGCTGTTAAATGGCAAAAAGAAACAAACGGTATGTGTTGCTCAGGTGGGACAGATCCGTTAATTTCCCGTCCCCGGGCTCTTAGAATTAGACGTTTCAAATCTTCGATTTTGACGAACCCGGTGTCGCTGGCAAAAGCAACAGGATCCGCGTACGAAGTCGCGGGCAGAAGCTAGTATTAAATAAACTACTTTTTTTACAATAATGGTAAAACGAAACATTTTTAATCGAAAATTATTATCATTACCGAGAGTAAAAACTATTCAACGATGTAAATAAGGGGTTAATTATAAGAAATGTAAGTTGAGTTTTGATTTGTTTCATTTATTGCATTCATCATCATCATTTCAGCCGAAAGACGTCCATTTGAGGATATAGGCCTCCCTCAAGTGTCACCACATTGACCGGTCCCATGCGACTCGCATCCAGCGGATTAAATTAAAAAACCTATTTGCAAAATAAACATCTTATCATTTGATGAAAAAAAAAAAACGAAAAACTCGGGTACTTACCCGGTTTTGGACAAAAAAACCCGAAACCGAAAACCCGGGTTTGATAATAGCCACTTTTCGATGCCCTATCGCTAGACTGTTTTGTCGTAGATGTGCGCGCCCGCGTACATCCAAAAGGGAAGCCGACAATCGGTAGTCAGACTTGTCGCTGTGCAGTTTTTGTAGGTATGAGACAGTTTTGTCTGCAAGACGTTTTGTCTCAAGTGTGCGCATCTTCATATATTTTGTATAGCGAAAGTCTGTCTCAAGACAGTCTTGTCTGTAGTGTGCGGTAGCCCTAAGGGCTACCGCACACTACAGACAAGACTGTCTTGAGACAGACTTGCCTCATAAAGACAAGTCTGTCTCAAAACTGTTTTGTCTTGGGCACATCGCACACCGGAGACGAAACTGTTTGGTCTACTATAGGGCATGCTCCCGGGAAATTCCGGTACCGAAAATCCCGGGTATTTTTTTAACAATCTGGTACCGGGTCTTTCGGTATACTTTCGGTACTATATCATTTACTTTATTTTTTTTTTCAATATAAAGTAAAAAGTCATATTAAATAAACTACTTTTTTTACAATAATGGTAAAACGAAACATTTTTAATCGAAAATAATTATCATTACCGAGAGTAAAAACTATTCAACGATGTAAATAAGGGGTCAATTCCCAAGTAGCACAAAACTGCATTATAGGATGTCACATAGGGTCCACATCGGTAACATTAGCATTTATGAAGACTTATTACAGTTCACTCGAACTACAAAAGCTGAAAACTACGCCTTCGCCTGTTTATTGACTATAGTAACAACCACAGAAATAACATTGTAATGTTGCGAGCGTTAGTATAGGTGTTCAGGTCTGTGTTAATCAGCATTTAGCAATATATAGTAGCGGCAGCTACAATATAGCATTTTTGTGAACCTGAAAGTAGCTATATTCTGAATTGAAGACCACAAACGTACCCATAAAATGCTTGCATTTTAAAAAAGAACATGTGAACTGCTTTAATGTAATAAGTTATTCTGTGACTTCAATTAACAAAGATATATTGCGTCTTGCTGAACATAGTTGAACTTTTTTAGTGTTAAGCAGCTTGCTACATGCAATCTTATAATAGCATTTATCTAGCCCACATGATCACTATAGGTGAATTTATATGATGCTAAGTTACAGCAAACTGCTATAAATTAGATCATATGTGACCTTTGATCCTGCTTGGAGCGGAATACTTGTACTAGCATAGGCAATTCTACTACTGATGTTGTTAAATAAGATCCTGAAGGACTATTATTAGCGCCTAGTGCGTAATATCTTGTCAGTTGAACGCCGCGCCGCCATCATTGCGATATAATGGTATTTAGAAATGTGGAAATCTAAACGAAGAACTGGCGGGATTCGCCGAAAAATAAATGCGGAATACCTGAAAATTCTAAACAGCAATACAGATGATATAGGGAACCCTGAACACACTAAAAGTTTTGTGAACAACTGTCCAAGGGTGAATCGAGTTTTAGAACGTCAGGGTTCCGTATCCGAAAATGTTGGCGTAGAAGGACGTACACATATAGATGGACAAAGCTCTGCAAGTTTACAACAAATATTAGAAGATTGTGGTCCCGTATCCAGGTGCACTAATGACACTGAACACGAATGTGTAAATAGATCTGGCGTTTCCGAAAGTTCAGACAGTGACGGTGTGTATAGTGAATATAATAAAAAAGAAAAATTTCGTGAAGATATAAGAAAGTGGGCTATTGAAAAAAATATTGCACACACAGCATTGAGGGATCTGTCATCTATAATTCATCATCATCATCTATAATTTTATGATGACAACTGATCGGATGAGATAAACGGATAGACACAGAAACTGCATTTGCATTGTTAGTGAGGATTTATGCTATTTCCACCGATCCCTAAAAGCCAATACGTGTGCCGTACGTGTTACCCACTATTTAAGCTTTACATGGATCTGTGGCTGACTTGTTCGACACAAAAACTACTCGTGTCAGCTTGTTACGGATTTATGTACCACGTGTGAATTCATATACAGCACATAGAGTTTAATTGTGATTAATGCGGTGCACATTGGGTGTTCGCCATTTTTCTTGTTTTAACCTAAGTATTTATTATAATACTAACAATTTATTTTTGTTTATTTAACGAAAATAACAACTAGATTTGAAAAGGATACCAACTATTTATAAGTAAACAGCATATAGTCAAATTACATGTCATATAAAAAGAGATTTCTAGGTTTTTTTTTGTATTATCATTTTATTTTATTCTATAATTTTCACCTAAACAGTCAAATTTTGAGAGCGCGTGAAAATTTTCGCCTATAATCATACGATATTTGACAATAAACTTGCTTTCCCAATCAAATTTCATGCATGTTAAAGAAAAAAATCAAGGTTTTACTTAACGAAAACTAATATTTTATCACAAACACTGGTCACAAAATGGTTGGCGCACAAATACAACACCAAAGTATTAAATAAAAATTTGACACTTGTCAATTTTCAACAGCCGAAGAATTAAAAAGATCCACGTCTGTAGTTTGTGCTGACTAACAGGTAACTCACATCTAATCATTCAGCCATTGTGCTGCATAATAGGTAACACCCACTCTAATAATCAGCCAATGTTCAGCTCTTGGGGTGACTGTTACCATTATAAATGCTTAAATAATGCTAATATAACGCAATTAGTACAGTAATTGAACTATTAGCTGTTTAATTTGTGCCCAAATCGGAGTTATATCAGCTGAAACAGCGCCTCTAACGCTCTTGTTCAGCAGGCTTGTACAGCTTAAGATTCTATGGTAGACAGTGATTCAGCTGATATACAGCGTTTCTGTGCTACTTGGGTTATAAGAAATGTAAGTTGAGTTTTGATTTGTTTCATTTATTGCATTCATCATCATCATTTCAGCCGAAAGACGTCCATTTGAGGATATAGGCCTCCCTCAAGTGTCACCACATTGACCGGTCCCATGCGACTCGCATCCAGCGGATTAAAATAAAAAACCTATTTGCAAAATAAACATCTTATCATTTGATGAAAAAAAAAAAACGAAAAACTCGGGTACCCGGTTTTGGACAAAAAAACCCGAAACCGAAAACCCGGGTTTGATAATAGCCACTTTTCGATGCCCTATCGCTAGACTGTTTTGTCGTAGATGTGCGCGCCCGCGTACATCCAAAAGGGAAGCCGACAATCGGTAGTCAGACTTGTCGCTGTGCAGTTTTTGTAGGTATGAGACAGTTTTGTCTGCAAGACGTTTTGTCTCAAGTGTGCGCATCTTCATATATTTTGTATAGCGAAAGTCTGTCTCAAGACAGTCTTGTCTGTAGTGTGCGGTAGCCCTTATATGTCCGGTAATAAAACGTTTCCACTCTGATAGCTCCCATTACGGATCAACAGAACTATCTGAGCACCCATACCCCCTGGCGAGATAAAGTTATTTCATCTTCGCATTGCCATCAATATTGTGCTACTGACGTAGGTAATAGCGTGCGTGTCTATAACATATAGATCTAGGCTATCCGTGTCAGAGCTTGTTTTTATAGTTCTCAATCTATCTAACGAACTGAGGAAGATTTGTGGATTAAACACAAAAAGAAATGCGGAACAACGTTAAGTCTATTTCCGTTCTGCTATGATTTGAGGAGTACCGTTAATTTTATGCGTTTTTCTAGCATCTTCCAGCAGATCTGTCTTCAAAAAAAATCTTCGCTTTATATATCTCAAGGAAGCAAAAAATCTCTTCTTCAAATCCGACGAAACACCCAAATATGCTGATTTGCATTATAACTTTAGAAAGTATTCATAAACCTAGTTCTTGGGCCTTTATTTAATGCGGTAGTTATCAATCAAAGGGAATGTACTGCATTGCTGGATGCGGATTTCTGAATACCAGGTACACTGTGTGCCAAACACAAACCGCGGGAATTAGGGGTTGGGGGAAACTCGTTATAAGGGGTGAGCCTGTGAGTACAATGTTGTGAAGGCAATTAAAGGTAAGGAGAGTACGTTATTCTTTTTAATTAAGAATAACGTACTCTCCTATCGATATTTAATTTATCGATACCTACGTTAATCTAAATTAACTACATTTTCGATGGCCGAGCTACGGTAAGGGATATTATCACAATAGGTTTTTTGTAACAATGACGATTGATCCGGTTACAGTGTACAAACTTATGTGAAATATCTTGATTCGATCACATACTGTCATCGTCTTAACATAACATTATTTAAGTTCCATATGATAGGGAGCGAGGTTGTTGTCATCAACCGGGCTCCAATACGAACTCCGTGGCGGCTACTGAAAAAATCTTTTGTTTGAAAATCTCAATAAGACTCTGTTGAATTGAATCAGGGACCTCACGCTCAACCGTCGTTCTTGCAACCACTAAACCAACTAGACAGTAGACTTTTATAACTACTGAGAGATTAAAGAGGAGAGAAGAGAAGAGAGGTATCGTTTAAAATCTTGCATTCAAAACAGGACACGCATAGCTGTGAAACCGATGTGTCCAACCTGGGGAATGAAGGGCGTGAAATTTTGCGCAAGAATTAAGGACTTTCAAAATATTTATCTGGTTACTAGGTTAATGGAAGTTTATCTTTCTTGACGATTTCTTCTGACTTCTGATCTTCGATTTTTATTTTATCTTATCTACCTTTATCTTATACATCATCTTCATCTTATTTCTATCAGTCACATCACATGGCTTGTCCTTAAATAACTTTTGGTGGTTGTTTTGGCAATTATCTATGTCCGCTGTGGACGCTATAAATCACATTTTATTGGATCTAACCATGCAAAAGTAATTATGTTTAGAGAGTGAAGCGGTTAGCTAAAAGCAGATACTTAGTGTTGCTTATAAATTACGTGGACTTTGATTGAAATCTCGCTTAAATATAGGTACAGGTAGATCTTTTATTATACTTTAATTAAGTTGACGATGATTTCACTTTCTCTTAAATTATAATAGTTAAGTACTTAGTTACGGCAGAACAGAAATAAAATAAGATATTGTAAAATATTTGTGTCATGAATGTCACGAGACTATGATTTAAATTTATTTTTTTTCCGCGCCTTGCTTTCGCCAGGTTCAAAGAGAGGCAAAGGTATGAAGCCGTTATGCAGCCTAATAAGTATAATTTTTTTTATTTTTTATTTCGAATTTAGAACACAAATAAATGTTAATCTGTTTATAAAAGTAAATATTACTAATAAATAATCATGTTTATCTACGATATTGAATTTATAAACACAATTTGAATATTCAATAAATGTTTACAAAGAAAGACGTAGATCGCTTTTCCGAAATAAAAAAAAATCATTCATAATATAATGACAATAGAATGAATGTTTTTTTAATTATGCAATGAACCAATTTGGACTAAGTATATGAATGACCCAGTGGTGGCGGCCCCGACTTACGTTCAGTAAGTCGTGGGTTCGAACCCAGACAGGCGCATTACTTTGTGTAATTTATTACATTACCGCTGCTCTCAAAACGGTGAAGGAAAACATCGTGAGGAAACCGGCATGTCCTAGAACCATAAATTCGAAGACATGTGACATCTAACAATCCGCACTGGGCCCGCGTGGTGGATTATATAGCCCATTCCCTCTCATAGAGAGGAGGCCTGTCCCAGCAGTGGGAACATTAATAGGCCGATGATGATATGAATAGTTATCTGTGGCAATTTTGCTTTCTGCACATGTGTGGAAAAAACATAAAAAAACGCACGCGTGTGAAATACACTGCATTTTGAGCCTAATCGTAGTGCGAAAAGAACCAGTTTTCAACCGACTTCTAAAAAGAGGAGGTTCTCAATTCGTCTGTATTTTTTTTTTTTTTTTTTTTTTTTTGTGTTTGTTACCTCAGAACTTTCGACTGGGTGAACCGATTTTGATGATTCTTTTTTTATTTGAAAGCTGGTGCTTCCCGTTGGGTCCCATTTTAATTTGTTGAAGATCTGATGCTGATCTTCGGAGATATACAATGGAACTCTTCAAAAATAGACGGCAAATCTGCAGTGATTGCTGCATCCGCTTGTAGGTTCATTGTTTATACTACATCATGACGTAACATCACGCCTGTATGCTCTGAGGGGGTACGCAGATGTGTACAATATACCCAGACTTCGACAATGTTTGTTACCTCAGAACTTTCGACTGGGTGAACCGATTTTGATGATTCTTCTTTTATTTGAAAGCTGGTCCTTTCCGTGTGGTTCCATGTCAATTTGGTTAAGATCTTATGCTGATCTTCGGAGATATAAATGGAACTCTTCAAAAACGCCCTTTGCCGTGTAGGCAAAGCTGCAGTAATTGCTGCAATCGCTTGGTTGTTTATTGTTTATAACACATCATGACGTAACATCACACCTGTATGCTCTGAGGGAGTACGCAGAAGTATACAATACACCCAGATTTCGACAGTTAGACGTGTAAAGTTCCATTCAATAGGATCCCGGAGAAATAGAGGTAACTCCTTAACTTTATAGGCACACCAGAAGCGGTTTGGGTAGTTTTAGGCAGAGTACTTTCTCGGAGTGGTCCCATTTCGATTTGTTAAAGATCTGGTGACTTCGGAAGATAGGCAACTGAACTCCTTAATAAATGATAGCAAATGTACTGGGATCGCTGAAGACTCACGTCTGTCTATTGTTTACACCAGTTCATAACAAAAAATCACACCGATACGCTGTGAAAGGGTAAGCACATGTGAACCACTAAAAAGTGAAAAATAAAAACTTTTTTGCAAAAAATATAACCGACTTCACACAAAAAAGTGAAAAATAACTTTAGCTCCAGAAGTCGGTGACAAAAAAACTAAATCAATCAAACAAAGGTCACCGACTTCTGGAGCTAAAGTTATTTTTCACTTTTTTGTGTGAAGTCGGTTATATTTTTTGCAAAAAAGTTTTTTCGAGGAAGTGTATTGAAAAAATCATTATGTACACAATATCAAACCTATACCCAAGCGTCGCTTTGATCTTAACCCATGGATTAAAACGATGAAAAAACTGTACATATTCTGTAGTCTGTACTAACATTTCTAAAATGCTTCCCCAGCAAGCAAAAAGCCAATAACATCTCAACTCAAATCAACGCTTCAAACCTAGTTACGAAGTAAATCTAATAACACTTCTAGATAATACAATTTATTCGAGCGTAACACGATTCCCGAGTAACACTTAATTCACTTTAATTCTCACAGATGTACCTCACACGCGCATATTTCGTGACGCATACTTCTCACAACAAAAACTTGAAGCAATACATAATCACTTGCCAATTTTCTCGGTCTTGATGAAAAAGAAACTCAGTCGCATCTGTGCAACCCACACGCGAAACACAATGCGACACATCCGTCTGCGCGCGCGCAGGCTTGTGCGCTTCCCGCCTTCTGACTACCAACGCTCATCTGAAGATGCCTTCAGTCACAGCGTTGAATACAGTACCTAGTCACCGAGTCGAAAAACTTAGCGGAAAATCGATTTTACGCATCGGCAATCTTCAATCGTCAATGTTTGAAAACAAATTGACTGCGTAGTTGCGTTTCTTCAGTCACGAAAATTTTAAACGTCGCGTGGTTTCCGATAACTATCGTCAGCGTTACGTGTGTTTGTCGCGCGTGCCCGTACGTTATTAATTAAAGGCATTACCTTGGAATCCGAAGCAGTTCATCCTGCTACGCACGCGGCAGCACGCGCCCTTCGCGGCCACACTGACACTATAGTTGTCACGCTCTGACATCACATCACCCTTTGACATACGACCTTTGTTACGTGCATTTGCTTTACACACACTCGTGGCTTTATCACGAGGCAATAAGGTGCACGGTACGTTACACACAGTATAATGCGCGCGCTGAACCGAAACTGACGGTCCGATAGATGCAGATTGTACAGCATTCGCTATCATCAGTTCTCTATCAATAAGATTAGAACGAGATGATTTCTGTTTCTCGTTTTCGATTGGGTGACCCTATGTGGAACAACTACAAACTATGCCGTGAGTAAAGTAGCTGTCAACCTTATCGTGAGCTATATGTTCCGTTTCATGATTGTATCATATTAACATTTCAGATAGCTTTCTATGGGTTTTTGAGAGCTTCTATTCTTTCGTGACTAAGTTAAATAATTGTAGATGTCCACTGTATCAACAAAAAATATGGAAGTCGATGATCTGGTGATCAATCATTCGACGGTCGTACCTACCAAAATATTTATGTTCAGGCTGGGAACGTGGCATGAACCGTATGATGAACGGTAGGAAGCAATAAGCTTTGTTTTGAAAGACGAAAAATATGGGTAAACTTCGTTTGAGTCAAACAACTTTTTATTAAATACCGTGGAAGCGCCTGAAGCAAAAAATAGAAGTTCAGATTAAACGCGGTCGGAATGTAGGCAGACATCCGAATGATTCGGTTCCGATGGCGAGGCGAACGGGGCCACCGGTGCACCGCTCTACGGAATGCAGGCAAACAGACTGGAACACCGATCTTTAACTAAACTGGACTTTCTGACAGACGGGTAATAAACTGGAAGTACGTGTACAACATGCAGTCTATAACGATGAATGAAAAAGGAAATGTTTTCAAGCTCGATTATAAGTTTATCGTTTCCGTACGTTTTTTATGTAATGGACCACCCGCATGAAATATTACTCATTGCACTTCATTAACTACTCATTAATATAATTTACGTTGCATTTATTATCGTAGACGGTTGCAAATCACATGGAACAGCCCTTAAGCACCGCACTGAATTCAATGTGGCGGTATAAAAACGTTGAAACCAAAACAATCAGTTGGTCTGAGAAAGAAACATGGTGTACATTAGTGTTTATGTCACCCAAGAAACAATCGATGAGGCTTGGAAACAATCGGTCCACAAAACAAAAGTGAGAATGTGAGCGGTTCACAGGAAGGGGGGTTTACTTATGGGTTGTCATTGAAATCATGATAGGTCCGACAAGCTTAATGTCTGAAAAACAATCGAGTAAGGTTCTATTTAAGAATTACTTTGCGTAATTATGGCTTGTCTCCATAAAATATTGTATATTATGCATGTACTTCACCATCCTTATACTCGTCTATTAATTTACTATGTCTAGACAGACTAGTAGGCGCCACAGTAAACTAATCTGTGGTTCTGACCGAACATAATAAGATTCAATACCAGTAGGTAGTTGTTAAGCTATGTCCAACAATGGACTTCACATCTGATGAAGATACGAATAGTCAGCGGCTTATCAGTGGCGTGCCAGGGGCTAACAATAGGTACGGCAAGCCCCTAGACACAGAATAAAAAAGTACCCTAGAGCAAGCAGACTATTCAGAAACCCTTACATCATAAAGAGTATTTACTCGTATTATCTAGGTTATATGGGCAAGCCAAGTTTTTAGGCTTTTATAAAAGTATCGCCACTAGGTTTAATATGGCCCATACTTGTAAACATGCAGATATTGAATATTGTATTGATTTTTACTCTTATCACTGCACCAGATCTCCATAATCCCAGCTCAATACTGCGCCACATGTTTTGTTCTCAACGATTGAATCATATTCAGCAGTAAACCTTTGTTTCAAACAGTGCTAATGGCCGACAGGTTGTAAACTCATCGGCTGTGAACCCCATTACTTAACCTATTTTCCGTAACTGCCTCTTCAAATGTTGCGCAAGGAGGCAAGACGGATAACAACTTTAACACGTCCGATTTTTCTTTGATTTCTTTATACGGAATCCTTTTTGGAGATCCAGAAAGTAGAACAATACATTTTTTAAGAAGCATGCAACACAATGGATAGTATAGACAATATATGATGATGCAGAAGTAAAGTTTTTACTAAAAAAACAGTCATTTGTTTGTGAAAAATGTAATATTTGTACAGTTGAGACATTATAACCTTGGTTGAAGCCAGTGTCTCTGCCCAGTGGTGATGCCGGCGCTCGCGCATACGCGCATTGTCACTCCGTCGACCTTGCCATTGCGCACTTGTACCACCGGAAGTTCTTTACAAATCCAACATTTCTTTTGTACTAACGGATTTATAATTTTAATACGAAATGCAATAAACTCATGACTCAGATGACTAACTCTTTGAAGTGGTATTTTTTTGTACCTAATGTTAAATTAAAAAGATAAATAATGTACTTAATTAAACTAATGAAAATTGTTTCTTTGCTGTTAGTTCAAAAGGTTCGCTACATTGCGTCTATTAGAGGTTCAAAAAGTATTCTGGCCGTTCATTTAATACCGCGAAACATCAACTATTCAACAAATTCTAATGGATTACATTCCAGTCAGGTTTTCTGAAGATTCAGTAACGATAAGAGCGCTTCTTTTGATTGGAACGGTATTGGATAAATAACGAGAGGCAGGTTGGTGATTGAATTAAGTAAACGACTCCAAAGACCGCTAGATTTCATTTAGCTTCGAAGCAATACATTTTGCAAAGGAAATTCGTACTTGCTGAATGCAAGACAGAGCTCTTTAGACATTGTAGAATTCTGACTGGTGTGATTGCTTTTCGATCCCATAAATACTCGTAAAGGAAGTAATAAGGCAGAAGTCAGTGAAAACGCCAGGAGGAGACTCCCTAGAAGGACAAACACTGACCTATTAATGAGGTTCCTCAGGGACAAAGGTGAGGTGCGTAGTACTCGCAGCCTCAGTGCGTTGATGAACACTGGACGTTGATGATGCAAAAGTTACGATTGTAGTAGATGGCGTTTTGTGTTTTTGTCCCATAAGGAAAAAATATTTATGTATCATGTCTCATGTGTATAAAATGAATACAAAGACATAGCAGCCCCATTGTAACACTGTGCTACGGGCCACGATGTTTTAATTTTTCCAGCTTTGTTTTTAAATATTTATATGAGTTCTACTTTAATGGACAATGCCTCTTCGACGATGTTAGCAATTAGACGAAATGCTTGAGGCGAAGTAGACGAAGACCGGTTCAAAATTAAGCCTAATCTATTCATGTTACTATTCAGGCGTAGTAAGTATTTTGCTATTTACATTTAGGTAGTCGTGTCATCGTATGTGATCGATACCATGCGTTGTGAACTCCGGCTAACAGCTAGCTATCTAAGTCAGGGTCGCATCATCGCACAATGCTCAGATAACGTCTGTACTTCTGTACCTAGCTTTATGTCCACTGTGTCATACATACATATGTGTACTTCTATAAGTCTTGTATACAACCTGATGAATTCCTGGCCTTATTCGGAGACGCGGAGTACGATCGAGGTTTTTTACATCGTTTTAATTTCCACTTTAGGGAATGGATTTCCAGGCCGGATTTTTTTTTTGTTAGCTCGAATTCTCGATCCCAAATGGTACACGCAGTCGAAACTTTGGATGATAAATACATGTTATCAGGTTTCCTGTAAAGCTTGCTTAAATTTAACGCGAAAATATAGTTATCAATGTTTGCAGTGTTGTTGGAAATGTAGATTAGTGAGCGAATTAGGGCAATATGATAAGCAGTGGATTATCAAACCTAATTCTCACGTTAGGGTCGAATATATTGATTGCTGGTGATTCATCATGATGCACAACAGTGTCTGACATTCAATTAAGTGTCTCGTTTACGCTGGGGATTCAGCCTGCCGTTACTTTCTACGCACATCCAATGGAAATCCGACTTCATGGAATGACTAAAGAATCTTCAACAGCTTTTTCTTCGCAGAAGTTTTAAATGATCCGTAAAACTTTAGAAACTTTTAGCACAGAACAGGAGAAAGTTGGCGGTAAACGAAAGAAGGTGTTATAACCAGTACCAGCCAATGGTTAGGTTAGTTTAGAAAAGTTAAAGCTGTGAACGATTATGATGATGAAAAAAGTTTGTATTCAAGGTTCTATCGTTTATGTAAAGTCAAACAACATGCATTTACAAAATTACAATAGATGAGATGACGACTTCATGTCGTACAGAAACAGCTATCCAAAACCCGCAGACGGGGCCTCAAACAAACAGAATAGTCGGTGTTTCAATTATTCAACAATGAGCTCAAATGCGGATGGCCGCAATGTATGACAGTTCGGTCTAACTACAAAAGGCAACGGATAGGCTCTGAAATGTTGATCAGGTACCTCGGCATGAACAGTACAAATGGACATTACAGAACCATGGACATGCAATATGCGAATGGAAAGCGGATAACAAAATACGCGTGTACAAACTTAGGTACCTATAACCTCGTAATAGGACAGTTTCGCTGTGGTTTCGCTTTTGTTTTAACACTTGCCTCATCATCTTTCTTTTCGGCGCGGTATGTTTTATAAGAAGCTTATACAGTATTGTATTAGCTAGTCAGTATAAAATTGTAGAGGATCGACTGCATAAATCTATCTTTTGTAGAAAAAATGCCCTAAATCTTTAGTGTTTTGTATTCCCTTTAAAATTTTAGGGCGTCTTCTATGTATTCGGCAGTATTCAAACCGATTGTATAGTATTATAGTTCTTCAATGTATGACCGTCGTCAGCTGTCCACGTTTCAAACTTTCAATAGTAGGTAGAAGGGTCCATCAAGGGAAGTGGTTAACGGGGTGATGGTCATTCATGTTGCAATGTCTGACACCAGTATTTACCAGCTGTTAACTTTGCCGCTAAATTGACAGGCTTTCAAACCAAATTGTGAAGTATCTCTCCCGTTCGAAGTAAGTATACGTACTTAGAAATTGCCTTTTAAGTAAGTATCTCTTCGTACGTTTATCGTTTCACTTCGTTCTAAACCGTTAATGGATCGGTTATCGAGTGGACGTCGTTCACATTTACCTGATAGTAGGTACTGGTCTTGGAGAGCAAACATCCCGCACGGCAGCTGCACTCGGGCTCAAATGTTTGTTCGACATAAATCTTACATTCACATGAAAGGCTCAACTCTGGTCATTCAAAGCGCTTTAGTGTAGTCTACACTAACGTTCCATGACTTCGGGTAATGAAACTATTCACGCAAATAATTTAGTTGAAGCCCTTCATGTGGCGTGTAGTAAATCTAACATTACACCGCGTAGGCGCGCAGAGCCGGCGCCGCTTACAAAGCCTTTACATAGATTCTATTAAATGAGTTACGTTGCTTACATACTTGTAATATGTTACGGATAATAAGGGACTAGCCTATTTTGCCTAAACCTCGTTTTCGCTTCAGTCAACAACCCTTATTACGATATGATTTTAGGCGAGGTAGAAAATTGTAACGATACCTCAAAGAGCTTTCGAAATACCTACCCTCAAAGGATATAAGGGAAAGACTATCTATTATTTTATTTACAATATTGGCTCTTTCAAAGTTCGTAAAAGTAGTCGAACATGGCGATGAAAGTAGTTACTGGTGCTGATTGTCCTGAAAAGGTCAGGAACCAGTTTCTCCAACATTCGCGTAAAGTTGTACAAAACTGGTTACGCTAACTAAATATAAATGATTCATGAAATAGAAGTTATTCAAAAAACAAAGGTGTTAGTTTTACCTGTTCTCGACAATCTGGACAGCGCCTGCATTACCAACATGGTAATTAACAATTTATTAGTAAAGCACAAAATAACATAACACTATGTACCTCTTCCGAAAGTTATCTCCAATTTGTTTGGCACCTCGAACCGTATTTTCATATCACTCGTTTTTCTATCACATGTAACACGAAACACTTCTATTTCGACGGCGGTAGAATTTCGAAATACGAAATTCAAAATTCGTAAGTTCGCGCCGCGTGGGGCAGTGGAGCGGATCGGATATTCGTCGTTGACAACAGAGCGCGTACTGAGCGCGCGGCCGTCCTTCCGCAATGGGATGGCTCCCGCCGCGCCGCCCTACATCTACACCGAATGCGACGCGTGAGATGTGATGTAATTTGCATGTGACGAAATGCACACACTGATTAGAGACGATCTTATAGCGTCACAACTATTACTTTATCAGTTCAAAACAAACGTCCCGCCACCATGTCGCACTCGACAAGAGCTCAACTCTGACTAACTCTTAACGCCGACTGTCAACTGTCGTGTTTTGGAAACTGCGAACTTAAAATTAGTTTGTTATTAAAACAAAGGCGCCCTGAAATACAACTGTAAACAATGTGTGAACATTGGGACACAAAAGAAACCAAACTGGAACAGGTCATTGGAAGCCGTCCACCCGTTGCACAACTATGGGATTTAATTAGCATACGCTAACATTCATAGTATGATGGTGGATCATGTTTTTCGGGTGAAACGAAAAAATATATTGGAATAATATTCCGCTCTGAATGTCATTGATGTGTAAAATTGGATACCGCCAAACATTTTCTGAGCGGGTGAACTCGCGCGTTTAAAATATTTCATAACATAAATGCAATGCTCAATGAACGATGAACGAATAAACATGATAAAGCGAGCACTAGTTCATCAGCCACCAGGAAGTGTTGCTGTTGAATAAGGCGACTATGACGAATTATGATTGCTGTTTAATGATAGGTAGATATAAAACAAGGAATTATTATTACTTATAAACAACCATACATTAAGGCAGTCAGTTACTTGGTAAGTAAGGAAATAACTTAGATTGAAAATATTATGAAAATGGTGAACTTCTTCAAGGTAATGCTAATGATGAGTTGATGACAGAGCAGTAGTTGTAAAAGACACGAAAGCAACGATAATGTTACAAGAATTACAAGAAAGTACATGTTTACCTAATTTAGACAAAAACATTCGATGTTCAGTGTCTCTCACACGTTAGTTAACTTTTTAAACATATTACCGATGAGGTGTTTACGATTCTGGTTACCATAAAAAAGGAGACGTAACTATATCAACATATGTAAGATCTTGTCTATAATGTCTGATCAAGGACTTGGCAGGGTAAGTCTCATCAAGACCATGACCAGGGCTCTCCTATTTAAGCAGGAACAGAGCTAGGTACTTAAGTTATGTAGAGCTCCAAAACATTTTCTTTTTTTAGTGGCCTTTGTGGCTCTAATTTGTGTGAGCCGAAATATTCAGATTTCAGATAAACGAAGAAAGGATGCCAAAACTACGAATTAGGATCCAATGTGGCCAAGTGCGAGCCTATCACAAAACCTATCTGGCACAGTGCCAAAACAATTGTAGCGTAAGATTTTTAAAACCGAAATGGCCCAGTAACTGGGAGTTTTCCGCAGGACATAAAGAATTAACTGATGAGGTGCAGTAGGTACTCCTCTCTGTTTTTTTAACTGTAATGAGGATTATGCCAGAAACCCATGGCCAAAAATAAATTGGCAGGCTTTTTTGACCATGACCAGCATCTAGGCAATTTCTACCGGCGGACGTACGAACATCCATTGAAATAAAATGTTTTCCATGGCAAGTAAGATGTTTGCGATGGCGATGCTGAGATAGCTATTAGTATGTAACGTATGAGTATGTAATGAAAGAGGTAAATTATGAAGTACTTTCAATAGAATTGTGTGCAATTTACATAAATAAGCTATGTATAGACCCCACACACGTACAGCCTTGAAACTAGTAAGGAATGGGGAGCCAACGTGTTTTTTGAGATGCAAATGAGTCAATAGAAGACACACATTACAGGCATATGTTAATGTGACGCGATATAGAAATTCATTCCTCAAGGAATAAATAGGTTCATGAATGTAAATAAGGATGAAATGTATTGAGCTTATAAATTGCCACGGTATATAAAGTGTGGAAGTTATTGCGGGTCATAAATTACTGTAAGCATCATCGCCCACAAACGCTGTAATAAGCTGAGCATTTAGGTCGATTTCTATGACCGGCAGATGCATGATAAGATAAAGTTTAGTATCCATTTTCTTCATTTATTTTTTTTAATTAATGCCTAATTACCAAAAGTTGTAATAAAATTAAATTACGTACATTTAAAAATCAGGCTATTCCGAATTCACATCCTGACACCGAAATACGAGTAGTTTGACTGATTTTTATTGAGCTCATGCAGACACATGCAAGAAAAAAGCAGCTTTAGAATATTCCTTACCTTGGTAACCTTGGACAGGTTTATCCAGCACGCATTCTTGATACGATACAGCATTAGCGTAACGAAACTACGCACCGAAGTGTATACAAAATAACGTGGAAATTGGAATGCAAACAAACCATTAAAAAACTAAATGAAAAAAGACCTCGGCACTATCCCAGAATTCTTACAGTAAGAAATAATACTTGCATTCATAAGTTTTGTAAGCCATTGTCCAGTAAAATGGAACAACATTTTAGTTTGGTCTGTAATATTACAATACAAAGCACAGCCCCCTGTGTTTATCAGGTTTCCCTTTTATTTGTTAAAGAAAATAAAAGTATTATGTCATCAATGTATCCGTCTTATTATTGCGAAAGTTGTTTTCTCAGTAAATAACCGAGAGCGCAAGTCGGAAAATAAGGAAAACTGTATAACCAAGAGAAAGAAATTAGTCGTTCCGTCTGTTAGTTGTCATTTGTTCCAGTTTCGTTGGATCTGTTCTACTTAACAAGGCTTTAAACTGGCAAGTGATTGGAGTTTTGAAACTTCTGCTTTTCGATATGTAAGAACCGTTTCAAGATCATTTAATTTGCTTTTAGAGCTTGGAAAGTAAGCATGGAACCAATATTAACAGATTTCTTCTTCTTCGGATGGATGGTACGTCTTATAAGATTACTTGGACCCAGTTAGTGGCCACGTTAAGTGTAGGGTCATTTTGGACACTCCAGCAAGTGGGCCATATGGTATGGTCGGGAGGTGTCGAAAGGCTCTCAGCACGGAATCGCATTTTTCGGCTATCCATTTCGCGAGATAGAGCATGCTGCCGAGCTGATCGTCGATGCTGCCTCGTGCTTTAATAGCACTACCACTCTGTCTCGTGTTGTTCATCCCCATTTTGTCAGATATTGTTTGCAGCAGCCTATTTGGAATGTACAAACTACATAAGTATGTCTAAATCTCTAACAATTGCAGTAGCTTTATACTACTCCTCCTCTATCTTAAAAGTAGGTACTCGTAGAATCGTTAAGCACACTTCTATTTATAGGCAGTCGACATGGCGACACCTTCGCACTCGCACCCGTTTACAGCCCGTCTAGGAAGTGGGCCCTGATTGGATTACTCGTTAGGACGTCTGCACTAAAATACCGCATGAAAGTTTATTAGCCTGAACGCAAGCGGTTTGAGCACATTCAATAATAATTTATATACATGTAGCTACCGATTAAACTATAAATAGGCACGGGTAGGACTAGCTAGCTTACAGTATTTTTTTTATGTCGATAATTTGTAAATTAACGAAGTTATGTCCGCAGCGGAATAGGCCTTCCATTTACCGACCATACCGGATATTATAGGCTTAGCCACAAGGGTTAAAACTATAAGATCTATAAGTGCTGTACCGTCCGATACTCCGTTATTGTCCCTCTACATAATAACGATTCTTCATATTGAAAACTAATTACTCTACTTACTGGAACTGACTTGTTAAGACTATTATGTAGAAGCATTGTATGTCCTAATAAGCCGTCAAGCCATTTATTAACCGACTTCAAAAACGAGGAGGTTCTCAATTCGTCGGAACCTTTCTTTTTATTATGTATGTTCCCCGATTGCTCGAAGATTTGGGAAGTTGGGTAGTTTTGGGAAGAGTACTTTTTCGGAGTGATCCCATTTCAATTTGGTGAAGATCTAATGAAAACTTCGGAGATAGGCGTCGGAACTCCTCAATATAAATGATAGTACTCGTAAATGGAATCTCATGTGTCTATTGCTTACACCAATTAATAACATAACATCACGCCGGTACGCCGTGAAGGCGTAGGTAAGCACATGTGAACCACTAAAAAGTGAAAAATAAAAACTTAAAAACAAAAACTGAAGTCGGTGAAAGGTCACCGACTTCAGTTTTTATTTTTCACTTTTAGATTCAGGGTTGATTGATTAATTTCGTTTATTTTGTCACTGACTTCAGAAGCTAAAGTTATTTTACACTTTTTTGTGTTTTTTGAAGTCGGTTTTATGTACGGATAAAACCGACTTCAAAAAACACAAAAAAGTGTGTTCTCAAGACTGTTATTGGGTATTGCTAAATTGCGCGATCTCAGTTTTTTTTTTTAATAGTGATCACGTACCGTACTTGCTTAAACATTTCCCTGATGTAGACCTTAAATCTTATTAACATGAGAGGAAAGTTTTGATTCTTAGCCAAGTGCCTAATTATTCGCGTGAAAACAGCTATAATATGAACTGACTGATAATATAATGAACGACGGAGCTTCGAAGGTGTGGAAATAATCATAGATGATTTTCGACCCGAGGTGGACGGAAGAATCTTTCTCATCCAAAATAATCATAAAACTTATTGTGTTCCTTTAGGACCTCCATCACATCCATACCCATCCCTTGGTCTGGGTCGGTGGTGGAGAGCGTAAGAGCGTACCAGTCATCATCAGAAAGACACCACGCGTGCTTGCGCGTGTTTGTAGCTGTGCTGTTCCTTTGTTTTTGTAGTGAAACTTCTGCGACTTCCAACAAGGTTGCGTTAAACGTTTAACGCTACCATGGAGCCTTATTACGAAGTTTCACTTCTTCCGCGCGGAGGGACTCCACGCACTATTTTTTTTTTGCTCGTATTGCAATGCAACTGCCTTGCATTCGAATAGGAACTTGGCTTACCTGCATTGAAAACGTCATATTTCCGTTACTTCAAAACTAGATTGTTTAAATAAATGTATTATCCTTAATGCTTCCATAGCTGGAATGTACTATGTAGGTAGTTAGTTGTCTAATTTCGGCTCTAAGCTATTACGTCAGAGCCGGTCATTGTCGACTAGAACGATGGTCTATTGTATTCATAACGTGGGCATTGTGCCCTGGATCCGAAATTAATAATAATGTCCCTGTGAAGATATGCGACCACTTCAACTGTGTTGTGATATTCACTCGCTCTGCTATTTGAGGTAAGGTGAAAAGCTGATTTAAGAAATTATTAAAGTATTATACGGTAAACCAGCCGAAAATAAGTACTCCAAGAGTTATGAAGATATTACCTAGTTTGGATTTTAGAGGAATTGATCGGATTCTTTGTACATATAAATAAGAACCCTTGGGATTTTTTACGCACAAAGAACCGTCCTTGTCCTAGCATTTGATAAAGGCAGCAGAATTGCATTCAATTTCCTACATCCACTTTTCGAACGAATTTTGTTTAAAAGTTCAGTTTCTACTCGTACCTACATTATAAAAGTGTGTTTTAGGTTTAACAAGATAAAAGAAAATAAACGTGTTTACTTCAGTTCTTGCCCTCATTCCGTAGTTCGCGCCACTGAAACACCTTGGTTTACGATCTTTTAGATAGTCTTACCTACGTAATAGTTGTTGTTAGCTTTCGTTATAACGTGGGCTCGCAGATACGCATTCGGGCTGGCATACGCCGCTGGTATGTACGACTGTGTGAAAAATCGATAGGTAACTTATAGATAATGATCTATTGTTGTTTTAGAGCGAAACAATGAGTTGAACGAATGCGTCTCTCAGCCTAACTCACGTGCCAATAACGCCTGAAACTTTACAAAAAAATAAGTTTTTCATCCTCAGTCTGGCTTTTCAGACTGCAAGCTTCTACTCTACTCCCAGAACTCAGAAGGAAGGACATTGGGCTCCACGCTCACTTATATGTTTTTGCCTTTTCTCTGAGGGTTTTCTCCGACTGTTTGATTTGGAGATATTCTGACGAACTAATGCAATGCCCAGTGCATTACAGTAGCAAACTAAAGATGTTGCTTTTATACAACATTACCATTTCAGTTTCTATTGAATTTGTTCAATCTCAATCTTAAACTAAGTCAAAAGGTACTATAGTAAACTATAGTTTGGTATTTATTTAGGTACCTAGTGCGGAAACTAGGCACGTAAGTATAACGGATCAATTAACTTGATTATCGAAATATTGCAGCCGTCCGCTATAAAATGCAATGAAAATTTAATGAAAATCAAACAATGCCGTTGTATTCAGTAAAAGTTGGAACGGAAAGGAAGGATGGGACAATGTGAAACGCAAACAAAGGCCGATGGTTGGCGGATTGCGGCTCGCATAGCAATCAGCCTGGAGCCAGCACCGCTTTGCCAATCTATATACCTAGTGGGCACAGTCGCCGACCGCATGAGCCTTCAGCCCGCTATTCCTATAGATGTATCGTAGACGTCACAACCATCGATATGCCCAAACGTACGTGCATCGATTTTATAAAACTGATTGGCACGTGTCTCAAATTCTATTTTGACGAACTGTATTGTCTACCTACGCTCAAGTGGTTTTAAAAGGCACCAAGTTGAAGAGTCTTTGAAGAGTGAAACTTGACAGTTATCGAGACTTTTGGGTTGAGGAGACGTGATTTTTGGCGTTGTTTCCAAGTTTGGAAGAGGGTAGGTAAATTCTGAGATCACATTATGTGAGCATGTCTTCTTCAACGCAGACCCCAAATCGATAAAAAATGAAAGATGACGATGATAGAGAACCAGTTGGTGTTGCGGCTTTAGGTACTTGCTTAGGCTTTTGTCAGGAAATGGACTACCAGTGACTGGACGAAGTCGAGTTGAAGAAGGTGCACTTAGGGAGGTAGCCTAATCAGTTGTCTTTGTAACCAATTGGGAATTAACTGTACCGTTGTATTAAACACCTAATTCCCCCACACATCTGTCCGCCCTTGGCGAAATAAACGAGCTTAACTGAAACAGCACAAAAAGAAAGGTCCATTTGGTACACAAAGTAATAAAGATTGGCGGTCACGCTCAGCCCGTCTGCGGACTTCATGCTGACTTCTAATAAACAAGTTTCCTTTATTGGTGGGTGTTCCTCCTATTTAGGTAATATAAGCGCCGTTATGCGTGAACAACTATTGGATAATGTCATATCTAGAATAGTCTAAGTTGCATTTAAGGATTCATGAATTGGGTTGGAAACTTTACACATACTCAAAATTATAAGTGGTAGGTAAGTACCTACCTAATTGGTAATTTGATAACTTGACACTCACTTCCAGTTTTCCAATATTTTCCTGCTGTTACAAAGTAGGAAAGATAACAGAAATGACCGCGACGTGTTACGAGATTGAAACAATTAAAGATGTTTGTTTTTAATTATAGCTACAGCTCTAATCGCTATGTTGAATGTGGTCGAAGTGCAGTAGCGTCATTTTGTTTTGATTTACACCTGCATGGCAAAATATCGACTATTATGTTTGTCGTCATTGCGTGGTGAATAAGATCAATGTTGCGACACTGAAATTCAGATATCAAGTCATTTAGCATTAACACTAGGGCAAATAAATATTGATTTTCACCATGAACTCCACAAGTGGAAAAATAAAAAGGCTCAAACTGGCTTTTAGACGTTTTTGGTACAGAATTCTGCGATGACCAATAAAAATCCGATGGGTAGGTACTTTCAGCACTTCGTACATCTACGCTGTGTTTGCTATAATTTGTGATAGGATCATCTTGACAGTTTATTATTTGAGATTAAGTCCGAGTCTGATTGCAGGCGCCTACAGGAAGACATCGATCGAATAGTACAATGGAGCCATGAAAACAAACTATACTTCAACGTGTCCAAGTGCTCGTTAATGAGTTTCACCCGTGCTCGTGCACCTCTGCTCTATGAGTACGTGGTGGATGCGGCGCCACTGCAACGAGTCACGGAGGTACGAGACTTGGGCGTTTTCATGACTCCCGATCTGACATTCCGTGAGCATGTAGCCAAGATCTGTAAGAAGGCTTACAGAAACTTAATATTTGTTCTGAGACAGACACAAAGCTTCACAAACATCACAGCAGTTAGGGTCCTATATGATGCACTAGTCAGGAGTCATCTGGAACATAGTGCAGTCATATGGGCCCCACATGAAGCTAAGTATTCTGTAATGTTGGAGCGCGTTCAGAACAAGTTCACGCGCCATTTGTACCGGAAATTATATGGGGTATATCCGTTTTACCCACTGATGTATCCCACTCTGTTCTGGGCATGGTTGGCTATAATCAACTGCATGTCCGACGCGACGGGAGTTTACGCTGGTCACCTACTTGGTGAAGGTGCTTCGTGGAGTGGAGAGTCACCCGGAAGTATTGCAGCGCTTATGTTTGTGTGTGCCGGACCGCTACGTGTGGAGACGGCACAGCCCGCCATTGCTACTGGTACCTACAGCCAGAACTAACCTGCTTGCCAAGGCACCCCTTACCAGAGCTATCCGTACCATCAACGAACTTCAAACTCAGATTGATGTGTTTACATGCTGTTTTAGTGAATTCGCAAGGGTATTACTATTTATATTATGCTACAAGTAAAATAATAATAATTTATCTTAATTTTTGTACTACGTTTTTGTTACTAATTGTATAATGTTTTTGTGTTTTTAATTTTAATAATGTTGTTAGTTTTATAGTACCTAATAAGTATATAATGTTTCTTTTTTTGTAATTTGGTTGTATATAGTTTAGGTTAATAGTATAAGTTCTTAGCTGTCGCATTAGGGTGAACCCTGTAAAGATAGTTAAAAGCTGTTTTAAATAAAAAAATAAAAAAAATAACATCTACCGTAAAACGGGGCTATTTGAGTTTTGAAAGCTATTTGGGAAGACCCAGAATTTCGAACAAAAATATCGATAACTGTCGGTTGGTGTATGGTTGAAGTTATTTTACAATGTCTAGAAACACTTTGATTGGCTGCAACTGAATAATTCTTAATGGGAATTCCTAATAACATTTTGGTTTATATGGGACAAAATAGCCCCCAAAAACCCAAATAACCCCGTTTTACTGTATATTTTTATCATAGTTTATTTTCCATTTCAATCCACCTTATTAATGTAGAATACTTCATGCATTTATTAGTTTATATCTACATTTAATATGTAGGTACTTGATTACATAATATGTAGAGATCAAGACTGTAGCTGTGGAATTAGACGTTAATAGCTAATGCTGCCTCCTTTTAATTAAGACAGTCAATTGATGGTTCAGTGACTGCTCGTTTACAATGCGTAGAACTGTATCTTCTCCGCACTCCGTAATCAAGACAAATTACAGATATCGCTTCAGCAAACCGGTCCGAAACTGGGTTAATTTAATAACGTCAAGTAGGTAGCTACATATTTGATCGTAATATTAGATGCAGTTTAGGAGTCAATAATATTGACCTACGCAATACTCAGCGTTTAAGAAACCGTTTAGCAAAACAAAAGAAAGTGTTTGCACTCACCGATAGCAGCTGCTCGTCGCTCGCTTTTAGTACTACACTTCCAAAACTTCATGTTTCAAGTTTCGCAAAGGTCACCAAGTAGCGAGATGACACCGCGCGCGCCCGCTAAGGCAAGTCGCCATCGTCAAACTGTCCGATTGGAGCCGAAACAATGACTTTTGTTTACAAATGAACGACGCGGAGGATTTATTAAATTGTCGAGTGAAGTGGCCGGCTGCAGGAGACCAATGAGCCGAGGCAGAACGAGTGCGACGAACGTACACCCCCGGCGGACAATCACCGGTTGTAACTCAGCACCGGACTATTAGAGGATGGCGTGGGAGCCTCGACCCCGATCACACATAACGTCCTTATACCCTGGTGCAAACGGGTTTTAATTGAAACACATATTGTAGCGTAAAAAAGTTTAATTTCTATCACATCATGTCTTCCTACGGTAATAATTTTGGAACATAGATGCCGAATATCTTGCTAAGGGCAAATCACTACGATTCGAAGCAAATAACTGTTTCGAGAGCTGGAACAATTTCAAAATAAAGGTGATTTAGCTTCATGATTTGCTGTATTCGGCTTGAGTTTGAATTACTGTTATAGTTGTAAGAATATTGTATATTTATAGATGATCTCATCAATGAAATCTGCTCCGAATCTTACACGTTATTGCACTATAAAAATACATGGATAAGCATAATTTCTAGGCACATTTCTGTACTGTCTATAGTTAAGTTGATTATGAATACACACTTCTATCAGTTATACATAAGTTACGCTATATCTATCTTATTTATTTTAAAATAAAATGAGATTTTCAGTTTCGTCTCCAGCTCGAAAACTACTAGTCTTGTCATCGCGAGGACATAATTTACTTTTTAATCAGTTTTTGTAAAATTTGACAAGGAATCCGATCAGTGACAAGAAATTGTTTCTATTAATAATGCAGTTAAAACTAAAATATCGTTGGGATAAATAAATATGCCAAATAGGTATCTGTGTAAAATTCAGTAAAATGTGTAGTCTTGAGTGTGGCATCTTTGAGCTTTTTTCGTGACTTTTGCAATGTTATATGACGCACAAGCACAATGGCACATCTTTCTTGAACACTTCAGATACTTTCAGTTTCAACACATAATTTTAGAACTGGAGTAAATTAACAATAATGGTTAATCAAATATTTGAAATCTCGAAATTAAGCAAATTGAATGACTGAAGTTAGATTAAAATCGCCCCATGTGTGTGATATTCCAAGCCCCAATAAAAAAATAGGGGATTAAATAAGGTATTTTTGTATTTGTAGTGTTCAAGAGACATTGGGCGTATGTAGATTGAAAAATTAATTTATGTTTTTTTTTTGTCGAAAGATGTTCAATACTTAGAAATGCCCATTTATAAGCAATCTTGGAATTACTGTAAAATTGCATGTTGTTGCAGAATCAATATGGATGGACCACAGTATTTCGTAATGGCCGTGTAAGCGCAACATTATGACTACATACAATGCGAAAACCACGAGGTTCTTTAAAACGAGTTTTTCGCAAGGTTTGGTCACCATGATATTAAAACTAAATACACCAGGGAGTCTAAAATGGAAGCTTAAATTAGAAAAATTTAAATTCTAAAAATGGACTTTATGGTGATAATCATAAAGTCCATTTTAAGAATTCTGATTTTTTAACGTGATTCATATTATGTTCTGCTAAACCGGCCATTTTAGGCCCGCAGAACTTCTTAGTGTTATAAAATAACTACCTAACTTTGTCTGCACTTATTAAGACAATTCTTACTAATGTAAACTCATAGCCGAGGTCTTATTACTCAGCATTTTGAAAGTCAGCCTTTTTGAGAGACAATTAAATAGTTTTAGAAAACTAATTGCGTTTGTTAATGTCACTGAACAAATGCATCTCTTTGATTAGATTGTCTTTATAATAAGCGTTCCTTTTGTTGTGATACACTAAACATCTAAAATGTGATAACTTCATAAGTAAATAGACACTAAATCAAAATCACAAAATACATCATACTTCTTATTTCTTTATGTAAGACTTTCAAGAGTATTGCTATATGAATTATTGCTGGTCAGCACAAAAAAATGAAATACGCTGCATTGCAAGCGTGATTTATAATGACTAATATAATGTTAGGGTATAAAATGGTAGGCTTTCGTGAAAAACAGGGTCAATGTTTGCATGCTTCTATGTATAACACAACATTATTTTTACGGGCACTGTCTGGCTAATGTACTTATACATATTGGGTTACAAACATGCTTTCATTATAGTTTGATATGTATGCAAGTTCAATTGGAGAAAATTATCCCTCTATTAAGTATTTATAAACAAAGTGCTAGACATTTGATTTTTCTACTGCATCAAGAATGTGGATTATTATATTCTTCCCAAAAACCGTTTTACTAAAATAATTTATTTGGTTATCTGGTTATTCTATTGAAACTGTACTAAAGCACTGTAATACATCACTTTTCATCAAAATCCTATTATTACTTTATTCTAAACATTTAATTCCGAAATTATAATCCCATATTATAACACACAAGTTATCGCATAATTTATGTCAAAATCCACGTCATAATATGAAGGCACTGCTTTTTTGATACATGAAAATAACTTGTTGATCATAATATTGTGATAAATTAATTGATCGCTACTGTAAAGTATTCCTACAAAACTGCTAGCTGTCATTACCAACCTCTTCATGAGTCAAGTTATGAAAGCAACAAGCATTAACCCCCTTATTAAAAAACTCGTTAAGTTATGCCAAAATTCCAAGTTCGAAAAATCTATTTGTTATATTGAAGGTAGAATACAGGCTTAAGTTTACTCTGCATTTATTAACAAGAGGATTAATGATTGGCAATTAGTGATTCTCAAAGGTAATCCACTAGATGGCTAACATTCATTGCCTGTTACTGTCAGATACTATTGTCTCCCACCTTCTGCATACATCCAACTTAACCATTGCAGATTTGAGTGAGCAAACTGAATGACTCAATTCCAAACACAAATTGTCACACATTTTATTTGGATGTACGCACTCCTCCAACAAAATTCCTCTCACACGCAGCTCATGAAGCTTCTACACAATGTCTATCTATACTCATAATAAAAATAATTTTAGTTATCTGTGTTGAAAAACCACATTACATACTTCTAAAATAAACTACTTAGCTAATTGCTAATATAAATGGTGTAAATATGATTAACTTTTATACTTACAGATAGTTTAAATTAGTTTTTCAACCAATACTGAAAAGGTGTTACCTAACTATCCTTGCTAACTTATTGCCAAAGTTACGTGTGGCGTTTCAAATTAACCAGAGTTTTTCAGGAACCGTTTCAATTTACAACAGTTCAGTCGTCGCGAGATCGAAGGTTACGTATATTGTAATATACGTTCGTAAATGTTTGCATCTGCTACATTATGTTTCACATTATTTGAAACTTATGCGGTTGCGTGATTTGCTGTCAATGCCTGTACCAAGTTCCCTGTACGCGAGTTTGGAAATGTGAAACAGGAGTCACAATATAGGCTTGTTGTGGCTGTTGGACTACAGCCAGAGGTATGACTTGCTGTGCCATTTCTACAGGCTGTCCATTCTCCTCTGACACACCCAGTGGCTGTACACAATGCTGCTGTGCCACTTGTTGTACACCTTGTTGTGTGAGCACTTGTTGGTGCTGGCTCACTTGCGGCACCAACATTTGTTGTTGCATTTGCTGCTGTTGTTGAGGCTGCTGCTGGTGTATAACAACATGGGCCTGATTCTGCATTTGTTGGTGCTGCTGAACTTGTACTTGCTGCACTTGTTGTTGCTGTTGTTGCTGCTGCTGCTGTTGTTGCTGCTGCTGTTGTTGTTGTTGTTGTTGTTGCTGCTGCTGCTGCTGCTGTTGCTGCACTTGCTGTTGTTGCTGAGCTTGTTGTTGAGCCTGCTGTTCTCTATCAAGCTCCTCTTTCTTCTTAGCCTCTATAGCTGCCTTTTTAGCATCAGCCTTCTCTTTCTCCTGTTGTAGTCTAATAGGATCCTTGTTCTTATCATATGACATACATTTACCACTGCGGAATGGCACCATGTCTTTTGGAATATCTTGCTTCTTTGTTGCAAATTTAACATGTGGGAACTGATCTTTCATGAATGCACGGAAAGTTGAATAGCCCATAAGTTTTACACCTGGCTCTAGAATTTCTCCATACTCCTTGTAAGCCTCGAATAAATGTTTCCTTGAGTCTCCTTGAATAATGACAGTCTTACTGGCCTTTTTACCTTCCCCAGATGGTTGAACATCTTTAGGTGAACTTGCATGTTGTTTCAAATACTCCTTCAAGAAATTTGTTGCATGTTTGTAAATATCTAAAGTGAATGTGTTATATGGCTTCTTACCGACGTTGCCGTGTATCCGAGGGGCGACACCGTGCGTCATGACGTGCTGCCTGATCCGCTTCAGCTGATAGTGTGTTACATTTTCAAGATACAAGAAAGCTTCGAGGCAAACCTTCCTTCCTTGATAAACATAGCATGCCCTGAGTCTCCTCCTGACTTTGTGCCGTGAAGTCTCAGCTGGATTCGCCAGGCTTGCCATTGTGATGCCCATCAAGTACATATCATGTTCACTTTTAGTCAGTTCAGCAATATTGAGTCTATGCCGATAAACTGCTTCTGGATTGAGTCCTCGATAACAGTTGTCTTTACAATCGCAACCTCTCCTTAGTCTTTCTTTGACCTGAAAAAGCATTATTGCAACATTATTATAAAATCAAAACTTGTTTCACTTAGTATGTGGATAATTTTCTAGAAAGTGAACTCAAAAATGGAGAGATGTAAATATAACAAGTGGATTCAGCACCAAGCTATATTATGGAAATCCATTGGCCGAGATAGACACAATCTCTGCAGAGATAGTAAATCTTGAGTTTTACTAAATAATACACTGGCCCATTATCTTATCTTATTTGAGGTTAGCCCAGCATGTAAAGAAAGAAAGAAAAAGCATTTATTGGCCCGTACAAGACAGAACACATAAAAAATAACATTATTTACGAATATTGAAAACTAAACATAGATAAAAAATTAAAAAATAAAAAGAAATGAAAGGTCCTGAACAAGGCCAAAAGGCCCCTATCTCAGCATGGTGCTGTAACATTAAAAAACGTCACAGCGCTGGTATTCAGGCATGTCTGTTCCTTCCGTACTTCTATTTTAGTTTTCACTTCATGACTCACCCTTTCTAGCCATATAACCTTTCACACAATCCATCTATTGTTTCTTTAGTCTCTCCTACTCTTATAGCCATGCACATTCAAAATCAAAACAGAAAATGAGTTGCTTTAAATAAAAGAAGGCATCTAGGGTTGTATCTTCTAACATCACAATGTGCAAATCCCGATTTCAATAGCATGAAATTTTTGAAGATAACCTAAAAATGTAAAATGCTACTTATCAAGCCCTTCACAGAACAAAAGAACTTCTCACCTGTGTAGGATTATCTTCCAGCTTATTGTCAAGAACTTCTTCATCACTATCAGATTCAGCTTTTTTCTTTTTTTTATTGGCAGTCTTCTTTTCAACTTTGGGTTTGGTATCAACTTCCATGTCTGGTTCAGCTTCGACATGAGGCTCAAATTCAATACTGTAGCTAGTGGGGATGTTTTGCAAATTGGCAGCACCATTTTCCACCTGTATTGTGTGTCCTTGCCATAAAACCTGTAAATTAATAAGAACAGTGAATATACAGCTTGTTTCTTCAGTGAAGATTCTATCTATCACAATGTAGAGATGTTTGCTTGTTAGGTAAATAGGTGTGGTAGGTAATATTAGTACCTGCTCTTGGTGCCCATTGTAGTTATGCTGTTGCATGTTTTGTGCTCCCATCTCGAAGACAGAGTGCTGGCCCATGACGGGAGTGTGCCATTGAGCACTCTCGCCGTACTCGCCGCCGCCGTTCTGGTCCGCGGGTATGGACACGATTATTGCCTCCTTGCTGTCCACGCTTCGCCGCTCCACAGAAAGCAGCGAATGCAGCACCTCGCTCGCCTCTTTCTCAGCAGGATTCACCACTTCCATTTTTTCGAACGACATTCTGCCTGCTCGACGCTACAACCGATCGTTCACATCAAATCACATGTATGTACATACGTGTATGTACAAAGCCACACGACAAACCCGCCTCGACCGCTAGGAGAATCGACAACCCCAAGGCACATTACAAGAAAAACCGCGATAACTTTTCAAATTCATGTAAATAAACATAACAAAAACCGCGCAATTATTAACCTTAATCGCATTTTTTAAGTTTCATTATCGCATAGCGGATCGAACTCCCGTGGAATATTGGGCCATATAGTCATAGCAAAGGAAGAATAAAACTCACCTATTTCACGCTATTTCAGAGACTGAGATGCATAAAAACGTATCTCCACAGTTTCCAACAGACTGTGGTTTGTTTTAATTCACTTCATATTGATATTACAGTCATAATTATAGAGAAATGCACAAATATTTCACCGAGTTCACGGAAGCAATATGGCGATACACTTTCCGTGAATAAAATCGGAGGACGCCGTAGAACACGTAATTTGTACAGTGCGCCACCACCAGACGGCGCTGACGACGCGTTTCCGTATCGACGCTCTTGTCGAAAAGCAGCGCGGCAAAATTTAAACAAAATACGTTTCATTTAGCTTCAACCGGCACACAAGTTCGTAAGAAAATACAGATACATACAGTAAATAATAGAAACTTTTAGAGAAAAAGATTGGCATCATTTAAATCCATTTTTATATAACATCGTTTCCGATGACACAAGACGCTACGTGATAAAAAGTTAACATTTTGACTTCATTTTTAATTCAGGTAAATGTACAAGTTATCTAAATTGAATAAGCGAAAATTGTTATTTAATTTTATAAGTAACGTAGGACACGTTCAATGCAGAATAAATAAGTTATCTATTTCAAAATCGCAACATCGTCAGTGTTGCGATTTTGAAATCTTGAAAGAATCCAACTGAATTAGCTACTTGTTTAGGTAGGTAACTTAAGTCAGATTAAAAATTAGAAAGGTAATAAAACAGTTTTACTCTATGTACGAAGACCTCCTCCTGACCAGGATATCTCTTGATTGATACCTCATTATAACATAATAGTGACAAGCATTGTCATTCGAGAACCTTTCTTCCTAAGCTTTTGCACTTTTAAGTAGGTAGGTACTCTTGATGACTATTACACAATTCAATGATATTTTATGAAAAACCTTCTTTTTTAAATTAAGTAGTAGATATTGTCGCTAGAGGTGGTGTTTCAGTATATATAGTGTACTCTGTGGTGTCATTTGTGGGGCAAGTGTGGCCAGAGATTGTGCAAGATAGGTTTGAAGGAAGAAAGAGTAGAGTACGCCTTTGCCCAGTAGGTAGCGGGATTATACACCTAAATGACAAAATTACCAATGCAAAAAAAATGCTTAACAAGCGTAACTATTGAATTTCCTTAACATCAAAAAAAAATTTAGTGAAAATATTACGCACAATTAAAAGCAGGGTTCGACGTAGGTACTTTACGAGGGTCCGCAACGACGTGGAACAAACCAACCGCCACACAACCCCGGCATTTAATTTTGATATACCTACCTTGGTACTGGTAGGTACAGGTATGATAAAAAACTTTTTAAGCTGAAGTAACGCAATTTAAATACTCGTAGGGACATACCTACCTACATCTACATGAGAAGTCGTCACAACGGCACCGGTTGTTCTATTAAAGTCATTTCCTTTCTACTTCCGCACATCTATTTCGTTATTGATGTCGCTCAAATATTTAAATGGAATTTATAGGCCATTGTCATAGTGAATTAAATTCTATTAACCTTTCTATTACATTGACGAAATGTAGTTAGACGTTTGCAAAATCATTTATTTTTAAAACTCTAATCTACGGTTCTTTTATAAATTATTTTACAGGAAAAATCGCGAAATAGGTAGGTATTAAAAAATAATTGCGACTATAACAAATTTGCGGCTTAGTTAGAAACGTTTAGTAGTTACCTATCTAGTTTTATTGATCGAACGAAAAAACCCCATTAATAGAATAAGTTCGTAATAAAGAAAAAGGCCTCTAAAAATAAAAGACGACATTCACAATAACTCATTTAGCGCAAAACAAGGTCACACACCCTAAAAAAAAAGTAAAATGTCATCGGAGAAAACAAACCGCCTTTTTTGCATTTCGCTTTTCGTTCGTGTTCTATAAGTACTCAGATCAAATAAAAGAAGTGTATGTATTTTAAAAAATATTAATTAAATAAATGTGACCGTAGGTAATTTAGGATAGGTACCAACTTATTATAACTGGTATGTAATCTAATTAGAAATAGTCAAACAAAAAAGCCTAGTTTCTTTTACAGTGCGTCTGTGCCCACGTTAACACACATTTTGTTGTTTTCATGATTATTGTACAATTAAATTAAAAGTTAAATAAGTAATTATTTAATTGTACATTATCAAGAAAGTGTATGTAGATAAACAACTTTATTAGTATCGGCTTTTATAGCTTCCTGGTTCATTTACAAACGTGAGAGTGCATGTTTAGTGATTTTGGTCAGTGTTTGGCAAAGGCTGATTGTTATGATGTCATGGTAGTATTTTAGTGTTCAGTTTTCTTAGTCTAGGTCTATTACTCACCAGCTGCTGCGTCTAGGGCGAAGCAGCTACTGCGAGACTTGACGACTCCTGGCGACGGACCATCGGGCCAGTCCATCCTCTCTTCCATCGCCTTCGACGCACTTCTCTTAAATTGCTCCAGAAAACTGTCTATTTGTGTTTCTATGCTAGTCGGGGAGTTGGCCATCGTTTCCACCGAAACACCGAAAACAAACACAACACGCTAACCTGCCGTTTACGACATTTTTCGTTTAAAACGTCCTTTCTTTGTTTTCCGATACAAATCCGTGGTTACGGACTCTTCAAATAATAACGTATTGCTTTGACCGTCATTTTTTGCCGAATTCGTTCATCGACCCAACTTCGCGTATAATAATATCAAAGAAGACCGCGGAACGTCCCTGAGTATGAAAGAGACTATTGGATTGGATAGCGCTGTAGGGATGGAATAGGTATTTAGAAAACATCGACGAAAATAAACATCGACAAATACCGATGCAATCAACGATTAAATAACGATGATGTAAACAAAATATATTATTATCTCAGAATCATCCAAACGTAATTAAAGTCACAATTAATTAATAAGACTGGTATTAAAACAAGACGTCACCTTTTTCTTTGTCAATAGCATCGTCGTAATTGATAATAATTTGGCTTGCTATATGCACCAATTCACTATTGAATAATAAACAAACTTAACATCTAAAACAAAATTTTAAATAAAACTTGTGTTGTAGTCACGTGGAAACTACTAACATCATCGATATTTACTAAAACTACTCGCATCCCTACAATGAAATGATTTTACTACGGATACCGTTATGCTATATACGGCAACGAAAATAAAGCGACACCCACTGACATCTATCGATCGCCTCGAGCAGCTGTTTGAGTGTATCTTGACTTGGAGTTGCCAGATAATGAATGGGTGAAATAAAAATACGGGTAAGTATTTTTTAAATCTCACTTTTTCAATTAAAATCTTTCGCTTCGAATTAAATGTTGCTTTTATGTATAGCAATAGAATTAAAACATTGCTGAAATCGTTCGTTATTTTTTTATTTGTACGCATGCGTCGCTGTTTGCTTTATATGTGTGCGTTGAGTACGGTGACGTTTGTGCGATAGTGTGGGTATCAGCGCGGCGAGGGGATCGCGGTCGCCGGTCGCGCACGCTGCGTGCATTACCTAGTGCTGCGCGAAGAGCGCGTGTAGTTCGTGATATTAGAGGTGACTGGAACTGTCACACACGAGACTACACCCGGCCACAAAATGTCAAGTAAGCAGCTTCAATAATACCATACGTAATACCCGGCATTTTTTTAATGTCGCAATTTCATACATTACTTATTCTAATTAACGCATAATTGAGTAGAATTTTAGAGTAATTGAAATGCTTTTAAAATGCTAATGGGTAGTTAAAAATACTCAGTGAGTGTTTCGATAAATATGTTAAAACTAGGTAAGTAGGTACTCCAATTTATATAAATTTTACACAAATAACTAAGAGTTTTAATAAATATAATAATAAACATTCTGAAATAAGAACTCTTTAAGGAAAATGTTCAAATAACCACTGTAAAACTACCTAGTAGCTGTCTACCTACTTTTATATTAAAATTACTTACTGTAGAAATTAACACAACAGCTAGTTTATTTGGTTCAAAAAATTGTGGAATATCGAAGATTGAAGCTGCGGTCGTAACATTTCACTTTTCTCGCGTTCGACGCAAGATTTCCCAGTTAAATGAGGTTATAATGTGGTCCACGACATCTATCTTAAACTTGCTATCTATATATCGACAGAATTGTCCGAATTTATTATAATTTTTGTGTAAACTACGTGAGGAAGCTGG
This sequence comes from Xestia ashworthii, assembly GCA_950022955.1. Classification (NCBI taxonomy): domain Eukaryota; kingdom Metazoa; phylum Arthropoda; class Insecta; order Lepidoptera; family Noctuidae; genus Xestia; species Xestia ashworthii. The sequence goes on from OX465550.1 coordinate 7,647,386, forward strand.
ATAACCTTGAATTATTCTGGTCTAGCATGTGTGTCTGATATCTTTATTGACCCCACAAACATCTACGTCATCCTACGTTAGCAGCCAAAGATTATGAATTGTTTTATCCTACGTTTAATTTCTTTCCTATCACCAGAGATCGTAAACAGAGTATCGTTATCTACTACAAATAACTACATTCATAAACACCGGCCTATCAACTGCATGATATGAACTGTTATGGAAACTGCAGTATTGGATACAGTCATCGGTCAATCTTCATTTAAACGTATAACTTAATCACAGTTTTGGAAATTATCTTTCTCTTCTTCAAATCATATCCACTCAGTTTCGGGTATTGATCTTCTCCATTGCACCTCCCTCCTTGGCCTAACTGCATCTAACTCTCACCTCTCGTTTTGGGTCAAGTTTTGGAGATAGTATTACGAAAATTTTGTTAAATTTGAAGAATGGAATGAGGGTACATAATTGAACTTTTATCCAAATCGGCTCAGTAGCATCGAGGGATAGATATACATATAATTACCTGATATATTTTATATTGAATTCAAACAATGTAGTTATGGTCATCTATTAAGCTACTTAATACGGTTACAGTATTGCTGGCGCCTTGTGCCATTGTAATATCTGATATTCAATACTAACCACAAAGGATTATCCGACCTGATTGCGGCTAAACTGGCGCCGGCTTTATATCAATCAGTTATATCGTTCTCATTTGAATGAAATTACGTAGCATTCAACTTTCGAGACAATAGCAATATCCCATAATTCGAAAGTCGCTAGTTAACATTATCAAAGGGTTCGGTCGGATGCAGCTATGAATATAATTTGAGTTACTATTGCATGTTCAAAAGGAATTGGAATTGGCAGAACATGGAGTCGTTCAGTTTTATAGCACAATACCTAGAAATATTTATGGGCTTCGTTCGTACCAAACCCGGATCATTCGAAAACCAGTCCCACTTTCTCTAACGGCAAGCCTTAGTCTTCGGTTTTCACTTTACAAAACTGAAAATTGAATAGGTATTGGCAAAGTGAAATGCACTTCGCTGACGGCATATAGCGTGTGCATCATTGATCATAGATACGAACTTAGAAAGTGTGGATCACGAAGGCCACTTTTTCAGACCGCGAAGATTTCCTAGTTTTGAATAGGTATGTGTGAGACAATATAAAAAGATGAACACGTCATCATTGCATTCCTTTATTCCGTTAAACGGTCGACTGCCCGCGTGGTTCCATCCCGCCGGACCGGCCGCACCTAAATAGAAACCGCAGGGACATTGCTCCCGAGCGCGCCTGATCCTGCATCTCAACTCTCGAGTACCTTGTTAGGGTGCCTTTTGCCAGGAGAACATTTCCTTGTCTTAAATAAACTCGAAATTATTTTAGGTTTCCCATTAAATCGTCCCGGTAGCTATCGAACTGATGTTTCAGAAAATAAATCGTTGTGGTTTTACGATGTTGATAAACCATTAAAGCTGCAAAAACATGTAATGAGCAGATTTCAGGCCACGAAAATTTGGCCTCGAACATTGACGGAATTTCCTGAGATAAAATTAATGCAAGGTTTAAATAGTTTTATGACATGGATGAGGATGTTTTAAGTTTCTTCAATAAATCATAGAAGACTGTTTTTTTTCTGAATCGTCTGAATTTCAAGAGATCGCAGACGACAAATTAATGACAGACTTCGCTTTGAATCCATCTATTCATATATATTTGCAGGCAATTGGATAATCGTACATAGTCGTTTTGTGCACGGGGGGAATGTCCACTGTCTGGAACGTCACGTCACTACATAGGAGCAGCTCGTGCTGATAGAGAAGACTTACGAGTTTAATTGTGGAATACATAGGCGTGGACGGGCTCGACACAAAATATCTAACGCTACACAGTAGTTTTATTTTGAATTTTATTTGTGTCGCGCTATTTCGGAACTGAACGTGCGGCACTTGTCTATTACTTGGTGGTATATGTAATGGCCCACGCAGACAGAATGCCGGGAGCTATTCCGGGGAATGTTTTTGTGGAATCTGAGACGTTTATCCATACTAAAATCATATAAAATATATGTTACTTTGTAATAATGGTATGGCTCTATTGATCGTCTAATTGCAATATCGTACCTTGTTGCGAAACTCAAGCAGTCTAATAATCGCATGGCATGCCAATATTGCAAAAGGCATGATAATAAATGACAAGACAATAAATGTTTCCCAATTAGACTGAATGTCGGGACAACAGTATGAACACGTGGTGATATTGACAGGTGAAGAAATAATAGTGCGCATACACATCTGCGGCGCCAACTCTCGTAGCACGTGCCAATATTATATAGGTACTTAGGTAGCTACTACATTACATACCCACGTAGATGCTCTGCGTCTTTCTCGAGAGGAAGAAACTGCGCACTTCCTCATAGCATTTTACGATGACGACGGCTACGCCCCGACATGAACAGACAAACGGTAGTTCGCTAAGCTAAAATATAGATCTACGTAATCCTCCAAAACAACGTTTCTCCAGTTATTTTAGATATTTACGTCTTTGGCACCAAAGGCGACTACCAGAATGTGATTAGACTCGTGCGTTTGTAAATTACACATAAATTATAATGCGTGTGTATTTATAAATAACCTGTTCAATTGAGTCAGTGACAGTTTTTGTTATTTAGGTACTTGCTTTTCTCAAATATATTCGAGAAATAAGAAAGAAGGAAAGAAAAAAGAAGACAAAGTTGTAGTGACGATATTTTTACAATGGCAGCTGTAATGAAACCAACTGCGAATGCTGATTTAATGTTCATAGATAGAGAATACAGTACGATGCCTACTGACAGAGATTACGTTTTATCTACCGAATATTTACCCGTCTAACTTACACGGAAACGTCGCATTCATTTGACATTGTTATAGGAGTAGGAGCAGGAGCACCCAGATTAGGTCATACTGTATGCTGTCGCACTCTTTACCCGCTAGAGCTAGATTATTAGCGATATTACTTATTCGTCTAGTTTGGGTGACCGGGATAATATTTTTGAAACAGAATGCACTTTAACTGTTGGGATATTTTTGTACAGTACTACATAAAAAAAAAGAAAAACAATTCTTTTATTTGGCATGATTTTCTATGCATTGCCACCATACATTCAAGCTTGATTGGAAGCTCTACTTTGGCAATAGGTACCGACTTGTAGCAATCGGTATTGAAAATCAAGGAGTATAAACAAGTGTAATGTATCTCTGTTGCGAATCCAAAACATGTTTTTTGGAGGACACAAAAAAGTAAAATGGCAACAAAGACTGAAATAAAGAAAATAAAAACAGTTTAAATCTAACAATATGCGGGTAGAGCATTATGCCCTATACTCTGCAATTCATGCTAAGCCGTGAAAATATTTAAATTTGTATAACGACATGGAATGGAATATGTGTATCGAAAATATTGCACGGTCAAAGGAAAATCAATTTGCTGTTATTCTGTAGTAACTTCCTGTACCTCCATACTTTCCATAGTGTTTTCCTCTTCCTGGTCATTCTGTGTCGGAACGATTAGGAGGGCATCTTTTTACGGTTTGATTTTTGAATACTTACAGTATAAGTCGAAACAACAACTATCACTACTGCACTCATATATAATTTGAAAGTGCAAATAGTGGCCATCATCGGCAAATAGCCTGAAGTGCTAGTTACTGGTGTGGTCAATATTAAGCATCAAAATTGGAAAGTAAAAGCCTCCGCCTTATAAAAGAGTCCAAAAATGTAGAAAAATACCTACCTGTAGGTACTAGACGTTGCAATGCCAGAATGCCACTGTTGACAAAACACAACACACAACATTGTTTAGGTCAATATTGATAGTCCGTTTGGTTTCTTTTTACCCCATTGTTTTGTGTGCAGATCGAGCATGGGTGACGTTAGCCACAAACGACTCTTACGGCCTGGGAGCCTTGGTGCTGGCGTATTCGTTGCGCCGCGTCGGCTCCACGTACCCTGCCGTGGTACTCATCACACCTTCCGTCACTGAGCCCATGAGGTATACGAACATTTTATGCTAACTTTTTGTAGGTTTCTCACAGAAATCCTGAAAGTATCCTAAGGCTATGGTGAACCCTTGGTCCAAGATTTGGTAAGTTTTTGCTTTAATTTGAGGTGTCTTCTGTCTGCCAACAACACTATGACGTTACATGTGCTGTGCAGATGTTTGATTTCCTGCCTATTCATCCCAATAATATTCTGTAAGTACGACACCACCCACGAGAACAGGTGGAAACTATTCATAGTTCTGAATGACAAGACAAAAAATGAGTGTGTAGGTAAACATATCGGTATTTCCTACACACGTTAGTACATTAGAGAGTATGGCCGTAGCTATAATATACTACTACAATGGCTGAAAAAAACTTGGGAGTCACCACTTAAATTGGGGGTGGTGGACTTACAAACGAATATCGACAATTAACGACCATTAAAATGATCGCATATTCCCTATTACAAATGCGTAGAACTTGGGAGGGACTAATTGGTTTGAAAGCAAGTCCGTCTATGCCGGTTATAAATCGCACGGACCATTCGCAGTGTAAATGAACATTAATTGAAATTCAATAAAAATGTAGGCAGTGAACACGGGTGGATCTTACTCAGCGTACATACGAAGATAACACCTATTTTTAAATTGCCATTATTGACTGATTGTATGATTGTCAAAGCGCAGTCATACGCCATTATCACTGTGCCATTATGTTTATTTCGCACTTTACAATTCTCACTTTCAGTTAAGTCAATAATTTATGCATTCGTCAATATTCAAAAATGATTGCTCAAATAATGTTTAAAGTACGCCACACGGTCACTTGTCTTTAACAAGTGTTCATTGTGGACGAAACGAGTGACGACTACGCAAATATTGACAAACGTACCTTCGATTTGAATGCAAATATTGACGAGGAATCGTTGCGGTAACACCTAACTAAACCATGATGAAAAAAATATTCTTACTGGAAGTGCAATAACATATTGATAGGTAGATAAAATGAGGATCAAGATCAATGACAATTGATCTTAAGTGGTTAACAACCCAAACGCATGTTTTCAGATCATCTGCTCACAACAAGAAGGTAGTTTGGAATGATTATTTTAATGTAATGTCGTTGGGTGTTCTCAGAGAGCGTCTTCGCGCTGTGTTTGCGGAGGTGATCACAGTGGACGTGCTGGACTCGCAGGACGCAGCACACCTCGCCCTGCTGCAGCGCCCCGAGCTCGGCATCACCTTCACTAAGATCCACTGCTGGAATCTCACGCAGTATGAGAAGTGCGTGTTCCTGGATGCCGACACATTGGTGAGGTTTTTTGGCAGCAGTCTCAGACAGATCTGTCTTCTCTCTAAAGTTTAATTAATGAGCGTCCTATAACGTCGACAGCACTAATGAATTAAACTAAATTAGATCGTACATGTTAAGCTGTTTGCCGGCAACGATTTAGTAAACAGTTTCAGGACCCAGCGTCACTATCCATTCCCATTTTAGCATGCAAGTTTATTCGAGATGATCTGGATCGGTAACGCAAACTTTCCAGTGTAAATATTTTTGCAATATCAAAGAGCAATTTAGATAGCGTCGTTTGGCTTCAATCAATTCTCGTGTAGTAAAGGTCGCCTCAAATTGATGGAAATGTCCTATCATAAAGTGCTCAAACTTAAGAGTATTAGAGCGACGTAGCACGTAGGTAGTTTCATGAAAAGTATGCAAAATTAATGGTCAAACATTTAACACTGTTGACTGTAGTTGTCTCAGCCAAATCTGCAAATGTTTAACGAGCGTCATGACATGATGGCTCGAAGCTCGGCTATAGATTTTGTGTCAACACATCTTTAAACGTTGTAAATCGTTTTCGATTTTTACTATTAACGAACGTATGTAAAAGTCGTTAATTCTATTTCGATATGTAACTGTTTATGCGATAAGAAAGTCAATGTTACCGGATGTGGACGTTAGTGCAGTAACACGAGATGACAAGACGCATAACCGTGGCCCAAATATTTTGTACCCGACAATTTTGGACCAGCTCCAATATTTTACACTTTCATTCTTCAGTTCTTTTGAAGGTAGCACATGTGTTGTGAAAGTAAAACTATCTTTACACGATGTTTGCATGCCGTTATCACTTATATCATGAAATTACATTATGTAAACTTGGAGAAATATTCAATTTATGGATTTTTAAGTTCCAATAATAAACAATGAGATAGTGCCCCGATAGAGATAGAATCCATTGACTCGCTGAGTTTTTATTTATCGCAGGTTATTGAGTCAACTCGCGTTTTTATCCAACAGCAGATAAAGAGTTTTTGATAAACATACCAGTTATAATGTTCCTCACGTGGATCACAACGGAATATTTGTATAATGAGAGCATTATAATTCGTTATTTTGATTAGATCTATAAAAAATGTCGGACGACAAAAGGTCAAAAGGATAAGATCACATCATGCGATAATTTACTAATTGTTCTTAATTTTACTGTGCTACGTTTAAAATAGCATCAACACTGACCTTGAAACAGAGATAATATTTCCCTTCTGAAATTAAATAGAATTGATGGAGATAGAATTTAGGAGGAGATGTAATTATCTCCTAAATTCTATCTCCACCCGTCTAGCACGATACGCTTTTTGACGAAGTCTATCCTCAGAGAAGGATTCGCCTTACAGTCATTGAATCTTATTAAAAAAATCCAAGTCATCTGCCGACGCTACGGTCAGAATCCATAGTCCTTACCATTCGTCGCTAAAAAGTGCCCCAGAACTTCAACGACGGTGAAATTGTCTGATTCTATAACTTATATCATAGGGCTGCAAGCTTGAAAACTCCAACCAACTTAACGACAATGTCACTAGGTCATCCAAAACTCTGACGAGTTGTTCGAGCGTGAGCAGCTGTCAGCAGCCCCCGACGTCGGCTGGCCCGACTGCTTCAACTCGGGAGTGTTTGTGTTCTCCCCCTCAGCCGACACCTTCAGCAAGCTCATCACCTTCGCACAGGAACGCGGCAGCTTTGATGGTAAGATCCTTTTGTAACTGACAGTTAAAATCGTGATCGACTGCCACGCAACGACGGATGATCGACCGTCATCGTAGGATCATCAATCAGTTGAAGGCGACAACAACTATGTTCTGGGCCGATTCAGTTTAGATTGCAATTGCTGAGAAGATCATCGTATTTTTTATAACTACGTCTAGTTTTTACGTTCTTAGATATTGGACATTTTGCAAAATTATTTTCACAGTACGTATGGATCATTTCCAGCGGATGTTCGCATAGCATCTTTATTTACACAGCTGAAATAAATTCATCATATTTTTATGCAAACTGTCATGGATACTAATATGAAAAGTGTTACTTTTAGCTGGAGTGTTTTTACGTTATTAGTGATGGTAATTTGTCAAGTAGTTTAGCGTGTAACATCATTGATGTTCGTTACCAGGTGGCGACCAAGGTCTGTTGAACTCTTTCTTCTCGGACTGGGCGCATGGAGACATCAACAAGCATCTGCCTTTCCTTTACAACGTTACTTCTGCCGCCTTCTACTCGTACCTGCCCGCTTTGAAACAGTGAGTCCTACCTTAATGAGATTTTGCTCCAATCATTCATTGTACTTTCTAGACTAGACAACTGTTAATCCAAAATGCTCCACCTGCAGAACATAACTTACATATTATCATGTCTAGCAAATTCTGGGACACATTGACGAAGAGTACCTCTTCCAAAAATCTAGACAGCAACTCAACTGAGAACCAAACAAAAACATTTCTATTGTACAAACTATGACCCTATCTACAAAACAAAATGACTCATAGAAATTTCATTTAAACCAAGAGACCCTTTATCTTGCCACATTGCTCCGCACGAGTGAAAATACCTGATGCATTCGCACGCTTGATATTGACGTTGGCAATCGTGATAGTCGCAGCAAACTTAGAACACTTAGAAGTAGCTTATACGTCATCAAAAACTACCTACTTAAGCTACTTGCGTTTTATATGACGTAAACCGAAATTTAAAATAGATTACTCCAAATCTCACTACAGTGGCTAAAATAATTCATGATTCCAGCAATGGTTTTTTTAGAAATGCACTGTAATTATTGGAATTTGTGTCTTATCTAAACCAAATTTCTGGAAACAATACAAAAGGGGTGGTTCCTATCTAATCATCTCACGTTATCAGCGGAACATAGAATTCTATTGTTGAACTTGTGCTTAATCGTAGTTTACATGATTATAATGAACGGGTGCCAAATGGATTAATAATCGATTTTGTCACTTATCCATTCGGAATCCGTTGTTAGATATTGTTGTAGTTTCAGCTGATTTGAAAACAAGCACGACCACAATTTGTATTGGTGTTATATATCTGGTCATCTTTTCTTCGCCCAAAACGACCAATTGTACACTGTAATTCAATATCAGTCCTTCAAACCCTTTTCGTCTTCCAGCTTCGGGCAGAACCTTAAGATCATCCACTTCATCGGCGCCGCTAAGCCCTGGCTGCAACAGTTCAACTTCGAGTCCGGTTCCATTGATGCGCCCGAACACATTCGTGGCCTCCTCCAGCTATGGTGGGACATCTTCGTGGGACAGGTCCACTCCCAACTCGACACAGGCATGGTAAGTCTTTGAAGAATTTAGAAAGACAGTTAAATCTGTCTGGATGCTCTTTGGTTCTATAACGGCTTTGGTGATCATCTAAGAACACAATAGGAAAGTGAATGAGTCTATAAATAACGTTAGACACACCAAACAATGTCTAGTCCGCCTCGTCATATGAACGCTGATTTGTTCAGATGAATATGCAGCGAATCGAAATAGAACAAATGAAATCGATATCCCTATAATTTCGAATTACCACAAAATATATACAGCAATTGTATTTTAACCTCAAGATGTCTTTAGTATTACATATTGCGATTGATCTAGATTAATTTCAATATCGGTTACACATTGTTGAAATCGAAACCGTCTGTGTGTGGTTTGTCTTGACCGCGAGTATCTCTTGGAGCCTCGTACGGTCCAGTAAATCGATCCATTGTCATTCCAACCACCGATCTGATCACTACAACATGTTTTCCAAGCATTCACGGAAGGACTCTAACTCTAAAGTTGCAGAGGTGAGACTTACGCATTTCAACTTTAGCTTTCCACCTTGCGTTTATAAATCTTTTCACTATGTATGTGTAGGTTTATTGTTTTAAATATTTTTTCTTTATAATCTAGCACCGTGTTAGGTCTTGTGTATCCCTGAGTGACTAAACAGTAACTACCTGTAACAATAGCTTGCACTCTGCGCTTGTGCACTATACTACTGCTATTTGACGCACCTTTTGTTTGAAGCATTCTTTTACCCGTGTCACATAATATTTCTCCAAAATACTAACATTTTCTAACTTTATAAAGTACAGTATGTCTGTCTGCTTTTGCACGGTTTGTGGTTTAATATCTTTATGGGACTGAGTAGATGGTGTTGGTATTTTGGTGGAATACTCACCGCGGAATCTTAATAAACATACCGAAAAATACTTGCTTTTGATACTTTTTTTTTATTTAATTTAGTTGCTCATTCTGTTCTGAATAGGAAGTTCAAGGAACTTTGTAAACTCAGTATGTTTATTTAGTGACGCATTATGATTTGAGAACTAATAGTCGCTTGGACAAAGTTTTTTGCACTGTATAGTGAGATAGCTAGTGCGCGAAGCTTAGTTCAAGTGTTTGTGTGCATGCATACTACTGAGTTGTTTCACTTCAACCGATAGGTTGAGGTGGGGGATGCACATGACGCACATGAAGCGCAACCAGAGTTACTTCCACTAGACGTGCGACACCAATTCCACTATCAACCAACCCCGGACCCAGAGTCGGAATTCGCTTGGCACCACCCGGATGTCCAAACCAAAGAAGAAACGCGCGAGAGAGATATAGATATAACAGAGTTCCACGATCCATGGAAAATTTATAGAGGGCACATTCCACCACATACAGATGATACACCCAGCCATCATGTGGAATTAGGAAGAGTAGAAGATCATGAAGAAATTAGAAACTACGCCTGGGAATATCAGGCACAAGCACCTCCGTCCACTTACACAGAACATAATCCGAATCAACCACACCATTACACAGATCCTTGGCAAAACGAAACTCAGCATGAACACGGACACGATCAACATCACCAAGAAACTCACTGGTATCAAGAACCCGATCATAATTGGAGTAGTCATGACCATCACCATCACGATCATCATGACCACCATGATCATCATGACCATGATCATAATGACCATCATGATCATCATGATCATCATGACCATCATGATCATCATGACCATCATGATCATCATGACCATCATGATCATCATGACCATCACCATCATGATCATCATGCCCATCACAGTCACGATAGCCATGGCCACCACACGCACGATACTCATAGTCATCCTTCTCACGATAATCATTATGGTCATCACTCTCAAGATCATCACGAGCATCACTCCCCTGATCACCATGGCCATCACTCTTATGATCAAAGTCATGATAATCTTGGTCATCACTCTCATCATCACGACCACAGCCAAGATCAACATAACCACAGCCAAGACCACCATGGTTACATTCATGATCATCACCTGCATACCCACTCACATGTCCAGCAGAACGATAATAATACTCATGTACAACACTATGAACAACCTCAGCCACATTATCACATTAAAGAACAAAAACACGAACACACCTACAGCAACCCTACTCCATTCATTCCACAAAAATCAGCAATACACCAAGAGATATCAGTACACCATGTTCAATTAGTAACAGAAAAGAAACGCCCCCGCCGTAGTCGAAGACTACACCGCATTGATATTTATAAGGAACCAGGAATAATGAATGGGGATGTCTCCGAGACTGAAAGTGATGATTACGAAGACATAGTGCCCAGGCACCCCTACGATGGCTTCTATCTCAGGCACAGAGCTACCATCGACGCTCGCGGTCGGAAAGTTTGTTCACATGAAGTACCTCCCACTCCGTCTCCCTCCCCCCCGCCCGACTCTCCGTCGCCGATAGATGACATGCTCTTACCAGAAGACGAGCCACAGGATACAAACGACTCTGAAGTCCAAGTAAGTCATACCCAGAAATATTCATCTTCGGCAAACTCAGGTAAAAACGTTTATTTTATTTTATTCAAAGCTTAATGCAAGTGTTTGCCAATATTTAAGCTCTGTTTGTAGATAAGCTTTGCATGCTCACCTTGATTGTACTCCGCACGTTCTTAACTATTTATTAACATTATTCCTTAGAAATGTAAATAAACACCTATTAGAAATGTAGTCGTATCGTTAGCTTTACACGAGTTGAAACTACATAGAGCTAACCTCTGTTACAGAGCGGTGTCGCCGGCAACCTGGCGCGAGTACTGCCCGGCGCGGCCGGCCAGCGCGAGGCTCTCGACGAGCTGTCGCGTCGCCAGGGCTGGGAGGCCGGGAACATTGACTACATGGGAGCCGACTCCTTTGCAAACATTTGGGCGAAGATCTCGCAAACACTGAGCCAGCCCCGCACGTCACCGGCTAAACAGTCTCCCCCGAGGGAACCCACCCCGCAGCCTGCTCCCGAACAGGTGGTCGTTCAGTCCGGTGCGGTCGTACAGGAACCAGTGGCTGAACAAGTGGAAGTGGCAAAGGAAGTTGTCCCTGCGGAGAGTGCCGCGCCCGTACCGATAGCGGAAGCTCCCGCCCCCGCACCCGTAGCGGAAGCTCCCGCGCCTGCACCGGTAGCGGCAGCTCCTACCCCCGCACCGGTAGCGGAAGCACCAGCACCGGTACCGGAAGCTCCTGCACCCGTAGAGGTAGCTGAGGTGCCGGTCACAGTAGAAGCTGTGGCAGCAGTCGAAGCCTCCGCGCCTGCCGACGTGCCCGTACCAGTAGAGGCCGGCGCTCCTGCGGACGTAGCTGCGCCAGAGCCTACGCCAGCCTCGCCTGTGCCTGTACCTGTGGAGGAATCTCCTCTGGCTATTCCTGTGTCTGTGGATGTCGTGGCCCCAGAAGTACCCGCGCCTATCGCAGCTCTGGCGCCGGTAGAAGCCGCAGCTCCTGCAGCACCCGCCGAGGTAGTAGCTCCAAAGGCACCGGAAGCCGCACTCGTCGTAGAGAAGCCGGTGGAAAAGACTGAAACTCCCGTAGCGGCCGCCCCGGCCCCCGTAGCGGCTGCCCCGGCCCCCGTAGCGGCCGCCCCGGCCCCCGTATCGGACGCCCCGTCTCCCGTAGCGGCCGCCCCGGCCCCCGTAGCGGCTGCCCCGTCTCCCGTAGCGGCCGCCCCGGCCCCCGTAGCGGCTGCCCCGGCCCCCGTAGCGGCTGCACCGGCCCCCGTAGCGGCCGCCTCGGCCCCCGTAGCGGCGCCCAAGGTGCCCGTCGTGGAAGCGCCAAAGGCAGCGTCTCCCGCACCCGCCGCGCCCGCCAGCCCCGCCTCTACTAAAGCGGCCCCGTCTGCGTCCGACAGTCCGCCCCTGGCGACAACGCCGTCCAAGGAAGAGGCCCCCGCGGTGCCGGCTGCTAAAAGTGAGTATACGCACAGCGGCGAACGCGCCACCGACGGTTAACAGCTTTGCACTGTCAATTCTCACCGAGTTCATTTTGCAGTTTTCAGACTTCTACTAATATGTTGATAGTTTAGCTGCATCCGCGTTACGTGGCCCGACCCGATGTATGTAGCTTGTCGGCCGACACGTAACTCGATGTGTCCACTTGTTTTCTTTTGTGCCGTTTTGTGATGTTTGGTTTTATGTTTATTTTATCAGCATACGTTTCAAAATTCGTTGTTATTTCACCCAGCTTCCGAGGAGGCAGCGCAAGAGACGCGGCTTTGATAGATCAGGTAATAATAATTATTTTACTTGGACTCAACGCAACTTTATATTTGCGCTGAATTTGGGTTACGGTGGAGGAACTGTATGTTTGTTAATAAAGCTTCCTCACCTTGTGAAGTCTACCAATCCTACACACGACTATTTTCATTTCGATGAAATCCACTCTGATTAAATTCTACACCAAAAAATATACTTACATTAGTTTAATTGAAATTCCTCATTGTTGTTTATACAACTTTCGCCTGAAATATTCCGTGGTTGTTGGGTTGCGTCCAAGTAGATGCAGATCGTAGGGACATTTGGTCGACCACTCATTCAGCTATTTCTGGAGAAATGAATAAGATGGCGATTCCAAGATGAATATGATGGCCAAGTTGATTATCTGAATGAGTTGTTACAGTGCGGTTGCATCTGATTCTATCATCTGATGCAACTTCGCATGTCTGTGTGATGCACCCACGGATATCGTTACAATTTCGCAGTTTCTCCTCTTGCCGAAATTGTGACGGTTCTTTTCCGATGCTTTACATTTTTTTTACACATTGCAAGGAACATTATTCAATGCTTATCATACCTTCACGTAGATTGCACAGTTGTTCACACATGTAGAACCTATTTATAAATACTTAATTATAATTTATTATTATTAATTATCCATTCTACCTACAACTTCTACCTATTTACAAATGTAATGGATCGTTATCCTCGCCAGAAGACCGAAACCGAAAATAAAATAATAATCCTTGTAATGTTCATTGAAGCTTTGAAACTCCACTAAATTGACACAGTCTAACTTTCCGCTTGCATCGTTTCTGATTAACCAAGTAGCTTTGTTTTCCCTCGACTTTGTTCCAGGCCCTAACCGAGCTTGCACTCTAATGTGACCGCCATACTAACGCCACGTCTAACCGCTCGAGAGTATAAAGGCGAGAAATTGGTTGTGTAGCCGAGGAGCGTCGCAAGCCGGCGGGCAAGCTGAAGCTGAGTCCTCCCGCCGCCGCCGACCCGCTGCCCACACCCGACAGCGAGCTGGAGGACGCCGCCGCGCTCGCCAGCGACATCATCGCACGCGAGCTGCGCACTCCCACCGTCAGTGCGCCGCCCGCCGGCCCGGCCGCCAGCCCGCCCGTCGCGCTGCAAGCCGGCCGTCTGTCTGTCGACGAGCCCGAGGTGCCCACGCCGCCCGTCGGCGCCGCCGCCGTCTCGCTCGCACAGATCGGCGTCAAGACCCCCGCCAAGGGCAAGTCCTCCATCGCTGCGCAGATTGAGTCCTCCATCACGGAGACCCCGCCGACGCCTACATCGCCCACCAGTCCCGGGACCCCCGCCACCCCCACGACACCAACGACCCCCGCCACCCCCATCACCCCCGCGGATCCCACGGCCCCCGCTACCCCCGCGGCTCCGGCGCCGGCCGCGGACGCGCCCAAGAAAAAGGTGTTAAAGAAAGTGGTGAAGAAAAGTGAGAGTGGTGCGGCAGGCGCCGACGCCCCCGTGCCTCCGCCGCGCAAGAAGGAGAAGAAGCCCAAAGAGAAGTGAGCGCGCGCGACTCGCTCCCGATAGTTCCTCTGTGCCATAATCGTAGCCTTTCTAATGTTAAATGTCTATTTAATTTTCGAATAATTATGCTTTTATGTATCGCGTAATTTTTTACTATACTTACGAGAGTTAGAATTAATTTTATACTCAACTATCACACGGCCAATGTATTGTTTAGTTTAATTTTTATACCTTTACTTATTCTATTAATTCTATATGATTTATTTATGTTTTTAACAAGTGATGATAATCGGTTTTATTGTTCTGAACATTGATCTACCAAAAGAGGAGACGTATTTATTATGAAAACGAAAGTTTTAATGAAATTTTACATTAAAGTCTATTTTGTAATACCTAATATTCGTTTTATTTTCCTTCATTGTCTTGAAGTTCTATGGTAGAAGAGAGTAATCAGAATAACAGGTTGGCACGTATGTCCCGACGCACTAGATTAGCTACCTACCACAATAACAATAGTAGTTAATAACCCTGGTTACGCATTCCTGTCCAAAGGATTAGTCGTTGATTAATTAATGACAGTTAGCTGTACGTACGATTAGGAAATAATTACATACCTACCTAACCACCCAAATGATAGGCAAGTATTAAAACTGGGTTATTAGTTCTCCGAAGAGAGAATTTGGTAAGTAATCTTATCATTACGAAAAATAATAGTTTCACGGTAGTGATAAAACACATGATACACACGCATTAGGCACACATAAACAAAGTGCGTAATCTGCTGTTATGTTAAACTGATAATATTAAAAATAGCGGTCGAATGCTCGTCAGAGATAATGAAAAAATTCAGACGCCGCGGGATTTCATGGCCACGGTGACTGAGTCGGTGATTAGACTATAAATACCGAAATAAAATGTTACATAAGATTTACTAAGTAGTATTTTGGGAGGCGAGGGCGACGCAATAAACTCAAAAATTGATGTCGTACGTAGCTGACAGACTGGCGCTTAACAGGTGTATATGTCACCGTAAAATTGTAAAACCCGTTGGATTGTAATATAACTAGAGGGATTGTAAACTCTCGAAAGATTGTCAAACGAACATACTGCTTACAATATTACGCATTATTTTTCGGTAGATTAATAATGTAACGAAGTGAAACCGTAATATTGTGAAATGTATGCGATGGAAGTCCACTCGCGCGGTGTGGAGTAGGGGGAAGGAAGGAGGGTTCCCACTTGCCCCATGGTACCACTCTCATGAAAAGAAATTGTACCATTCCTGAGAAGTACTGATTAATATAACCTAACCTCAAAACACTTTATATTCCCCTAAAAAGCGTAGTCGGCGGAGCACCGCTACGCGGGGCCCCTATTTCTATCAGCAGGGTTTATTAAAGGAACCTAACTAACCTAACGTGGGGGTGCCCCAAGTCCCGATTATGGGGGCAGAGATTCTTCCGTCGCATGCATTTCACAATATTATGTTTTCACTTCGATAGACTACAATCTACCGAAAAATAATGCGTGATATTGTAAGCAGTATGTTCAGTTGACAATATTTCAAGAGTTTACAATCTCGCTAAAGAGATTCCAATCTAACGTGTTTGACAATATTACGGTGACATATTCTTATTGTCTATTGAATACAGATACTTAGACTAGTTACGGAACGATGCTAATAACCTATAGGTATTTATAATTTAAATATCATTATTGTAGTTAGCCCATATGGTTCCACTGCTGGGCAAAGGCCCTCCATTCCTTCCAAAGGTCACGATTCTGTGCTAATTCTTTCCAACTCGGAAGAAAGACATCCAGGTATGCATGCGCCGCCGCGTGTTACTGTTTTCAGGGCACCAATACTGAGCTTTACAGGCCTATAGCTCGTTAGGCATGCGACAGACATGAAACAAAAAGTCTTTAATTCATTGACTGAAAACAGTCAGTCTGCGTAAGGATGGCTGGACCAAGAGAGATTTTGGAAGTTTGAGCAATACCAAGTTTTGGTAGGTACCTATTTTGTACCATTTGGTACCAGATATCAAATCATTTGTACCTACCTCGCTAAAGAGGAAAAACTATTACGAGGAAAGTGGCCAGCCATTCTGACGTCAGAATGGCTGGACCAAGCCGGTTTCACCTAGTTGTAGGCGTTACAACTACTTCATCTTTTCGTCAATATTTTGTACCTCATTGGTATCTCAAAATATGTTTTTCTTATATTTTTTCGATAAGCCAAAAAAAAGTCACACCTAGAAGAAATTTTGCATGTAATCTGGAGCACGTTGATTTCACCTAGTTTTAGGCGTTTAGTTTATCTTTTCATTAAAATTTAGTACCTCATTGGAACTAGGTACAAGCCAATAGGTACTTTATAACAAAAGAACGAGAGGAGCTCGTGGCTAAATAATAACAGCCGCACGGGTCGATCTTCAAGGTTAAGCCGCGTTTACCGAGGTTGGTTTGTGGATTAGTGAACATCTAGCATAGCGAGTTTTCTCCGTGCCTCGGAAAGCACGTAAAGCCGTTGGTTCCGGCTGTCATTTGTAGATCTCAAAATTTCTTCTAGGTGTAACTTTTTTTGGGCTTATCAAAAAAATATAAAAAAAACATATGTTGAGGTACCAATTAGGTACAAAATATTGACGAAAAGATGAAGTAGTTATAACGCCTACAACTAGGTGAAACCGGCTTGGTCCAGCCATTCTAACGTCAGAATGGCTGGCCACTTTCCTCGTTATAATTTTCCCTCTTTAGCGAGGTACAAATTATTTGATATCTGGTACCAAATAGTACAAAATAGGTACTAAAACTTGGTATTGCTCAAACTTCCAAAATCTCTCTTGGTCCAGCCATCCTGACGCAGACAACAGTCAGCAATCAGCATAAACTGTATCTAGAAACATGCAGTTTTGCACTAGAGTTCCTTCCTATGAAAATGAGTGAATGTTTTTATGGAATTTCCTCATTGTACCTGATCGAATCGCTCATTGCTCGCAGAACGGATGGTCGATGGGGCCGAAAAGTTCTGGAGTGGCGACCGCGAACCGGAAGACGAAGCGTTGGAAGACCTCCCACTAGGTGGACCGATGACCTGTGAAGGTTGCGGGAAACCGTTGGATGCGAGTCGCACGGGACCGGTCAATGTGGCGACACTTGGGGGAGGCCTATGTCCAGCAGTGGACGTCTTTCGGCTGAAATGATGATGATGATGATGACCTGATCGGAATCCCATCAGCAGACAGCTAGTGTGTTAAGAAATTACCAACACAATTTACCTTATTCCTGAATGGAGACACTCAACGTTTCTGAAACCAGTTTGCTGCGACTGCAGAGTCCCGAAGATCATGTTTTAGACTTGAGAAGAGATAACTTGAAGAAATATATGTAGGTGCGAAATCAGTAAGTATGTGCGAGTAGATAATTTATGTAAGAAGACAAAAGTATAATATGCGTTCAATAACTTTTTCTAAGTACAATGAAGAACATACATCATAATAGATTTCCTTCGTCGTATACGTTATGAGTATACCTACGCCAGGCACGTGGCCTGGCTGACAGAGCTCGACAAGGGCTACAGACTCCAGACTATAGCTACTACGAGTAGCTACCCTGAACCTATAACAATACATCAATACAATACATCTACAAACGTTGAGTAATCAGTCTTGCAGTCCAGGTCCGTCATACCAAGTTGCGTCTCAATTAAAAACATTGACAAAAATAATTTTCAAACGTACAGAAGTTTAATTGGTGTAGATTTATGTTGTAGATAGTTGTAATGCTGATTATAAATCAAACAAATACACAAAAAGATTCTCTCCGGCGGGGAATCGAACCCCGGTCTCCCGCGTGACAGGCGGGGATACTTACCACTATACTACCGAAGATGTGATAACTAGGGACTAAATAGTGAATCCGTATCAACACAATTGTTGTAATTCCATTTTATGATGATTTATTTTATTAAAAGTTTTAGCAGCAAACACAACTATACAATACTAATCATTTCTTAAATTATTATTTTTCCATCACAACACAACAGCTGTTGGTAGCCTATTTTATACCAACGCCATCTAGTGTTTATAATGAAAAACCAAAGACAAAGTTGAGGCCAACATGTTTACGTATATAAAACACAGATGTCAGTAGTGTAAACAAATATCATCACGAGTCGACAAGCAACAAAGACATTAAATTATACTACACAATAGACGGGACATAGCGAAAAAAATCGTAATCCGATACATTTGTCCTAGTGGACAAAAGTCGCTCAGTCTAGTGTGGTACGCCTGCATGTTAAGTCGTATTCTTGACAAACTGTCAAACAAAAGAAAAATATTTTCTAAGAAAATATGCCGAGTTGCGCATTACGGTATTGTAAATCTCGTTATGGTAGAACGACTGGATCTAACTTCGGTTTATTTTCCTAAGTATTTGTTATATTTACTTAGTAATAATTATTTTAATAAATAGTTCTAGAACATATGCAAATTTTGTAATAAGCGCCCTCTATTGCTGAATAGCTTTACTACTACCTTGCAGAGATGTGATGTTATTTATCGATTTTGTCATCGATATTTTATGAGGTAAAAAATAAATAACACTTAAAATATAATACTGTTTGAACATAATCATATTATTTAGTATTCGTTCAAGTAGGGTTCTGTTATTGCAGGTTTCCGAGTGTAAATAATGTAGAACGTGAAAAGTGGATACGGTTTGTTCAAATAGACCGTAAAGAAGAAAAGGCTTCCATCTGCTTCTGATTTTATTTGAGGAGACCTAAGATTTTATTTTAATTAGTCATTGATGTAAAAATTGTACGGTATCTCAATAACTTTTCAAACAATTTGTCATGACCTGTCCTGTTACCTTAGTCATCCTGCGACCACGGATGCTGGACTAAAACAATAGTTTGAAAGATGCAATATAATCCGATTATTTGTTTTGTTGATTCTTTTTAGGTGGGTTATTTTATTTCACAAAAAAATTACATATCTTTGATGATACTTTAAATATCCATTTCTATATCTTTCATCATTATTTAGTAATTTGTATGTAAAAAAAAAAAAAAAAATACTTGTACACATTGAAACCACTAATCGTTTTATTGTTTTCCAATTTTTTTGGCATTTGATTCAATCTATTCAAATGTGAACCAAAAATATTATATTATAATATATAATAAAATAATATTATATTATTATAATATTATTTTATTATTATTATCGATACCTTGTTATTTAAATGGTAACATCCCTACACAAAGTTTCTAGCATGCTATTCAAAGCTAGATGGTGTTACTGACATTTCGTGTTCCCAATAGCCGCTCTAATTTTGCTATATTATGCTAGATGGCGTTACTGAGACAAGGGATCACAGTTTTTCTATGACATTTCTTCGCATGGCCCCTCTATAGTAGGTATATTTAATCTCTTTGACAAGCAAGGTTTATTTTGAGATTAGTCCAGCTTTCCGAGTAGCTACGAATTTATCTAAGATATATTATGTAGGTATCAATGATTATGATTACAATGTTTTTCGGTAAAAGGTAGTGTCTACATCAGGTTTTTTTACCAGGAGAAGTAGAATTAAAAAAAATTGGAACTAAGTACCTACCTACAAGTAAAATCAAATTCACGTTAATTTCTCGTAGGTATAACTACGCAACATGTTATGTAGGGGTATCTTTTGTGGAAATTCATAATTTAGTATGGATAACGTATTAAATCAGTAGCTATGGTTATCGAGTTCTGATTAGGGTTGCCAACTAACGAACGACCAAGCAACCAGGGGGTCTAAAATAGAAGCTCTAACAGAACATAATATGAATCACGTTAAAAATTAAAAATTCTTAAAATGGACTTTACCTTAATGATTTTAATTCCATTTTTATAATTTGAAAATTTTTACGTGTTTGCTAATAGTGTGTTGGTTAGTCTTTCAAAGTCATACCCATCCACACTCCAATCGCGTGACTTTCTCTCACGTCCGCTCCGACGTCGCAACGCATTCACCCCTCCCCGCCTCATTTCGGTGGTTGCAAGTCCGGTGCGGTGCCGGAACGCATGGTGTGACATGCCACAGATATTTGTATGTAAGACGACGCAGCGGTACCGCTCCGGGCGGCGGCGCACCGCCGCCGCGCCGCCGCAACGCATCGTGTACCCCCGCCCTTAGGGCCAGGCCACAACAGTGCGTTGCGGCGTCGCATCGCAAAAACAACATTGCACAGCTATGCGATGCGATGTCGCAACGCAAAAATTTCATCGGATACGACATCGTACACGACATCGACACGTGCAGGTCGTTCAAAGTATGGACACCGACTAAACGGCAAAGCGTTGTCGCATCGCAGATTTGTACGTTGCGGCAGCGCATCGGAAATTTCCACGATGCGTTGTGCGGCGTCGTTGATTTTTGCGATGCGACGCCGCAACGCACTGTTGTGGCCTGGCCCTTACACTTACACCATTTTTACATAGGGGTGTTTAAGTCTCAGTTCTTCATAAGATAATATCACGCCTGTAATGTCCGAAGGATTAGGCTAAGGTGTACCTAATAATACACCCAGATATGCTTACGTCAGAGGAGACATGGTAGCCCTAGAGGTAGTTCGTGAGAGGCGTGTCTCGCACAGCGTGGAGCGGCGAGGTGCTCTATAATTTGGAACAAAATTGCAGACAGAAACAAACAAGAGCCTTGTTCCGCCGATCTTGTTAAAGTTATGTGCCTTAATTACGTTACGATTTATCCGGTGATCGTGTGAGTTTTGTTACTATGTTGACGAACTAACAATCAGTTCGCTGAGGCACGTGTAAAGGATTTAAAAAAAAAAACTGTTTTTAAAACTTATTTCAAAGTATCGTGTGGTACCAAGGAGTAGGTTTTGGATTTTACCATCAGGAATTTATCAAAAATATACACTCGGCGTCCAAAAATCGCACCTCACCGAAAACCAGCTCAACAGCATTAGAGAACCGATTACGTAAAGACGTCGAAACAATAAACCTATCGTCTCTTTCGGATGTGCAGCGTTTTGTTCCAGATCCGTCTTCGGATATAGCCACCAGTCTCTAGGAAGCGTTGGAACACTTGTCGAACGGAAAAGTTTCTGATCAACATCACATTGCCCCATCTCTGATTGCAGTAGTGCAATGACTTGAGCGGCTTCATCTGCAGTGGTACCCATCTTCAGGGGTATTTTTCTTCCTGTAGCTGTTCACATGTGTACACTTCAAGATTGGATAGCAAATGAAGCACATTTAACCCGGGTCAGCCCTTTTATACCCTTGTAAGTGTGGTGCAATTAATGGCCGTTATGATGCGTATTTTGACAACATTTTTAACGTTACGTGCTAATGGGATTTGTTGTGTTTAGGAATCCTAACTATTGTTAACTAGCTTCTGCCCGCGACTTCGTACGCGGATCCTGTAAAATCCTGTTGCTTATGCCAGCCACAACGGGGTCGTCAAAATCGAAGATCCGAAACATCGGATGTCGAATTCTAAGAAAATAACGGATCTTTCCCACCTGAGCAACACATACCGTTTGTTTCTTTTTGCCATTTAACAGCTTCACAAAAAGTACAATTTTGAACCATTCCTCCGATCGATGGCGGAATATGTGGCGTATTCAATCATAGGAGTAAACGTAGATGCACTCCAGCAATTCTTTCTTTCTCACTTTGTAACTGATTATGAATATTTTGTTGTGTGCGTGTTCGGGACAATGTATGATAATCTCGAGCAGCAGTTAGTCGCGCATCACGTTCATCACTCGTTTCAAAAGACCTGTTAGTAGATGTGCGAATACGCTGAGAACTCAAGCGTGACTCTGTATCGGTAAACGTTTCCGATTCGCGAGATAATGCATGTCGCTCACGATCAGCGGTCAGTCGCGCATCACGTTCCCCACTTGTCTCTAGAGATCTAGAAGTCGATGCGTAGATACGCTTGGTACTCAAGCGCAATTCTCTATCAGTGAACGTCTCCGACTCGCGAGACAATGCATGGCGTTAACGATCAGCGGTCAGTCGCGCGTCTATTCTTCACTGGTCTCTAGAGACCTGGATGTAGATGCGTAAATACGCAGAGAACGCACGCGTTTTTTGCGATCCGAAGAGGTTTAAACGGAGCAAGTTGCAGCCTGATTTTCTCGAACAGCATCACGTCTCTCCTGACGCTCTTCGTTAGATTCTTGGGATCTTATGATCCTCAATCCTTTAGCTCCTTTGGAACATTGAGAAAGTTTTGACCTCTATCTAGGCATGGTTATAGTTTTGTTGTGAAGATACCTGATCAATTAAAATCTAAGTGACTGCTCCCCTGCGTTACCGGGTAGGCTACCGAGTCACGAAGAAAGAAACGCACGGAGTCACGGAGAAAGGAAATTAAACACTCAAATAATATAAGCCCGAATAAATGGGAGTTTTGGCCAGTAGAGTCTAATTTTCAATGATATACTATCGTCATCGAAAATCAGTCCTAAACTGTTACCGCCTTCACCGCGTGGAGGTACTCCCAGTTGATGTTATTTTATAATTACATACAGTGAAATTAGTAATGGCTTTGCAATAATTTTCACATCAGATGTTTCTGATCTTCGATTTTTATAAGTCAACAGGAAATGCCCACCAGACCGAACAACTTTTGCTAAGACGTCATTCCTATATGTGTTATGGTGTAGCTGGGCTATTGGAGTTCCACATCAGGTGTCCCAGATCTTCGATTTTTATAAGTCAACAGAAAGTGCTCATAAGATTGAACAACTTTTGCTAAGACGTCATTCCAATATGTGTTATGGTGTAGCAAGGCTCTTAGAGTTCCACATCAGGTGTTCCAGATCTTCAAATTTATTCTCTCAGCAGAAAATGCTTATCACGCGGAACAATTTTTGCTATGGTGTGATTTTTGTATCTCTTATAGTTCAGCTGGTCTGTTGCAGTTCTGCATCAGGTGTTCAAGTTTCCAAGATAAATTATAGCCTATATGTTGCCCAGATTTAATATCTATACAACAAAAAAAAACCTTCAAATCTGTCCAGTAGTTCCGAAGATTAGCGTATACAAACAAACAGACAAACAGACTGGTTTTTTTTGGATTCGTGCTCTATTACTGTTTCTAAACCCCCCTCAATTATTTTTTCAATACACTTCCTCGAAAACTGGTTCTTTTCGCACTACGATTAGTTTCAAAATGCAGTGTAAGTATTTCACACGCGTGCATTTTTCATGTTTTTTCTACACGTGTGCAGAAAGTAAAATTGCCACAGATGTAAACAGAAGAAGTAAAAGAAGTAAAATGCCTATAGTCAGAGGTGAATGTTTTTTTTTTAATTTCGGCAAAGCGATCTACGTCTTTATGGCGTAAACATTTTTTTAATATTCAATTTGTGTTTCTAGGTTCAATATCATAGATAAACATGATTATTTAAAACTAATACTTACTTTTATAAACAAATTAACATTTATTTGTGTTCTAAATTCAAAAATATGTAAAAAAACATTTTTTTTTTATATTAGGCTGTATAACGGCTTCATACCTTTGCCTTTCGTTCAACGTGGCGAAAGCAAAGCGGAGAAAAAAATAAGATTAATTCATAATCTCGTAATAATTCATGACACAGAAATTTTCCATTCTTTTATTTTATTTCTTCAAAAGTGTATTGAAAAACGTCGTTTGATACACGTGGACATTTGTTATTGCAGTTCTCGGCTCAGAAACACTGCTTGCCTACGGCTCGTGTGTTATTACCGTCTCGAACGGCAATAACAAACTTTCTCCACTTGTATCAAAATGTACTATTTTTTAATATATTCAATGTACTTACAGACACAGTTTTTAACTCTTTTATGATTTAAAGGTCGTTAAACGTTCTTTCAATTGATACAAATATTAATCGGTTATAATGTGCGTTAGTGCGATTTGTGTGACGCCGAGTGTACTAATATAAGTTCGTCGAATTTCAAGTTTATACGAAAACTACACAAAAGGAAAATAAAAAAAACTTACACACAATTTAAGCTTACCGATTTTTTTTACTTTCTTTTTCACGCGTCTTTAAAAAAGTCGCATGAAATCAGTCCATTTTAAAATTATAAACTTCGTTCCACTTTTTGGGTTTTGTCCTTTTGTCTCGGCTATAACGTAAATTTATATGATCAAAATAATAATAAAAATACTTTTTTAATTTATATTTTAGTTTTTTTGGTAGATTCTATGTTAAAGTTTTCTGTATGGTACGGTCTCACTATGATTGACCAAAAAATAATACAACCAAAAACTTTCGGCATCAAATCCAAACATAGTTAGGACAACCAGGAACTGCTCAGCTACTAGTGAAGCTCATCAATACACAAGTAGGTAGGTACCTACCTATACAACGGAAGCTGAAACCCACTAAGGACAAAGCGGGTTGCAGACCAAGAGCTAAGCTATGCCAAAGCTATACAAAGCTAAATGTCCTGTGTGTGCACACCAAAAAGTAAGCGAAAGCTCAGTCAGTTTTGCGAAGTTCAATTCGACGGACGCTCGCCATGAAATATCGCTGAAGAAAGCACCGATAATGAATACCTACGTTACACATAGAAAAATAAGATCAGTAGGTACTGACATAGATAAATAAAAAAAATTTGCGCCCGACGCCAGGTGTACTGGTGGTCGCGCGAAATAACGTCTCTTCGTGAGGTGTGTGTTGCTGCGCGGCGCCCGTACGCCAGGCATCGCAGGCTCCGCATTCGCCCGCCGGATGCGGCAGCCATTGAGGCGGAGCTGTACGAGGGATACAGAGCGGCGAAGACCGCCCTCCGTGGGGCAATCCTGCGGGCCAGGGAACTGGCCCGCTTGGAGATGCTGGAGACTCTCGACAGAGATCCGTGGGGGCGCCCCTACAAGATGGTGCGGAATAAACTCCGCACCTGGGCCCCCCCGCTGACGCAGAGTCTCCGGCCAGAGCTCGTGGAGGACGTGGTGAGCGCTCTGTTCCCCTCGCGGGGGGAACATCCGCCCCCGCCTATGGCTCCGCCACCTGCGGTGCCAGAAGAGGACCCAAGCGACGACGATGACACTCCGGAAGTGACTGGGGTAGACCTGAGAGTGGCGGTAGGTAGGCTCAAGGCCAAAAACACCGCCCCGGGACCCGATGGCTTGCCTGGCAAAGCCTGGGTCCTGGCCTCGGATGCGGAGGCTCTCGGGCCCCGACTGACAGGGCTCTTAAGCGCATGCTTGGAGAGAGGCCAGTTCCCGCTTCGTTGGAAGACGGGGAAACTGGTCCTCATCCAGAAGCCGGGGCGCCCTGCGGACTCTCCGTCCGCATTTCGGCCCATTGTGCTGCTCGACGAGGTGGGCAAGCTCTTTGAGAGAGTAATTGCAAACCGCCTCGCCGAGCACCTTGAGGGGATGGGGCCGAATCTTGCGGAGAACCAGTATGGTTTCCGCAAGGGGCGCTCTACTGTGGACGCAATCATGCGCGTGAGAGCCCTCACGACGGGGGATGCGATATCCCGGGGTGGGGTTGTCTTGGCGGTGTCTCTCGACATCGCCAACGCCTTCAACTCCCTGCCCTAGAGCTGCATCAGGGAGGCACTCCGGTATCACCGGGTGCCGACCTACCTCTGTCGTGTGGTCGGGGACTACCTGACGGACCGGGCGGTCATCTACCCCAGTCGCTGCGGAGATTGGAACCGGCGAGAGATGTCGTGCGGTGTCCCACAGGGATCGGTTCTGGGACCGCCCCTGTGGAACATCGGTTACGACTGGGTGCTGCGCGCCGACCTCCCTAGTGGTGTCAGCGTCGTTTGCTACGCAGACGACACCCTGGTGCTGGCACAGGGGAGGTCGCACGAGGCGGCGGCCGAAATTATGACACGCGGGGTTGCGATAGTCGTTGAGAGGATGCGGCAACTGGGTCTCGAGGTGGCATTGCACAAGTCCGAGGCCATGTGCTTTCATGGGCCTCGGAACGCGCCACCGTCGGGATCCACACTGACGGTAGGAGGGGTATCCATCGGCGTCGAGTCGACGTTGAAGTACCTAGGACTCGTCCTCGACAGCCGGTGGAACTTCGTGGAGCACTTCTGACGTTTGGCCCCCAGGCTGGAACGGACCGGGGCTGCCTTCAGGCGGCTCCTGCCCAACCTTGGGGGGCCAAACGCCTCCTGCCGCAGGCTCTACGCGGGGGTCGTGCGGTCCATGGCCCTTTACGGGGCCCCAGTGTGGGCGCGTTCTTTGAGGCGGCGAGCCGCCCACTATCTGAACGCGCCCCAGAAAGTGGTGGCCGTGAGAATGGTCCGTGGATACCGCACGATCGCCCGCGAGGCAGCGGGCCTGCTTGCCGGACTGCCGCCATGGGATCTGGAGGCGATAGTCCTCGCGCGCCTACACGAATGGCGCGCGGAGGCACTACGCCGGGGGGAAACTCCGCTGCCGCGGTAAATCGCCGTTCAGCGGACAGACCTCCGGCGCGATCTCATGGCGACATGGAGAGAGCGACTGTCGCAACCCCGTGCAGGGCACGCCACGATAGTGGCGGTAAGTCCCCTCTTTGAGGAGTGGCTTGAGAGGCGCCACGGCGCCCTCACCTTCCGCCTGACGCAGGTCCTCACCGGACACGGATGTTTCGGGAGGTACCTGCACCGAATCGGGCGGGAGGAAACGCCCGGGTGTTTCCACTGTGAGGATCGACCGGAGGACACGGTGGAGCACACGGTGGAAGTCTGCCCTGCGTGGGCGGAGCACCGCCGTGTCCTCGTGGCGGCGATCGGCGGCGGCGACCTCTCGCGTCCGGCCCTGGTTCAATCCATGGTCCGGAGCGAGACGGAATGGGAATTGGGAAGCCGTCACCTCCTTCTGCGAAGCAGTCATGCTGGCGAAGGAGGTGGCGGAACAAGAGAGGGAGAGAGCCTCTCTTCCCGGCCGCCGCGGGAGACGCACCGGGCGTCGGGGGCCACGTGGTGGCTAGCGGCCACCGTAGATGCGGGCCTGTGGACGGTTAGATATGGGCTAGCTAGCCGTCCGTCCGTCTAGTGACAGTGACGACAGGCCGTGTCGACGGCGCGTTCGTGTTCCACGCGCGCCTCAAAGAGATGTCAGCAGAAGAGAGGGGCCCGCAAGGGCCGAAGCCTGCCGGGGTTGCGGGACTGTTCGAAAGAGATACCGCGGCCCCGGAACGTAAAGGGCGAGGAAGGAACATGGATGGGTTTTAGTCAGTAAGAGTCTGACACTCCCTCCCGCTCCGCCCAGAGTGGGAGAAGTCATTTGATGATTTCCCATCCTAAAAAAAAAAAAAAAAAAAGGTACTGACATAAAATATCTAAAAAAAGACATTCCAAACCTTAATATGTCAACAACTCAACACATTCAATCTCAGCAAACAAGTGGAGATTCGAGCTTAGCTTAGCTCGCGTTGCTGTCCCTATACACAACTAACTTAGCTGCGCATATTTTAGTGAGCTCACATAACTTAGCTTGCATTGGTAAGTTAGTTTAGCTTAGCTCGCATAGCTGACGCAGTTTTCCATACTTGTGTGCAGACCGCAAACTATGCGAACTAAGCTATGTGAGCTAACTAAAATATGCGACGCTAAGTTAGTTGTGTATACATGCCGATGCGCAGCTACACGAGCTAAGCTAAGCCCCTCCCGCTACCCCGCACACCCTTTGCACATCCTTCGCCACACTGACTGAGCTTTGGCTTAGCTGTTGGTGCGCACGCTATTTATTTCTAGCTTAGCTTAGCCTAGCTAGCTTAGCCTAGCTTGCTTGGCATAGCTTAGTTTAGCCTTGGCATAGCTTAGTTTTCGGTCTGCAACCGGCTTAAGAAAAACTGCGTCAGCTATGCGAGCTAAGCTAAACTTAGTTTAGCTCGGTCTGCAATGCAACCCGCACAAGGGCCGTTTCTCGACGACTCGTATTGATGCAAGTGGCAAGTACAGCGACTTTCACACCCCATCGATCGTAACTCGTTCGTGATTCGATATCGAGTTGTTTACACGCTTGTTAGTCACAATGAGCTTCTCATTATGAGACGGTGGCTGCCTGTGGGTGGTCTCGCACTCCACACCGTTCACCAGACGTCGTTAGCACTACCAAAGTACCTATAGCAGTCGATACTCGTAATTAGTATCGAGTTTGTGTTGGTAGATATCTACTCGGTAACGGGATCATGTTTTTAGGAGTACCTACCTAGATATTATTGGGTATACACTGAAATGTAAACATAGGTACCTAGGTACTTCAACGGTGGTGTCTACGTATCTATTTATTTACTGTTGTTCATTGTTATCACTATCATCAATATTACTATGATTATGTCAGTCTGTTAGCGATGATGCTGTTTTCACCAATGTATAGAGTGGTTCTTGAGGAAGGTATTAGTAGGTAGGTAGGTACCTATGTAAAGTAACATCCCATGAGGCAATTATCGAACTTCACGCGGGCGAAGCCATGGGCAGAAGCTAGTATTGAATAAATAATAGTAAGTGGTAGGTACTTTTCCTATTAAGCAAATTTAACTTATCTAACGGACTAGGTAAGTATTAAGAACTTACATAAAACACTTCTCCAAAATAAAGTAAAGTAGATACCAAAACAAGCCAAAATTCATAAAAAATATTAAGTACAGAAAACATTTTTCTGAAAATGTTGTATCGCCATCTAGTTTAGGTACGCCATTAGTAGTTTTAAAAAAGTTCGTGGCCCCTGCCACTGCCTCGCTCCGTCATCATCTCTTTTCCCACTCATACAAAAATATTCGTTCGCAAACGCACACATAGAAGTGCACCCGCTACGCACGCGGCGACTCGTGCAACACAAACAACCAGTTTGACAGGAACCGTGGGGCGCGGAGGTAGTGTCGCTTTGTTTCGTAAAGTAACATTGATAATATCAATGTTTATAAACAGAATTTGATAAGAAACGGGCACTAAAACATCTATTCGTGAATAAAATTAAAGACCTTCCTAGATAAACGTGTTAATTTGCGAGTTTACTTGGTTTTTCTGTTGGATTTGTACGTTTTATTCGAGTGTGTAATCTTGTATCAGCGAGAACTCAGCATCGTTGATTTTGTTGGGACGGTGGATGAAAATGTGAAACAAATGTGTGTTGGTGAACTTACCGTGGTGTTGGACTTGGAGTTGGTACTTTGAGACGTTTGTGGTGGTCGGAGCCGGCAGGATGAGGTGTCTGCTGTTCGTGTTGTTGTTGCCTGCGTGTCTGGCACACCTCAATGTTTACCTGAGTAGCGCCGAAGTGTGGAGGTTATTAGGTAAGTTCAATTGCATTATCGATGAAACAGCTGCATGTAGATGCAAGTGTTATCGTTGATATCGTCGTTATCGATAATCTGTAGTGTTATGTAAGTCGGTTTGGTGCGCTATGCTGTCAAAATGTTTAAAATTGAAAGCATCACGTCGACGTAATTTGTTTATGTACAATAATGTATGCTAAAACAGATCATAAAACTACTTTTAGAACAACATACGATTCAAAATAAACCGGCACACATGATAGAGTATGCCAGTTTATTTATCGATATCGCGTGAAGGTTATATCCACGTAGGTACCTATATCTATCGGCTCTAAATCAGCTGAAAATCACGGTTCATCTAGGTAATTCAATTCAAGACTTTTCGCTAAATCAGTGCAATAGTATCTACTTACTTATTTGACTAACAAGCTCATAAATTAAATTTAAAAAGAAACCTAAAATATAAAACCAAAAATCAAAATGCAGTTATTCAGGACCAAAAAAATAACAAATTGAGCATAAAAAAGCACTTCCTGTTAAAAATGCTGAAATTCTTATGAGTTTACCTGGAACACACGTCCTATTTGCGTTTGAATACAGTGGCGGCCAGAAAAACATATCACTGCCACTTAATATTTAATTGAACTAAATAAATTAAATTGTGTGTTTATATAGGTACGAGGCAAATTTATACTAAGAATGGTAAAGTTACTTAAAACCTAAAATTTTGTTATATCGATAGGTCATACCTGCAATTACCTATCATGTATAATACCTATTATCAACTCAATAGTACATTTCATAGAAAACTTCAAACAAAATTGCTTCATAATAAAATTAATAACAATAGGTAGGTACTTGCGGTTATTTTTGGTTTAACGGGGATTAAGAATTAACAGTAAATTTTTATTTACTAACGGTAAGCTATTGGCGGTTAAATATTAAAAAAAAAACACTTAACATAAAGCGAGAACATTGTTTTTAAGTCTAAGAACTTAATCCACACGATTTTAATTAGACGAATGTCACAACTTAAACCGGCGAGTTTGTCATTTATGTCTTTGAGGTAAGCTGGAGTGACATTTTTGAAAGGGGCCCGTGCGCGTGAGCAGGTAATGAGCTTAGAGATGTGACGCTCCTTACAATAAGCCAGTTTTTGTCCCCTCCTATTGTACTGACCTGCCTCGGCCATAGTGTGCAATCTATCTTTGTCAACGACCAAACCATCTGCCTTTTGTTCTTGCTTAAAAATTAGAATAATAATAAACAATATTAAGGACGAAACGGGACCATCGGTCTCCTTACTTGACAAATAGGATAGTTAACTTGACGAAAGTTAAAAAGCGCTTTTTGTACAAATTGAGCAGTAATGCATATTACTTAACGTAGAACAAACAAATGTTGGGAACGACACCGTTCTGTTACCATCGCAGCTCCGTAGTTCACGAAAGATAATTTATTTCCAACGATAATACTCGTAACATAAAAATTAACATATCACGTAGGTATCTATATGCGTTATCTGGTAAAGCTTCCATGGCGCGAGTCCGGGCGGTGTATCAGGCGGTTCGATCGGCTCTGCGGGTACGTGGCTACATGTCATTTATTTCAGATGACATTTATGGAGATTCTATGGAGCAAAGCCAATAAACTCGACGCCTAAAATGTGTAATCCGACACGATGGGAATGGAACGAAATACATCGTTTTGATTGGAAACTACAAGATCGCGAAACCAAATTTTATTTGCCCAGCTTTATGGATATTCAAGATTCAATCGACACCCACATGTTTGATGTTCCGACACAGAATGTAAATTAATTTAACGCTATCATAATTTAAGAATATTCATTTAAAAAAACTGCGTCTCTAACTCTCAATTTAAATTTATAACTTTACACCATAACAAAATAGCAATATATCAATACCTAATTCTAATATGATTGCAGTATCCATAGCTACTTGTTAATCCGCGACGCCCGCGCCCTTGGCGAGCTAAGGCGGTATCAGACGACAGGATAGTTTATGGTCACCTGTTATCGTTCATCTGTATTCTGTAGAACTTACGGACCAACAAACATCCAAGTATTGCGAGTTCAGCGTTTTAAGACTTTTATCTTCTTCACTACCTATTTGGTTTTACGACAGTCAGACATGACATTCGTTTTAAGAAACGAATAAAAGTGCAGTTTATAGCATAATGGCATTGGACATCCTTGACTAGACAGTCAAAACAAAGAACTTTTTATGAAACGCGCGATCTCTATAAATTGTACCATTATTTTGCTTCTGAAGAAAGGTGGCCGTGCGCATTGTTCCTCGAGCAGCCCCCAACCAGGAACGTAGGCGCTAACTTATAATATTTCCTTGCTTGATACAGCCAAGATAACTACAACTCGTTACTTATAATGCTTCGTTATTCGAAAGTTTGGTTTGAATCCGAGAACAAAAGCAATTTTGCTGTGATAAAGCAAAGCAAAATAAAATGAGAACAGTTGGACTGATTACGGCAATCATGCTTTCTGTAACCACAATAGTTTTGCCAGATTACAGCACGTAACTAGTATTGGCTAACGGTAGTATAAATTAGTTGTTTGTACATTGATTTATTCGAAAAATATCTACGTACTTGGTGTTGAATTCCTGCATCCGACGAAGGTAAAAATATCTTGTACTATCGTCTCGGGTTACTTGGATAGAACTGGTGGTCACACAACAAAAAATCTTGCGTAATTCGATACTGAGATGCAGTGTAGGATTCCGTCTAGTCACCGTAACCTCTTCACATGGTTACAGACTTGTTTGGACTATCTATTTAGAAAGAAACCCAAAAATATTAGCATTTGAAACCACAATTTGTCAAAAGCTTTTTTTATTTTATTCACATTTCCGGTCGTCTTATCTTACGTTGTTATCTAAAGGACGCTCTTTTCTTAGACCTATACCAATATTATCAGTGTCACGGGCATTAATCTGGCCTACGTGTGATTCGTAGCAGACCAAAGCTTAAGCTTCTCATCCGGGCCATCATCTTACAGATAACAGTTCCTTTACTATTCAGGTATAGAAACTACAATAGAATAAATAAAAACAGTCGGGAATAGACATTGTTATTTTAATAAATACTATTAATGCTGCATTCAGCCCACGCCATTCGGATCTCGTCCCCCTAAACGAAGACGTCGTTTAGAGAATTAACAATGAAATATTTCAATAAACAGCCAGCGACGGCGCAATATAAATATGGGCTCACGTCCTTCTCGAAACTATTCTTTATGTAAATACAGTTGACACGCGGGATGATGTGGAGTGGGCCCTAAATAAATTTAATTTCATGGACGGTTGAGTAGCAGTTTTTAATCTGTGGGGGTGTGATATGTTTCCCGCGGGCAGGTGCAGGCTTAGGCAAAACACGGTACGCTTACGTGATCAGAATGAAAGTGGTTAATTAAAAATATAAATTGTGTCCATGTATCAGCACGATTTTATGCTTGCGAGATGATTACTAAATAAAACAGAGGGCGAATTCGAGCTCTGATGTAGCTTTTACGGTTTACCGTACTAGAAAGGTGTACGCTGTAGAGTAGGAAGGCATGGCCGTGGAATGCTAATCAAGTAATAGCAGCTTACTTCTATCAAATAATTGAAGTTGAGTAGTTTGTTATTAGTCATCTGCTCAAACCAACCATAAAACTAGATGATTTGAATGCATAAATGTTATAGATTCTGTGGTTAATTTAAAAGCAATTATGAAACCCCTGTCGACGCAGACTGGATAGCAGGAATAGAATTAGGTGCACATGCAGCTAGCCGCGGGCGACAGACGGATTACTTACTACCTATGTGCACTACATGAATATGCATCTCGTTATTTTCAATTACGCTTGACGTCGGCTTAGCTTTAATCGTTTAAGCTCTGCAATCTATTGTCGTCGACACCTCATGCAATTTTAATGATTAGTCATTGTCATAGCTTTATTAAATGCATGTTGTTTCGCCATTCATTATGCTGTTGGGATCTGAAATTCTAATGTAACAGCTTTGTAATGACATGTAGATTTTGCCTTTTAGATTTCGCTTTCTTAATTAAACAATGATTGGTAACTGTAAATTTATTGTTAAACTTATTGTTTTGTGAATTGAAATTGGTTCTATATTAAACCTACGTGACGTAGAGTTTTTACAATTATTGTTTCATACATATACCTTTACAAGGCAATCACCTGCGACGGGGATGATCGATTCTGTGCAAGAGATTCATCAACTTCGCATAATAGGTACTTCTCGCAGTTTTTGTACTCCAAGGCTCTGGCGGGGCAAAAAATAAATGACAATAAAAATTTATCACCCTTGCAATCTTTTCTATTATCTGTTAATTTTGCTGCAGTTGCTGACTATTGTCACATATATAGCCGAGTTAAATGAAGCCGTTTTATTTAATACTTTCTATCTCTATAGTAAGTATTCAATAAAACGGCTTCATACTCGAAACACGAAAATTCGAAGAATGCCAAAATAGTCATTTTCTAAGAGTGGCCCAACTGAATGCTCGCCACTGTAGAAAGAAAATTGGTTTCACGAATAATAATGTTTGAATAATGTGAATTCGCCGCTAGGGGCGCTCGTGTAGAGTAAGGTCTTCCGAAATGTCAGATCTCATAGTGTTCGTACGTTTTTACTAATTTCACGATTGTGGTCTAGATTGAGCCATTCCTGATTATTAATGACTTGAAGATTTTAAGTTAGGATGTAATTTGTGGGTACTTGCAGGAAGAATGATTTTTATGTTTAATGCCCGCTTATTTTAGGGGCAATATTGTATATATATATACAATATGTATCCGAATGTATGCACAATACGCAATAAAATAAACTTTTTATGAAGTTATTGGTAGGTACTTCAAAGTATCAAATAGAATTAATGACAGGACCTTACTCGCCAGTGGCGCCATCTGGTGAACTCAAAAACGATAGCCCTCATTGAATTATGTGATAAATTTGACATGATAAAGTAAATAAAACCAATCAATAATTCTTATAAAGAAAAAAACATATCGTTGAACAGCAGCTGCTCTGAAGTTATTTTTTTATTTGCACCTCGACGATGAGATCTTGTTACGCCATGCTTGGCTTCGTAACCATCAGTCAAGTCAGTGTGGTTTGCGGTCTACGATCAGCATAGACATACAAATTGTTATGGAACAAACACAACATTAGACCTTTGCTTGATCAAGATAATGGAAATTTCCCTACTTATCTGTTTTTCACGCATGTTTATTTTTTGACATCAATTCGTACTCTATGCACTCAACCCTATTACCCTACTTAATAGCCCAATCACAACACAATACTTGATAGTACTATCAGTACATGAGTACACACAAAACGTTTAATAGACTATTACGCCGTGTCCATTAAACTATGCTAACTAAACAATGCAATCGGTCGGTGCACGTGAGGTGTAAGTCCCACACTCCGCATTCCCGCCATTACAGCTTGTCTATGGTAGAGAAACTTTATAGGCGTACTTTATACTACCATGCATTCTCGTTCTACACCTAAAGTGTTACAAGTTTTTACGAAGCACGCATTTACCTACAAGGTGCAACACATCTCGTTAAGCAGATCGCGATATTCGCGTATCTTTATGACTCTGATGAAATAGCTTTTTCTGCCATTTTGCACAAGTGCTGGTGGTGAAATATTTTTAGTTTCGCACGTTAATACCAACTTTAATTGTTTTTCATGTTTATTTATGAATGGACAGCTGTTTGTTTTTAGTTTGTTAACAATACGCGGATTACGAGGGATCTTCCTGGCTGAACTTTGAAGGTACCTATAATTGCTTTTATCGAGATGGCAATTAATTAAAACGTAACGAGTTTAATTTATTAACTCAGCAGGTGGGTATTTTGTCTTTTTATGTTTAACTGAACTGTCAGACCTTTTCAATTTTCAATCAATCTCTCATCCCCAAAAGTCGAATAAAATACTTCATAAAAGCACAAAAATATGAATCCTGACTCCAAAACATAAAGTAAACCGTGAGACGGCTTGCAGCCAATAATGACAAGTTGGCAATGTATCCAGGTCAGTCGACGGCTGAATAAATAGATCTTTTATAAATAACGCGAAACTCCGGGTAATAAACCGCGAGAAGGCACGGCTAATTTGTACACTGCATCTCTGACTGGCGCTTAGTCAATTGGCCGTAATCTAGTGAGAAATCTCTTGTTTTCAGGCTAAGGTCAAGAACTAAATAACATTTGTAGAGTTTTTAATAAAAAACCGGCCAAGAGCGTGTCGGGCCACGCTCACTGTAGGGTTCCGTAGCTTCCCAGACCATTAAAAATACCAACATTTTTCGTCAGCAAAAATAACTTTGTTTTTCATAGTATTTGTATGAAAAACAAAGTTATCATTTGCGTTTTTTTGAAAAAGTGCTATATAACTCAAAAACTATTCAACTCATCAAGTTGAAAATAATTTTCCTAGAAAGTTCATATAAAGGTCTACTTCTGTGATTTTTTTCATATTTTTTAAACTTATGGTTCAAAAGTTAGAGGGGGGGGGGACACATTGTTTTTGACTTTCGGAGCGATTATTTCCTAAAATATTAATATTATCAAAAAATGATTTTAGAAAACCCCTATTCATTTTTAAATACCTATCCAACAATATATCACACGTCAGGGTCAAAATTAAAAAAAAAAATCGCTCCCCACTTTACGTCTGGGGGAGGTACCCTAATAAAAATGTTTTTTTAAATTTTTATTTTTGCACTTTGTCGGCATGATTGATATACATATTGGTACCAAATTTCAGCTTTCTGGTGCTAACGGTCACTGAGATTATCCGCGGACAGACAGACAGACAGACAGACAGACAGACATGGCGAAACTATAAGGGTTCCGTTTTTTGCCATTTGGCTACGGAACCCTAAAAACCTCCAATCAATTTTCCCAGCACAAAACACGCATTGTAAAAACTAGTATCACATTCCCAAAGTGCACTTTTTGTGCATAATGAATAGTTTTAAATGCTCAAAACCATGCATTATGCATTGGGAAGTAAAACGTGTAGAAAGCTCGTCCATCTGTCGAACTGACAATGAAAAATCTTGTGCTGTACGCTAACATATCACGTGGAAAGATCAACGTTCTAAAATTACTTTTCTCCACGTGATCGATAGTTGAACATATTCAAAATAATGGTTTCGGGCGTCGGCGAGGGTCGACCTCTCAATCACACCTCGGTTTTGTGCCCGGTCGGCAATTTGCCCGAATGGATGGAGATGTCAACGCGACAAAAAGCTTCGATCGATCAACGATGCTGCGTGAGCGCAAGTCGCACGCAGTCACTTTTTATGTGACGTTCTAACTGTGTTTAGAAGTTTGTATGTTTGATTTCTTCGCTTTTAGGTGATGAGATGTACGCATCAAATATCCTAGTGCAAAAAAACATTACATAAGAAGTTTTAATTTTAAACAATGATTGAAGGTTCCAAAATTGTTTTAATTGTCCCTGGAATCGAAGTGTCACAATCTATGTGAAGTCAGAATACCCTCCACAGCAAAACACTAGGGACTCGGGAGGATGGGGGAGCGATCCGAGCGATACCAGACTGGGACAATGAGCATGCGCCTGAAAAACGTGTCACAGCGAGACGAGGTGCAACGGCCTCTCGATGAGATGCTTCCGCCACTCGATGACGATAACATCAGGCTAAAACTAGCACAATTACCGCGAGTAATGCACAAAACAGTAGCATTTGTAGCATTGTACCGTAGATAGAGAGAGCCAGAGAGGTCAGATGTTGTGCGCGTCCCTCGGATGGTAAGCGAACGTCGACGAGCCGTCACGACGCGTCCATCAACTGCCAGTCTGCCACCGCTGACGAGCCAGCACCGAATCCAGTTTAAGCTCAGTTTAAAACCTGACAGTTCTCCGACCATGATAGATGATATACGAGCGTGTGGAATGTGCCCAAACCGAAATAGCAGCCGCCTCGACATGGACACTCGTTAACGTTTTAGCTAATGACATTACGGCTCATTTTTGTTTTTGTTCGGCTATTAAAGATGAGATGCGTGTTTGTTTTGGGGCCGAGGATTACCGGCAGCGTTGACCCATAATCCCACGTCCATAGTTAATGACTGCTTTAATAGCCCACGAAGGAAGTATCTTGCAGCGCGACTATGATGCGACGAGCACAATATTAGATCTCCCGTAGTGTTGCCACACGACTATTTTATATTTCCTTTGTGTTTGTGGGAGCTCAAAAATGTGCCATTAGGGATAATGCTGTGACAATTTTGCTGGCTACGCAGCGTAATTGAATAGGCGGCCGGGTGGCGCACGCGACCAAGCTCTGCTTTAGGAGTAAATGTGCAAATAAATGTGTCTAATGTAATGTAATATTATGTTTGTTTACGTACATTATTAAACGAATCAGAGCTGTTATTCTCTGTCTACGGGCACTGCGCCACTAAAAGCTTCGTAATGTTTTGAATATTCGCAATGCTTCTGTGCCTCGGAGACATTATCTAAATTGTTCAATGCACTTAGAGGCGGTGTGAAGGAAGACACATTAACATGTTAAAATTTCACACTTCATAAACTAAGTATGACTGTTTGCTACCTAATGGAATGGGTGAAGGGTTTTATGTTCTGCCTGATCGGGAAAGAGTAAATAAATACTCTTGTTTTTGGTTGTTGGTTATTTATAATGTAAAAGTTGGGACCACACACACGGGCCGGTGGGCGCGCGGGAGCAAACATGGCTGGCGTCAGCACCGAGCATACCTGCCTCCCTCAGCCTCTGTCTGTGTGTACACTCCCGCTTAGCTTGTGTGTGGTGCTAATCACTTCTAAACACGATACCACATACTATCATTATGGAACACCATTATTTTCCTAGTTAACAACTCGATAACTCTAAGTACTTTCACGGATCACTAGTATCTACTCATTTTTTTTGACCATCGAAGCTCTCCTAACTAGTTTTTCTCCAGCACCCAATGTTTTACCTTGAGTGTAGAATTTAAAAAAAATCTTGTCATGACAAAAGTTACCAAATGTGCTTTGTTGGCAAAACATTTTCCCAATTCACATTGACGTAATTAAGGACCGTGAAATATGGTCCCACTCAATTGTGTCGTAGTTTTGTGACAATACTGTATTTACGAAGAAGGACCAAAATAAACAAACATCGCACACAATCGGACGAATAAATATGCTGGCACAATGCACGGGCCAGCACGTCATAATAAGGCAGTGGCTTTTGTACGAACGGCTGTAAATCATACAGTCCTTTGAAGAGAATGGCACACCATAAATAATGCCCCAAAATTCGGCTGCGATGCTCTCCACCGGGACATTTTTGTAGCCCGTGAAGAGAATTCTAATGGTGAAACAAATTAATCAATGGGGTCGCGACTGTATTTAACTTTTTTGCCACAAGCCCTATTGTGACCAACTTTATGGGTATCGATAAAACCCTAAACGTTTTGGCATTAAAAATAGCTTTAATTTATAGTACCGATATTCATATTACACCATAACTTGCACTAGTTCAGAACCGAACAATGGAAATTCTATTCCCTAATGTGGTAATTGTTTCGATTTAATAACGTTACGCTTAAAATTTAAACCGGAGTCGTAAATATTGAACTGCAGCCACTTTAGATTTTTATGGGTTCGTAAGAAAGCAATTAAAGTTGAGCATTATGATAGTATTGAAGAATTTAACGCGGTCGACGTTGTTACGACTCAACTGAGCTTTAATGGTTCAGTGCACCCCTGAATAAACAAGGCTATTCGAAGTTAAATTTGCTTGCACCGGATATGGCTGCCACTCGAACATATCCATCATGTGCCTCTAAATGAAGACTTGGTCAGCGGCGCACTGCCAGTCCGCCACTTGAGACCGTTGAGATGAGACTCCTCTAGGACCAACAATGAATAAAGGAATTCGTGTGGTCAACTCACCTTATTTTATGATCACTAAATCTTTCCAGTTATGAGCTCCTAAATAATAACATTTTATAGGCCTCCGTCGTAGAATTGACGAATGCACACTTACGTTTTATCGTCGATGGGTAACCAAAGTGTCCCTGGATTTATGTTTTCCAATGAAAATTCAAGTTTATTGCTAATGCAATAGGTGTTTCGTTGAATTTGTGGTCAGGGAAGACGTTCTCTCGTCTTATTTTATTATTTACAAAAGATCAGGAGAGGTTGTGACAATTTATTTGGCTTACACTTATGTGCGTTATCAAAGGGTCGACCACCCAAAAGTTGTCCTAAAACACAGCGTGAAATGGCTTCTAACGTTATCTTTGCATCACTGCATAACTGCATCCTGTGACGTTTGTTTAGACCTCCAGTTTGTTTAGACAGGAAGAAACCAAGAGTATGACATAGATTGATTTGGGCCGTAGATTTTAACATGTCTCGAAGTGAATTCGTATGTTTCGCAGCATGGCGTAGAGATGGGTCGACCTCGAGTCATGGTGTTCCTGTTAGGTTTGGCCTCCTGCGGTGCGGGGCCCGCTGCGAGAACCCGCATGCCCCAAAATTTACATTCTGACTTCGAATAAGGGTTATTGTGCGCTGTGAGTTCTTAGCAGTCGACTAGATGACGTGGAGTCACTTTTGAATCAATAATATGCACAAAAATTTGTCAAAGCGATCCCTGAGGACCAACCCTGGCGTTGTCCTCTAGTTTTGTTTACATTAGGCTCCCAAACTGGTTATTGTGTCTGATGTTTATTTTATTAAGTAAGTAAATAAACATACAACAGTCGTCCCATCACCCGACGTGACTGGATATTTTATTTTACATCTGGAATTTACATTATGCTGACCGTAAATTGGGGGCATAAGTTATGTCGATTGTTCTTTTGCCAGTTGGAGAAGAAAATACAAATTCTGTTTAATTAAATAAACCTATGCTGTCTTCATAAGTTAATGTTTGCATTGTGGAGGCAGGTTAGTCAAACATCGGGACACCCTCGCGGGCGTTCAACGGTAGAAGTTGTTGAATAAGAAAATACACTTTTGGGAAGCAGTTGCAGAGAACAAATATTGGTTGAATCCGTTCGGAGGTGCGCGTGGACTAATATTTGGTTACTAGAGGTCGTTATTACATGCTGACGGTGGTCATACTCATACTATGATTAAATTCTAGTTTTAACCGTATCGTGGGAATGTAACAAAGGACTTCAGAATAATATATGCGGCTCAGTCGAAATGTTAGTTCTTTTATGTGTTCCCACAATTAAGTCACAATATTCTGGAATAATTGACCTGGTGAAGGTTGCGGGAATCCGGTGGATGCGAGTCGCAAGGGACCGGTCAATGTGGCGACACTTGGGGGAGGCCTATGTCCAGCAGTGGGCGTCTTTCGGCTGAGATGATGATGATGATGATGATTCTGGAATTGATATTCAAGAAAGTCCCAAGAAATACAGAATAAAGGTTTGAATTAATTTATTGTATTGTACTTACTTTATAGCGGAGCGTTCGTAAAACTCATTTACTTAATTCGTAATGTCGCTCAATACGATTGCGTTCGCGTTCGGGTTAAACTTTATTTCTGGCTCAGTTGGTTCGGGGCAATCGTACGTATTAATGGCAGTAATGGGAGACTGCGTTTATTTAACCGCTCGTAACTCGACTCGTTATGGCTGCGTGTGCCCGTGTGGATTTTTAAAACATGGCTGCAGTAACACCGTACGTCATTTCCTCGCCTCGTCCATCAATTTTGTCGGATTGAGTTGGTGTTAATAAGCTTAATGAGGTTTCTGGTAAATGATTTACGTTTATTTGGTAATGAAGGAAGATGCAGTCTTCTTGATGAATGATGATATTTTGATAGATCGCATTGCTTCATTCGTCATCATCTCTCATTTTAAAGTTCCCAAAACAATGTAAAG
Organism: Xestia ashworthii; assembly: GCA_950022955.1. Lineage (NCBI taxonomy): Eukaryota > Metazoa > Arthropoda > Insecta > Lepidoptera > Noctuidae > Xestia > Xestia ashworthii. The sequence goes on from OX465550.1 coordinate 7,689,002, forward strand.
CGAATGTAAGTTATGTTAACGAGAACACTGGAAGAAGATCCAGTAGCCCAAATCCAAAATTCCAGTAATAGGTACAAGCTCAAACCCTAATCTCAAGTCAATCAGCAGTCCTCAAATACTAGTTAGATTTGAAGAACGTTAAAGTTAACGAGGTATGCTGGGTTGCTAGGTTAATTGTGTCTGTCGAGTGTATCGCCGATCTCGTGCGCTGTGCCCACATTACCATGTACGAGTGTCCCACTGTCGTCTGATCGCATCGCACCGTCGCGTCGGTCGTGATCGGGGAAATGCTCGCCTCCGCTCTACGGTCACGTTTCTACCTGGAACGAAAAAAAGACATAAAACCCATGCAAATAATGCGCTATAAAAGTCAATATGGATTTACAGTCACAGCTACATTTCTTACCAACTTTATACCTTATGTATAAATTACGAAAAGGTTCCCTGTGAAGAAAAAATCTGTCGCGTAGCTAGCTGGTCGGTAGGGACGTGTCGTGTGGCTGTAAAGAGGAATGCAAGTACGCGAGCTAATGTGAGCGAGGTGTGGGCGCACCAAGCCGCGCACACTCTTTTTACAAAATGCAAATTCAATTCCAACTCGGAAATCTTTACGAGAATATTCCGAATGGAAATGTTTACTTTACTCTTTTACTGCTTGTTTTTATTTGCCAGCTCGCCAGTGTAGTGGAGTTGTGCGAAAGATTAATATTGACTTGTATGCTAATGCTTCTTCCACATTCACCCTGTGGGTACTGTAATCAAAATGTGCGGTTTTGTTTGGGTTGTTTGGGTCGGCGGTTGCCATTAGACTCGCTCCTACGAGTTTGGAGCATCAGATAATTCACGAGAGAACTGTTCAGACTGTTCCATTCTACATGTTCCCTCATTAACGACTCGATTTAATTCTTTCTTTTGTCCGCTTCGATTGGTAGGGCCACTACTTTTCCTGATCATTTAAAAATCTACTGCATAGCTTTTTTACTTTTTACACTGGCGAGACCGCCGCTTATTTGGTTTTTATTTTCGTTTGTAATTCACTTTTTTCGCTGTTGTTTTTGGAACGCTACCGTTTTAACTGATCGTAGTTCGCAACCTTGCGTGGTCTTGTACGCTTTTTTTGTTTCTTTTTGTCCAACGTTTTCGTGACTCGAGGACTTTAAATATGTTAAAAATAATGTGTCGTGTCGTCGACGGTTATATGTTAGAGCCGGTAGCAACTTTAAAAGAGGTCCGTCTAATTGTAATGGGCATCAACCAGGTGGAATATAACTCGGAGTCGCCCGAAGGCTTTGAAAAAAGAAACGAGAGGCGTGGCCGAAATCCTGTTTGTTTTCGAGTCGGCTTTAATCGAAGCCGAAAACTAAATCTCCCTTGGTTACGTCCTTAATTCTGATTTATAGACACTGCATGCTGTTATTATGAAGTTATGGTTACATCTCCTGCGATGGGTGGATTCCCCTCGACGTTCCCAAGTCATAATATCAATTAACTCATTCATAATTCTTAATTAGAACTCTTAATTAAAATACTGACTTCAAAAAGTCTTTTGATGTAAAGTTAGAGTTTTAATATTTTTTAAATGAAGCCCAACGTTTCGCAGGAAGTGCAGCTGTGGCCAATGAGTGTGCACGAGAGTTCATTGTTGCGGATATCCCTGCAATCTATATGCGGTAAACGCACTTGGCGTAGCATTGAGCCACAAGATAGATCTTACGGGGACGTTATTATTGCTGCCATTTCTAGGAACAAGGTATCCTTGTTAGTTATTCCTTCAAGCAAAATAAAACCGCTGTACAAAGAGGTGACTTGGACAGATTGTCGGCAATTGAAACTCGGTCGGTTATCCGGAGGTGCTTGTTGGGATAATACGGGCAATCCATCTTAGCAGCCGGCACTCGATGATGGATCTGTGATGAAGATCACGACTCGTTTCTTTGTTGTTTTGTTTTGTTGATAAACGCAGCGTCCGCGCCGCTTTTTCTGCCCTGTTAGAACCTTGTTACGTTTGAATAGGCTATTTACGAAGTTAATTGGTTCTCCTCTAGTGGTGATACTATGAAATGTAGTTTATTTATCTATTCAATCCATGTACACGTAAATTGTGCTTATTTCGACACGTTAGGTTGGGCGATGGTTAATACTTTTTCAAGTTTAGTTCAGATCCTGCAAAACACTTGCCTGAAGCTTGAAAAGTTGGAAGCTCGTAGAATCAGTTAACTACTACGGCTGCTACGGAAATCTGATTATCTCTTTGATAGTCGAGGCAGCCTTAGGCGAAAGCTAGAAGGTAGTAAGTTAGAAAGTATTCGATACGGTAAATATTTGTGGTTGTTGCTTGTTGCCCAACGGATCATGAAGTTGATGACTATCAAAATGTGTTAATGATTATCGAAATATTGGAATCTGAAGTTGTGTCCACTAAAAATGACAACGAGGTAGGCGATGCGTAGGCTTGAAATGTAAGTATGAGATAACATCATCTCGTCTTATATCGTAGGGTGTCTCCTTAGCTTTCACCGGTGCGTCAGTGATGCCCAATGGGCGCGTGTTGTGACAGCCTCCCACGATAAACTCCATGTTTATATGCGCGCGCGCCGCCCGCCATGTTTGTTTTATCTCGATCCACTGCGCGTCCGTGTTAATAAATGTCTCGTATTGGAAAAAAAATCTTATCCTCCTTTTTTATTCAATATTTTTATGTTGCTCGTATGTTTTATTTAGACATCGATTTATTAATAATAATGGATCCTTCAGGGTCGTTAGATCAAAATTTAAGATGTACGTATATGTAGGCGTTTTTTATGTATTGTTTTTTGTTATAGTCAGTTGTGTGGGTCTCATTTTTATTGGGGTTTGAACGAGGGACGACGTTACGTGTTGGTGTATTTTATATTCAAAACAGATGTTATCCTGCGGCGATGGCTGGGAAATTAATTGAATTTGTTTTGTTTGTTATTCGATTCGAATCACATGCATATTTAAACATACTCACATTTGAATTTTACTAGCTACTTACGTTACACGTTTGGTGGGTAGTAACCATAGTATCCATCAAGTGGTTATCGAGGTAGTTAATATTCAAGCGCGTCGCTTGTAATGGTAGGCTCAGGACTTCAGGAGTGATATAAAACCGATCATTTGTAGTTAGTGTTGATTGTCCAATCTTGTTCTGGTCTGCCGGGCATCGAACACGGCTAGTTAGTGAGGGGCGCATCCAATTTGTGATCGGAGCAATGAGCATTGTCGCTGTGCCCGGAAACTGTCCCGTGACGGAAGGCGTGGAAAACCGTGTAATTAAATAGCTAAATAACCTCATCCTTTACACTTGCTGGCCGCATACCTTGTTATAGAAATTGTGGTTCTATAGACTGACGTATAACGAAGTGGCGTTTTTTGTCATGGTCTTCGCCGGTTTATTGTAAGTTCGTCCAAAAAGTAATAAACAGTTCTTTTGAAGGGCATGTAGCTCAAATTCCTATGTGGTTAGGCGACTGCGGTTTAAATTCTCCAGGAAACTAAGATTAAAATGTCTGCTAGCAAGAACTAGAAAAAAAAGTGTTGTAAACGTCTTCACTCCACAAGCGAGTTTCTGAAGCCGAGAATTCCGCCACAATTCACGCAGTAACCACCCGCTTGGTGCTTTTGATACTTAAAATTTTATTTTATAAGAGCTGAGATGAGAAATAACACGAGTGCACTGCAGGGCACCGCAGGGCAGGCCGCTTACACCCACCATTTATAAATTTTGCTCTTTTTGTCCATTGTTTACTTTACGGGCGATGTTTTAAATTTTATGATTTCCATTATGACTGACGGCGGCGGCGGATCAAATTATATTCTGAACGGCTGCCAACTCGATAATTCCAGATCGTGTATGCGATTCTTTTCGATTGCCATTAATTTATTTGATGGGGTCCGGTGTTCAATTACGTGTTTTTAATGGTTTTAGATCCGCTGGCTCGGCGTCCTCGCCGTGAAATATAATTCCGTGCTTCAGGTTTACAAGTGTATATGATACGATACGTAGGTGTTCGCCGGGTGTAAACAGGGCAGGTTAAGCACGCTGGCTGGCGTCGACGCTCGTTTGGAGAGCCCTCGTCGAGAGCACTTCACAAACTGCTCTCTTCAAGCCTTCGTTCAACAGACGATTTTTTAAACTGCCCGTGCGTATTGTTTTCGTTCTTTTCATTTTATTTCGTTCCTACACAAATAGGTAATAGAGGCACAGTTGGTGTCAAAATGTCAAAAAAGTATTTGCCCGTTCTGTGTAATATTTTCGTCGTGGTGAGCGTTATAACCTTTCTAAGTTCCAATGCAAACAGTCGCCGCGTCGTGCTTCTGTCCCAAACACTCCATACTCCATACACTGGCTGTGTTAGTACAAATCCACGACATAATACAGTGTGGCGGTCGGATAATATTTGGTGAGCGTTGTTTGACAAGCGTGTTCGTGTGTTTTGTTATTGGACACCTCTACTCCGCACACAGTTTCTATTTGAATTGCCCTGACACAAACTAATGGGAGTTTTCAGGAACGCGCTGGCGACGGTGGCCCTCCGTCCGGTACAGCTGTTTGTTTGTACATCTGACGATGCGAGTCATTTTCCCAAATAAATGGAAACCAGTAGCCAACGGATATTTGTTCACGTATGTCTTATCGAGCGATGATAAGACGAAAATAAATCATATCGCTCGATAAGGCATCGATTTAAACAGCAGGGCTACCGTGCGATAACCTCTTCGGAAGGATTGTGGTAATCTAATAGATAAGCTCGAGAAATTCGTCGTGGTGTATACTGTCGTGCACGTGGTCCGACTCAGTAATTGGAAGTTAAACGATACAAGGCACAAATTCATGCGGAGGGGTTGGTTATAATCTGGCAACATTTACAAACATGTCACGACGGCGGCGTCGTTCGTGCTCAGTTTTTTTTCTAGTTTACATGGTGCTGTTTGTCACATCGCACTGCCTCGAGCTGTCGAGAGAAATGGGTTACTTTTTTGTATGAGTTTCATGTTTCTTTCAAAGCTGCAGAGACAGGCAATTTAATCTTTCAGCGTCGCTATTAGAGTGGTTCCCGAAGCGATAGCGGTGCTAAGTTCTAGTTGCGGTTTTTGTGGTCCGCGGGCGAACACGAAGCGTGGTCGCGTTATGTGGTCACGACTTCGTGTGGTCTGTGCTTCTCGTAACTAGACTAGGATTAGCTTGATCTTGGCAGGAGCAAATATTCAGACAAACTAGATTGAAATGCGAGACCACTTATCGTCAATCGCTTTCTGTAAACTCCATTGCCTGCTGCAACTTTTAGCTTATATTATCTTCGCAGTTCAAGTACTACAAACATACATTGTGTCACTGAGTTAATTCGTACCTACTATGGAAGTATCTCTTGAGTTATTAAAGCTAGGATGTTGTCTATTACACATTTAGGTGAAGCAGACTTCAGCTGAAGTAGTGTAAAGTTATAAATATCACATGAGCGGAGGAGCTCAATAACTAAGTTGAACTTAATTTCCCCCGAAGTGTAGCACACGTGATGTCATAAATTTTCACACTTCTGCCGACGCTAGGTTTTGGCGAATCTTCTAGTGTTGACGAGCGCGAGGTTGGCTATAATAGCGAATTATAAAAATTGCTGTTTTTAGGATTTCCGAAGTGGTGACTGAAGGGTCCGTTAAGAAATTGAAGATCGAATTAACGAATTGGGTTTAATATTTGCCTCCTAAGACCATAGTCACAAATGTTTTCTGTGTGGGCCTCAATTAACCCTCTTCAAATACTAGGATTTCGGGCAGAGTATCGTACAGAGAACAGACTAATCGGTAAATTACAGCTGTTAGTACTATAATACCATTACAAAGACGAGTAGCATGTTTTGGTAACCCTACCCTCTCGGCTCTCGCCATCTACCTCATCTTTATACAGCATAAACACAAGACACAAGACAGGCGAGTTTGTTTTGCTGTTCCAGTAACATACCTACCTACCTATACTTACGTTAATGTAACGATAATGTTTACGTATTCGCAATAATTCAGCGTCAGGTGCGTTCCGAACTACTACTACCACTCGTAGATCTGTCTGCTGAACACTATGCCTTACTGATCGTAAACACACACTGTTTATTTTATTGCAGCACTTATTTATTATATCGTTAACGCACGCACGCTTGATAATTGCTGCTCAAAGCACAACATCAAACCTCCCGCATGTGTAAATATAAAATAACTTATAGTTAATTAAACGAAGCTGTAAATAATCGACACTGTTTCCGTATCTTTCCGAATCGCTGCACATCATTAGGGGCAGAATCTCAATAAACATGTGGTGAAGAGGTATTCCATAGACAAAAAAAAACAGGAAAAGATTCCGACTGTCAAACTAATTCGTCGGGATTACGTCTGAGGGGCACGCGGGCAAAAAGGCGCATCAATCAACGCGCCAATGCGCTGCGGGATATTTTTAAGTTCGAGTTCGACTATTCAATCTTACCATTCAAGTATTGCTGGCAGCTTTCGCTAATTTAAACCGCGTCCTCGATATTACCAGCAATGTAAACGTCTCATCATTCCAGTCGTCGGAACTTGTTTGAGATAAAAGAAAAACCGCGGCTAATTCACTTGATATGGCCGATGGCACGCATATCACACTTATTGGTGATTATACCTTAATTAATTGGTCGTCTTCATTCGAATTAATTCATTACAAATGCCTGTTAATTTTTTAAAGATTTCTGTTTGCGTAATTTTCTGATCGGTAGATAAGATAATCCTTGCAATAAAAACTGCAATTTGTTTTAATAAAGTGTGTGGACTGCGAAAACAAGTTCAGTGTTTTATTGTTTGCTTAATTTGTTCCAATTGTTACTGTCTGCTCTGATTATTAATTCAATAAATTTGCACGTGTTGTTGCATCACTGTAATTAAATGAGAAGGGGAGGTTTGGGGTAAATGGCACATGTACGGTGAGGGATGGTGGTGATTATTGCACACATTATCTGCTCCAAGATGTTGTCTACTTCTCCCGCGCCCCCTCGGATCTTGCACCTTGATTTTATCAAGGAAAACTACAGCTTACTTTATTATTTCTGTCAGGATATTATTTTGACGTAAAGATGTGCATCTCTTTTGCGGAGTATTTTCAAGTGCCATCTGTTTTTTTTTATAAATTCATCAATTTCTTACATATCTTCAAAATCGGTAAAGCAATCACAGAGTACCTCCTAAATTTTTATAGATCCAGAAATATAAGTAAACTTATTCAACTACAATTTCAGAATTTTTCCAGTGTAAAGTTAGCGCGCAAATTGACTCGAAATCTTGCTCGATTTTACAAGAAAATTGGGAGCTAATAGCTCAGCTGCGATGTTGTTTATCCGAAAACTTCTAAAGCGACCGCGATCCATTTTTGAAGTCTAAAGTCCTTTCTTTTATCATTCAGTGGTCTTTGCCATAACGTGAAAGCGTCCTAAATGAATGGACAAAACGTGTAAAAAACATTTTATTTTCGTATTTATTCCACAATCAAAAGGCTGCCTGAACTTTTTTCGTGGTATCTATAAAAATAAAGTGAGCTCTTCGCGCCTCAGGTCTGTTCTTACAGACTTTAATTTCACAGAGCTTTTATGTCGCTGATCAGCTTTGATCGCAAGACGTTCGGCCAAATCTTGTTAGGGACAAAGCCCAGACAGGCTGACGGACGAACAATGGTGGATCGCATTACCCCACCTCACTTCCGGCACGGTGACTCCGAAAACCTCAAAGATTTACACCTGACTACACTCCAGTCTGACGTTTTTTCGACAAATGCTATTACGCAATTATCTACGGTCCAATTGCCATGTAATGTAACGCGATGTATTACCTTTTTAGTATCGAAGCAGTAGTGCGATGAATCGTGCGGTCCTCAATTGTCGATAATGTAGTCAATTTACTTTTTAAGGGTCTTTGTTAGTTTTTGCACATCCAAATTGGTCACGAAACCTTTTCGTTTTATCTGTTCGTTCGTCCCTCACGTTTTATTTTGACAACTTTTATGTGTCCGTTACATTACATAAATTACATAAGACAAATCGTTATTCTACATTAAGGCCATATCGTTTCTGAGAAAATAACAATTTATTGTTGCAGAAACATAAAATTCTTCGTAACTTTTACAATCCATGTCAGGATGTGTGTAGAACATATAATTCTCTTTTTACGAACATCGATATAGTATCGATAAATAACCGATTACGAGCGTCTTTTACGAGCAAATCGACTATCTCGAGCGCATTGCGATCCCATATTTTATAGCTGTTTACAATTAAGGCGACAAATTTGGTTCGTGTCGTGTGCTCGGGTCGCAGATTTATAATCGGCTAATTCTGTCTAGTGCAGCGTGTCTGTTCGCTGAGTAATGGAAACTTTATATTGGATGCAGGAATAATGAAGTTTCGCCACACAAAAATGTCAATGCTTCTTGGGGACGTTTCTATAACCGTTACAGATATAAACGGTAGCGTTAAAAGTAGTTAAAACTAGTTAAAAGTTTATACAAGACCTTAGAAAGAAGCTGTCGATAACCATACTCGATACTTCACACCATTAACGTTGGGAACAGCTATGATACCACCTCTGTTGCAACCTGTACTACCTAAAACGTTTTTAATTTAAAGTCCACTATCTATTCTTAGCACATTACTGTGTTTTATGGCATCTATTATCACACGTCGTTATGGGATGTGGTGTGGTAATGCTGTAAAATGTTAAACAGTTATTTATTTAGCGGTTTTCCGGCCGCTTGTATGTTCCCTCCGTCGTACAAAATATACTTCATAATGTAAATGTGTGGGAGAAATAATAAACGACGACATTTTCCCCGCTTATGAAACGTACCCTCGCGGTCTCGGTACCCCGTTCCTCGCGTCGACCAACTGAAGTGCATTTTATAAACGCGCAACTCTATTTTACACACCTAGTGATGTGCCGTTTTGTATGTTATCGACTAATTAATTAGGATTAGGGATTACAGCAAACATTAATCATTTATGTATCGAGTGTACAATTAATACGTTATCCGAAACGAGTTTGCGTGATTTATAGTTTATGGCTATTTAGAAAGGCTCGTTTGCTATTAATTTTATTAACGCTGAGCTCTTAATTGAAGATTAATATTATGTAGTTTTTAACCGTTTTTTTTGTGAAGTAGTAAATTCTGCCGATAAAGATCTGCAGTCACCTGATCAAATAAAAATCGACGGTTATGTTTACATACACATTCGCACGTCCCTATTCTCACCTTTATATTTCCATCGACACCTTTGCACTTTGTTTTATTTTCTTGCACGCCTCGTCCGCATAATTCACAATAAAGCTTCTGTTGTGCCCTAAAATCTTTACATCCATTCCTCGAAGGGGAACTTTCTATACGAAATATCAGCGCGCCCATTGTGCGTCTTTCTATTTTATTCTTCACAAATGGGGTTTTTGTACGACTGTAATGAAGGCTTTATTCAGAGGTGCGAATGTAGAATGCGTAGTGAAGAGCACGCGATTCGCGCGCCATTTTGTTGGCATTCAACTTATTAAATTTTATTATTAGAATTTTGGTGGCGAGGCTTCGGAGGCATGTAGGAATCCGCGATAAGAAGCTAAAAGCTCCGTTAGCTTGTCAGGAATTAGTTTGAATAAGCAGAAAAAACGGGCGCCGGTGGAGGCGGGTGCCCGGTTATCTCTAGTTATTTGTCGTATCAAGTAGTTTTTTTTGCTCCGCCTCGACTTCAAAGGCGCCGCGCACGGTAGCACTCCCGCTGCTTATTACTATGTGGGAATGTAACAGAACAGCTTTATGTCATACGTATTTATTTTTTTATAGCTTCTCGTAAAAGTTGAGATAACTCATGGCTGTCCTACTCCAAAACTACCACGCCGAACTTCGATTTCGTGGAAACAATCTATTAAAACTGAACTCAGGTATTGGCTTAACTTTGTGAGATATCTTCAAAAGATAAGCCAGCACCGGTTGTTGAATTTGTTTTTAATAAATTAGGTGTTCTATTAGAAAGTTCTTCAACCTCTTTATTGTAGCACAATTCGGTTTTATAATGATTTTGTTAAACTATAAATAATTTATCACCGTATAAATATTATGCATTATTAATACATGTTATTAAGTTCGTTTGGATCATCCGTATAATATGAGAAATATTTATGAATTTAAAAGTCAGTTGTTTAAAATTTACATAAAATATTGTCGCAACATTTTGATCTTTATCGTTTTTATAAATGTATCTAAATATTTTATATCGCAACATGCAGAATACCTTGTCAAACTCTTTAAATCAATAAATAACATCATCTTCAATTAAATAAAAAAATATGGCAAAATGAGGTGTAGATAGGTACAGTCGTACACAACGGTGCGATAAAGGTCGGTCGCAGTCGTAGCGCAGCGCGCGCGCATGTCGCAGCGATTTGTCGCGGGTAGTCGTCGTACGCGGCGCGTATGCAAATTATATCGTTCTTTATCGTCACTCGTTAGCGGTTAATCGCCTTTATCGCGCCACGTTTAAACAAATACCCATTAAAAGCGTTAAAATTATTAATATAATCGCATTGACGCCTGTTTTGGAGCCTCATTTGCATGGACCTGTGTACTTACGTGTATGTTTAGATAGGGCCTTATTATTTTATGATAATAGTGTTAATAATGCCGCTGTCGTACTCATAACCGTTGCAAGGATCCTGGTGCTACGAGTATAGAACCGGTCACAATATTTAAACTTGTTTACGATTATGACACTTCCAACAAATGGAATACATTTCGAGGTTGTTGCTTTTTATTATTTTTCTTCTTACTTAAGATTTAATCAAGTATTCATAATGATTAGCAGGAATTCAATAAAATTAAGTACCTATACGTAGCCATAAATAGACAGACTTATTTTTCATCGTCTAATAATATGTGTACACTTTAGCTATTTTCGCGAGAAATAACGATTGTTACTAGGAGATTGGATCTTTTCATAAAAATATGAGTTCCAGAATACTATGTACATGTAGGTACATTAAATTTTAATCAGTACATTAGGAGAAACACAATTTAAAAAAATCTTAAGTGTTTACATATTATTAGACGTGACTGTACTCCTGATATTAGAAGTCTTAAGGGATAGAATAGTACATTGTGATACAAGGGGCTAAAATGACCCATTATAGACGAGGTAAGTTTTACTACCGAGCTTTAGCGAGGTAGTAAATAGAAACCAAGTTATAATGGGATTTTAGCGCCGTGTGTTACACCGTACTTTTCACTACGATTGCGAGAAAATAAAATAACCATATTTAATATAATAGTTTATTTTATTAAAAATGAAATGTACATATTGTACTGTTTTTCTAATGAGATGTTTTTTCCCGGCAACATAATCTCAGTTCTCTGTGAAGACGAATATAATATTGTGTCGTCTGTGAGGTAAACGTAGGAGATAAAAAGAAATTCAAATAAATAATACAGCAAAAATCTTAAAATTTCGCGCCCATGCCTTTTTTTATTTCTTCTGTAGCTGGAATGCAACGCACACATCCTGCCAAAGAGTTCGGCGTTCGGCGCGTTTGGTTCCATTTTTAAAATAAAATGTTTTTTTTTTTTATGGAACAGTATTAATGAGTAAAGACTTTGCGCTTTCGAACACCGAACACGAAATTTAAAAAAAAAAAAGCTTATTTTCCCTAGGGCTATAATGAGCAATTTTACGGCCCCTCTGGTACGCTATTATGACGGTCTTTTCGAGCAAGAGGAGTGAAAACATAATTAAATACCTGAATAATATATTATATCCCTTGAGCGACAGAAATCTATCATATCATGGTCCATGTCCTTACTCAGGTCTACCTACCTGTGTGTCGAATTTCATCCAAATCCGTAAAGTTTATAATTTTAGTATGGTGTTATAATTCGACTGTAGGTGTTAGTTATTGTGTAGTAACAAAGAACATTTCATTTCGGCAAAGTTGACTCATCTCCATAAAATAAATTCAATTATCTTTCCGTATCTTCACACCAAAGAGGACATTCTCAAGGCTATTAGGGCAATATTGACATAAACTTCAGGAGTAACTTGATACCAAAAAATATGTACATAAAAATCATAAAGTTAATGATGGTGGAACTTGATATGGTCCTTAACGAGGCTGCACGTATAATAACTGCGAGACTTCGAAGAAATGACTTGGTCGCAGGAAGCTTGTATTGGTGGGTTATCTATGGTATGTGTGACAGACATACTCATTAAAATATCGAAAGGAAAGTTTTGAGTGTGAATGTAGATGGCTATCAACGGCAGATCCAGGGGGGGGGGTCATGGGGGTCATGACACCCCTGAGCTGGTCCCAGGACTTCTACATACCTTCAATATTTAATTAATTTAATATAAATAACTTTGTATGATGGCAAACGTTTGGGAACGAGCGCATCGAACATTTGAATTTTACCGCGTTTCTATTTTGTTTGTTGGAAACCCTTGTCGTACCACCTCTTCACTTTTGCGGAGTTTCAGTACTTACGTACATTAATAAAACACCTACATTTTTACTTGTATCTATTGTTATCAAAATTGATTACAAGTTCTTGACTTGACCACGAGTCACGAACTCACGACTATGTGACCCCCTCCTGGCGCCAAAGCTGGATCCTCCCTTGATGGCTATGAGACTAGAGGAACACCAAGACAGGAGGGTTCTGATTTTGTTCTGAAGATTCGAAGACATACAGACTCCAAATGAATTTGGATTAGGGCAAGAGAATGATGATACTCGTAAGACTAGAAGACCAAAGAAACGATGGATGGACTGTTTGAAGGATGATAAATGACTAGGAAGGAGGCCAGTGCTGAGATGACGAGAAATAGAGTAGTATGGAAGAATACATTCTACGTCGACCCATCAATAGAATGGAGATAAGAGCAGAGGAATGACCACTTGTTTGTGGATACTCCATAGTAGCTCGTTAGTGGCCTGGGCGTTTAGGTATGCACATCGGAGCATAATGCAGTAAGTAAATCGTGTTCGAGTGGGAAGCGCTAGGGTAATCCGCAGATCAGCGTCAGGTTGTATGTAGACAATTTGAATTTCGCGGGCTACCCCGGTGTTTGGTTTTAAAAGACGTTCACCTTTTGTCCAAATTATAGCCGTCTCGATTCGCTTGACACGCCATAATTGAAGATTAGTTGGAAAGCCAAATAAAGCTTCGCGCATATTTTATCAGCACTGCACGCGATCAGCATCGTCTCAAGTCGAGTCGTTCGCGATTCTTTCTATGAAACTATATACATACATTTTCGGATCGGGGTTCTAGTAAATAAATAACCTCCTCCTTTTTCAGAAGTCGGTTACAAATGAGCCGAGTGAGGCGATGTTGGCTGCGTACTGTGCAGTGCTTCTCAAAGTCCATCAATTAGTTTAGAACTAGGAAAACTTACTCAAATAATTCAATTTTTGAGTAAGTTTTCCTCGACCCCTGTCCATTTTTAATCTGAAATGCCTTCTCCATAAAATAATTATCGTTCGACTATCTTTCTATCGCGGAATACTCGAAATGCTTACTTTAGCATGTAATAATAACTCGAAGCAAATTAATTATAAATATTCACCAGTTTCGCCACATGCAATCGACGTAAGCTGTAAAAGTAAACGAATACCCTTCCCAATGGGTTAACAATATCACAATCAAGAAAGCCCACTTGTTATTATTATAAGTGCCTTCAAGAGTTTCCAATTTGGCCTGTGTGCACTTGAAACTGTACTCACACCATGGGAAGATAATAAGAGGTGATACCAAAGTGTTTCTACTTTTTATGAAACATCGATCGAAGCCATAACTTAATTGGTAGTTATGTGTTTGAGCTGTCTAAGGGTGAAACACTAGGGCTATGGGGCCTGAGTGCCCAGTGCCCACCTGTTATTTCGGGATTTCACCAAGTGGTTGGTCAACTCTTCACGCAACCACTAGCTGGCCTTTTTTTTTTGGCCAAGACTCGGCAGTGCCATCCGGCGTGGCAATGCTACCAGAGCCTTCTGAACACTTTTCCCATGGATAGCGATGTGGACGAATTTTTTTGCGCCCTGTAATTTCTGATTACACGTGAGCGAAAACGGTGGCTAAATCTAGTTGTGTAATGGTGGTGGCTTCAAGTTACCAACACAACTTTACAGACACAAATCATCAAGTTTTATCACAAGCAAGATAGGACTCAACTCCAGAAACTTCCCTTAACTTATCCAAACAAAATTTCGCTCGCAAAAAGCCTCTCAGTAGTCAGTTTTCGGCCATGAACGTTTTTTTCTCTAAACCAGGTTCTCATGATTTGTGGACAGGTGGCGCGGGCGTCGTTCGCGGTATCTTTGTGGTAGCGCTTTGATCTCGCCGCCTCATTGTACGCTCGCGTACAAAACTTTTTGCCTCAAATTCGATATTGACGCGCACTGATTTGTTGTGAACTCTCAATAGATTCGGTAGTGCTTAGAAAAGCTTTGAAAGTAGGCAGACTGACTGGCGTCGTATTTCTCGTATTGTGTAATATGAGGGAAGTCAATAAAAGGAATAACACACCATTTTGATAGGTTTTGTTTGATTTTATGAACGGGAATAAAAAAGCCGTTCGTATTTCATAAAAAAAGCATATCCCTTTCCTGGTTACATATACCTACCACCAAAATCATCCGCGTAGCCTTTGCGCAACTACTACCTATATTGGGGTTGACTTCCAGTCTGAACCGATGTAGCTGTATCAGTTCAGTACTTACATATAAAATTAACAAGGGAGTGACTGCCTATCAAACCAGTGACTGCTAATTTTCCCTTAACACTGTATTGTTCTCTGTGCTTTTGTAACCACCGTACTGCGATCGCCAACCCGCTTGCCAATCGTGGCCATTATGGCAAAACCCGCCTTTTGGGGGAGGCCATTGTCCAGCAGTGAACGTCTTACGGCTCAAATGATGATGATGATGATTGTATTTCTGGATCCACTAATAACCTTCACCTCTATTGTCCCCAGGTCTAACGGCAGAGCTGTTCTACGTACGTGATGGTCAGATCAACGAGTATGCGCTGAACTTCGTGGTGCCTGTGCCTGCCACCATCGCTGACTTGCACTTCACCTGGCAGAGTCTTACCAGGAAACCGGTAAATATACTTACTTTATGTAGATGATGATGAGATTAAAATATCGGAGGCCAGAGGCAACGTATTCATTATTTTACTATCTCTAGAGAAGTAAAGCTGTTGGCTAGGCTAAAGAAGAAATTGATAAAACAAACAAAGAGGAATTATTAGGATTCTACTGTTTTATAAAGTATTGTGAATGTATAAATGCTGTGAAAAGCATGCTGTCAGTGATGTTACTTTTGCATAATTTATTAAGTACTTAGCTAATTTTCGAGGAGGCTATGTGTAATCTCAGCTCAAATCTAGTTTTATTCGAGTTTCTTACAGATTTGTAGGTACGATATTGTTATCCTTGAGAATCTCTCAACTCTAACCTGATCACCAATTCGCGCTAGTTTTTAAAGCAAACACAATCGTAAAACGGATAGTAACTGTGTTGGTTTTAAAGCACAATTACATCGGAATTTTAATAACGGCAAAAAATGGCGTACACAAAAGTTTTAAACCAGTCGATAGAAATAGAGCTGTGTGTTAGTTTAACGAACAATCGATTTGATGAAACAATCGCGCTATTATGGTAATGCGCGACACGGAACGAATGCGAAATTGATCACGATGATCGAGTATAGCACGTTCCAAGTCAACAACTCTTTATTCACACAATTAGCGAATTGTTTTGTTAAAAACTTTTTACTTTATTGTCGAAACAGCGTCAACAACCTCAGTCAAAGCAATTAACTTTGAGAGGAAAGTTTATTCTTTCAAGTTACCGGACACGGGGTCTCATGTTTGTTCCGAGCCCCGCAAACGAGCCATTCTTATGTTAATGCAGCAGCCCCTACCCGAGTTTAGATAAACTTTCTTTTAGTTTCAACATACGAAACATCTGCTGCCTTTGATTGATTATACTGTGTTCTCGAATATTCTTTACATTTTCCTTCTTTAGTTCTAATTCAAATTGCATCGCTTTTCATGCTAATGCCGCCGCTGGCTGATCACGACGCGGCACCACATTATGCACTGTGTACGGCTCTGCATCTCTAACCAAATATTATGTGCATTTATTTATTTTATCCGTACCCGTCAGCACACACGGCGACACAGACTAAAAGAAATCAGTTGAGCCTTGAGCGGCATTGCATTTTGATCGGGAGCGACGCGAAGCCCCGACGACGTCCACTTTACATATTCAATAGTCAGCCAACAAAAGTAGCATCCGAAGCACCGAAGTACCCCGCAAACAAGTTCAGTGAACTTGTCAATAAGACATCTGCTTGTTTAGGATGATATTTGCAAGTCATACGAACGCTCGCCAGATTATGGGACGCTTCATCAATTTGAATGTATTCATGGCGCCGTCTGCAGGATTTGATGGCGTAAGCTATATTAATTCTATGTATAGCGCTATACACATAAGGAATAGCATTCAGATGTTGCCGCCGAACATCTAAGCCAAACGCTTCAGGATTTACACGTATGAATAACACTTAAACTCTTTTGAAATCGTCGACGCACTTCTTTGCAGCATTTGAAAAATAAACAAAGTGCTGCGTATGGTTCGGTTGCGATCACGCGGCCGAGCCCTTAGTTCCTTATCAGCATCTCGGCGAGCTTTGTGCGCCGCCACTATCAGATCTGCGATTCCCCCTCACTACACCGCTTTACTCCCTTATTTACATGGCGGCGCCTTTGACTAGGCAGAGCAAATATTTGGGAACCGGTTAACTAGCGCCGATGAGCGCCCGGCACCATTGTCTGTGCGCACCGCATGCCGACTGATAATATTTAATTAGCGGCCGCGGTGTCGCACCTCCGCAGCACCGCGGACCGCCACTTACTAGCCGCGGCTGCCTCTGTGATGCATGGCTGATGAGCCGGCCAAAGGGCCCGCGGCGAATGCTGTTTGTTTAACAATTCATGTAACGCCGCCTGATGATTAGTTAGATAATGAGCGCACCAAGATCATAATATTTAATAACCGGCTTCAAAACAAACGCGCCGAGAGACAACATCTGTGCAGCATGCCTCCCCGCGCCGTGTCACAATACGTTCACGTCATCCGCATAAGGGAAACATAAACCACATCGAACGACCGACATCTACATATGCAAATATAGTCGATGGCCAACGGTAACAAAGTATGTCGTTTATTCATCCGATAAAGGAGCGATGTTCGTGCTCTCACGGTGGGTTACTCTCGACATTTGATCTCTTCTGACACGGCTGTGGATGCTCAGATGGACCGTTTAGGGTCACCTTGCGTGCCGTGGTCCGTCAATTGCGTACTGATACAGTTACATTGTGATGTGATTGTACCGTTAGGAATGTGTCGACTCTACTTAGATATAAGCGAAAGGTTTGTTGAGCTTATTAAGCTTATTATAATATTTTGTTGCAGTTGCCTTACACGCTACATGTGGACGTGACGGACCAGGCAAATGCCATGCACCCGCCAACCGTCAACATATCAAACGAGGGCTTCGTGCCAACCGAGCCACAAACATGGCGCGTGGACTTGCCTTGTACGCACGCCGTCGCCGCTGAAGTGGGCATCATTATATTCCTGAACGTGTCAACGGGTCCCTCGTCCTCAACGTTGCGATTCAAACGGAAAAAGATATGTCTAAAAGAGGCACCCAGGCCGGCTGTTAGAGTGGATAGTGTACCGCATGCGCCTACATCTGCTGATATATTCTACGCGGGAGCTGGTTGCGCTGGTGGAGCATTGTTGATAGCTGCGGTAGCTGCTGTAGCTTGTAGAGCTCGAGCGAGAAAGCTGCGAAGAACACGAAGCGATGAACAAGACGCTCATGCATTCTTGCCGGACTCGTCTTGCAAGTCTGCCGCCAGCTACACCAGCTACCGCCGACCCACCTCGCTGCCTGCTGCGGCAGCTGAAGAGAAGGCAAGGGACTTACAACAAAGAATAGCTGAGCTGACGATACAACGTTGCCGAGTGAGGCTGCGCTCTGTTGCCATGGAAGGAACGTTCGGGCGCGTGTACAGAGGAACCTACGCTGATGAAGATGGAAGGGAACAGGAGGTGCTCGTGAAGACTGTGGCTGAACACGCTTCTCAAGTGCAGGTAATGGTTCTGTAATTTGTACAACTTGTAACGTCATAAATACGAATGTTCTATTCTATTCTATTTTTAATTATGGCAAGTGCTGTCGATGCCATGTCGACAATTCTGCCAATGTCAGAAGTGTAATTTGAAATATGACAATGTTTTGTCTGACACTCGTGAATGAAACCTTCGAACTTGCTAACGATAACGTTCATTCCTAGGTGTCACTGTTGCTGCAAGAAGGCTGCATGTTATATGGGCTTCACCACGAGCGAGTCTTATCGGTCCTGGGTGTTAGCATCGAGGATCAGACGGCTCCATTCCTGTTGTACCCTTGGAATTCGACCTGGCGGAACTTGAAGCAGTTCCTCCTGGCTTGCCGAGGGGTTACTGTGGGAGGTGCGGCGGGAGGGGCACCACCACCACCGCCTTTGACAACGCAGCACGTAGTCAGGATGGCACTCCATGCACTAGATGGACTGCTTTACCTCCACTCACAGCATGTCTTACATAAAGATATCGCTGCTAGGAATTGCATGTAAGTACGAATTCTCTTCTGTTCTAAAATAATAATAAAAAACGACTTCTCTTAAGAGAATATTCCTAACCAATCTTTTATTTCACAGAGTTGACGAAAATCTCCGAGTAATGATCGCTGACAACGCTCTCTCACGAGATCTATTCCCCGCTGACTACCACTGTCTCGGCGACAACGAGAACAGGCCTATCAAGTGGTTAGCGCTAGAAGCTCTCACGAAGAGACAGTTCAACCCAGCGGCCGATGTCTGGGCCTTAGGCGTGTTGCTATGGGAACTGACGACTTTAGCACATCAACCGTATGCAGAGGTGGACCCCTTCGAGGTTGCAGCCTACTTGAGGGACGGGTACCGGTTGCAGCAGCCAGCCAATTGCCCTGACGAACTGTAAGTAGTAATACAGTATTTTGAGATTATTGGTATGATTTATTCGAAACGTAAATTTCTTCTGTCTGGGCCGAAGCCAATTGGAGTAGTATTTTGGTAGTTGAGTGCTGTTTATGTTTGCTAATGTAAAGTTCATTCTCCTCGATTACTGAAGTACGTGCCAAAGTTAAATATTCGTTCAATATTCTCATGTTGGTGTCTTTGTTCCCTAGGTTTGCAGTGATGGCGTACTGTTGGGCAATGTCGCCCGACGACCGGCCGACGTTGACGCAACTGCAGATCTTTCTGCGAGACTTCCACACGCAACTCACAAGATTCGTGTAAAGCATTCCTTTTTAACTCTTAAAGACATCCCAAAGACGACAATAAGTGTTATTTTAAAGTCAACTATAGTGAGATATAGAGGGACGAGAGACTCCGAGAGAGGCCTTACCGTGAGTGAGTGACTAAGTGACTGTGTACAGTGAAAATGTTAAAAGAGACTGATTTTATGCGTTTATTCGATTTGTAAATTATTTTATTGACGTAGTTATCACATATTTGGTTTTTATCTTGTAGTATTTGTTCACTATTGATCTACTGCTTTGACCGCGATTTTTCGATATAGGTTGTTCATTATCTTCTTTTTAACACTTTCTGCTACACTGCGCTGTATTTGGCAAGATATTGAGGAGTACTTGATAATTGTTATATAATTACGAGGAATTTAGGGCAACAAATAAGTAATATTGCTCCTTTTAAGTACCGAATGTAGCAATTATACTCTGTTTAGAATGATCTCATTCAATACAAGTGTTACTTGCTGTAACAAATACATATGGCAGACAAATATGGCGCAGTGGACCAAGTAAGTAAGTAGTTTACGCTTTATTTATTAATCTTCAAAGTTATTAATTATTGAGTAAATCGTAGCTAAAGCAGTATTTCTTTCAAGTTTCTAACAAACTAAGATGAAAATTTTCCGTTTTGATAAGCAATTTAGTCTGACGTAGTTCGATCTAAGGAGCGACGTTGGTCGATCCTTCGAAATAGTGAATTATTGGGATTAAGAACTCTTTTAATTAGAAATCGTACTAGCTTCTTACCATAGTGTAACTACCTACATTTGTAACGCAGTTCTTCAAAAATCCGTCTTGGTTACTTTCACCGTTTGAGTTAGTTTACTGCGAGAGGCGGTTACACTGTGGTGATACTGTAACATCGTTAAAACTAGGTGTGTCTACCTAGGGCCCACTTGCACAACCAAATTACCAAATGCATTTAACGCTACACGTATTTAAAACATATTTCTGTCTTTATCATCTTAAATGAAATGACAGAAATAGAAAGATAGCTCAGAACACATTTAGTAAGTTGAGTGCAAGTGGACTTTAGTTGGTTATCAAATCCTAAAATATGTGATTACTATTGATACCATTCGTCAGTTCTCTAATACTACTTCGTAGGAAACTATACTAATTATTGTTTCAAGTTAGAAAATTGACACTAAATATATTATTTGAACCTCGATACTGCCATATTAGAATAGATAAATTTTGTAAATATTTATAGAATATAGCGACTGTATTATAATACGTAATATTGAATGTGCCTCAGAGTTTATCAAGACGTTTATAAGTGTTTAGAGTATTATAATTATTGATTAAGACTGGACTAGAAACAATTTTTACCCATAAACTACATATTTAATCACATATTCTGCCTTACAATACATTGTCTATGATTCTTAATTCGAAAGTAGTTTTAATCTGGAACTTTGTACAAAAATTTTGTCAATGACATATTTATACTCTGTGCTGTCATTTTGAATTTTAAAATAAAGATTATCTGTATTTGTTCCCTTTAAATAACAAACTAATAAATGGAATTGTCTTTTCGACCTTCGTACGTGTATCTTGATTAATAACAAGAGAATTAATTAGTACCCAAATGGGCACATAATCATTATAATGATTAAATAAATAATTACTTACTTGTAATAAATTATTAAAATTGTAACAAATGATTAAATCATGTAAAAGTAGAAAGGTACTGATTAAATTAGCTACAACAATACTACAATAGCGATTTGAAGTTATTAATGATTGAAAAGCTAATAATTTAATTAAGTGTCTGAATTGACTAAAACTCATTTGAGAGACTTAACATTTATGTTACGAATACTCACTTAGTATACTTAAATAAAAAAAACACGCAGATTTAGGCCCGTTTGCACCTAAAAACACCAAATATGTTTATAGTTAAACGAATTAAAAAAAAACGTTCTGTTTCTGTCAATTATTTGAAAAATGACAGGGACAGAATGATTATTCAAGTAATAAAATATGCTTAGCGTTAAACGTATTTAGTGATTTGGTGTAATTGGACCTAAATTATCTACGAAATTAATTATCAACTATGTTATCGGTTTCCAAGAAATTGTAACATTAATGTTAAGTCCATAAACATTGAACACAATCTAGTTCTAGAACTATTCTTGTCAATAATTTTGTTATGAATGTTTTTCAAATAGAGTTGATACCGAGAATGTATACTTGGACCTGTTATTTGGGGCAGCAATACATTTTGTACATGTGTAAATATTGTAAGACTACGCAAATGTGAATATACGAGTGATTTAATATTCTAAATTTGTTTTTGTTCTTAGCTATTCCATAGTCCGTATCGTTATCAATTTATCACCCTCAAAGCGTTGTCCCAATTTATTAAGGGTTGACACAGTATGTCTTCTACCATATTTATCTACTAGCCAACGCGCACTAGCTTCGCCTGATGACGGATTTTCGTAAAACGTTCAACCCCTTATTTTACCCGCTTAGAGTTGAATTTCCCAAAATCCTTGACGAACCCTGGATGCCATAATATAATGGAACCATAATTTGTACGCTCCATTTCACCATTTCGCTAAAGTCCACTGGTTATTACATTGCATTGATATTTGATAATTGATAGTCACTATAGTCACAGTCAGTCAAGACAAAGATTTTTATAAATACACTACATACACTAGGGCGTAGCGAGCTACAGGCAGGGGGGGCTAATGCTCCCCCCCCCCCCCTAGAAGATGCAGAAATGCTCAAAAACCGTGAGGTAATATTACGTAGGTAGCCTAACAGTTGATTCTGTCGACAGGTGAATTTCATAAGATTGTGGCTGAATCTAGTTTTTTTTTTTCATTTTAACGTAATCTGCGCCATCGCTCATGCAGCATTTACCTTAGAATATTCTTGGTATGTCTACACCTACCCCCCCTTAACCAAATTCTAGCTACGCCCTTGCACATACCTACATATGTATATGTCAGTGTCACATTGCAAAAACCGTTAGATTGTAATATAACTAGAGAGATTGTAAACTCTCGAAAGATTGTCAAACGAACATACTGCTTAAAATATTACACATGATTTTTCGTTAGATTATAATCTAACGAAATGAAAACGTAATATTGTGAAATGTATGCGATAGAAGTCAACTCGCGCGGTTTGGAGGAGGAGGAGGGAAGGAGGGGTCCCCCTTGCCCCACGTTCCACTCTCATGAAAAGAGAATGTACCATTCCTGAGAATATACCCTAACCCCAAAACACTTTATATTCCCCTAAAAAACGTGGTCGACGGAGCTCTGCTACGCGGGGCCCCTATTTCTGTCTGCAGGGTTTAAAGAAACCTAACTAACCTAACGTGGGGGTGCCCCAAGTCCCGATTATGGGGGCAAAGATACTTCCGTCGCATGCATTTCACAATATTACGGTTTCACTTCGATAGATTACAATCTACCGAAAAATAATGCGTTATATTGGAAGCGGTATGTTCAGTTGACAATATTTCGAGAGTTAACAATCTCGCTAGAGAGATTACAACAATTGACAATTTTACGGTGACATATAAATACGTATAAGTACATTGTTAGATTCTTTGTTTTCTTATTAGTAAGGTGTTAGCCATATCATCTCCCACTCAGTCCATTTATCGTTTCTTTGATATCTAAACATTCCATCTAAATGGAAATTCTACAATAGGCTTGTTAACTGAAAAAATCTAATTAGTCCGTCACTTGATTATCAAAAAATATTTCACCCGTATTTTTTCTTTTGTTACATAAACCAAAATTGACGAAGATACGACGCTTTTAAAATTCACAATACGTCACTGTTCGGTATCATTTTTAGTGAGTACTGACGTCACGAGCCCCCACTCCCGAGTTTTGATGCGTTTTATCTTTGTCAATATTCGTTGATTTACAAATACAAAAAATACGTGTCCATTATTTTCCAATACTCTAACCGACGGACTAAATAGATTTGCAATTTATTGATGGTGGAAACTAGCCTATTCCTCAATATTCTTTTCTTACTCATTTTTGCACTTTCCCCCTTAACTTTGACCTACCATAATTTGTACTAAGTCTCCTGGGCTGGGCGTGGGCGAAATTACGTAGTTTCTACGTAATTTTCCGGGGTTCGGAGAAGCTTACTCTAACGTCTTCTCGGCCTTGACCTGATTTCCTAGTTTCCAACATCCAACATCTTTTGATCATATGGAATCTTCAATCTATGATTCGTTGGCAACAATCATAATAATATTACAATCTATAGGAAAATTCAAGTATTACTTTGAGAAATAAGGATCATTTACCGAAATAAAATAAAAACTTTTGCTTGAAATTCTAATGCAAGGTTTTACCCAGCACCAACAGACAAAAAGTTTGTTTTTATGCCATACGCACATGACATAAGTCACAACGCCCACCCTATATCGTATTCAGGAAACAAATTGTAGCATTTTTCAAACAAATGAGCATGTTTTATTGCCTTCGCTTCTCCTCACATACAAATACACCTCGATATTTACGTTTTGCCACCCCTCCGTGAGTATAAAACTCTAATAGAGTAGTGCTACGAATCAACACTATTTTTATTTGAAAAAATAGAATTTCCCCTCACTGAAGACCATATAATAAAATAAAATTCCTCTGCTTCAGTCAGAGCTACTTAAATACAGCAATGGATGGATCGTCATATAGGTAACATTTATTTGCAACACGTTGTTCTCGCTTAATTATTCATTATTTATGCAGGACAAACAATATCGTTCAAAACGTCTTATCTACTTCGTACTCAGCTGGCTATGGACTCTGGTCTTGGTCTATATAAGAAAATGTCATTAAATATAAATGACAGGAATAATTTGGAAAATAAAAAAGTCAAAATGAAACGGATAATCAACTCCAGGCCCCGACGAGATTCGAACTCGTGATCTCCTGTTTACTAGACAGGCGCTTTAACCAACTAAGCCACGGCGCCTCTTGCCTGCCCGACGAAATTTTGAGCTACATTCTCCTACCCTGAAGGGAGAATTATGTAAGCTGTTCTAAATGAATTTACAATGAGCGCCTGAACTAACAATTTGTATTGTTTGAATTATTAATAGCGATAACAAATTACAGTAGCCGACGGTACTGCTAATATCAATAAAGTGTAAAGATAAATAATTACTTATGTCCATGTATAACTAACAAATGATAACGATTATGACAGAAATACTAATTAGTCCTGCTTGCATGATTTATGGTGCTTTTGCAAATGTGTAAGACGAGTATACTTACCAACTCCTGCTCTAGTCGGGTTCTTACTATTACTTGTAGTAGATAGATAATATTAAGGTAAGTACCGGCATGGTGAACCGATACGATACGAAGCGAGAGAGTGTTATCGTGTGTACTACTTATGTTTCTCATTATGCTTTGTTGTGCTTTCTTTCAGTAGATCATCATGTTACAGCCACTACCTCATATGCAACGTATCTTCAAATATCATTTTTCCAGCCTTTTCTACTATAAGTATAGGCTTTTTGCTTATTTATTAAAACTTTTATACACCATGACAAGAAACACTGTTTTAATATTTCTAGCTACTAGCCGATGCTCGCTGCTTCGCCCGCGTAAAATAATATACAAAAACCTTCCTCTCGAAACACTATCTATTTAAAAAACCCGCATCAAAATCCGTTGAGTAGTTTTAAAGATCTAAGCATAATAGGGACAGACAGACGCGGCGGGGGACTTTGTTTTATAATAATATGTAGTGATGGTTGGTACCTAGAAATTGAACATTGTCTACCAGTAGTCGAAAAAACATAGTAGGTGCAACATAACCAAATACATATAACTGAAAAACAATCATCATCATCATAATGAATAGGGAAAACAGATGCAGTAACACTTACTACTGCACCTGGAAAAAGCGGCCAAGTGCGAGTCGGCCTCGCCCATGAAGGGTTCCGTAACAGCAAGTAACATAGTATAAAAGTTCTTGCAGTTCGTTGTAAATGAAAGGTAAAATGCGGTTTACAATTTATGACGTATTAAAACAAAAACTAATGATATTAGAAACCTCAATATCATTTTTGAAGACCTATCCATAGATACCCCACACAAATGGGTTTGATGAAAAAAAAAAAAATTGAGTTTCAGTTCTATGTATCGGGCACCCCCTAAATTATTGTTTTTTTTTCTATATTTCTGTGAAAATCTTAATGCGGTTCACAGAATACATCTACTTACCAAGTTTCAACAGCATAGTTCTTATAGTTTCGGAAAAAAGTGGCTGTGACATACGGACGGACAGACAGACAGACAGACAATGACGAATCTATAAGGGTTCCGTTTGTTGCCATTTGGCAACGGAACCCTAAAAATGATGTAGGTATGCCTTCCATTTCCATAAGAAATATGATAGAGTATAGAACAAATGAATGGGATTGGGCAATCCACTACGGGCACCCATACGGATTGGTTGGCTGTAATGACCAGGTGCGGTCCCACAGGGCTGTCACAAGGATTTTGGTTGGCAGGGGTTAAACTGGGTTAAACATAATATCAACCATCTCTAGGTTTACCTACCTATTCTAAACGATCATGGGCGTCGACAGGTTTATTTCCAGGGGGTCATGCATCTTCAGCTTCCCGAAAAGAGCTTGTACTCTACCACGGATATGTTAGGTTTGTCGAGTCATGGGTACAAGGAACAATTTTGGTAGACTTAAGGTGAAAGCGTCAGGGTGCCCCGCGAAATTCAAATTTTCTTACGTTTTTTGCGATTTCCAGGGCAGTGCTAAGTTTTATGTTGATAAACTTACCGGTCGCGACTGTAAGACGTATTAAGTTACAGAATTATAATCATCAATACAATCCTCCAAGTTCATAAGAGTCGAAGAAGGACTTTGACCGTGAAAAATTCGTTCATCGACTCATATGAACTTGGAGGGTTGTATTGATGATTTTGGTGATTAATACGTCTTACAGTCGCGACTATCATCTCGATCAATTAAGAAAACGGAGTATTCAAGAGTTAGCGTTGCTACATTGCAAATTCTGCACACCTCTTCGATTTTGATAGCTTTTCTTCTTGTCGATTGCTATGGAAAATGTCGTAAGGAAAGTTTTGAGTATGAATGTGGATATAATGAGTAGAAGAAAACCAAAGAAACGATGGATGGAATTTTAGCACTACACCATATTCTCGATTGTTAGCTCTACATCGGGTACCTAGGTTCGATTTTATTTTGGCCATTCATACAGGATTAATGTAGAAAACTTTTGACGGCGAGGTGAGTTCGTTTTTCGAAAATTATTGCACCCACGGATAAGTGAAGTTCATTTTGTTGTTAGTTTATTTAATCTATTTTAATTATAATGAAAGATATTTATAAGAAAAGTTGAAAAATATTTATTTGTCGCAGGACATATAGAAGTGCTTACAAAATGACAAAAAAAATCGGTGGTGACACACGGAAAGACAGACGGACATTTGGACAAGAGAGTGGTCTTACAAGGGTTCCTTTTTTACCTTTTGAAGTACGGAATCCTAAAAACAGTAAACATACAATACTTACAACGTATTTCTAATATTTATACGTAGGTACAACAGGACGGAACAAAAAAGTTGATCGCTACCAAATAAGGTGACTGCGACAAGCAGGTTATCATCAGCACGATGCTGTGCTCGCAAAGCACAGTGCTAGTTTTCGGTGGTCACCTGTTAAAAAAGTACAGAAGCAAAGACAGCGTAAATAAACAAAGCAGATAAATATGATCGAAGACAGAGAATCAATTTGGTATCAATTAAATGATACCTAAGCAAAGATTTCTATCTGAGTGTGTGACCTACTATCGATGGTCTTGATTTTGTAACTCTTTACGTCATCCAATTAAATGTGATGGCAAAGGATGTGTAATTTCAGACTACTAGTATATAGCAGCCGTGGCCGAGCGGTTAAGGCGTCTGACTAGAAATCAGATTCCCTCTGGGAGCGTAGGTTCGAATCCTACCGGCTGCGAACACTTTTTGCGTTATATTTTGACGTTAATTGATACTTTATCACTATTATTGAGGTCATTTATTTTTTATCAGCCCGTTATTGCGATTGTAGATGAAGCGATCGTTTTATTGCACGCACAGGCAATATTTTGTGCGGTATTTCATTATGTGGTTATCTGATGACTGCCGTGTTCCCATAATGTGACCGAAGCAACCCCTTTGTTGCTCCTGGGGCCTGTCAGGTTTTTTTACAGAAATAATATATTTTGCATTTCGTAATGACGTAAAAAATGTGCGGGATAGGGTTGCCAATGTTCTCTTTAGATTAATTAGCTATATTTTGTTTATTTAAGTCACCGAAACCATTAAATGGCGTTTTATATGTGTTACGAGCGTTACGGACATTCCCATGTAGGCTATAAATTAGCGGATGTTAGCCGGTCATAAAAATGGGAACATATTCACATGGTTGCTTTCACATGGACTTTGGAGTTATTGAATTTGTCGTTTGTATTAGATTTTGTTTTCAAACCTATTCCGTGTGTGACCAACGCGAAAATAATATAATTATGGATTAAAAAAATAGTAGCAATAGTTGGGACTAGAATCAACGAAAACGGTGCACATATAAATAATTTAGAATTGCCTATCCATAACACCGCCCATTGTGGCACCCTATGTGAAATGTTTTCTTTGATTTAAATTGAAATTTGTTTAGTGTACAATGTGTACATAATTAAGAATAAGTATTCTATCTATATCTCTGTCTACCCTGGCTGGTAATACCAACGCTAGTCCTGTTTCCCCGTCTCCAGATAACCCAATCTTCGTTGAGAAAAACCCGACACTTTAAGCTGGCTTAGCTTCTAAGCTCAGCTTAATTGCACCAGCACGTGTTCCCAATGTGAGCATATGGCAAAGACAACACCACAATGCCTAAGTAAGCCAGGATATATCATAAGATTAAAAAGGATTACTTGAGCAAGAAACTTCTCGTAACTAGCAAGTTGTGTAAGGGTTCATAAATATTAATCGAGCAACTTTTTTCTGAATAATTTGCAATTTTAATGTCCAACATTTATGGAGTGAGAAAAAATCTGTATTCGTGTTTGCACTATCTTTTCCTTACATGGGAAACAATACATCAAGTGTGGATAACACGACAGATCATTTCAAGATGGTGGGATCTATTATTTTTTATAATATCTGTTTTAGTGCAGGATATATTGGACTGGTTGCCATAGACCGTAGCTTTACCGCCGGCTTTACATGGAAACTTTTCTTCAAGGAGAATTCTGTATGAGGTCTTTCAAATTGTATGAATATATTACAAAGTATAACTTAATTGAACACGGTTCTAAAAGCTTTTGCTGTAAAGTTGAACTTGGTTTGACTTACACTTGCATCAAATACTTCAAAACAGACCGTCGTTGATGCGTTCCATCTGCTCATGGGACACGATAAAACACTACAAATCACCGAATGTTCTTTGGTTTTGCAGACAGTTTCTCTTTAAAATTGGGGACTAAAGAGTTCTTTCATCTCACTTCATTTAAAACAGCAAATACAAATATATTTTCAACTACACGGTGAACACACATAGTAGTCTCAATTACTCATTGGACCCTCCTGCACATATAGATAACAATCAAACAATAGTAACATCGCCCATTTCGTGCATGACTCACACGAACAATATTTACGGTCCCAGCCAGCACTTTCTCCAGATAATAAGAAATTGCCAATAAAGAGGTTGTATTGCTAAATATTTCACTGGCTCATACCGAATGAGTCCATTACTCGTCTGACATCGCACATTTTATCGCGATAAGCGCTTACGACTCTCAATAGTCGATTGTGTTAAGAAAATGGGGAAATATTCAGCCTCTCAAAATGCTGAGGCAGGGAGGGAGTTGAGGGTTGAATGATAGTAAATTAAATGTGAAACAAATAAATATGTAATTGGTGGTCGCTCTACTTATAATGAGATCATAAATAATTTAAGGTTCAATGTCTTTGATTCCGGTATCCAGCTGTCCTGTAAGACTGGAAGTTGACTAAAGCTTAGGCAGACGATGAATCGTATTGACCATGAATGAACCTGGAGAGACGGATGACCAAAGAATGTAACTCACTAGACTCTGCAGCGTTTCAATAACGCTACATTTTTGAATATCACCTTTTTTGTGGAGTTTGTCATGCAACCTGTTTTTTTGGAAACCTTTAGTCAATATTTTTTCTTTAAGTATTGAATCTTTTCGAATTTGGAGCTAGTTTTGTTCGTGAAAAAAATGAAGATTTTTTTCATGAGACAGTTGGATGTCGATTGTTGCCTGATACGGATTGCTGACGTTTTTTTTTGTTAAAAGCAGTTTAGTCCGGTAGCGCTAGGTTTTGAGGTTTCAAAAATATTAAAGTTGTTTGTTTTTTGCATATAGTTTCCGGACCATTTGCCTGCCCTACTATATCAATTTGTGTCATTTTAGAAACTAGCGTAGGGAGAAATTTGGCTATTTGACTTTTTAATCACTATCACACGAAAAGAAAATTATAGTTGAAAATTTAACTTTCATTATAATAACGAAGTAGTAACTGATATACATAGGCATTTTGTGTCATCTCTGTCCACGGGAATCCTTCTAATTAACAAGTACCTAACACGTCGCCCAACTAGCTTTATCTATCTATCTAAAAGAATATTACAGTTGGTGAAATAGGTGTTACGCGATTTAGAGTACTGATATCTGTCGTTCAATATATTTTGTGCCGAATTCATCCACGATATTTATAGATATTTGATTTTTTTTGTTACAAAACCCTATAAAATCCACAAAAGAAAATTCAAGTTTTTAGAGTTTACGTGTTTTTGATTATTATGGTGAAACAAAACACCATTCTTAATATGTGTCGTTTTTATCCACGCAATCTTATTATTTGAAAGAAAATATACCAATTTCTTCGCACGAAGAGCGGCCATTCGGTACAATGTTGCGACAAACAAGTGCATGCGTTTATTCAATTTGATTAAAAAAAAGTTTTAGTCCCATCAAAGGGGTTTATTTAAACCTAAATATTCTATCATTAATTGTAAGTTAAAATATGATATCGATTAAAGTAATTAATTGACATGTCTCGAACTTTGTTTGATAGAACTACAAGAACTATATTTCTGTCCTTTTCATTTCGTGCATGACGTCATTGACGTGTCATTTGTTTTTGGTTGAAGTTGAAATACATATTGCAGTAATGTCCGTATTTTTGAACCGTTTGACAACTGTCAAATGTCAAAACGTCATAAGAACAAAACCGCTTTTTTACACTTATTGTCACCGTAGTAATTGGCTCGTCGGTGTAAGCGACCGACTTGAGAACATCGAGTCAATGGTTCGAGACTCTCGTAAGATATTTTCATTTTGTATTTCTTATGATGGTTTTAATGCTGTAAGATTTCAAAAATAATAATATTATGGTTCGCAAGTTTCATCCCCAGCTGATTTTTACTTTTTGTTCACTGGTATGTTGATTTTTTAAAGCTTTAAAATGTCCAAATCATTACAAAATAGTTTACTAGGTACTCTTAGTTTTTTTAAAAAGGTTATCCTTGAAAATTTCAATCTCGTAATGTATATCTGATGGCTAATTAGTAGCCAAGACAATCTTAACTTCGGTGTTCAAATAGTCAGCTATTCAGGTCAATAACTGAACGGACATCGAATTAGTAAGTTATATAATGCTAAATACGGGTTAAAAACGGTTAACGGGGCAGAAAGGGGAGCTACCTTAGCCGTTGCAACTACATGAAAATGGTCTTAGCTTAGGTAACTATCCATAATTTATTGTGAAATTTTTATTCCCATTCACAGATTAAAAAAAAAAGTACAGTTAGCAAGAAAATTGCCATTTTACACAAAACGTTTTTTGATGCCAATCGATCCTGTTTCTAACTGATCAAAAAGTTCTTTCAAACTAACCCAGGTTAAAGTACTAAAAAAGTCAGAAATTGCAAAAAACTTTTCCCATACATTTTGTTTGAAACAATTTTTTTTTATGATACTCGATACTGTTTGCAATACTGATCAAAAACTTCTACGGGACCAACCCGGGTTGGAGTACTAAAAAGTCAGAAATCGCAAAAAACGTTAAGTTACGTACCGCGCGTGTTCGTGATCATTTCACTAATTTATTTTGTTGTTTTTAAGGTTCACAAATTCTTTCTTAGGACCTGCTATAATTTCAATTGAGTTTTTGATCATAAACAAGACCATCAAAAAAAAATTTTGGTTCAAACTTTGCAATTTCTGACTTTTAGTACTCCAAGCTGGGTTGGTCCGATAGAAGTTTTTGATCAATATTAGAAATAGGATCGATTGACATAAAAAAAATGATTTGTATAAAATAGCAATTTTCTTGCTAGCTGTAGATTTTTTTGAAAATCTGTAATTGGGAATCAAAATTTTACGAAAAATTATGGATGATGACCATTTTTATGTAGCTGCAACGGTTAAGGTAGCTTCCCTTATTGCCCCGTTTACCGTTTCCACCCAAGACCTCGAGCAATCGAAAACATTGACGAACAACACACACGACTAAAAATTATGTATAACTTTGAGAGTTGTCATTCAATAACTTACACCACTAAAGAGAGCTTCTCTTTAGCGGTGTAAGTTATTGCTGTTGATTACTCCGAAAATCTTGACTTCGGTGCTCAAATCGTTACCTATTTAGCTTAATAACTCTGAACGGAATACGATTTGCCAAAGTCGAAAGAGGCAAAGGTTCTCGTTAAAAATCTCTTTATGTTGTATATATTATTATGGCTATTGGTTGCCTAGACAATCTTAACTTCAATGTCTAAATAATCAGCTATTTAGGTCAATAACTCTGAACGGACTGCGAATTAGCAAAAGTTATATAAATAGCAAAATTTGTCATTGAAAAGCTCTTTCCAGCGGTGTAAATTATTTCTGTTGGTTACTCCGAAAATCTTAACTTCGGTGTTCAAATCGTCACCTATTTAGCTTAATAACTCCGAACGGAATAGGATTTCGCAAAAATCGTAAGAGGCAAAGGTTCTCCTTAAGAATCTATTTCTTTTGTTGTATATCTTATGCCTATTGGTTGCCTAGACAATCTTAACTTTGATGTCCAGATAGTCAGCTATTTAGGTCAATAACTCTGATCGGACTGCGAATTAGCAAAAGTTATATAAATAGAAAAATTTGTCATTGAAAACCTCTTTCCAGCGGTGTAAATTATTTCTGTTAGTTACTCCGAAAATCTTAACTTCGGTTTTCAAATCGTCAACTATTTAGCTTAATAACTCCGAACGGAATAGGATTTCGCAAAAATCGTAAGAGGCAAAGGTTCTCCTTAAGAATCTATTTCTTTTGTTGTATATCTTATGCCTATTGGTTGCCTAGACAATCTTAACTTTGATGTCCAGATAGTCAGCTATTTAGGTCAATAACTCTGAACGGAGTGCGAATTAGCAAAAGTTATATAAATAGCAAAATTTGTCGTTGAAAAGCTCTCTCCAGCGGTGTAAATTATTTATGTTGGTTACTCCAAAAATCTTAACTTCGGTGATCAAATCGTCACCTATTTAGCTTAATAACTCCAAACGGAATAAGATTTGGCGAAAGTTGTAAGAGGCAAAAGGTTTTCCTTAGAAATCTCTTTCTAATATTGTATATCTTATGGCTGTTGGTTGCATAGACAATCTTGAAATTAAATCATCTTCATTTTCGTCAAGAATTCTGAATGGACTGCAAATTAGTAAAAGTTATAGTAGTAGCAAAAGTTGTCATTAAAAAGGTTTCTCCAATGGTATTTATGTTATTGCTATTGGTCACCCAGAAAATCCTAACTTCGGTGCTCAAAAAACCATAGTTTTTGAGTCTTAATAATTTTAAATATCGTGGATGAAAATGACACAAATTCACAATGTTGACTTTACACGCATTTATGATCTCGAACTCGTCGATCGTCTCTCGTGAACTCTAATAATTGTAATATTTTTTTGAAGCTTTCGTAGCTTGGAAAAACAAAATAGTTAAATAACTTTAAATTCCGTGGTCTAATTTGGCACAAATTTATTAAATAAGCTTATGTTAGCCATCTGAGAAAGAAAATAGTTATTTCATAAACTGTAATTTTTTTTTTGTACTGTTTTTACGTACTGACACTTTTGCCAGTTTGCACTGGACGAAAATTACACAAACTGGGTTTGCACACTCCGCAGGCTATCCTAGATAAGAAATAATAATAATTTTAAACTTTAAATCAATTTTGGCAATTTTAATTTGATTAAAAATAATCAACCACAAAACATCGAATTACTGAAAATGCTATGGTCAGATATGACACAAAATGCAATAATAAGCTCCGTAGGTACGACTGTATCCACAGGCAAAAAATAATAAACTTTAGAATTTTTGAAACATAAGGCATCAAAATTGACTAGCGCTATCGGACTAGTTATTTTGTTGTAAAATGTGTTAGAAGAAGTTTAAACCATACAAATACAATCTTATCTTTAAAATGCAGCCCTGGATTTTAGCGGTCGTAATGAAGTTCAAGTTATGTGTCCTTTACATGGGGGAGTAATTACTGATGGGTCTCTTTGTGTTCAGATAACAGTGTTGGGGTCTGAACGTAATCCTGGGCAGCTGATAACGGCGCGGTCGAAACAACAGCGATTGGAAATTACAAGATAGTGTGGTCTGTGCATAAGTTATATTGGTATCTTGTTCAAAGATAATGGTTGAGATTGAGGTATGTATTAGACATGTGTAAGTTTGTGTTAGTTAAGCTATTAATTAATTGAGGTATGTGAGAGAAAATGGTTGGGTATAACCAAATCTTAATTAATGTAATTAACCCGAAAGGGAGATTGAAAATGTGTCTAAGGAAGCTGGCATGATCACCTATCGCCATCACCTATTTATCATTCTCAAACCGGAGATTTTAGGTTCTCTTTTCTTTATCTGCATTCTTCTTCTTAGTGTCGCTGGCAATACCAGGACATCGCGCCATTACTACGGCGTCGTCGGTGGTAACCTGTTGGCAGAGCGGAGTAATTGTCGCGTGAATATATTGCTTCAGTAAGACACAACTAATTACTTTTCTTATTTCAGTCTGTAACGGGCTACTGGCTAGACAATATTGAAGAAATATACAGAAATGTAGACGCAAAACATGCAGCCTATGTGACAGGGGTTACATAGGTCGCATGTTTTGCGTCTACATTACAATAATCAACTAATCTCTTTTCGATATTCAAATCAACTAAAACATTACCACGCTTTTGAGCTCAGCCGAAGGCGGGAACTGTAAAAAAATAAAAACACAATTTCACATGGTCATAGTACAAAATTTCACATTTTGAATCCAGTTATCGTAAAAAGTAATTCCGTGAGTTAGAAGCCAAAACAAGAGTGCATTCACCACAATATCAGTGAGTGCACGAGTCTACTGGTGAAAATCAGTGAAACCCCATGTCCCCTGGGATGGGATCTACCACCCCATTGCAGCTGATGGAGCGAGCAATCAGAACTAGCGATCTTTAATTAGAATCCGAGACTAGGAACCCTTGATCTAAATAATGCGTGGTCGGAAGTCTATAAAAATTGATGATTACAAGGATAAGTACCACAATAAAATTACAAAGAAGAGTCAGATTTTCATTAATTTTACAGTTTGGTTTTGTCTATAAACAGGAGTACTGGCTTTTGTGGAGGTCGGAAATTATTCTACTGGTTTATACAACCGGGGTTCAGTAGTAGCAAAACTTATTGATGTAAAACTACCGTAGTTATGCATATGCTTACTAAATAATACAAAGGCAAGTTAGGGTGCTGTATCTTGCACTAGTATCTACTAGTGCAAGATATAGCACTGTCGGTGCCTTTTAAAATGCAAGCATTTCAACGAGAAACCGTGAAGTGTAAGTGAAATGCTCATAAGAGTACCTAAGGGTTGGCCTACATTTTCTTGTTTGAACCACATTACGCCAACATGACATATTTGCATACGTTATTCTGTGTACAAAGAAAACAAACTCGTTTGTTTGTTATCCATTACTCTAACACAATTTCGGCATAGACGAAAATGTCTATGACAGACATTTCCATGTACCTGTACAGGGTGTAAACAACCTCATCACAAAGCCGTCAACCAAGCATTCTGCACATCAAACTAAGTAAGTAACTTTACGCAAAAATAATTGCTGGGAAACCACTTTTTCTTGGGGTGAAAAATTATGTATTGTGGTAGAACTCAATATAACGCACTGAAAATATTGTGCTTATGGATGGTTTGAACAGTTGAAATATTACAGTAAAAACTTGTTAAAAAAAACTTGGCAAAAAGTTGTAACTTTGACCCGAATATCTCCGTTACTAGAAGGTTCCCGGGTATGTACATAAATGTGGAAAACAAGACTAAGTGCCTTTCAGCTTCAATTCGAGTCTTTTTACACCCTTTATATTTCTGTATTTCTTCAATATTGTCAAGTCCGTTCCCGACTGAAGTAACGAAACTAATTAGTTGTGTCTTACTGAAGCAATATATTCTGTAGGCGTCTAATTTAAGGGAAAAATGCGACAATTACTCCGCTGTGCCTACAGGTAGGTAGTCTGGAATTTTTCATTTAAAAAAGCCTGTGAAAAAACGTTTGCGTATTTAAACTTGAACACTCGCGAAATTGGGACAGCTCGGCTTAGCATTTTTTCACGTTTTTTTTTCTCTTTTTTGTCTGTTAAAGGTTTTATGTAGAGCTAAATTAAAACGGCAACTGTAGTGCCGATTTTTTTTTGTTTTTAAAAAGTCTTCAGATGTAGAAACTGGCTTAAAACTTTCAAGAAAGTTTCTTGCCTTAAAAACTACTAAAAGAAACCGTTAAGAAACTGATGTGAGTTAAACAATTAACGACTTACTTAAATTAATGTACTTTTGCACCTATAATATACTTACACCTACATAAGTAATACTGCATAGCTGCTTCAAATTATTACTCGGCTCAAACTTTATCAAATTAAGTACCTTCGTACTTAATTCATATTTTAAATATTTGCCAAGTTAAACGAACTGCGAAAGAAAAACAATAAGGAAAGCGGGGGAGAACGGCACACTGCAATATTTACCTACTTAACATAAGGTCCGGTATACACTTGCAGTTTCTATTTTGTAAGCAACATGTGGTACTAAGGCTGTCAGCCTTCAGAAGTTTGGTGACGACCGTAAATTTCAAGTTTTCGGATTAGGGACAGCAAGACAGCAAACTTTACATTCTGCAGCTGTACTCTCAACTAGCTGACATTTTGCACGTGTGACAGAAAGAGAATGAACAGACCTATTAGTATGCGTTGATTAAGGTCCATGTTCACCAAAAAGATGACAGTCTGATTATCTAAAACAGCTGTTTAAAACACATTTTTGTATGGTAATATGTCACAGTGACAGCTGTTTTTAGCTAATCAGGCTGTTATCTTTTCGGTGAACATGGACCTTAATGTCAAGCCTCAAACATTTCTGTTTCTGTCAGTATCATAAAGTTTATCGTCTGTCTTCAGCCTTAGTGAAGGTATTCTGAAGGAGGGAGGGTAAAAGCGGAATTATTTAATCTGTCCACGGAAACGGTGATTGATGACTATCATCGTATTCATTTACATGACGCGAAAAAACGCCGTAAGGATGATCATTAGCGTTGTTTGTGTAATCAAGAGTTTCTTGCAGTTCATGTAAAGTTAGTGATTTATTCATGAAATTTACGACTAGTACCGAACAGTGCTGAATAATTTTAATTTACATAATAAATGCTTAAATTAAAAGTTTTAGTGTCCATATTTATTATATTAATTACCTTTTGACAGTTACTTCCATTCCGTATTTATTTTATTGGTTATAAACTTGGAATAACAAACTAGAATTGGTAAACGTAACTTGTGTTTTGTAATACAAATTATGGAAACGACATGTTCTTCATTAATAATGGTTATTAAATGTTTAGTTTTAAATAACATTAAGCAGCGGCAACACTTTTGAATGCGTATGTGTTGTATTGTATAATATTTATTGAGTGCATTAATAGCCTCGTAAAATAAAAAGGAAACACTTGTAACTGACATTTACACAATGCATCGATTCCATTAATATTCTGACGTCATTATCTTCATTAGATTACCTGCCGTATTACACTTGTCGATATAATTCAACTCACTAAACTATCATGTCATTAATGCTCGTAGCGTAAGCTCGGTGCTCGGTGAGTGACTGACCTGTCGCGATTGTCAGTCGTGATTAGGGTTCTCAGATCCAAAAATGAGTGTTCCGGAAAAAATTCTGGATATGTGAAGAAAATGTGCGTGTTGAATTGTGTGTGTGAATCTGTGTGTGTGTGAATGTGCACTATAATAATATTCTGCGTTTTCTCTAATATAATATGTTTTAGAGAAAAGTTTGTCGCAGAACATTGCCGGGTGTTCAAAAATGTATTATTATGATATGAATCCACGCACGTATAGAATACTGTTGACTTTTATAATGATTTAATTTTCATTTAATCAAGGACTGTTTCAGGCGCTTAGACGAGTTAAATTAGCAACTCTATTTGTGGTGGTTCAAACTTCGTTTGAAATGCTGTTAGAATAAAGTTCTAATCAGCTTGCACTACAAAGTGGTTGTTACGTCAGCCACTGCGGGCCAAATAGCGCGAAATGAGTGGTTTCGATCGATTTACGAAAAAACTATTGATTGGATTAAAAAACTAAAACAGTATCATGCTAATATAT
This sequence comes from Xestia ashworthii, assembly GCA_950022955.1. NCBI lineage: Eukaryota > Metazoa > Arthropoda > Insecta > Lepidoptera > Noctuidae > Xestia > Xestia ashworthii. The sequence continues at coordinate 7,727,245 of OX465550.1, forward strand.
TGCTTGTAGAATTATTTGCCAAAAAATCAGAATGATCGCATGCATATTAGTATGTTTTTTATTGTTTGAAAGATATTTTTAGAGGTAAGTTCGTGATTTCTTTTTATCGAGCCAAATTAATTGTATTATGTTTTCAAAACAGTATCATGCTAGCATACCTATATCCTGAAGAATATCATATATTTTTCTGGTCTTGTTTATAGCAGTGAATCATATACTTTTAGTAATTATAAAACTCGCGTTTAGCTCGTGTAATCGCCTTAATTTGTTGGAAATTCCGTATGTTTTTACGAGCTGTAAGGCCTGCAATGTGTCTGGAAAATTCCGGACGTTTAGCAACCCTAGTCGTGATTGATCGCGTGTACTGAAATCGCTCCTGTCAGGTGCGAGCGGGACAGGCAATCAATCATTCTCAGTTTTAATCAATTTACTTGCCCATCTATAAAATTGTGAGATTCATAAATGAAAATTCCCTGTTGTCGATGTGTCGTGAGGTTCGTTAGCGAGATTAAAAGTTTTAGTAATGAGTTTGACGATGGGGACCGATTTAATTAATTGATGTTTCTGTCGACGTATGGAATTAATTTTAAAATATTTTGGTTTTCAACAAGTTGTTCTGAGGCTAGTAATTATTTTGGTACAAATGAATCGTTCGGTATTTGTGCATTATTCGTTTGTAGTTGATACTGCTTGTATTTTGCAATTGTGATATAATTATAACGTGTTATATACCTCGTGTTTTCGTTGATATTTTGAATATCGAATTCAACTATTGTTCCTATTAAAAGTTCTCGCTTCATTGACTGCGTAACAAAAAGAACCGACATTATTTACACTTCGCTTCCCAAAAACTATCCGACCTGATATTCAAAACAGAACACGATCATATTACGATTTAAAAAACACTACAGCGTCCAATGTGGCGAAAAAACATTCCACGCTTGCGGTTTCGTCACTCGACCCCCGCCGTGTGGCGTGTTACCGGTCACATTCTCCCCTGTTTACCCGCGAAGAGGTGACACTTCATTTTCCTTTCATTGGACTAGGGTCTGTACCGCCATCTCTTAAACTAGTATTACTTTAACAGCACTTGAGACATAAAGGTCATCTGGCTCCACCTTTTTCCATACTGAAGTAAGATTAAAATATCTATACTTACTTCTGAAATTATTATTTAAAGATTTAATTCAATGCCTGAATGAAAATTTAAGGCCTGAATTCTTGTTGCACTGACGGTCGGTCGCGAACGGTCGGTCGTGCACGGTCGGTCGCGCACGGTTTGTCGCCTACGAGTATACATAGTGTTCTTTATAGCACCATAATGCGACGCTGACGTCAGCGGCGACCAACAACTGTATTTTGTTCTCGCTGACGTCACGAGTTCACGACCGACCGTACGCGACAGACCGACAGCGTGACAAAAATTCTGGCCTAAGGGTTCAGACCTACTGATGCGATTCCGAAAATTTCTTCACTTCTTCTTAGCGTGTCAATCACAATTTAAATTGAGTCATCCCTAAATTTGACTATGTACGAGTTTTGCATTTCCAGTGGCATCCATCAGCTCTTATAATATGCAAGCAAACAGGACAGGCTGGATACGATATCAATCCACGCATCATTTGTGAAATAGGTAGCTACATTATCTTCGAGTGTCACGTTCCCTTGGAATAATTTTCGACCATAAGGAGTGGATGGTAGGCCCCCAGGATTGTGAAACCTTGCATCCCTTCTACTTACTTTACATAATGAATTCCCGACGGGCCATAAGTCTCCGAAATATCGTTAAGATTATGAACAGCAGCTCTGTAGCCCCGGATATCCGGTGCCGTCTCCGGAAAATCAATTTGATTGTTTTGAAATTCCGAACTCTTAATTTTCGAGATTTAATGCAGATTACGTTTTTGCTTGATGAGTACTTTTGAATTTGCTTTTAGATGATGGATTTGTTTGATGGAGAAGTTTGACTTTGAACGCTTCAAAAGTTTTTGTCATATTAATATTAAGGAAGATTGACTTGTCTCCATAGTAAAGTTAAAGCAGCCACTGTAACCTTCAGATCTATACAAATAAATAATTTTCGGTGGAAGTTTACATGGTAATGTACTCGTACATCATATTTTTTTTTTAGTTTTATCATTGTCTTATTTTAGAAGTTAAGGGGGACACACATTTTACCACTTTGGATGCGTGTCCATTATTTTCTAATACTCTGACTGACGGACTAAATAGTTTTGCAATTTATTGATGGTGGAACCTAGCCTATTCGCCTGTTATATTTAAGTTCCTGGTGGCCATCAACCAAGTACAAATCCAGACTCAGTGGTTGCTACTGAGAAATTCTTGATGGAAAAACCCAATAACACTTTGACCGACCCGGGAATCCAACCCAGGACCTCATCCTCAGCATTCGCGATTGGGACCATTACTGATTGGATTGGTCCAATCTACTAACGTCAGTAAATAGGAAAACAGTTTCTAGTAATATGAAAGTATTGGATATCGAAAAGTCCGTCCATAAAATGGTTCTTAAGTATGTACTACATATATTGAAAATCTTCGTTTTCCTTGCAGTCTATAACTCTCAGCAAGTAGCTAAGAAAGCGTTAATTCCGCATAAGACATACACACACATGTGACATCTACCAATCCGCACTGGGCCCGCGTGGTGGATTATAGCCCATTCCCTCCCATAGAGAGGAGGCCTGTCCCAGCAGTGGGAACATTAATAATTAATTAACATTAATTTTGTGTTCTTTCGTGTATGTGTTTTATGTATGAACGATAAAAAAATTATGTTTCAAATATGGACTCTATCGTCTGAAATAAATTTTATTATTATTATTTTATTATTAATAGGCTGATGAAAAAAAAAAACTTATGCACAAGCGTTTTGTTAAATAAAAACTTTTTTGCAAAAAATAAAACCGACTTCAAAAAGAAAAAGTGAAAAATAACTTTAGCTTCTGAAGTCGGTGACGTTTGTATGATTGATTTAATTTTTTTGTCACCGACTTCAGAAGCTAAAGTTATTTTTCACTTTTTCTTTTTGAAGTCGGTTTTATTTTTTGCAAAAAAGTTTTTATTTTTCACTTTTTAGTGGTTCACATGGAAAGTGCATACCGTTACAATTACAACAAGCCCAAACACGACTAGGATACATTGTCTCTTTATGGAGTTCCGTGACTCTTGGCTTCATCATCAGATCTGATGGTAGAATGGTTCTTATCAAACGCAAATGCTTCACTTGTTGTAGAAAATATAAAAATTGCTGTACGTTATCCTATAAAATTTGAAGAGTTCCCTCGATTTCGCCAAGATTCCATCATCAGATCCCGACTTGGCGACTATGGGACCAACTTGGAAGTATACCCTTTCAAATAAAAAAAGAATTTTTCAAATCGGTTCAGGCGTCTTCGAGTAATCGGGTAACATACATAAAAAAAAAAAAAAAAAAAAAAAAAAAAAAATACATACAGTCGAATAGAGAACCTCCTCCTTTTTGGAAGTCGGTTAAAAAATACACTGGGTAACTGGTAGATATACTAACTTTGAGAAATAACATGTCATAATCATTATTGAAAAACATGTCTATCGTTACAACAAGGAAGTTATACACGATTCGACACTGAACAATAAAACAAATGCACATCACCGAACACACATCCACGAACAGTTCAGAGCCGTTAGCCTAATGAACTGCAAAACGATGCACCCAATCTTGGCCAAGTTCCCGCCATGACAGCTAACTAGCCCAAAACGACCGTGACGACAACCGCGCTCCCGTCACAAAATGGCAAAAAAGTACTCTTCCCAATTCTTCTCCAGTAACAATAAAAACTGAAATGTAAAGACTATGTGCGGTGTTGAAATGTTGTTTTGTAATTCCTTTTGTCTTCGTTCTGAAGCCAGCTTTTAAAAATTGGCATGTATGTATGTGAAGAGCTTGTGGCCAAATAACGGCAGCTCTAGTCACTCTACAGGTTAAGCCGTGCTTGCCAAAGTCTGTCTATGGATGGGTGACTATGGTGTTCACTCCGACGCTAGTTAGGGTTTGGAGTGAAGCCACCGTATATCAGGGTGGTGTCTTTGTTCAGGGTTGTACAATAAAACACAGTTTCCAATATTACTGGGTTAGGCGTGCTGTCGCTAGGGCTGCTCGTACTAGACTGAGCGCGGCGCGTCGACTCGCGCGCCCTCCAACGCGCATCCCCCACCACAGCACGCATAACTCATTTATTAAACGTCACAGTGACCATCTTTACCTACGGAGTTTCCTCCGTGTTTCGGCGCGCGCGTTACGATAATATGGCAAGAAAGTAGGTGTCTGATGAGATGTCGAATAGTAGAGAAGTATGAAAGAAGAAGATATACTGCGCTGAGCCCAAATGGATTGAAATAATGACAAGAGAATGATGATGACGCATTCAGTAAAATTATTAAATTATTTACTTATCTTTTTAGGGTTCCGTAGCCAAATGGCAAAAAACGGAACCCTTATGGATTCGTCATTTCTGTCTGTCTGTCTGTCTGTCCGTCCGTATGTCACAGCCACTTTTTTCCAAAAGTATAAAAACACAAAATTAGAAAAACTGTTGAAACTTGGTAAGTAGATGTATTCTGTAAACCGCATTAAGATTTTCACAGAAAAATAGAAAAAAAAACAATAAATTTTGGGGGTTCCCAATACTTAGAACTGAATCTCAAAAAAACATTTTTCATCAAACCCATACGTCTGGGGTATCTATGGATAGGTCTTCAAAAATGATATTGAGGTTTGTAATGTATTTTTTTTCTACACTGAATAGTTTGCGCGAGACACTATTTTTTATTTTTGTAAATCTATGAATATTGACAAAGATAAAACGCATAAAAACTCGGGAGTGGGGGCTCGTGACGTCACGACGCACTAAAACTATAGCATGGCGGCGTGACGTATTGAGAATAATTGGTCACCCACCCTCAGACCAACCTAGGCAAGCACGGCTTGACCTAAAGTTTGACCCGAGTGGCTGTTTAGTCACGAGCTCCTCTTTGCTCCAATACCTGCCTAATAACCTCAAAAGACGTCCTTAAAAAACCAAGGCTTAAATTACAGCTAAGTAGGTACAGAAACATAATTATGTAACAATTTTTCACCTTCAAACGAAGATAACCACAAAATAAACCAAACCATTTCACCCATTCCGGCACACCATATCGATTCACGTTGAAATAAAACCCATGATATGTCTTAAAACCTCCACAGTCTCCCCTGGATGAATTCCTGCGATCCTTCAAAGGTTTCTGTAAGCCGACACTTCATTTTCTTCGGCCCTTTTATACGACATGTGTTGCCATGCTCAAATAATACCGGTACTTATGTTGCTACACGTAAGTACAGTCAGCTAAGAAAGTGGTCTTGGCAAATTGAAACAAAGAAACTCTATGGTAGATTGAGGTGATAATTTTCTTCATTAAGGGGACTACCGGAGCGGACTCTATTTGTGGTGGTTCAAACTTCGTTTGAAATATGTACTGTTGGAATAACGTTCTAATCAGCTTGCACTACAAAGTGGTTGTTACGTCAGTCACTGCGGGCCGAATAGTGCGAAATGAGTGGTTTCGATCGATTTACAAAAAATCTTTTGATTGGACTAAAAAATAAAACACTATGATGCTAATATGTTGCTTGTAGAATTATTTGCAAAAAAAAAAGAATGATCACATATATTTTAGTATGGTTTCTGCTCGTTAAAAGAATTTTTAGAGATAAGTTCACGAGTAAAATTACACACACACATTCATAACACTATAATACTCGCATATATCCTGAAGAATATCATATATTTTTCTGGTTTTGTTTATTGCAGTGACTCATATTCTTTCAGGCATTATAAAACTCGTATTTAGCTACTGTAGTCACCTTAAACATGAAATTCTTTATAATGTAATTGGTTATTCTGGGTTTCTGAAGATGAATTTCAGGAAGAGGTGGCACAGTGACTAGACGTGTACCTTGAGGTTTGGTTCAAGACGACGCCTGAAAAAGTAACTACATACTTGGCAGAGCTTAGGAAGACGGGTACGAAGCAGTATAGGGTAGCAACACCTAAAAAATAAATATCTTGATTTGTTCCAAGACAAGAGGCTCTTCTCTTGGAACAAATCAAGATATATTTTTTTTAAATGCTTCTTAGATGGAAGGTGACTTCGAGGGGCGGCCTCCTGGAAGCCATCTTCCATCTTAGAAGCATTTAGCACGGTAAGCAACATTATATCTACTGTATATAGGTTAAACTGTCTACAAATCAGTCCTAACAACTGGTCCTTTCAACTTTACAAGAAAACCTCAAAATTATTTATCAATTTAAATCTTGAGTGACGCTTTGTTTTGAGCGACTGTACCTGACGGTGGATATGAAAATTGCGAGAGATAACAGTACAGGTAGGGCAAGGAATTTATTCGACGAATGTGTTTAATGTTCAATGATATTGGATCATTTCCTGTAACGATTTTCGGAGGGTAACGTCGAATTTGAATGACGCAAGTACTCGTAGATGCTTATATATTTCCCATTAAGACCACCGTAGCTGCTTGCTATGTGGCAGTTTTATCATGTTTAGCGAACTAATTGCTTACCTAATTCTTCTTTTTCGTGCCTAAACTGGTGTCAGGGGTCTCTGACTTTGCTTTCCATGCCGAGAAATATCTCTCAAACCAACTGGTTTTCTCCCACTGATTTCCTTCATCGAAGCAAGTGATAATTGTACAATACGCATATGAATCCGAAAAATCATAGGTGCCTTGGGTGTGAACTCGAGAGCCTATGAATAGTCAGTCCGACGAAATCTATAAGTCGTTTATTTAATTACTTAGTAAATCAAGCTGTTTCTTCAGAACCTGCAATGAGTTGATAACCCTTTCGATATGACAATGCCTAACACAACATTGTTTCCTTTTGTTCATTTTTGTCTCAGATCAAATAAAAAAAGTAGATACCGCACTTAGAACAAGAAAGTGTCGCCATTTTTTCAACTATGTGTGAGTAAATGAAGTATTGCCACGTTTTGAAAAAAAAAATACCTTAAAATTGCGTAAAATAGGTAATATGCCAATGGGAAAATAAATGTCTCATAAATTACAATAACATTATAAATATGTAGGAGGTGTGTAGGATCACTTTATAAATGGTCTCAACAGATAGTCCCGAAAAAAAATTCAACAAGGTTATGAAAAGAGTGTTTAAGTATTAAAAATAAATAACATAAAACAAACAAAAACGGAATCATTTCGACTCTGTCGAATAGCAGCTACCCATTCATCTCTTATTAAAATATTTGCTGCCAACCTAAAACCAATAATATTTGATAGTAAAAAATAGAAGGTACTCGAGAATGTAGAAAGAAACGAGTAAAAAAAATAACTATTTACATAAAATGAAGTGATTATAAAATAAAACAATAATTATGTCCACTCTGTGCCTAATTATTTTGCTATGACTTTGCCTACAACTTACTTACCCACATTTTTGGGTATTACAAATACGAATTCCTGGCAACACTCTCTCGATACGTCATTTCGGGACATTGACGTTGTTTATGTGGAATAACCTCAAAACTGTGTTTGAATAATATAAAAAAAGATAGTCTTGTGAGTACTTACGTGTGAAACGATATTCCTTCGGACTTTTTGTTCACTTTCGAGTTGTTTTTACACCATTTCATAACACACGACGGCATTTTTAAGGCAAACTTACTGCACGACAACCCGTAGGATAATAACAAAAATGAGCATAGTTTTGGTGCATGTGTGTGCGTGAGTGCGTGTGTTTACTTGAATGAGCAGAGTTTTGTGGCTTCACTATTGGCAAAGGCCGTGCGGTATCTACTTTTTTTATTTGATCTGAGATTTTTGTTCTTATGTACTTCTTTTCTCTCTCTCTCTATTGATGTTACTCTTACTGCTAAAAGATCATATGGTGTTGACTAAATACTTTCTCTTTTATCTTCCCAAGCTATCGCGTATACACAAGTACCTACTAAAAATCTCTAGCCCACTTTTAAGAGCCGCATAAAAAGCCTTGTAAAAGGATTTTTATTACAATTTCGTGCCTATCATTTCTCTCAAGCGTTGGATCTTTGCCATCTTCGCACGACTTAACTTGCGTAGCAGGATCATTCCTTATTCCCTCAGATTTGGCAACGCAAGACTATCAAGGTGTTCACTCAACCGTTTTTATGTAAACAGAGTAAATATAATTAATCAACGTCAGCTCTTCAGCCCTCCATCTACATCCATGCGCAATTACCTCATTTTCGGTAAAACAAACACCCCGCAGAAAATTAAAGGAGATTAACGAAGAGGGCCGCGAATTGCTGTTAAATAATAATTAAATTCCGACTTGGTTATCAGCTATACAACTAAAGTGGAACGGAGGACAAATTTATCTTTGTAGGTGGCGAAAACCGGAACTACGTTTCGTATTAAATCTGACGTTTCGATGACTTGGAAATCAGAGCCGCCGTCAACTGCAAAATAAAGCTGGTTTGTAATGCTGTAATCAACGCTGAAAACTTTCCTTTTTGCTACCAACTTTCTGCTTTGTTATTAATTTTGCAGGAATTTTGTTTGCAAATGTAATTATTCGGTATTCTAAATGATGATTTGCGGTTTGGTGTTAAGTAAATTGTTTGCTGAAGCTGCGGTGAGATTGTTTCAGTTGTTTCGTGTTTTGTTTGCTGGCGCTATATGCTTTTGTATGCTCAAAGGATAGATTGAATTGAGTACTTAAATAGAAATTTGATGTTAACTAGTGAAGGACAGGGAGGTGAACCTTAAATTAATGCATGTTACTTTGACTTTTAATCTCTGATCCGCGCGCATACCGCGAACGTTTTCAATTATCATTACGTATTGATATTTTTACGTGTGTAATGTGTATAAAATGGTTGTAGGTAAAGATGCACGAACGTGAAAGATCTTGTAGGAGTATTGTGAATATCATCATCATCTTTCAGGCCCTTGTCTTTTTTAACCTCTGATCCGCACGCATACCGCGAACGTTTTCAATTATCATTACGTATTGATATTTTTACGTGTGTAATGTGTATAAAATGGTTGTAGGTAAAGATGCACGAACGTGAAAGATCTTGTAGGAGTATTGTGAATATCATCATCATCTTCCAGGCCCTTGTCTTTTTTAACCTCTGATCCGCGCGCATACCGCGAACGTTTTCAATCATCATTACGTAATGATATTTTTACGTGTGTAATGTGTATAAAATGGTTGTAGGTAAAGATGCACGAACGTGAAAGATCTTGTAGGAGTATTGTGAATATCATCATCATCTTCCAGGCCCTTGTCTTTTTTAACCTCTGATCCGCACGCATACCGCGAACGTTTTCAATCATCATTACGTAATGATATTTTTACGAGTGTAATGTGTATAAAATGGTTGTAGGCACGAACGTGAAAGATCTTGTAGGAGTATTGTGAACATCATCATCATCTTCCAGGCCCTTGTCTTATTCTATTTGGGGTCGGTACAGAATGTCTTCCATGCTTTTCTATTACTCGTCATCTAATCAGACACCTCCTTTATGCCATATCATCCTTTCTTGCAAAATATCTTTGCATGTTTACTAATACTACATGTAGGTATACCACTGAATAGATTATCTCTACCGTGTTAGAACATAAACCAGGCTTCACGCTTGCACTAATCACGTTGTACAATCTAGTGTAGCTACCGTGTATTGTCTCCTAATTCTGAGCCGGTGACGTGTTAGTGTGTAATCCTTGCACGTCGCTATCTATGCAGCGTGCCGGCGAGACGTGATAAGAGGTAGCGGAAGACGGGCTTATCACGCCGCTTGTAGGTCGCTCGATACTCGTAGCGTGACGAGAATTCGTAGTAATATGCTTGGGTTTCCGTTGTGCGATTGATATTGTTACTGTTTTAAGATGGATTCCGCTTAGGTTTGAAGTTTTTTTGGGTTCGTTAGGTTTCTTAAGATTTATTTTTAAATGAAAACTTCTTAAGGTGCGTTGAGCACTTTTTGAGTGAAAAATCGTGGAACTCGCGTGACCGTCACCTAACGATTCGTAGCACTCGTAGCCGATCCGCTATGGCGTAGCACAACATAGGCGTGCGCGGGGCACGACCCGTAGCAGATGTAGATTACTTAGTTATCACTTCTATTGGCAATCCCAAAAGACTGAAACGGCATGTTTATTTATTACCGCACGGCAGTTGATGTCAGATTGTGCTTCTTCTTCTTATGTCCATGTTCACCGAAAAGATAACAGTCTGATTATCCAAAAACATATGTCACTGTGACATGTTCCCATACAAAAATGTGTCTTAAACAGGTGTTTTTAGATAATCAGGCTGTCATCTTTTTGGTGAACATGACCCTTAGTGTGTTGATGACAATCAAAATTGAGTCGGCACAATACTTGGCGATAAGCTAGTCACTTTCAGTGTAAGCGTCCATCAGCTCCTGTGATGTGCAAACAACAGGACAGGCAGACCACGATATCAAGCGTCCCAACGTTTGTGGGGCAGCACCACATCATTTACACTCCATGGTAGGTTCATCTACTAATCTTCACCTGAACAGGTTTTCCTTGCATCGGTCAACCTGTACATGATCTGCGTCTGCTGTCCAGACGAGTTGCACGTCACGTACTGTATGTGAGATACGTAACATGTAGATCTGAATCAGCCTATCCGATAATAGTGGTAAGGGAATGTTAAAAAACTATCGTACGTTTTTAAAACACCTTTAGTATTCTCAAAGTAAAATGAAAAGTCAAAACATGGAAAAGAGCGTAAAAAATCTAGGAAAAGTCCATAACAAGAACTGTGTCAGTAATAACAACAGTGATAAAACAGTTACCTGTTCCTACAAACTGGCACAACTAACACTAAACTAGTGTGAATAGGCAGTAGTTAGCTTTAAAACTCTATTGTGTCGAGCTGAGTCACGCTTGCGGATATATCAGCTTGAATAAGTATCAGGTACTTACTTATTAAGCGCACATAAGTACATCCTGTGGACATAGTGCATCCGTAATCCATTCGCTGGGTTTGCCTAACTGTATTTTAGTCGCAGGTAATTAACTGAAAAATTTAACTGCAATGAATTCCGAATCCGGTGATTTCTTCAATTTTACCCCCGAAATTCCAGTATTTCTGCGTAAGAAGCAGTCGACACCTCATGTTATGCAGGTGTATCCCGCGACTAAATCGTCGACCAACGAGCTTTAGAATGGCCCTGGTTTCTTATTCGCTTTAACCTTGGCTACTCGGTCAAAGCCTTGCTCCATCGGCCTTCTCCGGGGAAAACAATGGATAGGGACCAGTAGCGAAGGGTCAATTTTGTACGAGGTAAGACTGAGTACATATTATTATCTTCAATGCGATTATATTATTTGTCTATGGAATACTGACTGTGCCATTTTTCAAAGGGAAGCCGGTGGGAATCGTGTTGTATGAAATCTTCGCCACTGTAAGGGACGTATAGATAGAACCGGCCAGTGTGGCATAAAAAGGGGAGGCCTAATACCCAGCAGTGGGTGATCCCTTGCTGATATGATGATGACCTCGTGTTATCGTGTTATAAATGCTGGGCAGTGATTGACCAATTGCTACTTCAATTCCTCAACTTAGAAACCAGGTTATGCTTCTACCTAGTACCTATACCATCAGTACCTAATTCAAATAACATTAACGACACTCTCACGTGGAAATAGCATATCCTATATTTTAACTGTAGTTTGTAACTTTTATCGACAACCATGCAATACTGAAAACATCCCCAGCAATTATATCAGAAGCCTATACAATACCGAACAGATATTTGAGCATTTTTCAGTACAATCGGGACATTCGTGGGACATTCGCGGAGCACAAGAGGGATTGCCAACCGAAGTACGAACAAAGGTAGAATTTTTATTAGAATCTCTTCCATTGTTCTCCCGTTACAAATATCTATAGTTGGTGCCAGTTAAGATGGAAATAGAGGTCATTCACACCTTCCTACCAAGATTTTAATCATTAAACGATAATGACACTTACTTCGACCAATAAGCGATACTTGCTTATATCGCTAGAGTATCGTAGTACCAGTCGGCTAGACATACAGGGGTTGAGAATCTTGTGTGGTTCCAATTCGAATTTATTAAACTAATACAATTAGTTTCTTAGCAAAAAAATAAATAATTTCGAATTTATAAATTTACGTGTGACGTAAAAAAATGCTTCAATGTGAAGGATTTTATCAACATGAATGGATGTAGACTTAGCGTCAGTTCACACCGAGACGCGACAGTACTGGAAGAGGACAGTGCTTTCGCGCTGCGCCGCGCAAGACGCATCGCAACATCGCTAGGCGCATCGTTAAAAGCAAAGAAATAATAGCACTCCGACCGAACGCAAGCGAACTATGACACGGAATGTTCAATCAAAATGGCGCCCACGTGGCGTGACCATAATGTGCTGCACACCTGACGCGTTGACCGCTTCCAAGTGAAAACGGCATAAGATCAGAATTATCATTTTTTGTGATGAGATAGTTATGTCATAAGAATATTTAGATACTTACTGACTTTATATTTTATTCAGTATTTTATTAAAGAATAATGCATAATTTTAAGGTATCAGTACATTTGCACGAATGGACACTTTTGCGACTGGATTTTAGCGCGACTTGATGGGCACTTAAGTTTACTCTGTGGAGTAAACATAATATCACGCCTGTTATTACTTGAAGGTGGATTTTCTTTGGGTTTTTCCGACGCGGGTGTCTTTTTATGGTTTCCGGGGACGTTGATCACGAAAATGAGTTCAAAATGAAAATCCAAGATGACGTCCAGGTTTTTTTCGTTTTTACGTCATGGGTGTCGTTTTCATAGTTTTCAGGGTCGCTGATAACGAAAATGAGGTCAAAATGAAAATCCAAGATGGCGCCGTGGAAATTTTTCGATTTTTCCGCCATTTCATGGTTTTCGGGGTTGCTGAACACGAAAATGAGGTTGATTATGTTAAAGTATATCAGATTTAACCAAAGGCAAGGTAAATCATTGAATCTATTTTCATATTCGTCATGCAAAAGTGGCTTTGAATGACCTAATTGAAATAAACAATTATTGACCTCATTTTCGTGTTCAGCGACCCCGAAAACCATGAATGACGGAAAAATCGAATGTTTTCCACGGCGCCATCTTGGATTTTCATTTTGACCTCATTTTCGTTATCAGCGACCCTGAAAACTATGAAAACTACACCCATGACGTAAAAACGAAAAAAACCTGGACGCCATCTTGGATTTTCATTTTGAACTCATTTTCGTGATCAACGTCCCCGGAAACCATAAAAAAGACACCCGTGTCGGAAAAACCCAAAGAAAATCCACCTTCAAGTAATAACAGGCGTGATGTTGTGTTTACTCCACAGAGTAAACTTAAGTGGCCATTAAGGTGCGCAAAAGTGCAGTCACGCAAGTGTCCATTCGCGTAAGGTCCTTTTCGCGCTAAAGTCCATGCGCGCATAATAATATGTCTTTTCGCGTAAGTGGGTGCGCGTAAGAAGTGTCCTTCGCGCAAATGTCTGTAGCGCGATAGTCCCAGATCCTAATTTTAAGATAATTTATTTACTTTTTTAAATGGAAGTAACTCACTAACTCATTAAGTTAGAATAGTGTCAAAAAGGAAAATACAATATGTAAAACAATTAATTTCGTAGGGTACGTTTGCTCGATTTCTTATTTTTTTGGGTTGTGCACTTTGTTGTGTATGTTCATCACCATGTGTCATTTTGGATGTATTATGAGACTCAAGCGATATCAGATTTGCGACAGGTTTGTACGGGTGGAGGGACAGTATCGCTAATATTTCGACATCGGGATGAAAGTCGGAGCAATGACCTCTATTTCCATCTTAACTGGCACCAACTATAGTAATGAGCCCTGATTTTTCTTTTTAATGAGCCGTAGAAGCTGGGGGAATACAAAGGGTTGATAAAGTAGGTCTCATTTATTAGTGAGCGTTGATTGGTGGATATCTCGCAATGTCCTTGATGTGGGTACGTGTAGTATATATTTCTGTACCTACCTTATTGTGTTTTTTGGTCAGATATAGTGTGTGTCATAAGGTGGGTGTGCTGTGTCTGTTTGTTTTTATTTTTATTAATGGTGTCTTTATGGTTTTATTACTACTAAGAGAGTTTCTTATCTCACATTATTGAGTGTAAAAAAAAACAGGCGCATTACTTTGTGTAATTTATTTCATCACCACTGCTCTCAAAACGGTGAAGGAAATCATCGTGAGGAAACCGGCATGTCCTAGAACCAAAAATTCGAAGACATGTGACATCTACCAACCCGCACTTAGTCCGCGTGGTGGATTATAGCCCATACCCCAGACGTGGAGTGTGGACCGTTGTACTATACAAATAGGAAATAAAAGTATGGAAATTTGACATTTTTGTCGATGGGAAATCCCAGTAGACCCACTGCTTGTAATTTTGTAATTGTGTGTTTAAGCCGAGGAAATGTTGGTCACCGAAATAATTATGTGTTCCAGTAAAGTAGATTACATAATGACTGCTGAGTAGGTAGCTCATTAAGTAATTAAGTTCAACCGTTAATTATATAGTAACTTACACGCTATACGTCATCGTCCTAATTCGGGAAATGGGAAATTTATTGGTGTCAGTTGTACTAATACAGTTTGTTTATCAATTTGACCTCAAAAAACTAAACAGTATGTAGGGAACGTGGCTAAATAATAAAACCCGTAAGGGTTCTTCTTCTAGATTTAGTAACTTGCCGACGGTCTGTTCGTGGCTGACCATCCATTATTAACTGTGTCCCGGCTGCCATTCAATCTTTGAGTATTCCAAAATTCTGCTGACGGCTAAGACGCTGGTTTCAGCTGCATCTGGTTAGACTGTGAGCCGGCTCCAACGTTGTTGAGAGAAACCGAGGTACACAGATAATTTATATCCTGGATTAACACATAGGATGAACAATTACTGAACTCCATGCGGGCGTAGCCGAGGGCATAGCTAGTAATGCATATTGGGACAAGAACAATATTATTGCATTGACGTAATAACTATGTATTTATGATTCATAAGGTGAGTAAAACCTCTTTTCACTCCTCTTTTTATTTTTTTTTACTTTATTTTTTCACAAGGCTGTTTATACTACGTGTTGCGTGTTCCCTAAGACGATGTTCTTTATTTGAATTACGAAAATTTAGCAGTGTTTTGTCTTTTGTTTGGTTTGACGTTTAGAAGAAATATTATAAGACTCTAGGCATGATCTCTAGGTAAAGGCTGGTTATAGCTTATATTTGGAAATGGAATGCAATGCAAGTCTGGTTTTAGACTGGCATAAGCGTCCGTATTTGACTAGATTAGCCTATTGCTAATGGGTTTTAAAATATTTAAAATACAGTCCGGTAACATTCCTTTGTGTACTTACGTGTCTTTAATTTTATGATCCTAAATGAGGTGATTAGTTGCGACATGACAATGTTTGAGTTGCTTACCTGTTTGAACTCTTTGATTTATTTAGGTAAGTACTTGCGAACGTCACGCGGTTTCAGCCGCGTAAAAAATAATAATAATAATTTTATTTGTTGGAATATTAAATACTTAAAAAAAAAATAATACCTAATTAAAAAAAAAATTATAATAATATTATTAAATAATTAATATTAATTCCCGTTCCCGCGGGATGGAATAAAATATAGCCTATGTTACTCGCTGATATTGTAGCTGTCCATTGACACCACGGACAGATATTTCAGTACTTTTAACTGTCAAACTGACTGATGCCTCGTTAGTCTAGTGCTCGCAAGTGCGACTAATTAGCATAAGCATCTGGGTTCGATTAACGAGCCGGGCAAAGTGCTATGGGTTTTCCATTCAGGATTTTATCTGCTACAGCCACGGAGTCTGGATTTGCGCCCAGTTGAGGGCAATAGGCTCGCCCCCTACTGTTACATGGGACTTAAAGATAACTGGTCAAATGTGAGTGTACACTTCTGCCTAACCCTTTGGGAATTACAAGCTTGATGTTTTCTTATGTTATGTATCCGTCAAAGTCAATGATCCGAAATTCAGTAGGCACGCCCGGTTTGACTGCACCATACGTTACTTGTTTATTTATTTATCAGAACATTAGTAAATAAAATACTTGGTTACATAGGAGTACATATCAACGTAGTAAGAAAGTTCCGCTTATTTATTAAAGAGAGTGTGTCCAGGGCCCAGATTTTGCGAAAGGGTAACTTGAATTCATGAATAGGAAAAGACTGAAGCTGAATATTTGAAGCTGACTTAGTCCTTTTTTTACGGATGGGAAATCATCAAATAACTTCTCCCACTCTGGGCTGAGCGGGAGGGAGTGTCAGACTTTTACTGACTAAAACCCATCCATGTTCCTTCCTCGCCCTTATGTTCCGGAGCCGCGGTATCTCTTTCGAACAGTCCCGCAGCCTTGGCAGGCAGCTGACTTAGCCTTCCATTTTCTTCAACTAGTACCGTAGGAGAATAACAATCCCGCTGGATCTGTGGAACTGTTCGATAGAAATACCGCAGCCCTGGTACACAAAGGGCTAAGAATAACGTTTTTCTATTCACTCTCTTTTGGGCCGTCTCCACGAGCGAGAGAATCGCGGGATATTTTCGTATAGAAAGAAATACGTTGAATCGCCTCGATTCGCTCGCTTATAGAGGCCTCTAAGAGGTACTTCAAAGATTGCTTAATAATTCTTCCACTGCTTAAATTTCAAGTGACACTATCTAAGATGTTACTTAAACTTACGGGCACAACAGAAACACATAAAACATTCCACTATAGAAAATAGCGCTTTAAAGCGACAAATTACATTACACAGCGAAACAATGGCATAAGGCCAGGTCATACGAACAAGTAAGAAGGCTCTAATAACTTGTGTGTACATATATGAAGAGGGTAGACAAGAGGATTGGCTCGGTACTAATAGTTCTTTCAGAGCCGGGACAATGGTGGACGTGGGTGGAGGGTCTATGAGGAGGGAACGAGAGGAAAACGATATGTTTAAGCGTGTGTGGGCTTTTTAGATGTGCGTTGTGGGTGTGTTAGGATTGTAGGATGTAAATTAGTAGTTTAGTTAGACAATTAAACTTTATACTACCGGCTAAATCTATGGTCTATCGTAATGATGTAGATTTTATCATTTACATTATTTTACATTAACCAACTGCACTGTGATCTGCTAACTGATAGATCTGATAACTGAACGGAATATGAGTAGTTCACTACTCATATTCCGTATTAAAATCTGTTTCCAATTGATGTAGAATAATAGAAATAAACAAAATAAATAATTATTTATCATGTGTGTTGCTTTGCTAGTGTTAAGCATTCAAAAGTTGATTTCAGATTGAATATTTGAAGGGTCAGTAGGGGAAAAAACTGAACTTTATAAAAAAAATATATAAGTAAGTAAAATAACTAGCTGATGGCCAAAGCTTCGCCCGCTTGACAATTATATATTAAAACCGTCGTCGAGAACCACTCTATCCATTGGTGAAAACACCATAAAAATGCGAACAGACAGTCAGACGCGGCGCGGCGGAGGACTTTGTTTTTTTATAATACGAGTATGTAAGGAATCTATTTCGTAGGTACTACTTATCCGTTTATTTCAGTTCAATTCGTCTTCCATCACCTCATTTCCACTACTTTCCATCGAGAATATTCCGAATTAAGACCTCAAATCTCGGCAGCCGTAATACCCCACGTCTCAGTATCATCTAGGCAGTAACAGACGTGCGAGGTGATTAAAGTAATTGCCTGCTCATTGCTCACTTAGCGAGTACTTAGCATAGGTCGGTGACCCCGACACGTGGTCTGACATACCTGTGGTCTGTCATTGTGGGCTTTTAATGGATCAGGGTGGGAGGTAAAAGAGGTTTTAGGGTTTTGTTGTGGGAAGGATGTGGGTTACAGCTAAAGCGGTCGTTTTGAGCTCACAGAGTCACATAGAAGTTTAGGCGATCGGATGGCGTTGGTGACCGGTGACGAAGGATTGGTGATCAGTATAAAGTTGTCGAGTTTATATGCAAGACTGACCTATTGCCGCACCGTAAAAGTCATCATACTCTTGCTATTGTAGCGAATGTGCACGCCAGTATTAAACCTAGTGCTTGTCTTGGTTGGTCTGTGGATGGTTGACCACCCTAACATATCGAGTTTCCTCCGTGCCTTCGGAAAGCACGTTAAGCTGTTGGTCCCGGCCATTCATTTGTTCATCTTTGAGCAGTCGTTACAGGTAGTCAGTGGCCCAAAAACTCTGACACCAGGTGGTATCGTATTACCCAGTGTTACCTGGGTTGTGAACGTCAGATAGGCAGTCGCTCCATGTAAAATAGCGGTATCAGCTGCATCCGGTTAGACTGGAAGCCGACCCCAACATAGTTGGTACAAGGCTAGGCAGATGATGATATGCACGCCAGTATTAATTTGACAGTGCAGCAATAGTCTGTCTTAAAACAGGCTTGTCCCAAGTCCACGCTCAGCCTTAAAGCTGGGGAAAAAGCAAGATAAATAATTAAAAAACAAAATAAATATTGCTGGACATTACACACAGCACCATCTAGTGCCACACTAAGCAAGGCTTGGGTCGTGGTCACCAGACAGTTGAAATACTACATGTATAGTTTTTGTTTGCAAATACATACTTATTATACATATAAACATCCATGACTCGGAAACAAATGTCCATGCTCATCACACAAACATTTGCTCCTACCGGGATTCGAACCCGGAACCCTAAGAACGTAAGGCAGCCTCACTACGGCTGCGCCATTCGGATCGTCAAGATAGCGAGATACTGTATCTATAAAGGGTGTCCAAAATTTCTTAACGAAGCCGAAAGGCGCCAGTTGTTCTCACAGTCAATGGCATCATTTTTAGGGTTCCGTAGCCAAATGGCAAAAAACGGAACCCTTATAGTTTCGCCATGTCTGTCTGTCTGTCTGTCTGTCTGTCTGTCTGTCTGTCCGCGGATAATCTCAGTGACCGTTAGCACCAGAAAGCTGAAATTTGGTACCAATATGTATATCAATCATGCCGACAAAGTGCAAAAATAAAAATTTAAAAAAACATTTTTATTAGGGTACCTCCCCCAGACGTAAAGTGGGGAGCGATTTTTTTTTTAATTTTGACCCTGACGTGTGATATATTGTTGGATAGGTATTTAAAAATGAATAGGGGTTTTCTAAAATCATTTTTTGATAATATTAATATTTTAGGAAATAATCGCTCCGAAAGTCAAAAACAATGTGTCCCCCCCCCCTCTAACTTTTGAACCATAAGTTTAAAAAATATGAAAAAAATCACAGAAGTAGACCTTTATATGAACTTTCTAGGAAAATTATTTTCAACTTGATGAGTTGAATAGTTTTTGAGTTATATAGCACTTTTTCAAAAAAACGCAAATGATAACTTTGTTTTTCATACAAATACTATGAAAAACAAAGTTATTTTTGCTGACGAAAAATGTTGGTATTTTTAATGGTCTGGGAAGCTACGGAACCCTACAGTGAGCGTGGCCCGACACGCTCTTGGCCGGTTTTTTTGTTCTACACCATACGCCTTCTAGTTATGGACTTATTGGGGGTCAAAGTTCCATCTTTTTGACAAGTTGAAAAAAAAATACTTAAGTATATGTTTTTATTGAAAGTTTTTTAATCACCTCCACTACCCTCGTACTATTCAATTATTCCATCAACACAATGTTTTGAGTGCGTTAAATTGAGTTCTTCCACAAAAAATATTTTTTTATCCCAAAAAAAAGTAATAATTTTTGTGTAAAGTTTGATGTACTAACAGAATGCTTGGTTGACTTCGAGATGAGGTTGTGTACACCCTGTATGTAGACGTACGTGTAGACTTTGACTGATTGATGATTACAACTTTTTTACTTCTGTCTGTGGATCTTCTCTTTCTTTCTTTTTTCCTGAATCTTAATTCTTTTGGTGATATTATAATGGTAACTATTACCTACATACTTTGCAACAACAAACTCCGCTACCTACATGAGTCTAAATCCATTTTACCAATGATTTAATAATACGCATTGAAAGAAATATAGCACCCATGGAATCTATTATACTGGGGGGAAATACTCTGTAATTTAAATCCCGACATCTGGCGTTAATTGCTATAAACATATAATCGTATACAGCGCAAAACATTCGCACTTTACATAGAAGGCTTCATTTTACCCCTAATTCCAAAACATGCTTCCATGATTCACAAATCGGATTTCGCCGTACGTTAGGCGGTATCGAATGTCGCAATATTAATTAATGTACGCAAACCTTGTTATCCACTCATTTATATTCAAATTGAAACGGGAAGCGCACACCATTTGATTAAATTTTAATCAATATATGATACGTTGAATAATGTACAGTCACGTACACAAATATTAATATACAGTAACACCAATATTATGCAACACTTTTAATAGTTATTGAAAGTTCGTGTTGTTAAGAACATAGTATTTTGGAACCTAAATGATGAGACAGGTTCTGTCTCGAAGTAAGTTGAAATTGGTACTGCAACTTTGCAAGAGAAAATAGTTTTGAATTTTTGTCAACAACAGAGTGATGTTTGTCAACTTAGTTTGTGTCACAACAGAGTGATCTACCGTGACTCACTATAAATCACTAAGAACTAGGTAATTGTAAGCCCTGGCTTAAGGCCCCCAGGCCTTAAAGTAACTTTTGACCACTACAGGAGACAAAGAAAGAGGGTAGACAGATTTGTCTGCTCGTAACAATTTTATTTTCCATCCACCCGCAGTCTCCAGTCAACCCGCGATCATGGCGCTTGCAACAGCGTCGAAATATCGGGAGCTCAAAATAATACCTAATCACGGAAGATATCCCGTAAGTGACAATTTAGGATAGTCCTGGTAAGCAGTCTAGCAACCGAAGCGAGTTGCATCTGCAAGTGGTCCTAACTAAAAAAAAACGAATATCCAGGTGACCTCAAAAAAGTAACAGCAGAATCAGCAAATCCATTTAGGTGAATAATTACGAATACACGCACACAGGAATTTCAGAAGTTAATACAATAATGCACGTGGGTTCTGAATATAACAAATTTTCATACTGTTTACGTTCAAGGGATGAACTAAGGCATTGTTTAACGGAAAATAGGCTTATTTCCGTTCATGGCTTAATTCGATTTTGGCAAAGTTCCAAATACGATATAATTTAACTAATTTTGAACTCTCTGATGGAAGTTAGTTTCAGAATTTAAGCTTTAACAGAAAATTAGATTTCATTTTAAAGTTAAATAGAACTTAATATTAAGGCGTTTCCGCCTTCACATCCCAGTACTGACTGGGTAGGCGGTTGCCCCATGTAAAATATTGGTATTCAGCTGCATTCGGCTAGATTGAAAAAAAAAGTATAATTACCCAACGTCATTGTAATTACCCGTGTATAATTCATCATCATCTGCCTAAATCAAGACGCTCAAGTTTCGGTATACAAAGATACAAATAAACATGCTCTGAAACCTCATTTTCTGTATTGTAGATAGACAGAAGATAGCATAGATACTTTGTATTATGTACGAGTATCTACAGTTCTAAAGCATATAAGTTACAGTCATAAAAACGCACCTCGTCGGTACGTCCAATTGCATCAAGGAATAAAATAATTTCGCCTGACTAACAAACCATTGTTAAAAGTAAAACTGTGTTCCATATTTAAAAAAAAAATCCGTGCACCATAGACAGTTGTACTCATTTCTGCGTAAACCCGTAAACCGCTGAGCATGTCGGACGTGGGCGCGCTACAATAAAATAAACTAAATATTTTCAGTCGCGATAACAACCGCCATTGTTGCTGCTGCTCGCCCGTAAATCTGGACTAAGGTGGTGTAACGAGTGCTATTGTCGAACAACTGTAGCATGCCTCCATTGTCGCAGCGTTATTTTACACTGACTGTAGTTTTAGCTAGGTTTTTTGCTGGATATTAAACTCAAATTTTGGTCTCTAAACTTTTTCTACAACAAATATTTAGTAACTTGGGGAATAGAAGTTTCACTAGGCGGTTCATCAAATTTATTTGGGGTCGGCGTAGTAGGTATGTGTTCTCTTCCATACTTCCCTATTACTCGTCATGCTTGCTGTCAGTGCGACCTCCTTTCTTTACTACGCGGGTACAACCAAGAATCAGCACGACTGGTCACAATCTCGAGCACTTGTGTGCAGCAATTCCGAAACAACAGTTTCGATCACAATTAGAAGGATTTTGAAGTAAATTCGTATTTGTAATGGATTGAAATATGTTTGAAAAATCGTCTGCTCGAATAATAAGCCACTGAATAATGTAGAGATCAATACAATAGAGATCGTGAAAATATGATTGTGTTACACAGCTACCTCGCAGGTCGCGGTACTGGTCGTTTACTGCCAAATTCATAAGTCATCAAATAAAAAAGAACACACCAAAATATTGTAACAATCTAAATATTAGGTACATCGACTTTAAAATCAGATTACTTGTCGCTACAGCGCTGCTGCTAATCCATTTTAGTCCCTGCCTCCCAGTGTCGGGAGTATTTATGCCCTGATTTAATTAATGCCTGTTTGGAGACACCGTCGCTTGTCGTCTCATGGCCAAATTAAATTAAGAAACAAAATATCTTGTGAATCTTATACACATAGGAAAGATTATACAATAAGGGACAGTTTTTACTCAATTACGAACTTCTATACATAAACACTATATCATATTTAGATTAAGGCGCTACCCCAAGCGAAATTAGCAACTCTATTTGTGGTGATTCAAACGAAGTTTGAATACAAACACACAACAACAATTGAAATTTGAACCGAACGGGTATTTTTGCTGCGGCCATTACAAAAAATAATAAAATTTAATTAAACATTTAATTAACCGCAGTGTCTCAAGACGAAAGTCGTGTGTGTGTTGCCAGTGATTACATACGGGACCGAAACGTGGTCGCTCACAATGGGACTTATCAAAAGGCTTAAAGTCACCCAAAGGGCAATGGAGAGGGCTATACTCGGAGTTTCCTTGCGTGATCGAATCAGAAAGGGAGACATTCGGCAAGAGTACCAAGGTCACTTAAGTGGCAGTGGGTAGGGCACATTGTTCGCAGAACGCATGGCCGATGGGGCCGAAAAGTTCTGGAGTGGCGACCGCGAACTGGAAGACGATGCGTTGGAAGACCTCCCACTAGGTGGACCGATGACCTGGTGAAGGTTGTGGGAATCCAGTGGATGCGAGTCGCACGGGACCGGTCAATGTGGCGACACTTGGGGGAGGCCTATGTCCAGCAGTGGACGTCTTTTGGCTGAAATGATGATGACGATGATGAAAAATTTAAGAGGGCTCCCTACTACGATGGTACAGAACTCTCCATTCGCGAGTCTAACTCGCATTTGGCATTTTTTTTTGGGTATTTGAAATTAGAACTTCATTGGACGCCAATAGCTAGTAGCAAAGCACATAAAAGTTTTCCGAAAAGTTACGACGTAGACTTGTTAAGATAAAGTCAATAATCATTATCAAAAACTAGCCCAAATATTCTACTTACGTAAATAAGTTTGTCGTAAGCTAATGGAGCCGTGCATTCACGGGTAGTGTATTTTCCCGATAAGCCGAGGCCTGCGCGGCCAGTTCCCAGTTCAGCCCATTGCGTTGGCCACGCGGCTTCCAACCACGGCACAACGGAACAGGCTATTTAGACCAGCTATTAAGATCTAGACTAGCCAAACAAATAGAAATTACTGCGAAAAGGAATGGTGGAATGTGGTGTGAGTTTTTTTATTAGTTGAAGTTGGTTTAAGATTCATAAAAGTTAAACTTGGTGGTCATGAATTCTGAGTTACGTATGACTCACGCCTTTTATTCCTGAAGGGTTACACAGAAGTGTACTTAATATAATAGCAAACCTACATGGCGCTGTGTGTAATGTCCAGCGACAAAAAAGAAAAAAAAAATACCGGGCAGAAAACCAGATTCCGTTTGAAGACTGAGAAGTCCTTGGTGGAAGAACTCAGTGACACTTAACTTATATTGTCACTTATGGGATATCAGTGACACTTTGTCAAACCTGAAAGTGAACTCAGGATTACGAGGTAGGCAAGTAGCCAGCGCCTACCTGCAATGCACGTGCTTGTGTACAGCGGTGGAGATCAACTGTACATATCTGTATAGAGATGTGTGTGTGTATCTGGGTAGGGGGTAGAGTATAGACTGAAAACTATATTTTTAGAGTTCCGTAGTCACCTAGGAACCCTTATAGTTTCGCCATGTCTGTCTGTCCGTCTGTCCGTCCTCGCTTAATCTCTGTGACCGTTAGCACTAGAAAGCTGAAATTTGGTACCAATATGTGTATCAATCACGCCGACAAAGTGGTAAAATAAAAATTGGAAAAAAATGTTTTATTAGGGGGGGCTCCTATATGTAAAGTGGGAAGTGATTTTTTTTTAATTTCAACCCTAACGTGTACTATATATTATTAGAAAGGTATTTAAAAATGAATTTACTAGAATCATTTTTTGATAATGTCAATATTTTCGGAAATAATCGCTCCAAAAGTAAAAAAAATGTGTGTCCCCCCCCCCCTCTAACTTTTGAACTTAGAAAATATGAAAAAAATCTGAAAAGTAGAACTTTATAAAGACTTTCTAGGAAAAATATTTTGAACTTGGACGGAAACAAGTTTTTGTACAAAAAAGACAAAAAGTTGTACAAAATAATCTCTGGACTAAGTTTGTAGTAAGTATAATCGTATATGCAAGCATTTTTTTGTAACTTCGTTTGCATATTTTATTATCCTGAACGTATCTTTTTTCAAACAAAAAAAGAATGATTCAAATCGGATTGGATTGAACACTTATTGTGACGGACGGGAAACTACGGAACCCTACACTGAGCGTGGCCCGACACGCTCTTGGCCGGTTTTTTTAAAACGAATTAAGTACAGTCACGAGCACCAATATGAATACACTTTCCTTAATATGAAAGCTATTTTCGCGAGAAATAACGATTGTAACTAGGAGATATAGGATCTTTTTCATAAAAATATAAGTTTAATACTGTGTACGTAAAAATGAAATTTTAATCAGAACATTAGGAGAAAAACCACTCTTAAATACTCTTAAGTGTTAACATATTGGTGCTCGTGACTGTACATCCATGTAAAATTGTCAAGTTTAGGGACTAAACTCGAAACTATTTAATAAGCTCTGACTGGAGAAGCTAATTTATTTGGATGCGTAAAAAGGATTTTCCTAAAAACGATTAAGACTAAAAGGCAACTACCACTACTACTTTTACAGTTTATTTACCGTGTTAAAAGTATTTCGCCACAATTTAAATGAAGAGAAACTAAATTACATTTCGGACGTAGCAATTGAATAATGTTGATCTCGATACAGCAACCAGCATCAATTTGTTTAGCAACAAGAGGCACATAATTTCGATTTAACTCAATCAACTGTGCTCCTAACTAGAAATAGCCCGTCTTTGTTTGTTAATGTAATTCGCGCCCATCCAATGCCGATTTGTAATGATTTTAATGCACGAATGATGCCCTTACAACTGTTTCATGTCAAGCATAACCTGAGCTGTGGCGAAATCTGGAACTATTTTCTGTGGTGCGTATGACATTTCTCTGACATTTGCCGTACCAAGAAGCTCCACTATGAAATGTCAAATTATGCTGGTAACCCTGGCACATGCGATGTATTGTTCACGCCCCCTCAGGGCTCGGCTATTGTACTCAAGTGTATTATAATTGCTGGTTATTTATTGTGGCGCGCCGGGAGACAATTCTGCTACATAAAATTCGCTTCAACTTAAATAAATTAAGCTCTTGTTAAAATGAGAAATTGTTTTCAGTACCATTCGGAATATTTTATTATTACGTCATTCCAGAGCTGAGTTAATCATAATTATTTTATGTTTATTTAAGAGAGACGCCACTTTTCTGCTTGTTTCATAATTTTCACTGGTCAATTATTTTACCACGACAGTTAAATGCTCTTCCATTTCAAAGGCATTTTTATCTTCAGAATTATTTCCATCACCCATGATATCATTATAATGGGTACATCGTGTAGGTACCCGTCACATAAACACCTTTATTTTCCTTCACGTCTTTTCACCACGAGAAAACTTTTGGCAGCATTCTCAATTTTTTGAATACGTTGGAAGCCTGCCAGATTTCGCCGTTTATTTCGCGCGCTCCGTCCAATACACACAAGCCGTCCATCAATTAGTTACAAATAGTTTCTGTATTATGGGTACAACATACATATGCGAAGCCCCTAGTAATCCAGCGTCAAATTCAATCGGGTAACAAAGTTTAGCCGACGGTTAATCCGACACGCTTTGTCACCAACATCGCCATATGGCGTCTTACAATTTTTTTGTCACCATGCGACACAATGGCAGATTTAGATGTATTTGATGACGTTTGAGATTTCACGGGGGCCGCTAAATATCAATACAATTGGTGTGAAATTACAACAAAAAATAATGAGCGTTTTAATCGATGAATTGTAAAGCTGCATTGTGTGAATTGTATCAATAGTTTTCGTTATTACAGTTTACTTGTTGAGAAATCGGGTGTGAAATTACGGTTGGTAAACGGTTTCTCTGTATAATTGTAAAATGGTTTTAATAAAAGAGGATTTATTGGTTTCATTCATTTAGTCGTTAAAGTTAGACTAAATACTGTCGGAGATAATGTTAATCTTATTATGCACGAGACTGCTGTGATGTATAGCAGTTTTTCAATAGAATTTCCACCGTAACCATATTTTTAATATGATTTAGCTGTTCGTATAAGCTTTTCTTAGAAACACGACAGGCATTAGAGGTGATTCAAATTCAGCTTTTGTTGTGCAAATCTCCGCCAGGGGGCGCCTGCTACGGCTGTTGATTACGGAAACTGAACAGAATTTCAGATTATTTGGAAGAATGGCGGGAAACGCAAGAAGGGTGTTCGAATTTAGAATTATAAAGGTGGCGGGTGAGTGAGGTTCATTGTTACGGAAAGAGAAAATCGAAGTGTAATGAATATTGTTATCATACAATTAATATTTTCTAGCTGCATTTGGACAATAACTTAAGAACTAGAAGAAAAACAAAACGATTTTTTATCTTGTTTTCACAGCCATTCCAAAGATCTTCCTTTGAATCTTCTATCCTCTGAAGTAGATAGGTAAGTTTTATTCAGTTAATTGAACTTTAGGGTTATTCATTAATATAATATAAATTCTAATAATCCATCAAATTAAAATCCAAACAAATGTAAGTAATAAAAAAACTAAAAAATCACCAGCCATTATTTGAAACTATTCCACTATTTGAATTTGAATGCAGAATACTTCGCGATGACGCATGAAGTGGCAAGCTGGTTTGATGCAAATATCGCGAGACAGCCGGACGGCGTTCATCACCGTGTTTTATGGCGAGTATGGCAACCCTACGTGTCTGTTTACAATCCATAGATCTGCTCGATAGCTAGCACCTTGTGTTGGATGGATGATTATATGAGCCAATATTGTTGTTACATTTTACAGAAATGATGTGTTTAGGATGTATGGTTTGCATGTGGAAGACTATGTGCAATAATGTGCATACATCATAGACTTGTGGCTTGGTAAAAAACCCTAACATACTAATTTTAAGTTACTACGTTTACAATCATATATCTGGTCATACACTCAAACTTATTGTCAATAAGCATTACGCACCAAATAGTTGTAGACTTACAGTACTTAATCTCGAAAAATCTATACATATAATAAAATCGTTGAGACCAAAAAATCTGTACATTGAAGATTAAAAAAAAAAAATCGCCCAGGGTGACTTAAAATAAGTAACTGAACATATTAAAACAATTTTTAAAATTTTTGTTTGTTTGTTTGTTTGTTTGTTTGTTTGTTTGTTTGAACGCGCATCACGTAAAAACTGCTGGACGGATTTTGATGAAAACTTCACTAATCTATTTAAATAAACTCAGAATAACATTTAGGCTATAGAAATTATGGAAAATTTTGGAAAAAGGGGGTGAAAAGGGGGGGTAAAGTTTGTATGAAAAAAATTTTTTAGATTGTTCTAGAATCATGAAACTCAGAGTAAATACTTATTATTAAAAATAAAGAAATACCTTTTTCAGCATTTTTAAAAAATTTCATCCAGAGACGTAAAAAAGAGGGTTTTGTGTTTAAAATTAATAAACTTCATACACCTATAGAACAAAATCCAATGAAGTATAAACCTTTAAAAGTTGCTGTAAATACTGCAAATCTAATACAGGTAAATATAATTTCTCAATTTTCTTGAAATTTGATTTTTGAAGTGAATACGCCCAAAATAGCGGAACTCAAGAAAATCGGCTTTCCTCGGTATAAGTAGTTGGTAATACAGGGTGGAAACGGTAAACGGGGCAGTAAGGGGAACTGCAGCTACACGAAAAAGGTCTTAGAAACAATCCATAATTTTTTCGCTAAGTGTTGATGCCCATTCACAGATTTAATTAAAAAATAAAGTGCAGTTAGCAAGAAAATTGCCATTTTACATAAAACAATTTTTTTGATGCCAATAATGATAAACCTTAACCGTTGCAGCTACATGAAAATGGTCTTAGAAAACCATCCGTAATTTTTCGTGAAATTTTGATCCCCATTCACAGATTAAAAAAGTACAGTTAGCAAGAAAATTGCTATTTTACACAAAACATTTTTTGATGCCAATCGATCCTGTTTCTAATACTCAACGGTTAAGGAAGCTCCCCTTTCCGCCCGGTTAATCATTTCCACCCTGTATTTACAAATAAAATAATACTACGAAGAAAATGTAGACTATACGAATGTACACCAGACATACAACCCGAAAAGTTACAAATACAAACGAGTTCAAATCCTACTATCTACAAATAATAAAAATGCTTTGTCCTGAAGGACTGTGATGGATCAACGCACAGCCTTTACCGCAGATTGTAGAAACCTGAAGCTTTGAGGGTGTATTTTTTGTATAATAATTTCAGAAAATCATTTCTTATCGTATGCCTATGATACGATAAGAAAGGATTTTCTGAAATTATACCCCTAAGGGGGTGAAAAGGTGGGGGGCAAAGTTTGTATGGGAAAATGTGATTCCTTGGTCCAATCTACTTCAAATTTTGCTATCAACAATATTAACAGTGATGGACGCGTTTCGTATTGCACGTAAATTGATTTCAATGCATATCTTAGGAGATACACCGTTTTAAATAACTCCGCAGCAAAATAATGATCATGTACCGGGCGCGCATTTTCATTATGCGGAAGGATGTGTATGATGTGCTCTTTGAAAATTGTATTATAGGTGCTTACGACCCAATCTCTGTAACCCTCTCTGTAATGGACGACGAGCCCTTGACAAAAATGTAATTTTAGTTTAAGTAGTTTTTATGTAAACAATGGGGACCTATATGTCTGTCCACCCCCAAACTATTATATACTAAAAGCCTTAAGCATTGCACCATGGCTCGAAATGTTGCATCAGCCATTCGTGAGAGGGGATACGGTCAGGTTTGAACCTGTCCGACGTGGAATATTCCATAATAAAGAGTATCATTGCATCAGCAATTGGGAAAGTCCATTTTTACGGGCTGTGGTTGGATAAAGTTCCCTCAAGGACGCTCAGGTGCTCCCACGACTTGCAATGACGTGATTATTTATGTAAGGGGGACCGATTAAATTGGTGAGAATCGAGTCAAATAGTAGTAAATAGAAACATGTAACTAAGTCATTCCATCAGATAATCAGGGAGAAGTCTTCAAGAAGTCAAGGAAGAGCTCCATATCAGACAGATTGTCATGAGAAGTTAAAGTAGAATCATAGTTCTAGTGAGTCCCACGCCCCAGTGTTAAATTCCTTATGTACAGTCTTATGTAAAGTCTTGTGCCCCGCTATGTAAACCTATAACTATATAATAAAAAGTGTTAAAAGTAATCGCGTTTAATTCATTAGACGTATAGAGGAACCACCCCACCTAGTTTGGCCATATAAGCCGGGTAAGCAGCTGAGTCCCAGCGTTGGGATCATATGGGTTGGGTCAGCAGCCGAGTCCCAGCAACTGGTCTACGAGAACCGGGGTGCGAAGAACAATAATAATACAGTCCACAAAAAGTATTTGGCCTCCCTACGAGCCGAATACGTAACATTTTTGGTCCTTGCGATCCGGATAAGCAGAAGTGCCGGTATAATACATAGCGCGTAAATAAGTGATATAAGCGGGCACATAAACTGTAAGTACTGAACAAAATTAACTTTATATATGTCGTGAGTGAATAAAGTGCCGCGATAGGAAAAGTGATATTCTGTGTACCAAAAATCGCGATTATAGCGCGCGTTAAAAAAGGGGTAAGCAGAATAGTGGGACTCTTATGAAAATTAAAAAGTAAATTGACTCGATTCGCGCCGTGAATAAAATACTAACGGATGTATTATCGTTATAAAACGTAATAAATGACCACGTTGTGAATACATAGTTACGCGTCATATATAAGCGCGCGTTATAGAACATAGTGCGCGCCGCATGGAACATTATTGTCGCCGTAACTATATAGTGCCGTCAGGTACATAGGGCCGTCGTAAGCACATAGTGCCGTAAGGTACATAGTGCCGTAAGTACATAGTGCCGTAACAAGTACATAAGTGCCGTCGCGGTAAATAAATGTCCAGTCGTGATATAATAACAGTATTGAAGTGCGAGTAAGTGAAACGTCGTAGTGGACGAATCTGGAGAAGTCCAAAACCAGGTTAGGTTAGTTTGGATTGTCGCGCTCCTTGCTCCCCGTTTAAAGTCAACCTGCAGCGTACCAAAGAACGATGGTGGTCACCCGAAGCCAGGGTGATGCTGCAGAAGCTGAGGACCAGAGGCGGGCCCTGCAGAAGAGGGCAGACGAGCATAGAGAGGCAGTTCTACGCCAGGAAGCGGAACGGATTCGAAGAGAGAGACTACGGAGAATTTCAATGGACCCGCCCTTGTCACCGGCAGTAACAGGTGAGCAAAATATTATAGCTGCACGACTGATTACCGCGCCCCTTACGACAGCAGACACGACCTTAGCAGGACCATCGTCAGGACTTCTCCTGAGCGAGGAGCACGAGCAAAGGACGAGGTCGCCCACCAGATCGGTGAGGTCACATAGGTCACAGAGGTCACAGAGGTCAACCAACAGTATTTCAACGCGCTTAAGACTGGCGGAATTGGAGGCTGCAGAAAAGCTGGCAGCCATCCAGAAGAAGTCTCTCGACCTGGACGCAGACCTGGTCAAGAGAAGATTAGCCGCCGAAGTATCTGTTCTGCAAGATGAGCAGGACAGCCTGCGGGATGAGCCCCTCATCACCCAGGAGGAAGGCCACCACAGTAGAGTGGACGAATGGCTTCAAACGAACCCCCTCAGATCACGGGGGGAGGGGGACCAAGGACCCCCCCGGGAGGACCCAAGACATATTAAATTCGAATTGCCACGGGAGAGGTCACCGACGCCAACGAAGCACGGGAACAGCATCGACAACCTGGCAGCGACCTTAGAAAGGATGGCAAGGCCCCGATTACGGCATACGGATTTACCGGTGTTCTCCGGTGGTGTGAACGAGTGGTTGCCGTTTAAGGCGGCCGTGAACGACACCACCAACATGTACAACATATCGCCAGCTGAGAACATACAGCGATTGAGGAGCTGTCTCAAGGGAGAGGCAAGAGAGGCGGTGTCCGCCCTCCTACATACTGCCACCAATCCAGAAGTCATCATGAAGACACTCGAACAATGTTTCGGACGACCGGAAGTACTCATCGACCGCGCCATCGAGGAGCTGAAGAAGATGACGAAGCCCACGGCATCAGCCGCCGACTTAAATAACTTCGCCATCAAAGTACAAAACACCGTAAACGTAATTAAATCGGTCGACCGAAGGAGATACTTGTATAACCCGTTATTAACTCGTGAAGTGCTAGAAAAGTTAAGCCCCCATATAAGGTCAAGATGGTGCGACTTTGCCTGTGACAACGACGACACAACGGAGCCGGAGATAGTAATGCTGTCCCATTTCCTGATGCGGGAAGCGGATAGGGCGTTGCGATACTCGTACGCCCCTCCCACCAGCGCCGCAACCGCCAGCCAGAAAAGGGAAACCAGACAACCGGTGACAGCAAAGAAGAAGGCCAGCCCCGTCTACACAGCCGTCGACAGCCAGGAGGAAAAAGGTCGGTGTCTTAACTGTAAACAAGATCACGTGCTAACAAAGTGTCCCAAATATAAGGAAATGAGTGTCAAGAAGCGGTGGGAGTATATCAAGGCCAACGGCATATGCTTTAGATGTGCCGAGAGGAAACACTGGCGATATAGGTGTAAGGCGAAGCCGTGCGGCGTAGGCCAATGCCGCCGGCCTCATCACGCCTCCCTCCACGAGGAGAAGGAAGGCGCCAAGGAAGAAGCGACGACCGCGAAGGCTACCGCAGAGCCCAGCAAGGAAGAAGCGGTACTGTCGGTAGCGACCAAGCTCGCCGCCGACCAGAAGAAGGTACTGCTGAAGATGTGCCCCATCATAGTCACCGGGTCACGGGGGGAGGTTATGACGTATGCGTTGTTCGATGAAGGAGCAACCGTCACCCTCATTGATGAAGACCTGGCGACCAGAGTAGGAGCTGAAGGGACTTCACGCCCGCTACGTCTATGCGGCGTGAACATGTCTTCGAAGGAGCAGGACAGCAAAGCGGTAAGGGTGCAGGTCAGAAGCATCCGGAAAG
This sequence comes from Xestia ashworthii, assembly GCA_950022955.1. Classification (NCBI taxonomy): domain Eukaryota; kingdom Metazoa; phylum Arthropoda; class Insecta; order Lepidoptera; family Noctuidae; genus Xestia; species Xestia ashworthii. Next base: position 7,760,096 of record OX465550.1, read on the forward strand.
ACGGTCAGTCGCACGAGCTTCGAGCAAGGACCATCAAGGACTTGAGGCTCCACCAACAATCCATCCCAGAAACCCTGCTGGAATACAAGCACCTGCGAGACCTGCCAAGAGAGGAAGTATGTTACGAGCAAGCTCGTCCAGGACTCTTGGTAGGCACAGACCATTGGGAGTGCATAGTGACCAGGGAACTGCGAGTCGGTGGCTCAGATCAGCCAGCCGCATCACGAACGAAGCTGGGATGGGTGGTGCACGGAACAGCACCACGAAGCGTCATCACGCAAGAAGAAGACGTGCTGCACGTCATCGAGACCGGGAGAGGAGACGAGCAACTACACGATCTAGTCGAAGCACACTTCAGGATTGAAGCCTTGGGCGTCGCCAAGAAACCCCGCGTGAACGAAGCGGACCAGAGGGCGGCGACCATCGTAAAGAGGACGATCAAGAAGATCGACGAAGGCTACGAGGTGGGGCTGCCGTGGCGGACCGATCATGTGGTCATGCCCTCAAGCTACGGAGCAGCGCTGAGACGACTCAAGAAGATCGAAGAGAAGATGGATGCGTCACCGGACTTTGCCGTGCAGTACACCACGCAGGTCAAGAACCTACTAGACAAAGGATACGCAGTACCATGCGACGGAACCGAGAAGGAGAGTAACGTCTGCTGGTATCTGCCTCACTTCGCCGTGCAGAATCCGAACAAACCTGGGAAGCAGCGACTAGTCTTTGACGCGGCGGCGACGAGCTACGGAAAATGTCTCAACGACGAGCTGCTGGAAGGTCCAGATCTACTGCAGTCCCTGCCGGGAATAGTATTCCGGTTCCGAGAGCGGGCAGTGGCAGTCACCGCGGACATACAGGAGATGTTCCTGCGGGTGAGGATAAGACAGGAGGACCAACCGGCTCAGCAATTCCTGTGGAGAGAACAAGACAGGACGTCAGCCCCGCGCCACTACAAGATGAGAAGCATGATCTTCGGAGCAGCCAGTTCCCCATACATGGCTCATTACGTCCGAGATTACAACGCGGAGCTTCATGGCAGAGACTATCCCAGGGCCTTGGAGGCCATAACCAAGAACCACTACATGGACGACCTGGTGGCAAGTTACAGCGATCCAGAGGAGGCGTGGAAGGCAGTCGAAGAGACAAGAAAGGTACATGCAACCGCCGGCTTCACACTGCGAGGTTGGAGCTCCAGCGAGGCGACGGTTCTGCGCGATGTACCCCAGACGCTACACACCACCGCCCCAACGCAGTTAGGAGGGGAGCAGCCTGAGAGCAAGATACTCGGGCTGTACTGGAACGCGGAACGAGACGAACTCGGATTTAACACATCCATGAACCGAGTGCCGTCCGAAGTAAGAGACCGAACCCGTGCGCCCACCAAAAGGGAGGCACTTAGCGCAGTAATGTCCATCTACGACCCGCTGGGGCTATTGAGTCACTTCACAGTGCGAGCGAAGATAGTACTCCAGAGCCTGTGGCGCCTACAAACAACGTGGGACACGCCTATTCCGGAGGAAGAGAACGAGCTCTTCGCGGCCTGGCTAGGTCAGCTAGAGGAAGTAAGCAGACTGCGGCTACCCAGATGCTACCTCAGAAAGAAAACACAGCGCATCGAACTACATGTGCTGTGCGACGCAAGCGAACAAGCGTACGCGACTGTAGCATACTGGAGGGCGACGTACGAAGATGGAAGCACAGATGTCGTGCTGGTCGCGGCCAAGGCAAAAGTAGCACCGCGGCGAGCCCAGACAATACCACGTCTGGAGCTGCAGGCAGCGATGATAGGAGCCCGACTCGCCGAAACCATCAAGAAAGAACACCGCATCGAGATCGACAGTACGACCTACTGGTCGGACTCCTCTACGGTGATCCACTGGATCCATCACGACATGAAGAGATACACGCCGTTCGTCGCGCACAGACTCGGGGAAATCGCCGAGCTCACCAGCAAGGAGGAATGGCGCTGGGTGCCGACGGAGCACAACGTGGCGGATGACGCCACTCGACTCACCGACGCGCCGATCTGCGCGACCGACCGCTGGTTCCGCGGGCCGAGTTTCCTCCGCCTGCCGGAAGGGGACTGGCCCGGGACGCCGGCGTCGGAAGACACCGAAGAGGAGGTCCTGCACATTGTGCCGGGCCCTGAACGAGACAGCTGGCTGCCTGATCCCGCCCGCTTCTCAAAGTATGAGACGCTGGTGCGCGCTGCCGCGCGCGTGCTCGCATTTATTGATGCGTGCCGCCGCGTCTCGCCTCGACTGGAGCATCGGCACATAGAACGCGCCGAGAAGGAGCTCCTGCTGAAAGCCCAGCAGGACAGCTTCACCGAAGAGATGGAGAGAATCCGGTCTGCACGCCCCGTCCCCAGGACGAGTCGGCTGTACAGACTGGACCCCGTAATCGAAGACGGCCTATTGCGCGTGCGAGGACGAATTGAAGCCTCTAACGTGCCCGTGGAGGCCAAGCGACCCATCATTTTGGATGGTCGCCACCGAATAAGTAGGTTAATTGTGATGCGCGAGCATTGCGCCGCTGGGCATGCCAACAGGGAACGAGTTACAAACGACCTACGGCAGCGCTATTGGATCATCCACTTGCGACCCACGGTGCGAGCCATTGAAAAGGCCTGCACGTACTGCCGGAGGCTGCGAGCAACGCCACAGCCGCCGGCCACGGGAGACCTGCCTCGCGCCCGCCTGGACCCCTTCCACCGCCCGTTCACCAACTGTGGTGTGGACTATTTCGGGCCTATGATGGTGAAGGTGGGCCGGCGTCGAGAGAAGCGATGGGGTGCATTATTTACGTGCCTCACCTCCCGCGCCGTGCATCTCGAGCTCGTCGCATCATTGTCAACAGACTCAGCAATAATGGCGCTGAGAAGGATGGCTGCGCGCCGCGGTTGGCCGCGGCTTATGTATTCCGATAACGGAACTAATTTCAGAGGAGCTGATCAAGAACTGCGAGCGGCTTATGAAGAGTGGGCACCGGCACTGCAGGAAGAAGGACTACTGCACAGGATGGAGTGGCGGTTCATCCCTCCTGGCGCACCCAATCAGGGAGGTGCGTGGGAGCGGCTGGTGCGCTCCGTGAAGACTGCCCTCGCTGCGACTTTGCGCGAAAGGGCGCCTGCCGAAGAAGTATTACTAACTCTACTTACAGAAGCGGAATTCGCCATCAACGCACGCCCCTTGACTCATGTCAGCGTGAGCTCCACTGATCCGGAGGCCCTCACCCCCAACCATTTCCTGTTGGGGTCCTCTATGGGTCTACCCTCGACTGGGCCTTGTGACGAGGCCGATCGACGTGCTTGGCGGGCCAGCCAGGCCCTAGCCGATCACTTTTGGCGACGCTGGCTGCGGGAGTACCTCCCTACGCTGGTACCCCGCGGCGAGCCGCAGAGCAAACGCCAACCACCGGAGGTCGGTGACGTCGTCATCATCGCCGACAGCACACTGCCACGGAACGTGTGGCCGATGGGAGTCGTCGAGAACATCTACCCGGGACCTGACGGCGGCATCAGAGTAGTCGACGTGCGAACGAGGACCGGCGTCTTCAAGCGTCCGGTTAGCAAGCTCGTCGTGCTGCAAAAGGAAGAGAAGGCTGCGCAGGCTACGCCGGGGGGAGAGATGTAATGGACGACGAGCCCTTGACAAAAATGTAATTTTAGTTTAAGTAGTTTTTATGTAAACAATGGGGACCTATATGTCTGTCCACCCCCAAACTATTATATACTAAAAGCCTTAAGCATTGCACCATGGCTCGAAATGTTGCATCAGCCATTCGTGAGAGGGGATACGGTCAGGTTTGAACCTGTCCGACGTGGAATATTCCATAATAAAGAGTATCATTGCATCAGCAATTGGGAAAGTCCATTTTTACGGGCTGTGGTTGGATAAAGTTCCCTCAAGGACGCTCAGGTGCTCCCACGACTTGCAATGACGTGATTATTTATGTAAGGGGGACCGATTAAATTGGTGAGAATCGAGTCAAATAGTAGTAAATAGAAACATGTAACTAAGTCATTCCATCAGATAATCAGGGAGAAGTCTTCAAGAAGTCAAGGAAGAGCTCCATATCAGACAGATTGTCATGAGAAGTTAAAGTAGAATCATAGTTCTAGTGAGTCCCACGCCCCAGTGTTAAATTCCTTATGTACAGTCTTATGTAAAGTCTTGTGCCCCGCTATGTAAACCTATAACTATATAATAAAAAGTGTTAAAAGTAATCGCGTTTAATTCATTAGACGTATAGAGGAACCACCCCACCTAGTTTGGCCATATAAGCCGGGTAAGCAGCTGAGTCCCAGCGTTGGGATCATATGGGTTGGGTCAGCAGCCGAGTCCCAGCAACTGGTCTACGAGAACCGGGGTGCGAAGAACAATAATAATACAGTCCACAAAAAGTATTTGGCCTCCCTACGAGCCGAATACGTAACACTCTCTTTCTCTTATGTGACGCAGACGAAGTTGCGCGGGTCAGCTAGTATGAAATAAAAATTACAGGAACAGATTAAAAACGCTTTTTAATTTGACAGTAATAAAATGCTTGATGGTGAGAAAGCCGGAAAATGAAAGATTTTTAGACTTCCACAAGAAACCAAAAATATGTAACTACTCTATACACAGTTCCAAATTAAGTATTTAATCAATCAAATCAAATAATTTCCCGAAAATAAATTCAAATAAATCAACGAACTCGACCAAGCAAGACCTTAAAATAATAAACTTTCCGCCATCCTCATAAGAATAATGTGTCCCGTACCCACAGGAACGCCATCACTCATCTGCAGATCTTTTCTAATTTCACGATTTATGCTCTGGTACTGAAGACACGGGTGCCTTCTGGTGGTGGGTTGGGTATAAATCACATTTGTGTGGCACCCCTGAACCCTGAACCTCACGCGATCCTTACCCCAAAGAGGAGAGGATTTTAATTGTGAATTTGGGGGATAGATAATGTAGTAGATAAATTAAGTAAGAATATATGGACTTATGAGCGTTCTCTTGTGAAAAATATTTTTTTCAATATACTTAGGTATCATAGGTATGTATAATATTTATTGAGTCGCCCCATGTAAAATACTGGTATTCAGCTGTATCCGGTTGGACTGGAAGCCGACCCCAACATAGTTGGGAAAAGTCTATGCAGACAATGATGATAATTATAATATTTATTGAGGAAAATAATTGGTAAGAACTGATTTTTCATAGCTAGTCATCATCAGCTCACGGCTGTTCATTCCTCGACATAATCCTCTTAGCTACTTAGGAAATAATTGCATGAGAATGAGGAATCGTTTATTCGTGTTTCTTACGTAGTTGAAGCGTTTAATAAAATTGCAATTTTCTTAGAAAAGGCACTATTTTATACATTATCATCTACTTAATTAACCTTTTCATTTATGTTGGGGTCGGCTTTCTGTCTAACTGGATACTGGTGAATTCTGCTAACCTGCACACCTTACTTGACTTACTTGCTTGTTAGTGGTTTTCTATTGTATGCATCGCAATTATAATAGGCTTGTGTCCTAAAAAAATCTAATTAGTCCGTCAGTTAGATTATAAAAAAATATTTGACCCGTATTTTTTCTTTTGTTACATAAATCAAAATTGACGAAGATACGACGCTTTTAAAATTCGCAATACGTCACGCCGTGCTATAGTTTTTAGTGCGTTGTGACGTCACGAGCCCCCACTCCCGAGTTTTGATGCGTTTTATCTTTGTCAGTACTGAGTGATTTCCAAAAACAAAAAATACGTGTCCATTATTTTCCAATACTCTAACTGACGGACTAATTAGTTTTGCAATTTATTGATGGTGGAAACTAGCCTATTCCAAGTCATAAAACCAACCACACGAAGTAAATATTAGACATGCACACACGATACTATTTGCATGCATCCATTCATCATAAAACCAACCCCTGTTCAGTTCATGATCCTTAAAAATGAGTATATTTTTCACCCTAAACGATTGCTATGAAGTTGACTGAATGCACGCTATATCTCGAATATTACTAGTAATATGTCAGCGAATTTGCGTGGCCAACCCGTCTTCCGAGAAGAAGAGATTATATTAAAGATTCGACGATTTGTATGTAGTACCCTTTGGAATATTTGAATGAATTTCGAATCTATTGTTATTGTCTAGGGTACCTTTTTTAATGTTATCTTGGACTGGATCTTGTACTAGAGATTTTCCATATACAATACTACTTTATGAGCTACTTACTTTCACTTTTTTACATTTCAGACACCTGGTTTGTTAGAGAATCAGAAGACGCAGTTTCAGCTTATCAGAAACAAGTAACGTCTATCTAATTTCAAGTGAACACAAATTGTAAAATGGTAAGTGAAAAAACTGCATAATTAAGTACACTGCTCTGTAGTAATTACTTACCACCACAGCATAGCAGCTTTAATGTCCTTTATAGCTGCTATTTTTGACTTACGTGGTGTTAGAACTTTAACTATGATGCAGCTAGATAAGTTTGCTTTGAAGAATATACTTAAACTCTGAGTTTAAATTTTGCCTTGAATCGCATTTAGTGAGACGATGTTTGAAGTCTCCTGTCCGGGATATTACCCTAACATTCAATTATGTAAGTCCTATTGAAAATAACGCCTCAATTTACCGCCCGACAAATCTTTATAAGTGTTTTATGTGTAGTTTCGGGTGGGAACAAATTCTGATCATAGCCATCCATCAGACCCTTCTCTGTTTAGCATACGTATAGCATCGCTCAGCACCATCCGCATACTCCCACACACTCGCCTGCAAATGGGCCATTATAGGAGTACTTATTGCTATTGCTAAGGGAAATATTTTATGCATACTTTAGCTGAAAAAGCTTCTAATGTGGCTGTGGAGTATTATTTTGATATTATTTTAGTTTAAGTACGTTTTCTAGTACGTAAAAAAACATCTTGAGAATGTCATGTTCTGAAAAAAAAAGTATCTTGGACTCAATTTCAATTATTAATAATAATTTAATTAATATAAAATTTCAAATAACTTTTTAGAGTTCAACGGTTAACTTGACCGCCCACGTCAACATGGCCGATTTGGTATTAAATTTGCTTAGCAATATTAATTTCCCTTATTAATACCACGTTAATATTACTTTCACTTATTATATATAAAATAAATAAACCTGTAAATGGCCACTGATGATAAATAAATGCTACATTAAAGGTATCACCATGTTTCACACATGCGTTTCCATCATATCTGTGGTATCGACACACCTACTAGACCCATCTTTAGTAACTTCGGTTTACCTTATAAACTGCATGAGCAAAATTGTCATAATTATCAATATGAACCTGTCTGTCATCCCCAAATGGTGAGGCAGGGGTTTAGGTAGGAACCTGCGCGGCCAGTGGACGGTGAGCTATGGGCTAGCTCGCCGTCCGTTCCTCTTATGACGACAGGCCGTGTCGACGCCGGCGCGTTTGTGTTCCAAGTGCGCAAGAGCCGAAGCCTGCCGGGGCTGCGTGACTGTTCGAAAGGGATACCATGGCCCCGGAACATAAAGGGCGAGGAAGGAACATGGATTTAGTCAGTAAAAGTCTGACACTCCCTCCCGTTCCGCCCAGAGTGGGAGAAGTTATTTGATGATTTCCCATCCGAAAGGTAGTGTAGGTACCTATTAGTACACCCACATTTCGCCATGTTTAAATCCCATGTGATATGGGGGAGTCTATTGCTATCATCCGTGCACCGATCCAGACTCTGTGGCTACTATACTGAAAATTTCCTAACCATTTCGGAACCCAAGACCCCAAGTCGCGATTGCGACCGCTAGACCAACGAGGCAGTCAAAACTATCACATACCTACTTAAAACGAAGACATCAGAGGTCCTGTAGACATAAACTCGTAGCCCCTAGGGGCATAGCTCTCGTACGCGCATGATTTACGTCCGAAGCGTGCAGCACGCGCCGTCAGCAACTCTCGTCTACACTGCGAGATGTGCTGCATCCCTAATTGTTTTAATATCGGTTGTCTTGAAGAAAGATTGCTGTTTGGAGAATTACTTTTGATTGGGGTGTCTTTAGAAAGGTTTATGGTGAATGGCGTTATTCTTGAAGAGGTTTTCTTCGAGATCAAGATTGGAGGCTTGGAGCTCAGCGTTGTGCTTAGGATGATGTAATGTAACATGACATCAGGACTGTAATTCAAAAATGGGTAGGCAGAAGTGTAGCTAGGTGTTTATTTATTAATTATTGAACGCCTAAAATTCGCCAGTTATGTTTAAGTCCCATGTCCATGGGCGAGACTTATTCTGCTCCTTGACTGCTACTGTAATAACACTAGGCCAAACTCAGGATTCGATTCCCAGGACACAGGACCATAGAAGTCGCGCTTTCGGCCACTCAACAACAAGGCAGTCACAGTGAAGTTTATCTTGAAAAGTTGTTGTTTAAAACCAGGTTTGGAGCTCAACGTTTTGCTGATCTATCACACACACTACTACACTACTGCACTATTCACTACTGTATATGCTTGACACATTCACTAGTATTATTTCCACTATCTATCGTAACTTGATGCTTCCGTTGATTGATTCGCGCAAAACAGGAAATGGGAAATCGATCTGTCACGATTTAACGCACTGCACTACACTATTATGTTTTGATATTATCTGTATTATCGGCTTAAAAATTCTTGCATATTGCATAGAACATTTAGAAAAACTTCTCAATTTTTTTGTTCTATACCTTATCTAGGAACCGTCTAGTTCCGGAGATATTTGGGGGACAAAGTTCCAACATTTTCACAAATTTTCTTTTCAAGTTTTTGAAGTTGTAACTTTCACCTCCAACTTCTATTCAAGCACATTGTTTTGAGTGCGCTACATGGAGTCCTATTGTAAAATGTCGGTAAAAAAAGTCGTTTCCCAGCAATAATTTTTGCCTAGAGTTATTTAGTTTATTGTACATAATGATTGGTTGAAGTCTTCGTGAAGGGATCGTTTACACCCTGTATAAAACTTGATGACAGTAAAAGTAAATAAATTAGGTAGTCCCCTAATATGAACGTGGCAGTGAATCTACGGCATGAAGCTTCTTAATTTCGTTATTTATCGCTTTACGGAGAGACGCAAAAATGTCCGGCGGGCGACCCCCTAAATCATACGCAGTCCTTTTAATTGAGAAAAATAATAATACCTCACACTAAATTGGTTTGGAATGACTTAAGAATTTTCCCTGGTCTGAATATTAAATGTTTTTAAAGAAAAATCTTCCATTAATTCAGAAGTGGACGTAAATAAGAGAAGTGCTGTAAATTCTCACGCCAGCCATTTTATAAAAGTTGAGTAAAGTAGGGCAGTCTGCTGGAATTTATGCGAATAATCAAGGTAATGTTATGATGAAGTTTAGTTCAGTTTTATGTGTGCAGGAAAAATGTATTTACCTTAGGTACTGAATTTTCCATAATGGAACATTGAACAATTGAACAAACCATAATTTATAGAACCAGGAACTTTTTTTTCAGATATTCGATTAGTAGGTAACTATGGCTTGAATTGTACTCTAGTCGAGGTTAAGTATATGTACTAATCTTAAGACTTGAAACATCGAGAAGCATTGCATATCACTGCAACTAAAACATACAAGAAACGAAGACGAAGCACAATATAAAAAAGAAACAGTAAGCAAAAACCAAAACAAGAAATCCATTAACCAAACAAAACATTTTCCATCAGCTCCAAACATAGCAACATTAATATTCTGTCAATATTCTTTACAAAAGCCAGATAAGAACACTAAAACAATCGCCAGTTATCACTCCGTACAGAATAAACGCGGACAAGATTTACAAGTCGTTAGTCATAAGAGATATGGTTACTTACTCGACGCTGGCGCATACCATATCTTGGTTAATTTATCATCTACGGCAAGAAATTGATATATGTACCCAGCTCGCTTGCCGTCAGATCGTCTACATACATTCTGGACTTGTTACACGAACATAACCTTGAGGAACTCGACGAAACAACAAAGGATAATCAACTGTAGAAGAGTGAAAGTAGAATTGAGTTTCGATTGGAAGGTTTCGAGGATTGGATAGTCCAAGAGCCCCGTGTGGTGCCAAAGCCCAACGGGTGGTAAACTTCTTATTTGCATACGTGTTTGTTTTATAATAACAAATCAAAAATGGTCGTACGCTTATTAGTGAGCGGATGTCTGCCATGTTTATTTTATTTGAACAAGCTCTTTTTGATTTCTATGGGAATGTTTATGGGTAGTTTGATGTTTATCGTGGAGTCAAACGCAGCGTGATGCGCGGTGCAAGAGTTTTTTTACTTTGGGAAAGTTTGAAATAAAGTTATTGAAATTTGTCAATAATTATGAATATTTTGTCATCCATGACTTTCACTTTTGGCCAGAACTCTATAGCAGGGCCACAGTTTTTTCAAAAATATTATGAATTGGTTTTGATAAATATGAGAACCTTTTGAAGGTTTAAAGAAATTGTCTAAATTCAAACATGCATCAAAGCATTTAGTGTATAGTCTAAATTCTACACAACAACCAGTGTTCCTGAAACTGGATTTACTACAAGGTGATTGGTTTCACGTGGGCAATTGTTTAAGGGAGTGTATATACATAAATATGAAGAACTTTTATTATGAGGCTAAAACTATGAAATAATAAAAAAATGAAACTGCCTACATGTTTTCGAGTTGTGTGACCAATAATTTATAAGCTGATATAATTTCCGCGTTTTAATGTTGGCCCCACAGTAAAAGCTGTTCATTTTCATGAGTACTAAACGCCCTTACAGTTTAACCAACGCTTAAAAAATCACCCAGTATCGTATCAACGAGGCGAACAATCATAACTCTTTCAGTAAAAGAGGAAAGAATCCCATCCCTCCTATAAAACATAGGCACGCACCTACTGACGTGGCACGCGCGTGCACCCAGGAACCTGGGCCTCCGTAAAGAGAGCGTTTATTACTATGAGTCGGCAACCGGTGTTATTTATGTGGGAGTCGTGAATTCATCCGGGCTGTGTTCTCATTGTAGCACAACGGGAAGGAATACGCATAAAAGGACTTTATGGAAAAATATTAAGGCTTGGTGCCCTGGTGGGTAGAAAGTGTGTATGGTACCTACCTGGACTGATATATGAGGGAGTGTATTTAAAGAAAGATAGATTAGGACTGGGAAGACAACCAACTAAGTGGACAGACGATCACATTAAAGTGGCCCGAAGAGAGATTTGGAAGAGACCTACAGTCAGCATTGGGTAGCCAAAGATTGAAGAAAGAGGGACAGTGGCTTCTAAAGTTTTTATCGTTTTATAATAATTCTATCCAGTCTTTTGCATCCGTCATCTGGGTACGCTAAGGACCAAAATACTTAAAATGATAATTTCTTTGCCCAGTACTCATTACATAAGTAAAGTTGTAAAGTTTCTCATGCTTTTTTCTATGAAACAGGCTTCATATCACTAGAAAACTTGCTTTAACGAGGTAAAAACACCACATCTATTTAAGGAGGAAAGAGTAAGAAAAAAACCGGCCAAGAGCGTGTCGGGCCACGCTCACTGTAGGGTTCCGTAGCTTCCCAGACCATTCAATTCAATTCAATTCAATTCATTTATTCTCTCTTCACAATATTGGTTCTTAAAGATAAACAATGTTTTTTATAAGGTTATATTCCACCATTGGAAGAGACTGGTGCCTGAAGTAGGCTTTCGAAGAAGCCTGTGTTACAGGTCACCAGCCCCCCCCCCACAGCAAAACAATATCGTAATAGATTTAAAGACGATCATAGTGAAACATCATTCATGGTACCAAAAAGAGCACAAAGAGACAATCAGTATAAAAAGGTTAAAAAAATCCCTCCGGCAAGCCGCAGGAGGAGGTAGATTTCGAAGAAGGTGCTGGAGCGTCCGACTATTGAAAATTTGTATAAAGAGTTGTACTTATGTGTACAATCTACAAAAAAAAATATGATTTCAAACAGAAAGTTTACCCTTTTTAAATTCTCTCTTATGAGTTTAGCATGGAAACGCCCTCAAATGTTTAGTTATAATTTTTTATTTCGAAAACCATAAGCTTTATCGCTAAACTTTGAAGGTAACAATTGTAAAGTAAACAATTTGCTTTCAAAAAAAAATATTTGCGACGGTCAATATGTTTACTGTTTCGGAGATATGATTTTTTTTCGCAAAAAATTTGGAATTTTCAACCCCCTCCCCAATTTAGGGGTTGCATCAAAAAAGTTTTAATTTAACGATGTCCGTATTCGTACTCAGAATGATAAAAATGAGAAACGGTTCAAAAATTTTCCATAGGAAAAAAGTTATGGCCAAAAAACTGATTTTAGAAAAACCGCCCCCCCGCCGCCCCCCATGGACGAATTCCGCCCATTCACGAACTTAGCCTAGGTTTTGACCGTTTCGATTTTTTGGCCAAGTTTGAAAGCAATCGGTTCATAATTGCGACCTGTAGAGTGTGGCTAAATTTTGCTTGTCACCCATATACATACGTATTCATATAAATCCCCGTAGGTGAGAGACCAATAGGTAGATTTTTTTTTTCAAAAAAAGGAAATCTACCTAATACTAACAGATAGTAAACAAAGGCAAAATAAAAAATAAAAACAATAAAAAAATAAAATAAAAAAATGGAGAACTACTGGTTTGCACGAGAGTGTAGTGTCGTGTATGAGTATGAATGTATATTGAAGTGTGTGAATGTATGTTGCAGTGTATGAATGTATGTTGGAGTGAACAGGAGCGAGTATGAGATGTAAAACAGCCACGGGAGAAAGAAGGATAGACTTTATAAAAGGGGGGAAGAAAATCTACTTGGGTATTGTCAAAAGGTTCTCAGTGTTTTGGTAGTCAAGCGTTTTAAGAAAATTTTTAACTGTTTTTTGACAATAAAAGGTGGTTTTAGGATATAGATTAAGAGTGACATTTAGTTTGTTGTACAAAAATTGACCAAGAAAGCAAAAAAATTTCTGAGGGAGTGAAGATTTGAACTGCAATGAGGGACAGATTCTTCCCTTCCGTCGTTGGTTATTAATTAATTTGGAGTCAAACTGTAGCTGGGAATGCTTTTTAGTTACTGTAAGCAAGATAAAAGTTTGTCTGACCGTAAGGATGTCCCATTCTTTGTACAACTCATTAGTTGGAAAGCGGAAGGGAAGACCAGCACCCACCTTGAGTATAGCACGCTGCGCCCTCTCTACCTGGATGAGATGGGTTTTGGCTGCGCCGCCCCAAGTTGTGATGCAGTACTCAATTAACGACTGACATAAGGCAAAGTAAACCATTTTAATGATCTTTCGATCAGCAGAGTGTCTTAATGACTTAAAAATATATATCAGTTTGCGGATCCTCGGAACAAGCATTTCAAAATGAGATTTAAAAGAAAGGTGTGAGTCAATAATGATACCTAGATATTTTATATTAACAGTCCTTTCGAGGGTGGGACAAGTACACTCGGGATTTGGAGAACAACACGTGTGCACCGAAATAGAAAGGGTTGACGGAGGAAGGAGGTTAGCTCTATGTGCAAAGGTTACATATTTAGTTTTAGAAACGTTTAGTGTCAGTAAGTTGTTTTGTAACCATTCGCTGACTGTGTTAACGCCCAGTTGAGCAGTATCAAAGACCTCGTCCCAGCTACCACCACTGAAGAACAGTGCGGTGTCATCTGCAAAAGTGACGATTTTGCCTTTCAGTAGAGGGAGCTGACAGAGGTCATTGATGTACACTAAAAAGAGAACCATTAAAAATACCAACATTTTTCGTCAGCAAAAATAACTTTGTTTTTCATAGTATTTGTATGAAAAACAAAGTTATCATTTGCGTTTTTTTGAAAAAGTGCTATATAACTCAAAAACTATTCAACTCATCAAGTTGAAAATAATTTTCCTAGAAAGTTCATATAAAGGTCTACTTCTGTGATTTTTTTCATATTTTTTAAACTTATGGTTCAAAAGTTAGAGGGGGGGGGGACACATTGTTTTTGACTTTCGGAGCGATTATTTCCTAAAATATTAATATTATCAAAAAATTATTTTAGAAAACCCCTATTCATTTTTAAATACCTATCCAACAATATATCACACGTCAGGGTCAAAATTAAAAAAAAAATCGCTCCCCACTTTACGTCTGGGGGAGGTACCCTAATAAAAATGTTTTTTTAAATTTTTATTTTTGCACTTTGTCGGCATGATTGATATACATATTGGTACCAAATTTCAGCTTTCTGGTGCTAACGGTCACTGAGATTATCCGCGGACAGACAGACAGACAGACATGGCGAAACTATAAGGGTTCCGTTTTTTGCCATTTGGCTACGGAACCCTAAAAATGTGGCTTAAACAATATCTGAAGCCTGATCGTATACTATAAATTCAATTAAGTACGTGTTATAACATTGTTGTGATCATAAAGTTAGTGTAGCGAGGGCCATAGTGTTCTCTATTTAATTGTCCGTAAAGACGAGAATAGCGTGTACATTGTAAGCTTGCAGGGTTCAGTAACTAGTGGTCCGAAGTTGCGGTTTTCCGTATCCTGGATAATTTATTAGATTATCAACGGTTCGCGCACTGCAGTGCATTCGCCGATGATTAATAGGAGCGGAGAGTTTCCAGCGAGCTTTAGTTTCGAAAGTTGGAGAGAATTTTACACGAGATCAAACAAGAACGTTGGAAAAAGTATCTATGCAGTAACTTCTTCAAAATCGTTAGCGAGTTAACATTCTGGTCGTAGTTTGGAATTAATACACTTGGGAAAAGTTGGTAAGAGTAATTTCCCACATAATTGAAAGAGGAAGGAGTAAATGATGCCGTGACGTCTGACGGGGGGACGTGGAAGAAGAAAAAAAGTGTTGCGTCGACCCCAAATAGAATGCGATAAGGGCAAGAAGATGATGATGATGAATCAGTTACTTTTATTCCTGAATTTTTATAATGATTTGATGTATAAGTACCGGCTTTTCGTTGCAACTTTACTCGGTTCATAGAAGATGTACTTACTTTACCCTGATGAAACATATCCTATGTGTTTATCTGACACACGATTTATCGGTCAAATTTTTATCCAATCGATTAGCCACCCATGCGTGATCGAGATCAATCAACATCCTTACATTTTTAAAATTACCATCTACTATTACCTACCTATCTACCTAGAGAAGTAAAGATTTAATTCGCCCTCTCATTTCAACAGAGGACAATCATACTCCAACAAGCTGCATGAATCAGCATGCTTAGCTGAACCACAGCACTGTTGTCAGCTCAACGACCCGACAAGTCACAAGTCCTTTCCATCAGCTTGTCACTTGAGAGCAATGAGCGTTATATGCTCGAACTGCGCCAATCAAGGCTATTCGTATTAATTTATTGGCTCAATTTGTGTAAGTTGAGATTCCAGAAGTTGTAAGCAAAATGACATCATGAATTAATTTATTGTTGTTTGTGGTTGTAAGATTTGCGATCTCGACCAATTTGCAATTCATGTTAATGTCAAAGAATGAAAATGTTGAATACGAGCTATTTTCAACCGACTTCTAAAAAGAGGAGGTTCTCAATTCGTCTGTATTTTTTTTTTTTTTTTTTTGTGTTTGTTACCTCAGAACTTTCGACTGGGTGAACCGATTTTGATGATTCTTTTTTTATATGAAAGCTGGTGCTTCCCGTTGGGTCCCATTTTAATTTGTTGAAGATCTGATGCTGATCTTCGGAGATATACAATGGAACTCTTCAAAAATAGACGGCAAATCTGCAGTGATTGCTGCATCCGCGTGTAGGTTCATTGTTTATACTACATCATGACGTAACATCACGCCTGTATACTCTGAGGGGGTACGCAGATGTGTACAATATACCCAGATTTCGACAATGTTTGTTACCTCAGAACTTTCGACTGGGTGAACCGATTTTGATGATTCTTCTTTTATTTGAAAGCTGGTGCTTTCCGTGTGGTCCCATGCCCATTTGGTTAAGATCTTACGCTGATCTTCGGAGATATAAATGGAACTCTTCAAAAATACGCGGCAAAGCTGCAGTTATTGCTGCAATCGCTTGGTTGTTTGTTGTTTATACAATATCATGACGTAACATCACACCTGTATGCTCTGAGGGAGTACGCAGAAGTATACAATACACCCAGATTTCGACAGTTAGACGTGTAAAGTTCCATTCAATGGGATCCCGGAGAAATAGAGGTAGCTCCTTACCTTTATTGGCACACCAGAAGCGGTTTGGGTAGTTTTAGGCAGAGTACTTTCTCGGAGTGATCCCATTTCGATTTGATAAAGATCTGGTGACTTCGGAAGATAGGCATCTGAACGCCTTAATAAATGATAGCAAATGTACTGGGATCGCTGAAGACTCACGTCTGTCTATTGTTTACACCAGTTCATAACAAAAAATCACACCGATACGCTGTGAAAGGGTAAGCACATGTGAACCACTAAAAAGTGAAAAATAAAAACTTTTTTGCAAAAAATATAACCGACTTCACACAAAAAAGTGAAAAATAACTTTAGCTTCAGAAGTCGGTGACAAAAAAACTAAATCAATCAAACAAAGGTCACCGACTTCTGAAGCTAAAGTTATTTTTCACTTTTTTGTGTGAAGTCGGTTATATTTTTTGCAAAAAAGTTTTTATTTACTGTCAATTTTAAAGTACTTTTAAATGGTCATCATTTCATTTTTAATCGGTGGTATGTTAGGCAAATTTTGAGTATGATAGATGGCTTTAGAAGTAGAGGAAGACCAAAGAAACGAATGGACTTTGTGAAGTATGATATGGCTAAAATGGAGGTCGCTGCTGATAAAACAAATAAAAGACAAGTATGGAAGAAGAATTCCTGGAAATTCCTGGAAATCCGAACTGAAATAAATTGGGATGAGGGCAGGAAGGAGAATGACAATCATTTTGATGACTTATTTTCCCAGACTTTACTTTAGTGACATTTAGTTACCTACACAGTGCCGCAATGTTGAAAATTATCATGGTTCACAATTTCATGGGTTTTGGTTGTAGAAGTATTCAATATCATAAGTATATCTCTTACTGGTACAGACGCCAGCACATCAAGTTACCACAATCTGTCAAATTTCCGCAAAAGATTTTTAACTTTATCACAAAGTTGGCAGGTTCACGTTCGATTCGTAAAATTTGAAAGATTCGGGTAGGTTGACCTGCTGGCGTCTGTACAATAGGTACCATAACACTATGGTGTATTTCTATCTCCCTCTGCAGTCGCTGTCAACTAGTCTAGAAATGCATGAAATGAGCACAGCAGGAAGCCTACCTTAGAAAACGACAAAGTTGCTTCAGCATCATTTGACCACTAAGTAAAGTGTTTATTACGCCGTACGAGGTCCTAATTGTCACAGCTTTGGCACCAGCTTACCTTCGTGGAACAAAATAAAGTATATGCAGAAGGCAAGCACTAAGAAGAAAAGATAAAAGCTAAATAGAAAAAGATACATTCCTTTTACAGTTATTTCGATCACTGTCAAAATCATAGTAATCTTCACATTTGGGATAAAGGTTGCATTTGAGTTGGAGTCTAACCTACCTGTAAAAGGGTAGGCCGAATACGAGAAAAAGCATAGACATGAAATGATTTAGAAGCCACAACCATTCTAAAGTCTAAACGAAACGAGGGCGATGAAATAAACCATAACTTTTTATGCCTTTCAAGGGAATTCGCAAAGGTTACTTTGAATGTTAGATATTTGTGTTTCCCTGTCGACTTGTGTACATACAGAATTGTTGGCAAGTTTATTAAGTCTGTCTACAATGCACTGTAGATACCTGGCTGGGTGGGTGCTTATTAGTCGCAGATCATAGAATAAGATTCGTCGTAAGTATACAGTTTTGATGTTGATGGGTGCTTGCAAAAACCACTGACAACCAGTCTTACGCATTAACCAGTACTACCTAGGTTGTGGAGGTCAGATAGGCAGTCACCCCATGTAAAATTATGGTATTCAGCCGGGAGCCGCATTTAGACGGGAAGCCAACATAGGCTAGGCAGATGATGGGTGCTTGCAAAAAGATACTGGCTCCCAGTATGGATAAATCGGGACGGATCGGTAGACCGGTGCTGATCAATACGGGTAAAATGGTCCCAGACTCTGTCAATTCTATAAATGTATGCACAAAAAGAAACAGTTGCATAAATCAGTAAAAACGGTATAATCGGGATGATTATCATTCAAGCTCCGTGTGTCGGTATATTTTGTGTTATGTTATAACTAAGCTACGAACAGCAGAATACAGATTGGTTCATTGCGTTAATTTTTCTTTAAATGGCTTTTAGTTTCTTGCCACAAAAAGCGGGTCTTCTGCACCTTCTTATTTCGCGCTACCAGCATATGCGTTGTCGTCAGTCGATCTGTCTGTCAACGTGCGCGCGCGCCGCCCGGCGACCACTAAATACGTCTGCGCCAACGTTACTGTTTCCGATACTATTTCCATTTGTTGTTGTTTCCTCGATTCGTTACTACACGTGATACAGGAAGGTTTATGTCTATTGGGATATTTATTTGGCTGTAATTATGTGCGTTAGGTATAAGGTAGGTGACTTCAAAACGTTGGGAAATATGTTGGAAGGGACTTTGATCCCTTTTGGATACGATTTGGTTTTTTTATTTTATCTATGGTAAAAGTTGTGGTTGTTTTATGTGAGTTTATATTAACTCGCTCATTTTTCAGTGGGGGTGACAGTGGCGTGCTTGGGGCCAAAAATACGGTACCCATAAGGCAAACAGAGCAGACACTTCAGAAACCCTAATATCAAGAAGAATAATGAAAAAAAAAAGATAAATCATTAATTAGCCTGCCAAGACAAAACACAAAAATAAAATGGTTCAATTGGGAATTACAACTAATAAAAAGTAAGCATAGAGAGAAAAATAATAAAAAAAGAAATGAAATTGGTCCTACACTAGGCTAAAAGGATTCTATCTCAATATGGACGTCACAGCGCTGAAATTCTGATTGGGCCCAAAGTGAATAGTTACTCGTATAAGCCAAGTTTGCAGGCGTATATGAACCACCACTAGGGATATGCAGAATGCGAACTGCTACGATCCTTATATACTCCTTTTGCTTCGTTTTTTGGTATGTGGTAATTCGTTGAGATATGGAAAAACTTTTAATTAAGAAAATCGATTAATTTCTAATGTTTTCTATACAACATACGCTTTCCTGAACCAAAATAAACATTCCCCTCATTTGTTTAAAATCCCAATCCAATATGTCTCGAACATCCATCCATACTGTTTGTATTTATTCTATCTATTTATCTAATTAATTAATCTAAAAGCTCCACAGCACTCCAGATTAGATTACACAGTAACACGACATACCTAATTTGATTTCTATTCATTCAAACATTGTTTCCGCCATTCCCGGCCAGAATTAGGTTACTGAGTCAACGGTGTCTCCCTATCTGCTCCTCAAATCGGACAAACGAGGTTTATGGGACATTTCTGTACGACTTTATGGACTTTTCCTTGTTCAGTGTAGAAGAAGAGGGTAGTAACCATAACTCTTAGAGTCGTTAAAATTTATTTCACTTTTCCTTGTATGTCTCGCAAATCTTTCAGATTTATGACATGTGTAAACCCGGTATGGAGTGATGTGATTTGGCAGTTTACTCGTACATGTTAAAATTTAAATGCAGGTAAAATGCAAATGGGTACTATTAATGTAAGTATATCCTCTTTGATTACCTATGGTTCGGTATAATAAAAGTCGGATCAGACGTATAGTTTCCTGATTTGTATTACTCAAGGACTTACACGGAAATATAAAAATGAGAAAAATGGCTTTCCTTTTCTTAATATGAGATTATCACTCTGCTTTCACTTTCCTCTACGTCTTGCATGCTCTGTTTTTAAATTCACTCAAATAGATTCAATTTTGTGGTAGTACCATTCGGGGCTGTGCCGCAAAATACGATTCACCTTTTAGCCCTTTATAACCAAAAACAAGACCTCTACGCTGCCACCAACGATGGGGAAACGGCAGAAAGGACGGACCAAGTTTAAAACTGCTCCGGCCCATCTCGTAACTTTCCCATTTCGACAACTAAACAAAATAGTATCACAAAAGTCCCATTTCGTAACTATTTTGATCTTCATACATTGAATCCCATTTGGTAAACTTTTTTTCGGCAAGTACAATTTATTAGCACTCAGGAGAACTACCAACTAAGAAAAATCACAATTACTGTTCGGTATCTGTAAAACTTATCGTAAATACTAAAGCAATGTATGTACACAAAAATAAACCTTCCTGCTGTTAGAAAAAAAGTAAATAAACTTATGACTAAACTTTAAAATGATATCCCGATCCCTTTTTGTAAGTCTGGTAATCGATAGTATTGGACTGGTAGGATTGTAAATAAAAAAAAAAACAAAAAAAAAACAATACGGTTGGACTAACATCTTCTTCACGATTCTGTTCTCCTAGTACTTATTGTTGGGTATTCACTAAAAAGACGATTTCAGCGGCACCAACATCTCCTTCCTGATTTTGTTCTTCTAGTACTTTCTGTTCTAATTCAAAATTGAGTTCTCTCGTAACAAACCTTAGTGCGCCAGAGAGAGACAAAAAATAGCAACATCAATAGTTACGAGTTGGCACACTTTTTCACTTGTTTCGCACGTCTTTTGTTTAGTTGTCGAAATACGAGTAGGAATGTTACGAGATGGGCCGGAGAAGGACCAACTTTTATAAAATAAATCTTTACTGTCATTGTTGGCTGCTTTAGAATAAGCCTGATTATTGTTTCAGCTGCAACTTGTGTACTTTCCTTACAGTGAACAGTAAAGGACTTCTTAACTGAATGTCACAACACTGAGTAAATTATTGCTACTCTTTGTTTATTTGTTTTTCAGAAGTGTCAGAGTACCAGACTCCCACAGACGCATTTGGTTTGTGTATCATCGAGTTTTTTTTTTGTTTTGGGAAAAGATAATTTTGTTTGTTTTTTGTTTTTTCTTCAGTTTGTTACTAGTTACTAATGCATTTTCACCGTTGTCCTCTGTCTGTCCATTATGTTTTAACACCTCCAAAAATAACGCGTCAATTGTCGAAATCAAATGGGTAAGCCTATCTGATCTCCAACAAAAATCTAAATCTTAAACGATTAGATCTAATTTCCGTCGCAAAAGACCGTTAGATGCTAGTTTAGAAGCAATTCATTTACTTTCAGCAACTCAGTGAAAGATTCAACTATCGATAAAGACACATAATATAGGGACCACATAAATTCACCACCTACATTTCGCTTTCCAAGTTCCAACTAGTAGTTTGCGAGTTCCGAAGCGAAGTAGTAAAATGGCGATTTTACTACCTCCAGACCTCGAATAAGGTGATATTATCAGGTACTTATCTCGTCGCGAAGTCGTAAGTATCCAGGGAGAGAAATAGGCTGAAATAGCAAATGTTTTCTCAGCTACCAATATGTTATAGCACATGTTTTCTCAGTTAATATGTTAGTACGTGTTGGTACACTATTTCTATCTTCAAGATCGTTACGTTCCACGGAATGGGCGAATGGGTCTAACGAGGAACGAATATCTTCTAATCGATCAGAGTGTACTGTGTGAAATGTTCAATAAATCTAATGTGTTCAATGTTCATGTGTGTTTGTTCGAACATTATGTTTGTGTTGGTTGATTTTCTTGTATATCTGTAATATTACGTGGTTCAACGGAATTAACTGTTGGAACAATTCTTAGCTTTATAATCTTAGGTTACTTTACTTTTTCTTCATTTAAAACTTTTTGCGGGTGATTATTCTGCTTCAGTAGATCTTTACAGATTTTTTTTTTCTATCCGCTAGCGTTGTTAGTTTTCGTTTGTTCATTAGTACCCGTCATGAGCTTTTATTTTGTGCTCCGGAAAAAGTCTGACTATACCTTTCGTTAAATGGCAGAGTCAATGTTAGTCTTTTGACAAAGTAAAAGACTAACTTGATCAACGAAAAATGGTCAGACTTATTATTTTTTATATTTTATAAGGGTTCCATAATTGATATTGTTTTCGATTATAAAAGACGACCATTTCACCCCTATAACAAACATTACCGTAAAAATATCTTCCCAATATCTATTATCAGAACAAATAGCCCCATTTCATATCTTTGCTTGTAACTGTTACCTTCTTTAAGGATTCTCTAACCGTATCGTCGCTGCAACGGGTAAGTTTAGCATAATCCCGCTATTTGTCGGGACAAGCCCGCGGGCTGATAGACCTGACCCTCATATTTCCCAGATTATCCCACTTCTGCTGAGAGGTCAATCCACTTTTCCCGTAAATCCTTGCCTCATTTGAATGTGGGTCTGTGGGATAAAGGATTTCATTGCTTAATATTTTCTTGAAGAGATAGAATTTAACGCAGCGAGTCTGATTTCAAAATTATATTGAATGTAGCTACATTTTGGTTAATTTATACATTCATATAGAACTGTGTTGGAGAAGAAATTGATTTTCAGAATTAATCAGAAATATACTAGGTACGATAAAAGGTAGGCTATATAGGTAAGGTAAAATTCGAATAGACCAAAGAAGTATAGTTGTACATCATCAACAGGTGTCCCAGAAAGTTGTGGTCATATTTCACGCTGTAAACAGGTAAAGTTGGTACTTAAGTTTGGATGTAAGAGGTAATCTCTGAAACTATTCATCCGATCCTAACGTCGGGTGCCCTAAGTACCGAGCTCGCTTCGCTCGTTTTCAAAGCGGCGTATCGATGATGCGCCCGTTTGAATTTGGGCGTCACATTTACGCTGCTTTGACGAAAGCGAAGTGCTCATTCAAGGCGTACTTTATTTCAGCCGTATTGTAATCCGGTTGAAAGTGAGTTTTGCAATCCGGCGCGCCATTATGTAATACGGCGTGTTATACGAATTGGCTACCACATTTCTATAAATTAGTTATAAAGTAGGTAATGCTGTAAATTCGTTGAACAACGATTAACGGTTTGGTATGACCATTAATTAGTAACATAAGTGAAATTACCCGTTGACATAACCGTAAAGCACCAAGCACGGGAAACACCAATAAGCCCAACAATTTCATAGCCCAATAAAATAACTACAACAATAAATAAAGTTGTTTACCCCTGAACTGACGCGGCCAATGCAACAAACACATAAATCCAGGGTTCCGTCCATTTCCCATGCCCTATCGAACGGTTCCGCTTCCGTTTTGACACCGTTGTAATTGTCGTGGGAGACGCCATCTTGATTGTTCTGTTGTTTGAATTATTTGTATTGTTGTCTCGCTCTAATTGGTTTAAATAGTGAATTACTGATAGATGAACAGATGATAGAGTTCGTTACGGATGTATGAAAGTTTAAGTTTTGGATGTGGTATTTTTTGTACTTTCTAAGATGAAGGTGACAGTTTCCGAACATTCACATAGGGTAGCTTTCCCTGCCAATTTATCCTTATTTATTTGGCGTAGGCGTAGCATGACTTCTTCTTCCAAAACTTCTTCTTCTTCTTCTCTACTACTCCTCATCTCAGCACTTCAGCAGTCACCTTCTTTCTAGCCATATTATCCTTCACACAGTCCATCCATAATTTCTTTGGTCTTCCTCTTTCTTCCGCCATTCTTCTCTGTTCTGTGCGTCTCCGCGAATTAGACGATATCGTCAATCCAACTGGCTTTTGGAGGGCCCGGATTTCTTAGGCCCAACCTTGGCCACCATTCGGCCAGTACCTTGCTCCATCTTTACGTTTTGTAGTCTTCATCAGCCTATCAGTCCACTGCTTGATATAGACCTCTTCAACCACACGTCACTTAACTCGATTCTCAGCGACTCTCATAGCACTACCAGCCACCCTGCGAAGATCGTAGCTCAACCTAGCCGAGGGCGGCATTTCGTAGTGCTGTACAGAAAATTCTAAATTACGATGGTGATTGTTTTTTTTCGTCTGGCAACCCTAACTGCAACATAATAAAGACACCCTAAGTAATTGCTCCGGAGTGCGTATAATTGCAATGAAGTATTTATTGACACGTATTATTATCCACCTCTAAAAAGCTGCTATTCTTCGTAACCATAAAACTATTTGATTGACGGACAGATTAGATGATTAACGATAATTTACAACGTCAGTAGCCGTTTGGTCATCCATCGCTCATAGGAGCTTTGATACCCGTTTACCGTTCCTAATTGCATTCTCAATGGTCACGCACGCTGCAACTTTACACGTGTAAAAACTCGCCAGGTTTTTTGACTCAGGTGTTTATTTTTATCTTAATTATACATGGTTTGTTACCATTGATAATTCAAATCCACTTAAATGTTTTGTAAATATACCTATGATATGAATAAAAAAACAACATAAGTATCTTGTGAAATGTTGGTGCACCTTCTATTAGGTATCTCTGCCTAACCAACAGCCTTACAGGGGTGATGTTATGAATGTTCCTGTGTACTCATAAATGCTTGATAATTATAGATAACTAGAAGGCAAAAATAAGTAGTTTTGGGTCCAAAATTACTGGTTGTCTTAATCCAGCTGCGTTCTAAATATTTAAATAATTATTTTACTGAAAGCGTTAAACGTTTCAATTCAAACGATATTGGTTATCCTAGACCTAGATAGTTATCTAAATTAAAGAGGCGTAAGTAATGCTAAAAAGGTTAATTTAATTACTTATTCAAAGAGATCGATAGAGATAACCAGGCAATAGTCACAAAAAAAGTATAAGTAATGTAATCAACAGGTGAGAATTCTTAAAATAAACCGAATTCTTTTTCCATTTACTGTATATCTTTGACAAGAGTATTGATGAATATTTACGTTTGTTTATGTCGTTTATAATTAATTACGTCTTCTAATTAACATTTAATTAAGGCAGTGAGAGACTAGCGATGCTTCCGGTTGGAAGGGCTGATAATAACTTATCTGCAAAATATCTTGCGTTTGAAAACTAATTATTAAAACATATTTAAAGTTTAAAAAAATTGCAATTAGAAGGCCGACAAGAAAACCCCATGAGACATATTTCATATCCTAAACGCCGTTGCCATTTGTCTTACTTATCCATTAATGTAATCTCTTTATAATGTATGAGGAATTATTAATAAAGTAAAGAGATAATAACGAGTCTCGAGGTATGTAATTCTGCACAAAGCTGCCCTTTTTTTTTTTTCTTCTGATTGGAAATCATCAAATGACTTCTCCCACTCTGGGCGCAGCGGGAGGGAGTGTCAGACTTTTACTGACTAAAACCCATTCATGTTCCTTCCTCGCCCTTTATGTTCCGGGGCCGCGGTATCTCTTTCGAACAGGCCCGCAACCCCGGCAGGGGGTAGGCTGCCCTAACGAAGAGTTTTGCGAAGTACATATCCTCTAAAAGGGATGATAGCTTGTATTGAAATTAGCTTTTTTTACCGACGGGCAACGCCATTGGGTACATGTCTAATTATTTTATTATAATTTGATACATCTTGGTTAGTAAAATACCTATCCAAAGATCCAATAAACAGAAACAATACAAAGTAATGTAGTGTTTAATATTGTCAAACATAAATTTCTCTTCCATTTCCATTTTTTACCACCATACCAGTGAACAATAGCTGTCATATCAGATCACTATCAACAAAGGGCTCCCACACACTAGACTATTAAACACAATTTAAAAATTAAATAGTGTTATGACGTGTCAATAAATACTTCATTGCAATTATACGCACTCTGGAGCAATTACTTAGGGTGTCTTTATTAAGTTGTAGTTAGGGTTGTCAGACGAAAAAAAACTTTACGGTCGATGTTTTAAATCTTCAGATAATTTTCAAAATATTTGCCAGCCAGTGGCCCGGAAGTCTAACAACCAGTCTTACCGAGGAGTATCGTAAATATGCCCTGGGTTGTGGAGCTCAGATAGGCAGTTAGTTCATGTAAAGTATTGGTATACAGCTGAAGCCGACCTCAATATAGTTGGGAAAAAGCTAGGCATATGATGATGATAAGATAAATTTCAAAAATAGAATTATACGAGTACATACCTACACATATGTAAACAGTTGAAATGAAGTACGGTTTTTTCCTACTCCTCCGCTATACTTTCTGATTATTTTCGTTGCGGGATCCAAGACAGTTAAAAAATTCATTCTCTGGGACTTCGTCGAGCTTCATTGTCTCGGCGCTTTTCTGGTGGTCGCCACTGTTGATTCTGGCTTTCAGGAGTTACAGTGGTGTGGGAGTAGTGTGGCGGTCTTGTCCCAAAAAAAATACCTACACACATGAACTCACGCCTTTTCCCAAATATTGCTGTGAAGTATTGTTCGTGGAGGTATTTAAAGTAAAAATCTTGCAATAAAAACTTGTATTTAAAAAAAAAAACTGGTCAAAAAGTTGGAACTTTGACCCCCAATATCTCCGTAACTAGAAGGTTCCCAGGTATGGTGTAGAACATAAAAATGATCGCAATGACGGGGAGAACAAGTGCCTTTCGGCTTCGTTAAGAGGTGTTTTACACCCTATATACATTGTATATCTGGACGAACACGTAGTATAAAATATATCTTTTTGACAGCTTTTTTATAGGAAATAGGTATGTCAAACTGTCATTCATTTCTTAGATTAAGGTTGACGACGTTGACGTGGAACTGAAAAATCAGCCGAACAAAAAATAATTGTCTGTCATGTTCAAATGGATAAACATGGCGACCTTTGCTGCTTTGGCATATTGACCCCCAAATTCTAGTAAGTTGGTTGTTGAGTTTTTCCGATAACTGTTCATCATAAATTATATTTCGGACGTTGATTGAATTCCAAGAATGCTATGATGAAACGTTTAGATTGCAGGTAGGTATTTAAATAATTATTAACGATGATTTACAGTTTCTGTTTTGCTGAAAGAAATAACACAAAATCAATGATAGTAACATAAATATTTGCATTTATTGTTATTAATTCGTATGTTACGAGGTTTTGACGGTAATTGGCAACTAACCTATGTTTTATAAGTCGATTAAAGCGACTAAATGAGCCAAATTAGCAACTCTATTTGTGGTGGTTCAAACTTCGTTTGAAATACTATTAGAATAAAGTTATAATCAGCAAAAAATCTATGGATTGGACTAAAAAAAATAAAATACTATGATGCTAATATGTTGCATGTAGAATTATTTGCCAAAAAATCAGAATGATCGCATGTATTTTGGTATGGTTTTTACTTGTAAAAAGAAATTAATAGAGATAAGTTTGTGATTTTTTTTTATCTAGGAAAATTAATTGTTATATGTTTTCAAAACACTATCATACTAGCATATATCCGGAAGAATATAATATATTTTTCTGGTTTTGCTTGTAGCAGTGAATCATATACTTTCAGGCATTTTAAAACTCGCGTTTAGCTCTTGTAGTCGCCTTAAAAAAGGGGTCAAATAATGCAAGGCACTGACTGTACCAACCCTATTTTCCGTAATAGGGTTATTTCACACACACCACGTCATGCGAAACGCAACGTTTTTACGTAGAAAAGTGTCGTGCTTTATCATGAGTTATTAATTGCTGGTGGATACAGTTTATGTCTAATTAACACGTGAGCGGTCACCGGGGACGCCTAATTAGTTTAGTGGAATAATGTCTTATACCAATGTTTGGTTCCAAGGGACCTATCTATATGGTATATCGTAATAGTGTGTGAGGTGGGCTCTTTGTGTGTGGCAGTTCAAATGTTTCATGAAAAACAAATAAGTAGATATTTAGAAAGGAATTAGGGACCTCTGCTCAGTAGTGGGGCAGAACGGGCAAATGATGCTTCATCAGATCCTATAATTTTTTATTTTTTACAAAACCTTGCCCCCGTACTTGAGTAGGAATTTCTCTCGTATTGTACAAATATTGGTTCCGTCCGAGTATTGAACCTGCGACATGCAGCGCAGCAGCCAATCACTAAGCCACTGCGTCAACTGTACCAAAAAAAACCAAGTAAAATGCAAAATTACTTTGTTCTTTGACCCCACGGAATCACTAATTTTATGGCCTAGAAATGTGAAAAACCGAAAATAATACGATTAAGTACCGTTTCAGCGTAATGTAAGCCAGTTTTCCAAGTTCGTTAGCCTGTGTTCACCCACAGTCCAAAAGTAGATAAAATAACATTATTTTACATGTCGCCTAGTCTTAGTTAAAACAGAAATTAACATTATTACAATCAGCATTCCAGCGCTATCTTAGCCAATTTCCACTATTCTCAGTATGCTGAGTTCTCTATAAAATTCACAGTTACATCTAAATACCGACAAAAAACGCGTTCAAAAGCTGCAACTGTTCCGAGTTCCGTTGATCTTTTAAAAGAAAAGAATGTAAAGTATTTAGTACTTCTACGAACCGTGAATTCGTTTGATATTCGGAATAGATATTACGTTTTTACTTTTTACGACGAATCAGCTGAGATTTATTGTTATTGCACCGTTAATGCCCCTTGGCTTTGCCGCACTAATTTTATACTAAGATTATGGTACTTTATCTTTTCGTCAACAGCTTTAGTCTTGTTATTTGAATTGGTGTCGTAAAATTAATATTACATGTATTATGTAGTGTTTATAATAAGCATTTATAAATTATTCACTGATCAATGATTGGATTATTCTTTTAAGTTCTTTTCTTCAGCATAAAAAAAAACGTATTTTGATAATGAAGTATGACAATGCTTTCGCCAATTAAGCTCGTGGCTAAATAATAACATCTACTCGGATAAATCATCAGCACACTTGCCTGTGCTGTGGATGGGTGACCACCCATGCCATACAGAGTTTCTTCCGTGCCTCGGAAAGCGTCCCGGCTGTCAGATCTTTGACACTCGTATTCAGTCGCCCGAAGGTCCGACAACCAGTCTTACTAAAGAGTTTCGTAGTACCCAGTATTTACTGGGTTGTGGAGGTCAGATAGGCAGTCGCTTCATGCAAAATACTGGTATTCAGCTATACCCGGTAAGCCTGGAAGACATAGGACATAGTTGGGAAAAGGCAAGGTAGACTGTCATGATGATTTCCCCAATGAACTACTTCATTGAGGAAATCATCATGACAGTCTTCAAGCCAATTTAATTAATAATCTTAACATAAAAACATAGCTAGTACTAACTCTTTGTGCTTATCTTTGGTATCAAAGTCAAAAATATGATTACAAAGAAAAGAAAAAGTGAAAACCAAGTACTAATTTAAACCGGCTGCACTTCATTTCAAAGAACTTTCATAAATAAAGCCCCGAGGAACATCTCAAGATAAAGCCATAAGATTACTTACTTCGCTGCACCCGCGACCACTGACGCTGAATAATGCTGAAACGGAATGGAAAATGTAAAAACTCAAACGGAATACAAAGTCGAAGCATTTATTTAAGTAATTTAATACTTTAGCATTAAAAAATAGAATAGAAAGCTGTAGTCACAGTCGCTAGTTTTGTTTTAGTGCCATTAGTCAAGGACTTTAATTGATAAGCCGCTTTATGTTACGTTATTTACAAACGAATAACGTACATTACGAGTACGAATATTACCGACTAAACCCGATTTGTATTACACGGCTAAGATACGAAAAGTGGCAAGTGGCTCATCAATTTATTATCGTCCTCGACTGTTCATAATAGGAGTTGAGTACCAACCGATGCCCGGTTGGTACTCACCTCCTATGAGTCGAGGCTCGAGGTTACTACTCCAGAGTTGCCAGGTCTTCATGCTCATCGATAGCCCTATCTACTACTAGACTATCGAGGCAGTTTACAATAGCTTACTGCTTTTCTATTGATTTTGCATAAATGTAATGGAAAATCGTAGTTTTATCCAGTGTTATTTAATAGTCGTACGAAGATTAGTATTCTCGTAATATCCTAAATCATACAACTTTATTACGATTACAAAATCATTCATCATCACGTACTTATCCCGTGCTACGAACAAATTCGTCGCTTTAAAAAAGTAATAAATTACGAAATTAAAAACATCTGTAACTAACACGGACCTGCTAAATGGCTCGTATGTGGGATTAAAAAGATTTCCCGGCTCACTTCGGGTCATAAAAGCTCTTAAATTTAAGGCGATCTGTCGGGAGCAAACGCTACACATTTGCACTTTCATAGATGTTTTAATCCTGCTCTTGAAATATGTTCAGGGGTCTACCGCCTCGAGGGAGCCGGGGCATATCGTCCAATTCACTGACAACCATCTAGTCGTAGCGTAGATTAACGGATGTCTTCTCTTTTTTAGGGTAGGTCTAAATGATTATGGATATAGAGCGGTTTGCGAAATTGTTACTTTCATCTTCATAATTGAAATATTGCTTTTTCTCTTTTTATGTGTATGTAGAGTCGTGTAGGAACTAGGACATGCGTTTCAGTTCGCATACCAAAATATAGCCCAGTTTACCCTGGGGTTTTACTATTGGACCGAAACTGGGATCCGTAATAGGTACCAATACAGTCGCTATAAGTGAGCTGCGGTAGCTACCAATAGGTGCAACACGGTGTTTTGGTGGATGCCACTTGCTTCTATGTTATACACATACATTCTTTCCATTTTCATTAAAATTTAAAGATCATTTAGTACCTAATTTATTGTGGTTTGACCTAGCTGATCTCACGAATCAATGACAAGCCAATGTGACAAATAATGGTAAGATTTATGTTCAAATAAAAACTTTAGATAAAGTAAATACCGCGTCTGTGAAGCTTTTAATAAGACTCTGTTCTCAGAAGTAGTATCTTGGTATAAATCGTTCTTGAACAAGGTCAGTAAATTAATCAGAATACTTGGAACTGAATATCTTCAAGTGAACCAAATAAGATCTTTTAACGACACTCATGAACCACTCATTATTTACAAAGCATTACAATTTAAGTATTTTGATATTTATAATAAAACCGGTCATCTAAAAAAATGCTTGTAACAAATTGTCACACTAAAATGGTAGTCAAACACACTTGTTTCTAACTCTGTTGTACAGAAACAATATAGCGACGTGTCGAGTCCCCACAGGGCAGGGTTACGAAAATTAGACCCCAGGGAGCAAACTGCATCCGACCTGCATCTGTGCATAGCACGGTTCATGCAATATAAGATAAGGTCTCGGGATTTGAGACAAGACGTGGCGAACATTAGTTCCTTCATGTTAAGTTACTAAAAGACTTGTAGATGGAAATTCCGTGATGTCTTATAAGGACTCATTGTTGCAGTCACAGTTTTGGAATTTCCGCATTCCAAGGAACCTCAAACTTATTTAAATTGTGACATTCTAAATGTTAAAGATACGAGTATTTATTGAGCCGATTCTGCCACCTTAGACACAAAATAAAACAAGTATTACTTATTTATAGTCTAAAGTATTGAGAGCCTGTTTGCATTTAATATTCCAATAAAGGTTTTGCACAGGCTGATACACGATACTTTTAGCAAGAAAACTATACACAGAAACCACAGGCTCCAAATTAGTCAGCAAACTTTAAGAAAAGAAGATTCAATTAAAAACTAGAACATCTCGCAGAACAAACAAACGGCTAACAAAATAAAAACTGCGAATCATGTTCCATTCTTGTTGAACTACATCCCGGGCTCGCCGTACGCATTCCCAATGAAGTTATCAAGAAATACAGGGGTCCACACAACAGGGGGTCACTGACGCAGTCCGTACAAAAAAGCTAACATGTCGCACAGAAATTGCGTTACTTCTGTCAAGGGGTGCTCGCGAAATAGTGAATAATGCAGGCTTCCATTCATACAGTTAAAAGTTTAAACACCCTCTATTGACTGAACAATCGCTGGGTGTGAAATGATAAATGTAAAGTCTGCTTGAGTTTGTTTGCTATTGAACGGTATAAATGATTGTATTCTATCGATTTGTGAATGGTGTAGCGGTTCTTTTGCAGTTGTGGCGTCGAAAGGGTCTTTGTGGCGGAGAATCGTTGCATCATATGGTGCTTATTATAAACTACTACATTGCCCGCGAAATCAACGCCAAAAATTGTGATTGGTCGGCTAATATGCGTGATATAGATAATAATTTACAGCCTATAGCAGCCACGAATAATGTAGCTTTCTGCAAGTGAAAGATTTTTTAGAAATGGATCTACACAAAAACTTACAAACAATACCTCTGTATAATATTAGTACCTATATGTAGATTGAATATTAATTAATTAATTGTGAAACCAGTAATAACATCTTGATTATTTTGTGCATTAATGTCTTTTGGCTCATCACTCAGTAACCCATAATTATCCTATAAAGCTTCTCCAGCGTTACCACTAGATAAGTCAGACATAAAATATTTCATTCCAGGGCTCCATAATGCCTACTATCCTTCACGCGTCCCTAAAGCCTCATTTACCCAAGGAACCTTGGAACAAACAGCCATCTACTTACATTTCATCCATTCCCACGTCAGCCATTTTTATTTTTATAATACGGTCATGTATACTTGTCCTTTTTAATAAAAAACTATTCCCAAGAGCGTTCATAAAGTTGGAGGAGGAGGATAAGGAGAAACGAGAAACAAATTCTTATTCAAGTTGAGTGCGAACACTTATAACTTTCAACTGGTAGATAGCGTCGCTATTACGAGTATGTATAGCTTTATTTTCATGATGACAATTACTTTTGTTGTTTACAGGGTTATAGGCTGTTTTTCCACTTGTGTAATTGACTCTTTAATGGTATGAACGTACACGAAGTCATTTAACTTTATCGTGTGAAAAACAAAATCATAATCTTTTTGTTTTATTTTACATAGGCCTAGATGGGCACTTATAAAACGTCGAAAAAGGTGCACGGTTCGCGTTGGTCAATTCCATGGAGAAGAACCGGCAAGAAACTCCATGGTTACTCTTTTCAAATCTTTTGGTGTAACTATAATTTAAATATTGTGGTTAGTGTCTTTACCTAGTGTCACACCAGTGGTGTACCCAGGTTAGGCACGGGCCTCTGACTAGACTTTTTATGCCGTCAACAAATATCTCCCAGGCATGCTGGTTTCCTCACGATGTTTTCCTTCACCGCAGCAAATGATTATAATACAATACGCACATGAATCCTTAAAATAAGTGGTGCATGTCTTGGACTCGAGACCTATAACTTGGCAGTCGCAACACTGAAAGTATTACATTCATATCATTCAGAAATACGGTTATAAAATCAGCTTCTAGCACTTCATTCAGAAAAATAACTACCGCACTTTAAAACCTTCTTCCGAATCACTTCAATAAAATCTCAGACATCTGTGTTAGCACCCACTCGGTCATCGAAGAGCGTCGTACAATTTCCAATTGTTCAGTGGGCTCCAAAGAAAAAGTTCCTTACTATGAACAAAGGCCTAGCTAGCAATGGCAGGCGATGGACCGTGGCATTTACACTCGGGTTTAATCAATGAAGTTCTGGAGCGATAGGACTCACCACAAAGGAAATTATTGAGTCGGGAAATGGTTGAGACTGGATGAAGATGGTGGCGCAAGTTAGGAACGGTCGAAAGATTTTTG
Organism: Xestia ashworthii; assembly: GCA_950022955.1. NCBI lineage: Eukaryota > Metazoa > Arthropoda > Insecta > Lepidoptera > Noctuidae > Xestia > Xestia ashworthii. Next base: position 7,793,601 of record OX465550.1, read on the forward strand.
ATATTTGGGGAACAATATTTTGATTTCATTCGTACTTAAAGAGTATGTATCTGATCTTATTATTGGAATACAGTTATGCTGTCATTTAATCACGGATACCTTCCGTGATAATACATTATTGTGAGTTCCCCATTTTTGATTTCTATTTTGTATAAACCGTGAAAGCTTAAAACAGTCATTATTAGAACGTAAAGGGACAAACCTGAACATTATGAAGAAAATTGACTCTTAAATATTCATAGAACATGCTGGTTTATGAAAACATTACAAAATTATAATCACTTTATTATCTGACAATATGAAAGCAAACTTATTTTTAGCAACCATAAATAACAGCTATAAAGTGGACAGAAATGATTGGTTATAACGTTATAATCATAAAAACAGTAGTAAAATTTGATTTACAACAAAACCCTATTGGTTCTGAAAAGATTCTCAAAGCCATCATTGATAAAGTTTATGGGGTAATAAAATTGTAGAAAGAAAATAATAGAAATGATACAATAGATTCACCTATGGCTCTTTGAAATAAAACCACGGAAAAAGTATTCTGGGTTACATACAAAAAGTTTTTGGACGCATGAGAGTGGATTTATCACAGTCGTAAATTATTTTTGGCTTCTTTAAAAAAAACACGTGATAGCCGGAACGCCAATCGTAGGTAAACACAAATTCTCTTATCAAAATTGATGGAAATTTGGTGTATGCCCATGTCATCCTTTATCGTTGACATGAGCAAATAATCCAATATCCGTTTCCCGATTCGTGCCTGCTTATCGGTGTCTGGGTCCTTAGAAGACACCGGTCCTTTGGGTAGCTTTGAAGTGTGAGGAAGATAGTGTTGGGGTTGTAACTGTTACGAGTACATTTTGATACTATGGTTCATTATTATTAAGGACGATAGCATCCGTAAATGGTGATGTAAGTATTTTTGTAAGTATTGTTGGTACATTTTCAAACTCCAAGATATCCCACAGTCAATTGATTAAATTTTAGTGGGTGTCTTACCGCGGTGACATAAAGATATCATCTTGTCATCTTTTACAAAAACTCTTAAAAATCGATTTCACCTTGGAGCTGATAACAGAAACCGCAAAGTCATAAACCTCCGCTGTTGTCTTGGACCTGGAAATCCAGCTTGGAATGCTGCAGCTGCATTCGAATTGTCAGAATCGTTTTTGAATTGTGGTAGTCCTGAAACAGCTTCCTACTTGTATTGATAGCTCTCATTCAATGAGCGAATGGAAGAAAAATTGCTTTTCGCAACAATGAAACATATTGTCGTCTCTTAGAATATTTTGCTTCGAATACAATGTGATATTGCTACTTGTGGATTCCTACAGATGCTGATATTAAATTGAGTCGTCTTGGGAAGTGTATTGTATAAAGTGGTTCGATGATTTTGTCTGATTCTTTTTGCCATCGTATTGCTGCTTAAATGCCATTTGAAAATAAAGGCCGTGTGGTTTCTTTTAACTTGAAATTGCTTTTTATTTAAGTGTCTCGTGATCTCCAAAAATATCAGTAACAGCAAAAAGAAAACGCAAAGTACGTAAGTAAGTTAGTAAGTACGCCCAACAATGTCAAAGAACGATAATAAACGACAGACAATTTGCACGAAATAACGGAAAACATTCCAAATGTTTCACTCATAAAACTTCATAAAAAAAAAATGTCGGAGTGTCATCAGGGGGAACGATCTTGGTGGGTTGTTCGGCCAAGTTGAATTACTTCCAAGTCTTGGCGTTCATAAACGTGATCGTAATATTTCTTCCTCAAACCACTTTGTTTTCGAAAAGTTTTATTTTGTAATTTACTTGAAAGTAAGCCTCGTTTGCAAACGAGATAAAAATGACAAAGCTGTAAATATTACGGCCAACGAAGATTGCTAATAAAATGAAAGTTTCGAGTTGGAGTGGGGAATATGAATTAATTTCCATTTTGGAATGAACAAAGGAGAAATATAGAGTGCTGTGAGTGTCATTCTGGGTGCTGTACAAAAGAAGCAATTGAGCGGAATTGTCATTGTGTTTGTAACCCATAACTATTGCCCTTTGAGTTTTGATCGCCCATGTCCTCCCATGGGCGTCGTAAAAAGAGATTATAGGATTGCGCTTGAATAGGCCAAGCTGCATCTACTACGTTCATCTATTATAATTTACCACGTATCTTCTAATGGTATTTTAAGAGTTACTGAATTTGAAATTAATATCAAATATTTAACGTAGATTTTCTGTTTCATTTATCATTCCCTATCTAGTTTCTAAATCATCTATTTTTTTCGACTTTTTCATCTATTCCTTTCTATTATTTTTTACAGTTTCTATCAAAGTTTCAGTTAGAAACATCAAGTATTTAACATAGATTTTCTTATCCGGATATTGTTGCCTATCTTGTTTCTAAATCATCTATTCTTTCTACGTAGGTTCCCCCTTTTTTAATGTTTTTTTTAGTTTCCTTCAGAGTTTCAACTAAACAATCCTCCAACTTATTAGCCTCGTGTAGGTATTTAAAGCTAATCATTTTATTTGATTAGTCGCTTGAGCACTCACAACGTTAACGATGTGCTCGTTAATAGGCTTGTTAACTGAAAAAATCTAATTAGTCCGTCACTTAGATTATCAAAAAATATTTGACCCGTATTTTTTCTTTTGTCACATAAACCAAAATTGACGAAGATACGACGCTTTTAAAATTCCCAATACGTCACTGTTCGGTATCATTCTTAGTGAGTTGATACCGAACAGTGACGTCACGAGCCCCCACTCCCGAGTTTTGATGCGTTTTATCTTTGTCAATATCCGTTGATTTACAAAAACAAAAAATACGTGTCCATTATTTTCCAATACTCTAATTGGCGGACTAAATAGATTTGCAATTTATTAATGGTGGAAACAAGCCTATTCTATCAGTTCCACTGAGCATGGAAACAGCTAAAATGTCGTCTTGACAACTTTTCTTTTTATCGGGAATCATATTCATTACTGGCTTATTCACAGTTTTAATTTGGTCAAACTTGACCACAACTGACCAAACTGGGCCAAACACAATTTGTGTCAGAAATGTTGTTGTCATGTGTGTCGGAACATATTAGTCAAAAGTAGAATGATTTTCTGTTTTTGTTAGACTGTGACGGAAAGGGTGTTCGTGGGGAAGGTTAGCTAAAACCACGAAACCTTGTCAACATAAAATATATATTACCAAAAATTAACACGGGTGTGGGAAGGTCTATGGTCACTATGTTCTCCAAACCCGCCTGGGGGTTAGCGCGGTACTCTCCTGGCTCAGCCCGGTGCGACGAAGACCGTAGCGGTGTGCCACGCTGGTGACGCCAGGAAGGGGGATGGTCGGCAGGTGTTCGCGCCGACCCGAAGATGTTGGCAGCGGCCACGGTACCCGACCGGCCCGCTGATAACCGGTAAGCCGGAACTAAGTGTGCAGCTATCCGTGTCTAGTTCCGGATTTCAGCCGGAAATCTGGATGTCAGCCGTAACCTTGGACCCCAGTATTGGGGTTATAGAATCACTTATTTTAGGTTATGTCGTTAAAGAAACGAGTAACACTGCCTGCTTCAAGCCGAATGTTCTAGACCACGTATGAGGTCACGGTGAATACAATACAGGTGAACGCGTCTGATTTTCGGGAGCAGAAAACAAGCTGGTCATCGGGAGACGATGACATAATATATACCCGCGCCCACGCATAGACAAGTCCACACTCACTAGTGCAGATACACGGAACGCGGTGCGCACTTTACTGGAACGCTTTAATTTAGTCGTTTAGTAACGAGAAGGTCCTAATGATTTTACATAATCTGTGGCGTTTGTTTTGACAATTGACTAGATTGTAAGCGTTGAATCCGTCTATGTAAACAAAGTAACGATAGAAACTTTTTCGAGTTTCTACTACGTTATAAGACACGCCACGATTAACTGTACTTTGTCTTTATTCTAATTAATTTGGACTCGGCGCAGCATGCCTTTTTCTTCCGTACAACTCTATTAGCAGTCATAATATAGTCAGATAGTCACATCTTCTTTAGCCATATCATCTTTAACACTAACCTTTCCATCGTTTTCGTTGTTGCCTTAGGTACTTTTGGGGTTTAGTTCATTACCAAAGCACAGGAATATAATGTTCGTACTCCTTGGACACAGGCCTCCTCTTTGCGAGAGAAAGGGAGGGGTCTAGTGGATTTCGAGTTTTCTGTTAAACGGCCGGCGTGCCGGTTTCCTCACGCTATTTTCCTTCAAGCTTACTACCAATATGACTGCATATGTTTGAGTCCTAAACTTCACAAACCAATACCGTATCGAACAAAAGACCTCTAGTTTAGGTCCACTCACAAACCCCTCACTAATGCTGATATAAAACCTCATTATAAATCCCCTTTGAATTTCACTGGCTGCCCGGGAGCGGTGTGGAATTAGGGATGCGTGGTCACGTCTCGGGTATGAAAATAACAAGGCGATAGATGAATGGACGTAAGGCTAAAATTTATTGGAAAGAAGTTATTATGCTGCTGCTCGATTTGTGGTATTTGTGAATAGGTAAAAATGTGCTGTGAGAAAATATTCCAAGATGATTCACAGTACCTACCTACGTAAAATTTAATGTTATGGAAAAACTATGAGAAATTTAGATTGCTCAGTATGATTTTATACGTTGTTATTCAGAAGGATTCCTTTCTCACGCTTTTCTTACAATATTATTGTTTAGTTTTATCAGAAGGTATATTTTTAGCATCGCATCTATATTTTTAGCTGTTCTGTGTTACCACAATAATCTACAATCAGACATTCGATAATTCGCCTTTTTTAAGCGTTCGACCTAAAACAAAAAAAAAACAGACTTACCTCTTCAGAGGTTATAATCAAAGTCATTCAGTTATAATAAAGTCCCAAAGTAGCAATTTAAATTTTGGCTGAATTTTAGGCCTTGATAAAAAGTCAGAATAGATCAAATATCATTTCGTCCATAACTACATACAATACGAGTATAATACAGCGTTCACCATTTCTTGTATTTCTTTTTCTACAGCAGCTGCGTTATTTTAGCGGCCTTCACCACCGCTCGACAAGGGTAAGTACGGGGGCGGATTAGCGCCCCTGACCCGGTGACTGCGACGACTCAATCGGACCGGCTCATTTCCACGCCCTGTATTGACGCCCGATAAGTATCCTATATTATTATAATTTGTTTCGGGGATCACTGTTGTAGGGATTTGGACAGCTTGTTAGCGAGATTTTGATTATATTTAGAGAGCTTCCAGCTATGTATCTTTGTTTGGAAAACACTTCAGTATTCTCAATAATTATATAATAAAACGAACTTTGAAAAGTAAAAGCTTCGATTTTGTTACCAGGCTTCTTTTTTGGCTTCTAAAGTCTACTTACTATAAAAGAGAAAGATAAAAAAATAGATTTTTTGGAGGCACCAGAACTTCCTATTTCGTATACAGATAAGTACCGATCCGTAAGGGATCGATCAGTTACCCACAATAAATGTCAAGACCACGCTACACGCTAAACGGTAGCCACGCAAGCAAATAATGGAAAATTTCATAAGAGAAAAAAAATCAGACGAAGTCGACAAAACAAAATAAAAATGGAGGGAAACCATTGTAACTTTACTCACAACAACCAATACAAAACCGAACATAATCCCAAAATTGCTACAGATCGATATTTCAATAAAAGTAATAATGTTCCAGATCGCAATAATGAGGGTGACACCCATTAACGGCACGTGATGCAGCATGCGTGATTTGATTCTGACCGACTCACATTCAGTGATTATGATCAGAACAACCACTTTTACAGGAGTGTCTTGTAGACTGCAGAAGTCGCAGGGGTTTGAGTGTAGTAGCCATGCTAGTGACGATACGAGTAGTACAACCAGACGAGTACCCTATAGACAAAATTGCGGAGGCGGAGAATCAGGTTTAGAGAAGAAGGGAGATTCAAATTCCGAAAACTGCCGCTGCACTGCTTGCCTACGAATCCTACTGAACGTAGACAAGACGAATGAAAACAAACACAATTGCAATGAATGAAAATTGCCATCATCAATTAATATAATAAATAATATAATAAAAATTGTTTATTTCTCTTCCACAAATAAAGACCATAAGTACAGTAGGTACTTTTGTTTTGACATAATTATATAATTATGGAGGAAACGGTGGAAATGTAGTGAAGAAAATACTGTACTATACAGCTACAGTGTAACTCGAAGGTTTTCAAACCTCTGTTCGAGGGATAATATGCTAGTTATACCCTGATAGTAGTTGTCTGTATGCTGGTAATGATGAGCACGGTGAACCTTCTGAATCAAGTTCTATTGTTATTCGACTATAAATAAAGTTGGGTCCTGATTGCGTTCGGTGCATAGAATTGCAAATATTTGTTCTATGGCCACTGATGGTGCATGTGGCGTTAGTTATTTACAATTCAATATTGCTTTGTCCAAAGCAATATTCAATTGATTTGCGAATGACCGTTGATTGTATTTTTTTTCAATTGCTTCTAATTATATTCTTGTTTATTTATTTATTTAACACTTCAAGCACAAAGTACAGAGGCGGACTTAATGCCATAGGCATTTTATACCAGCCAACCTTTTGTTATTCATTTAGAAATAAGCAGTTTACTTCTGAGCACAGATCTCCCCCATACTGCGTCTCAAAATCCTCTGCTTTCGTCTGTCCCAGTTATCTTTTTTGTGTCTGCCAAGATGAGAGGCACACCCACCCTTTCACAAAAATGGATTTTCAAAAACTGTACAGCCAATAAATAATACCTTTTAAATAGTCTATGACCCGTTTTAACCCTATAAAATTACCTACAAAAATAGACATGCGCAATTAGCACCATAATAATTATATGCTGACAAACGCTAAATTATCATCAACCTTTCACTAAGAGCTTTCTTTTGTTTCTCTCCACTCCACTTGTCAATAATTAATCTCTATCAGGCAAAGGCATGCGACGTTCAGCCGCGGTCTATGAAAATGAGTTCGGAACTATTTTGTTTACAAACTATTCAATTAAGGGGGCTGTGGAGTGCCATACCGCTCCCATAAGCCAAAGAGTGGTAACTCAAAAATGCATGTTTTGAGGAAACAGAGAATTTGAATGTTTTCTTTTATAAAGATAGAGTAAAATAGTGCATGGTGCTTTTGCCATTTATATGATTGGACTTTGACAAGGCCGTTGGTAAATACGAGTATTTCAGAAACTTCAGAAATTGTATTGAAATAACAACATGGCGTTGTGAGTTCCGTCTACGGTCATGTGATTGGAGAACCATGACTAACATCATCTGCATTTGAAGCGAGATCTTACAAATTGTCAGATGCAAAAAAAATAAAAAAAACTGTTTTTGAGATACTGCTCTTTGTCTTGCGAGGATATCATAGACTACTGTAAAGTTTTGTTGTTGATTATCCAGCGATTAGGCACAAGTGACACGCGATCAGAAGCGGATACTATTATTACTTTTGATAGTGTGCTTATTAGTGTGATAACAGGAAAAATGTTCCAGATAAGAAATTCTTAGTGGAAGTTTGGGGAAATTGAAAAAGTTTTTGGGATTATGCTCTTGGAAAAGGATAAGAGATCTTTTAGGGAATGGAATAAAACATGGAATCATGATGCAAGTCGGAAGCTGCTTTCGTTTCCAAATGGTCTCTCATGCTGGAAAGTCTCTGTATCATGAAGGAAACATGGTTTTCTCGCGAAAAGCTAGCCTGCAGTATCTGCGTAACTAGTAGAGGTTCCCAGGTATGGTCCAGAACAAAAATGGTCCAGAAAACAAGTGCCTTTCAGCTTCGTTATTAGTACACAAATGTATGCTTTCAAGGAGCCTATTTTATCTACCAATCTAAATTAACATAGAACAAGAACTCGCAAGCTTAACTATTATTAAATCAAGATGATTTACATTCCCCGTCTCTTTGTTTTTCTTACCTCTCTCACTTTGCATTGTAAGTTTGTAACCGATACATCTGTTATTTTAATTCCCCTTCGTATTTAAATTGCAAAACGTATGGGAATCCATTTAAATCTCACAGCATTATTCTCACTGCAGTTCGATATTAATTATATTGTTAACGATACAGTAAGTTATGAAAATAAGTATGTGACAACACATTTTGAACCCTACCTTTCTGTTTTCAGCCCGGCTAGCATGGGCAGGGGATAAAAATTTTATCCACCGGTTATTTCCACTTTTGTTTGAATTTTGTCCCTTGTCAGTGGAAATAACCGGTGGATAAAATTTTATCCCCTGCCCATGCTAGCCGGGCAGGGTTTCAATTTGCGATTCTGTGTTCCCGATTTATTCTCGATCACAATTACTCATTTCATTGCGCGTGAGTCGCTAGTTGCTTGCAGACCCATACGTCTTGCACGAGACAATATTATTTATCCGAGGTATACTGACAAGGGGTAACAACTGCGCGCGCAGTGTAAACTCGAAGGAGTGGGCGAGTAAATCAACTATTTGCATCGAGTGCGCGGACGCAGAGCAGCGTGCACGCGACTGCGGGCGCACTGCGGCATTTTTCAGGGTGTGTTGAGTTTATTTTTTGAGTGATAAATGTTTTCGGGATTTAATTTCAGTCACCAATTATAGTATTTTTGTGCTTGACGTTATTTAAAGAGCATCTACGTGTTTAATCAGGCAGTCAGCCTTTGTGGAAGAGAAATAAATATGTTTATTATATATATTATTATTATATTATTATTAATTTATTTACATGTATCAAATTCTCTAAAATAAAATGACCTTATACAGGGTTATTTGTAAACCACCAACAACCTCGCAGGAGTAGCTTACTAACATCATAAACAACAACATTTGTTCTACGAATTTTCCGAAAACAGACAAAAAAATTCAACAACATAATTATGTCCGAACAGCTGATCGAGTTTTGTATGAAAAGTCCTCTTTGTTTGCCTGTTTCGAATAAGTTGTAGGTAGTACAAAAGTTGTTTTCATCATAATAGTAATCTACTTCTCCGAGATTGTTGGTGTTTTACAAATAACCTTATATAGATGTAGTTGACACAAACAATTACTTACGTCAAACCTACACAATACAAAATTCCACAACATCTTCTTAAAAAAAAAACCCGTTTTTATTTTTGATCCGTTTTACTACTCCCGTTCCAGCTACACCGAAGGGCGAATTAATTAATATCATAAACAGAAGTTAATGTAAAATAACTTTATTAAATTCTGAACACCCTATTTAGTAGCCGTGCGCTTGCGCCGCTGGCGAGGATCTCGTTAGCGACACGCATGCGCACCGCGAGCCGGCGCCCGGCGCGACAAATGTGACGTCGTAACTTACACCCGCCACGACGCACAATGAGAGAAAACAATCACCCAAGGTATGCGAATGTACAGACAGTAAAAGTTAAGGAATGGTCGTGTCAGTGCCGTTTGTGCTGCTTTTTTGCCGTAATAAAGATTTAAAATAACACAATTGCCGCAGTTGTTGAGGAATAATTTAGACGTTTTTTATTTTTTTTGTATGGAAAACCATCCAGAAAAACAAAATTAAATTCCAATAATATTCCACAGATATTTATTAAATATCAGGTGTTTTCAAAATCAGCTGAAAATTACAGAAACATGAATCAATTCACCCAAGGTACGCCACTGAGTACATACCGTAAAAGTTAAGGATTTCTCGTGTCAGTGCCGTTTGTGTAGCTTCATAATAGTAATAAAGTTTTAAAATAACACATTCGCTTTAGTTTTTGTTTAAAATAAGTATCATACTTAATTGTTATGCTTGAAAATCTTGAGATCTTTGAAGGTCGAAGAGTCACCGGAGGACCTAGACAATTGGCAATTACTTTTTTATAGCGCTTAGTAACTTTATCAAGACATCAAGATTAACTAAATATTTTGGGTGACTTTTGTCAAGATATTACTATTTGACGTTTTCACCTCAGAGTGACGTTTTTCTTGCTTTTAAAGTTTTAACCTAAAGTGACCCGTGGGACAGAAACATGGGCCCCTTTAGTGTATCCCAAAGCAAAACCTGCTCCCCTGGGTCTGGCAGGTGTCCATAAGTGGCGGAAAGCACTTCCAATCAAGGAGATCACTTCCGCTACCTAGTATATTTGACTACTCATGAAAAAAGGCTCAAGATCTAGTTTATTCCCACAAAACGGCACTGAAGTGACATACATCGAGGTAGTCGAGTGCGCATCTTCGACGGAGACACCGTGGCTTCATCATCAACATTTCAGCTGAAAGACGTCCATTGCTAGATATAGGCCTCCCCAAGTGTTGCCACATTGACCAGTCCCGTGCGACTCGCATCCAACGCAACGTCTTCCGGTTCGCGGTCGCCACTCCAGAACTTTTCGGTCCCATCGGCTATCCGTTCTGCGAGCAATGTGCCCTGCCCATTGCCACTTAAGTTTGGCAATCAAACAATCATTCATGGCTTGTCTACGTGGACTAGCGCTTGCTCTGTGCCACTAGCAAATCTTCGGCAGCACCATCTACCGAAACGAAACGAAAATAAATTCTAAATAAAACAGCACGTCATTTCTAATTACGTATACATATACTCGTACAAGCCAGATGCAGTACCTACAGAGTCAAGTGCGGGGACAATTTACAATCTGCTGAACATTTTAATTGTGGACCGTTTAAAACGTATTACATTTGAACGTGCAAGCATTTATCAAAATGTCCTGATGCGGGGCTATAATAGGCGTAATGAATGAACTCGGAGACAACTTCAGTTTTATTGTGCTCGTAAATCAAAGAGGTTTTATTGTTTCTAAACTTTGTTATGTGCTTAGGGTCTGTATTAAAGTTTTTTTTTAATGGAATGTAATGGTCTATATATGGTGGTAGGGTTTTATGTGTCGTGGGTTATGGTTCCTGGTCGTATCCAATGATTGATGGTAATTTCTCACGTAGAGGTGGTGTCGACTGCATGTCTAGCACTTACCGGTGTGTGCAGTACCTCCACATTTGAACGCTGTTTTGTTTTTGACCTTGTGAAATAAAGATTCCTTGGAGAGCCTATCAAGCTGTTACAATCGCCTACAATCGTTACAATGTCTTTCAAACTCTGAAATCTGCTACCACCTTAAAAGATGACTAAGTTATCTGACGTCATCAATTATCTGCTACTTTGTAACACCTGAGATCTCAATACTTCTTCTAATTCAAAATGTTCAAACTGCCTCCTTGACGACGACCACCGCCACTAGGCCACCATCACCGACCACTAGGTCGTTAGCGCGGTCTGTGAGCATGAGGTCCTGGCATCGTTTCCCAGGTCGAGGTTCAAAATGTTAGTGGATGGCAGTCATGGACGGAGTCTGGATTTGTTCCCAGTTGATGGCAGTAGGCTGGACTCCTCTTACATAAACTTAAACATAACTGACGAAATGTGGGTGTACTTCCAAGTACACTTCTGCCTAACCCTTCGTGGATCGCAGGTGTAATGTTATGTATCTCTAATATCTACAAAAATTTAAAGTTTCAACAAATCCTTCTAAAATTACACCTTTCCAAGTTCCCTAACTTATGTAAATCCTGTAAGAATCCCACGTATTCCTGACAGCAAGATTGTTAGTTCCACATTAGTATGCCAGACTTGGGCCTCGGCTCAGGTCTCTGTAACCCTGCTTCTATTATCGTCTAAGTTATAGCTGACTTCGTACTTGGCTGAGCTGTCTTGCCTGCATAATTGCGAAAAGTTCATAAAGTAAAATAAAAATAAGCAAATGTTAATAAGAATATTGGACTAAACAAGAATGGGGCATACAAGCCCATGAAGTTCTTAGAAGAAATGGAAGAATTTTTTGTGAAATCTTCAATATTGCAGGTTCCATGTAGGACTGGCAGGCTGTTTTTCTTTTAAACTGTAAATGTTCGAGTTTCTTCATTGATCAGTCCTGGCAAGGAACCCTTATAGTTTCGTCATGTCCGTCTGTCCGTCCGTCGGTCCGAGGTTTGCTCAAAGACTGTTAGTACTAGAAAGCTGTAATTTTGTAGAAGTGTGTATATCAATTACGTCGACAAAATGGTAAAATAAAATTTTGGATTTTTTTATTTACTATTGCAGGCTTCAAGTCTGTGGGAAAACATACAAAGCTGCTGTTAAAACATATTACTTTTGTAACCAACCGACATGCTATTAAACATATTCTTGCTGAGCCTTAACAAATAATTTTATTACTATCAAAGCACCCGGAAATCCCAAACAAATTCTTAATCCTTCAGCTAAATATACACATAAAACTCCTGAATAAAACGCATTAGGAAACGACCTATTTCCAAGCAGCCAGGGGTCACCGAACGCGCGCTTCCCATAAATCATAGCGATACAAAACGAATGCCATCATAATTGTCATGCAAGGAGGAGTGCAGGACTCACTCACGTTTATGATACGCTCGTAATTTTTCAGTATTTGGTTACATGAGAATGAGGTGTGGCGGTTTTATAAGTTGAGCGAGGAGCGGGCGAGAAGAATGGAATGGAAAAAGAAAATCTTGTTTAGATATTTATCGCTCCAAAAATATTGAAGAGTCAGTAAGAAACAGATTGTGCTTCAATGCCATGATAAGCAAGGTTCCTCAATGAATGTTTGATAGAATAAGTTTTAAGATAAGCCACAGTACGGGAGGAATGGCGACGGATTGTCAAGCTTGCCTTACCCTGATGTGACGACCACGGTTCTCTGCCAAGAGTGTGACGACGAAGAAGAGAGAATGAGTTTTATTTGGATTTTCATTTTCATCATCCACACCTTGATTATAGCCTTAGTTTAAGGCTCTCTCTGTCTCTCTGCTGGCTCATCAGAGGTCATTCCTGAATGAATCTGTATTTGAGTTACAGGTAACTAACGAATGGTACAGGTTCTATTAAATAATAAGGAAGTTGTAATGTAATAATCACTTATCTTGAAATTAATCAGTAGCGGTTTCATGTGTCTTTACCTGTTTATAACTCTATCATTTGCATAAAACTGATCTAGCGGCGAGATAATCATCAGATCTTTCCGGTCTTCAAAATTAACGACTAAATGCATAAAATTAATTAACCAATTCACGTTCAAACATCATCATCAAATTAATTTTAAGCATCAATTCTGTGGTAGCACTCAGAATTCGGGGCTATTACATTGGCCGATTAAGTTTCACGCGGTTCTAAAGTGGTTGGTTTAACCGCTTTTTGGTGTTCTGTGGTTGCAGCCTAACCATATATCACGCCAGACCACGGTATACCACGTGCGGTGAGATCCACAGATAAGCAATAAATGGAGGGCCAAATAATTCACGAGTCCTGTCATAAATTTGTATCTGTCTATCGGATATTGGGATCGGGTAACTTGAGAAGTGAAGGGTTTGGGGATGATGGACGATCGGTTATTTTAATGGTAGTCGGATATCTGATGAATTAGGGTTAATTAGTCAACGTTTTGACGTTTGGAAGTAACTACCATGTACCTTTTAAATGTCCTGTTTGCATGGTGTATTAAAGATTTAGAAAAAAGATAGGAGTTAGAATAGTCAACTACATTGAAGCTGAAATGGAATATAAAATCAAAATTTTCTTAAAAAATATGAAGTCTAATCATTTTTAAAAAGTTATTGATTCTTTGAATGAACTCTCTGTATGAAGCACGTCTCTCATGTTGAGTTCTCAACATGTACAAAGTTGCTGTCATCTCTAACGGTACTTCAACTACAACCCTAATGTTCGTGACGCCTTCCCAATGACATTACAGCTAGAAGCCGTACAAGCAAATTGATCGATCACGTCACCCCAGAACAGGGAACAGGGGTGTCATAGTGAAAAACGCAGCTATTTGTTGCAATTAGGGAACATCTTGTGAGTTCGGTGCTCTTCGTAAAAAATCGGGGGTGACATCACGGAACTCGATTTTATAGAGACCCTCGTCTCTTTCAAAAATCGTTACTTTAATGGAAATGTCGACGGAATCTGCGAGATTATATTGGATGTTCCCATCCATAACTACAGATAATCTAGAACGTGTAACAGTCGTTCGAGTAGTCAGAGGCCCATAAGTAGTTACACCAGTGTTCATCCAGATAAATTAAATTAGGTAACCATTGTCACACCTGGTGTGGCAATTTGGTGTGACTATGGATCGGTCGTGAAAAATCTGACTACCAGTCTTACTAAGAGTGTATCATGTTAGGTCAGATAGGCAGTTGCTCCATGGTAAGTACTGGTATTAAGGTTATCTTCTAATATTAAGGTAAGCTTCATGTGGTTAAATTGGAAGCCGATCCTAATATAGTTGGAAATAGCTTTAGCTTATAGCTAGATGATAGTAAATCTAGAACGTGTCTAGTATCTGGGCTAGAAGATATCTTCTATGCTAAATTAGTCTCAAGCCACTTGGTCTCTTTTAAAATCATGGACCTGTCTACTTGAAGAAATTGGACACTTGACACAAACAATTTAAAGACCCACCTTCTATTACTTGATTTATTTCTTCCTGCAAGGTAACACTACCCTTTCGAAACCAACTTTATTCCCTCTCAAAACCATAAATTGGTGGAGTTGATAATAAAATATGAGGAGGTGCCGGGATTGCGCGGGCGGCGTGGGGCGGCATGCAGAGAGGCGCGGGTGGCCGGGCGGCTGCGCGAGCGCATTGTATTGTATGGAGATGTGCCCGAGATGTGTTGTGTGCAATAAAACAATGATGGTAAACAAACAAGCCTTCGGAGCCGACGCACAGTCATCGTTATCATTTGTTTTTTTTTTTTATAATTATTGGTATGGTTAAAATGGTCTGGAGCTGTTGATTTAGATTAAATTCGAGGGTTTTTCTTAGGTTGCTTCGTTCGAAGAACAGTTAGATCCGTTTGGATATGACGTACACAGTGACACTTCATGAATGCTATCGAAGAGTCTATCTGAATAATCAAGACTTTCAAGGGGGACCATATCCTGTTGATACTTGAGCTACCTTATGGTACAATATCCTCTACTCTACGTATTCGTTTTTTGTGTGACAATGTTTCCTAACGAGGCCTAAAATGGTCAGGTACGATTATTTCAAGGAAATAAACGGACACGAAAGGTATAGCGAAGAAGAACTCACTTCTAATTCATCATCATCATCTCAGCCGAAAGACGTCCACTACTGGACATAGGCCTCCCCCAAGTGTCTCCACATTGACCGGTCCCTTGCGACTCGCATCCACCGGATTCCCGCAACCTTCACCAGGTATCGGTCCACCTAGTGATCGAGAGGTCTTCCAACGCATCGTCTTCCGGTTCGCGGTCACCACTCTAGAACTTTTCAGCCCCATCGGCCATCCGTTCTGCGAGCAATGTGCCCTGCCCACTGCCACTTAAGTTTGGCAATTCTTCGGGCTACGTCGGTGACCTTGGTTCTCTTGCGGATGTCTTCATTTCTGATCACTGTCACTTCTAATTATGTAATTGAAATTCAACATATGACATCATTCTCTTACCACTCTCTCTCATGTCTTCTTCTTCCATGCTGGTTTATTAGTCATCATCTCCTGGGTCTCCCCCTTTCTAGCCATATCATCTTTCACAGAGTCCATCTCCCTCCATCGTTTCATTTCGCCACTCTCTACTCTTGCAGACATCCAAATTCATAATCAAAACAAAACAAACAAGTAAAGCAGTATAAAAATATGTAGTATATCAACTATCTGGTGTCCACGACACAAGCCTTGCTTAGTGTGGCACTAGATGGCGCTGTGTGTAATGTCCCAGCAATTTTTATTTTATTTTTTATTTATTTCTCTCGACAATTTCATTTACGTGTACCATTAACACGGTATACTACTCCATACATGTCTTGTTCTCCGTTTCAATATGTAACATTTACGCGTCGTCATGGTCTGTCCGTGTGTCACCTCGTTAATACTTTAACAGTCTAATTGTACCTTAATGTGAACTAAAAAAAGCAATTAAAGAACAATTTGTGTGAATACAGGCCGCGGACGCAATTTGTTTTGTACTTCTAAATAGAATTTGATGGTGTTACATATAGATTGTATCTTCAATAGCAATTAAATTCTGTTTTAAAACGAGGTTCTGATGTATTTAATTAAGGAAGCGTGTGCTTGTGTAAGTAAAATGTCGTTAATGAGTTTTTTTTTTAATAAAACGGTTTAAATCAAATGTCTTTTAGGTACTTACAGCATCATTTTCATTCGCTTTTACAGCGTGAAATTTTAATTTTAATTTTCAGTATTTATTTTCTTTTATGTTTGTAACTGCACTATAATTTACTGAATGAAAATGTTCGATACTTAATTATTTCTTCTTCATCGTTTGTATGTATTTCACGGAACCGACCTACATTGTTGGTAGCCGAATTTCAATACAATACAGTCATAATTCTGCATGTTATGTGAAAACTGCATTTGTGGTCATTTTCAAAAGGTCTATAATAATTATTTGCTTAATAGACACCGTGGAATAGTTCTTGAAATATAATGTTTTTTGAAAAATAATTATACTTAGGTCCGTGTTCACCGAGAAGATAACAGCCTGATTATCGAAAAACAGCTGTCAATGTGACATGTTCCCATACAAAAATGTGTTTTAAACAGCTGTTTTAGACAATCAGACTGTTATCTTCTCGGTGAACATGGACCTTAAGCGCCTAAACCTGTGTAGTCGATGATGACGATAAAGATATGAATAAGTAACCCAGAAAACCACAAGAAACCTGCAAAACAAACGAACGTCACATCGATCAACGCTACCAACCTGACAGAAACACGTAAAGCAAAAATATTCTTCTAACAAAGTGCGTAGGCGACATTACGTCAGTCATGCAAGGGCTTGAAGGAAGTGACTCATACATAATGTATGAGAGACGCAGGATAATCGTCCGATACTGTTTGTTAGTCAAATAAGCCATTGTGAATGTTAACATCTGATATGGGAATTGGATAGACTTTGGGAGAACGAGATACGTTATTAGTCGGTATTGGGATTGTGTGAGCAGAATATGTAAGGACGTTTTTTTTGGCTTTTGAACATTGGAATATAGAAGGGGATATTATGCAAGAATTGGTCTTTATGACTGCTGTAGTCGGCTTTGAAACGTATGAATAGCTTCCCAGACAATCGAAGGTCACAGGCTTCTCAAAAGTATGAGCCACAATATCCACTTCACGTTAGGAGTCAAATCTTTCCCCGCGTCTGATGGTATGCTTGTCAATTTTCAGTTGAATCCAACTGCAAATTGTTGAATATATTTTGATAACTTGCTTCTTGCCAGTGACTTCGTGCACATCGAAGAAAAAATTGTCACAATAAATGGCACTCGGTAATCAGCTTTCCATGGGAAAGAGTGATAAAAAAAATGTATATTTGATGAGTTTCGGACATTGCCTCCTACTTGGTAATTTTTAACCTTACTCTTTTTAAAATTATTAGTAAAAGATGTTAAACAAACCATCAATTGCAGACTAACAAAAAACTGAACTAATTCCGATGACATACAGTGCATCCGTTGCTTTAAAATCAATTAAAGAAAATTAATTAAATATGTATGTGTTCTGTTATCTTCGTCTTGTACTACATGCATTATCTACCAACTTCCTGTACGAAGTCGATTTACAGCGTTAAAATATCTTGTACAAACTATTTTATTGCGTTCACGCAACGTATTCAATCAAATGATAGTGCTGTTTATGCTGTTGATCTGGTATTCTGTGGCTGTGGTTTCTGTTACTGATACTTGGAATAGTTTTTGGGTACGGACAGTATTACAGTTATTTCTTTGGACTTTTTGGGTACTCAATCTTGTCATCCGTTATTGAAGCCGCGTTGTTCAATAATACCATTTTTTTAATTTGCTCCTTGTCCACGAAATTTGTTTTTACAAAATGTTCGGGATCAACGTCACTTATTTTTTTTTTTGTGTTGTTCACCAGTGAGATGATGATAGTTTTCAACAGTAAAGTCTCATTATATTCATTGGCAGATTAGTTAATAGTGTAGAACCTAACCCTGTAACCTATGTTATTTTATCTTTTAACAATCTCAAGAAAGCTTTTACTCTAGTTTCTCAAAAATAATAAAGAATAATTTCACAGAGTGTAAAAAACCTGTTTCAATATACTCGTATCTACCTGTTACTTAATCATCCCTGTTCCTTCCTGGTCCCATCCCTACTGCTAACGTGTAGAATATTAATCGTTTTTATACGACGTCCGGATGCGTCCACGCTTGTGAATTCACAAACTAATGTTTATTAACACCGATTACATTTATTTGTATAAAAACCTTGTTTATTTTATTGAGGTTCATGTGTTGCATTACGATTTTCTATCCTGTATATTTTTCTGGCAGATTTAGACGTGGCGGTATTGGTGTCAGATTACAGATATCAGAGGAAATCTTTATCAAAAGCTGACGTTTGAGGAAATAAATTAATAGTTAAATGGCATGTTTTTAATGCTTTTGCTATTTCAAAGTAGGTTATCTATATAAAGAGAGAGATCCTGTTTGTTTAAAAGTAGATTAAGGATCTAATCTACATACGGTACTTCAGTGAAGCTGTTGGCTTTTAAGTTGGTTTTAGCAAATTAATAGGTCCTTGGCTAATCTATTATCAGGCCCCCTCACCCTTTTCCACAGTCATTACGCCGGACACTAACTACTAACTGCTTTCATCTGTACTTAATTCAACTCCAAAGAAAACTAGTTATTTATGCCTAACACATTACCCCAATTGCCAAATATACCTTATTCCACAAACCTTTCTCGTTAGATTTTACACTTTATCTTCAAAGTTTAAGGTTGAAACTCCCTCGTCGAAATACTTTGTTATTTTAATACCTCAGCCATTCTAGCCCAGTGTCCCCTTACGGTCCGGTGAACAACGGACGGGGGCACTTAATTACGTGATAGTGGCGGTCCATTTTAGTAACACTCCCTCTTCAAGTGTTTTGCACGTGTGCCCACTATTAAAGCCATAGACTAAATATATGCGATCAAAACTTTGTAGGGAAATTCGCAGTAGAGTAATTTAAAGGTAGATTTTTTGTTACTCTGTGTAAATTCTCGTTGTCAGTGGTCAGAGGAGCTATTTTGAGAGCATGTGTCGGTTTGACAATACAATTTAAGGGTACAGGGTGTGTCTTAGATTCGGGGCTATCGTCCCTTTGATTAATATTGTCCTAATGGCCCACCGGAATTTGTAATTCGGAAGTTTTGGCAGTAATGTTCTTAGTTAAATTAATGTTAGCGTAATTTGTATGGAATTATTTGTTTGAGTTGGGGACTACTACAGAATGTATTACATGCTTTCGAAATCAATGAGATTTTGTAATAGAAAATTAAAAGCATTACCAAACCGTACAATTTCTATTCGAAATATTGTATTTTATTTTTGACCAAATTCTTGATTAGTTAGGATGAATGAAAAACGATGTTTTTCACGGGTGAGTTTCACCAAAAGACCAAACGAGCTTTTACACAAAACCATGTCGAACGTTAAACGTTCTAAATTCAAACTTCGCAAAGGAAACAAACCGATGCTCGTTTGAGTTCGGACGACAAACGGTCGTAAAGGATTTGAAAATGGAACGAGGCGCAATCACGAAGGATTGTGCCCGAATCCTATTCTACTCACATATCTATGGACGTCCAATTGGATAAGAGCTTTAGTAAACTACACGTCTTCCCCTTTGTCGCCGGAATTAATGAGAGAAGAGGGAGGCGGGGTGGGTCTTGTATGTTTGGTGTGCGAAAGCGTGAAGGGGTCGCGTGAATGACATTTGCGTAAGCGGCTGCCCGCCCTCAAGATTAGCTCTGCGATGATTCCCGTCTGCCTAGACTTGAGAACAGGAATGTGTTGGAGACTTCATTTATTACATTTTATAATCAAAGTCAGTTTTTATGATACTTGAAACAATTTCAAGAGATTTGTTAGGTTTGACAAGGCAAGAAAAAGTTACTTAAATGCATTCGGCCTAGCATTAAGCTTTTTCTTGGACAATGCCTTGTCAATGAAGCGTAATTACGAAAGGTACGTAGGTATTATCAAGTCTCAATTTTTTATATTTACTAAATACTTACATATTAGATACATTAACTTATTTTTTTACTTTCTTGGCCTTACCAGTAAGGTAAAGTACGAGGAGTACAAAGGTAAAAAAGTTTTACTTTAATTTACATCGGCTATAATGTAGCTACTCTGTTTTTCATGAAATGGAGTCATGAAGGCCCCACTCTACAGTTTCCTCTGTGCAATCAATGGGAAGGCTCAAGCGTATCCCTAATTTAACTGTATCGGCGGCATGTTGTGAGCGAAGTTGTAATGGTCGCCATCAACCCTCGTCTACCCACTGTAGTCGTACCTTACTAGATAGATAGATATATACTTTATTTATGGTATGGTATAGATGTTCTTTACTTTCTAGCTCTATCTATATCTTCTATTCTGGTCTAAGTCCACAAACAAATATGGAAACTGTTGTAATGCTAGAAGCGATTGGTCTCTGTATCAATAAGTAGGCTTCTAATTTTTTTGAATGCCTGAATAACTAAATTACAAAAGTGTGACCTACACTACACGTCAAAAGACAGGATGGAATTGAAGTCATGGGCATTATATAAAACTAAAGCACTACTGGTGATACTAAATCCATTAGGAAATTATTATAAACACGAAAACTATAATAAAATCAAAATACTAGTAGCACACGATAGACGTACTAGTATTTTGCTTTTATTAGTTTTAGTGTTTATTTGCAATAATAAGCCTTTTGCAATATGACTTACTACATTTTTACACTTGCATTAATTAATATTGCATTATATTGTATTGAATTGCGTAATAGTGCCCCTAATGGATTTAGTTACATCAGTAGTGCCTTAGTTTTAAACAATGCCCATGACTTCAATTCCAGCCTGTATACGACTAAAGTGTTTTTTTTTAAATAACATGTTTAAAATCTCTATGTAGGGAGGTTCTGAATGATGTAGTGAACAAGTGGTAAATGTTTTAGCGTCGATGTGGGATTCCACCCAATGTTCTGCTGTAAAACATTACTGATGGTAACTATAGTTTCTAGACTGTATTCAAAAACACGAGAACGGCATTTTCAACCCAAAGACTTTATTGCACCAAACAAACTTTTCACTTAAGCATTTACAGTGTTTCAGCTCAGTTGGTCCCCTGAAATTAATTTCCCTCTGAAAAACATTTAAAATGACTTCTGCCGGCAGTTGGGCAACTTTCCCGGCGCTTTTGTACGACAAACACCACTTTTAACTACCTCACTTAAGTTTAATAATAGTTTTAACGTTTCTATAGTCGCTGTGGAGGTCTGTGCTAGTTAAAAGTTGATGTTTTGTTGATTTATTAAATTAAAGTTTTTGATGCAAATGTTTCAATTTATAAACCACTCTGAATCCCGACTGCAGTTGATGAACCTGTACTTAGTACTGCATTAAAATGTATTCTATTGTATTGTTTGTTTTCTACTTTACGTGCGGGACTCTGGCTGCTTGACTGTTCGAAAGATATACCGCGGCCCTGAAACACAAAGGGATAAGCAGGAACATGGATGGGATTGATTCGGTAAAAGCATAATTGCTGATTTCCCATCCGGAAAAAAAGGGCTGAACTCTACCGAAGTGAAGAGGAGACCAGAGGGCAGGAGATGTGAACCACCAATAGGATTTCGTTATGTACACTTCTCACCCCCTCTTAGCTTTAGTGGAAGCTGTTGAGCAGGTAGAAGAGGAGATGTCTTGTAACTGTTTAGGCCAGGGGGAGAAAAGACGAGAGAGTAGCTCGTGGCTAAATAATAACAGCCGCTCGGGTCGATCGTTAGGTTAAGGCGTGCTTGCTTAGGTCTGTGGATGGGTGACCACCCTTACATACCGAGTTTCCTCCGTGCCTCGGAAAGCTCGTTAAGCTGTTACGATCGCGGCTGTTATTTGTTCATCTTCGACAGTCGTTACGAGTACCCAGTGGCCCAAAAAGCCTGACTACCAGTCTTACCAAGTGGTATCGTATTACCCAGATTTAACTAGGTTGTGGAGGTCAGATAGAAGGCAGCCGCTCCATGTAAAATACTGGTATTCAGCTGCATCCGCTTAGACTGGAAGCCGACCCCAACATAGTTGGGAAAAGGCTAGGTACATGATGGTGATGGAGACGAGAAAACACGTGAGCGGTGAGCGATGAGAAAGAAAGAAAAGCATTTATTAGCATGAGTGGTGTGCTGTGTGCGGTGTGCGATGAGCGGTGAGCGTGCACTCCCACATTTCACAAAAGGGGCTCCTATTGCCATCACCCGAGCTCAATCTCAGACTCTGAGGTTGCTAGTCAGATATTCCTGACCCAATAACAATTTGAAAATTGCCCAACCAGGAAATCGACCCAGGACCTCATGCTCAGCAGTCATTGTGTTCCCTAGACCCAACGAGGCAGTCAGATATCAAAGTACAGTCATATAGAAATACTTAGCTAATGAAAATCATGGCGAATTAGCCGGGTCGCCCTAAAGGCCACCCAAAGTGTCTCCGTGTGTGTCGTAAAAGGCTGCATACCGGATTTTACGACGTGTATTTCAGCAGCGGTTAATTCACGAAACGACGAAATCAACGCTCGAAAGACTATGCACGTTGTAAAGAAGATATACGAGTATCTGTAATTTCGAGAATTTCAACTTCATTTGTATATCCTCTCAGTATTAGTTAACTAGCTGTAATGTTGCCCACGAGTACGCGTGAAAATTTTGAAGAAAATGTAAAAAAAAACGTGTTAATTTGGTTTTCGGAACCGTTCTCCTAAGACCGATTCGCCATTGGACTGTCGTCGTGTCGGTGAAAGAAGAAGAACTGGAAAGGGCTGTCGTCGAAAGTGACCTATATGAAATAGGGCATCGAAAAGTGGCCAGTTTTTAATCCCGGGTTTTCGGTTTCGGGTTTTTTTTTTCAAACCCGGGTACCCGTGTTCTTGGAGTTTTTTCATTAAATGCTAAATCATGTTTATTTTGCAAGTAGGTTTTTACAGACACTTTTACACGTCATTTTTTAAAACTAGATGTTGCCGGTGTTTTCTACCTGACTACTCTGAGGAGAAACAGTCAAAACAAACTCAGAGGTCAAGTCTCTTCTAAAGTCCAGACAACAATATACAAAACAAACCAAATAGTGTAAATCTGCAGGGAGGAAATGCTGGATGGCCTAGTAGATTTTTCAATACGCATTGGTCTCAGGGTGAACTTGGACAAAACCCAGATTACATTATACCAACACGTCACCCCAGGAGCTATTGTTGTCAATGGTGGTCCTCTCGAGGTTGCTCGAGAATATAATTTACCTCGAGCAAACTGTACAGTTTGGTAAGAATAACGTTGAAAGGAAGGCTACCAGAAGAATCCAGCTGGGCTAGGCAGCATTTGGAAAACTTCGTTGGATCTTGTCGTTGCGTATTCCACAGAGTCTAAAGACTAATAAGGTCTTCAATGAGTGCGTCCCGTCTGTTATGACTTACGGGGCCGAAACGTGGATATTCACGATACGGCTGGTCCATAAATTTAAGGTCGCTCAGGAGCTTTGGAGCGGGCTATGCTTGAAGTCTCCCTGAGGGATCGCATCGGGAACGAAGTGATCAGATACGTTTGTTGTAAAAAATTGTATCAATATCATCTGAGCCGAAAGACGTCCACGGCTGGACATAGGCCTCCCCCAAGTGTCGCCACATTGACCGGTCCCTTGCGACTCGCATCCACCGGATTCCCGCAACCTTCACCAGGTCATCGGTCCACCCACCAAAAATTGTATCTCAGAAGAAAAAATGCACAATAAATATTAGACAAAAAATATACAACGGGTACTTTCGAATGAGAATTTTACCAATTCCACAACCCAAGAAACCCTGTAACGTATTTTCGAGAATAAATTATTAATTAGATGGAAAACTCGGGTTTTAACTTACTTATATTTCTACATTTTAAATGACATACGACGTGATGCGTGTCTGATCTGCAAAGGGCACAGATCGATAATTATCGATTTAAAAGAGACCGAAAAACCCGAAAACCCGGGATGTTATACTAAACAACCAAAACGTAGCGCAACGAAGGTTGAGTATGTGAAGCGTAACTCGGCAAAGAAAAAAGCCATTCTCAAAGTCCCTTGCCCCCCTTTTTCCCCCCTTTAGGCGGATCTCGGAAGTTAAGAGAATTGGAACATTTTTTTTTCACATTCATACTTCAAAATTATTTTTTAAAACTCCCCCTTCTCGCCCCTTTTACACCTCCCCCATCGTATCTCGGAAACTAGGACACGTAGAGGCTTTTTTTCACAAAGTGAAAACCCGGGTTTTCGAGAACCGGGAAAAACCGGTTCGTATATGAAAGGTTCTGTCGGCGAAATGTCCGTACGTAGGACTGGGAAACGGAATATAACGGTCTTAATAGGATGAGAACGGTTTCGGCATCGTTTATTTGTGGTGACATCATTTTGCAAAAAAAAAAATACTTCTGTCAAACTGTATAGCAGTTAAATGATGTGTACGTACGTGGGCGAATATAATATATAAATAAGATAGCCTATTTCCTTCCTCAGGATAAAATTTAGCCAAATCAAGTCTTTGCCAAGTTCCATTGCGATCCGATCAACCGTTTAGTCGTGAAAAGGTAACAGAGTTACTTTCTCATTTTAATATTAGTATGGAGGCATGGATGAGCAAAGAACAAAATACCGTTTTAAAATAAAACAAACAACAGTATACCTTTAGTTTTCGGATTTCGGTTCCTTTCTACTACAAAGAGGACCGAAGATCTTCACCATTTGATCTCTAACTCTAAAACCGATTCATATTGTATGCAAATGACCCATGTTTCACTACATAATTTCGTCAATTCCATTGAAATGTCATTAGGATAGTTTTGAAAGGACATTGTCGCTTTCTGACACGGGACACGGGTCTCAGTTAATTTCCGCCGGGAGTCGGGAAGTCCCGGACTTCTAATAGACTTGATTTTGTAAACGAAGTTGAATATTCGAGCCCCTGGCCTGAACAACTAACAATCGCTTCTAAAGCTTTTGCCTCACCGGGATTGACACAATGCTTTTCGGTAAATAATAGTTAATCTGATATTTTTTTTCCATCACTGTTGTTGCTATAAAATAATCACTTGGTCTAGGTCCTCTGGGCTCTTCTTCTTGCTTGTCTCCTCACATGACATCTCAACCTTTGACACTTTTTTTCTCTTGTCGGAATTTCGGAAACAAATGAAGTTCGTTTCTTTCAAATTCTGAACGAAGCCTGAATATTTGGCGCACCTTCATGGAAACTTCGAAACAAATGAAATTCGGTTCTTTTTACAAACCGTCGAGTTTATGCAACGTCATCATTGAAAGTGTTGAGGAAAAGGATTGAAAAGAATGCTCCGTGTAATAACAACCTCAAAAAAATACAATAGCTTTTGTGTGGAAAAATTGCAGAAAACAGAATTATTTTGAGCTTCGTCGCCGGCTCGATATGCTTACTTCTATAAGATGAGATATTTTTTTATTAAACGAGAAAAGTCTTGAAGTTAGTCTTGAGTCGAGTTGAAAATATAATCTAGCTACCTTCCAGACTCTCAGATTTCCATATAAAATAACATGGAGCGACTGCCAGAGTTACCCCAAGAAAATTTCGTTAACCAAAAATGTTTACAGCTAAGTGCTGTCCTACTTTTAAAATTAATTCAGAAGTCCCCCGACCCTATAATTTGTAGGTTCACATCGAATGAGATAACTTTTCTGTTTTTGCAATCCTCACCCTGGACTCCCATATTTTTGAAACTCGAAGCAAATTGTCAGGATCGAGGAAACAACATTTTCCTCCATTAAAACTTTTATGTAATTACGTTTTCTGTGCGATAAACAGAGAGGCTACATTGTAGGTGTGCTGCCATGCCACTTAAGTTAACGACGCTTTTCTAATTTATCGCTTACAAATTGCAGGTTTCCCACTAACCTATTTTGCTTTTCCTTTTCTGTGGGAAAATGAATGGCTGGTATAACTGCATCTGTATTTACCTACCTAAGCTATCATTTTGCAGGAATTCTATCTATCTATAAAATATCAGAGTGATCAATCCTTCTTCACATACTAATAACATGACCATAACCACTAAATTCGCTCCCACGTTATTGAATCCGCCGGGGACGTGCCGCAACAAAATAAATACACAAAATAAATTATCCGTTTCCAATAAAACAACATCCTTGCTACGCTTCGTGAAGCACTAAGTGCGGGGTAAAGATGTACAGAACAATTCATTTTGAAGCGTATTTTGTCGCTGGTAAAGTTGAATGTTGGTTATGTAGATGAGAAGTTCGTGGCACGCGACGCATATCTTTCGTTCGTTCGTCGATTTTTCAAAAACCCATCCTCTGCGCTTAATCGAGCGGATGTAAACATACCATTTTTCGCCTCTCGCGGAAAAATATCGATATCTCGCATTGTAGTGGAACGAGACAGCGGAATAGAGGGGCTCCCACGAATGAATATGTTTTCGAAGTCTGCAATCATTAATCATGCATTGAGTGGTGGCACAATGCGTCGTGTAATGGAGGGTTTTGTCGCAAAATGGCGGCGGGTGTATAATGCACGTAGCGAGGATTGTGAACAATGCGAATGAAAAGCTTTGTTTCAGTAAAGATAATTCATCTTGCTACGATCTACAGTTGACGGAGCGCGGCTTAGTGGATTAAACTATTGCATGAAGTGGCTCCGGGACTCCGGGTAAGCCGGCTGTGCGTGTAGCTAGAGGAGTCTATAAGGCTAAGGAGACGGTGTTGTTTGAAACAATACTAATTTACTTACAACTTTACCAAGTAGAGGTTCAGTAAAGCAAATGAGACGGAAATTTTAAATCATTTGGTGAACAATACAAATAAGAGTTAAACTTTATTTTCTAAATTAAATGGAGACATTTTGATATGCAGAAGGGTAAAATGGCCAAGAATGAAAGCACGCAGAAACTCTGTAATTTTTTAAAGTTTCTCAGTTCTTTAAGAAAAGTAATAAAAGTGGACAGCTTTACCTTTTGTACAAACAAGCAAAGGACAGGACATGTTATTTGACAGCGGAACTCATATATTCAACACAAATAAGCACAACATTGACTCAATTCATAAGCCATCAAGAGCTCTTCTTGCACACCCAAAAGGGACCTTCGTTGTTGAGGTTAAAGTTTAATTTCGGTTATAACGTGAAGGTGTTTATGGCTATGTAAATGGTTTACAGGGGATGATTAAAAATCGTCCGAAGCTATCCATCAAGCGACAAGTCGCCTGCGATACGCAGCGCGTCTTATTTGAATAACGCCCTTTGGATAGCGAATGACGTGGAGATGCGTTATTTGTATTTTTTTTGTTGAAATTTTGAGTAACTAACTTGGTTTTTTAAATTATTGAGTGACCATTTTAATATCTTTTCAGGCTGTGTAGATTTTTTGTGGTAATGTTTTCTGCCGAGCTGACAATAGATTTTACCTTTGGATCTAGTTAGTCTCTCACAATATACCTATCTACCTATTTTGTTTTCGCATGATTTTTGTCTAGGCCGGTTATAGCTTAAATTGGTGCGTCTATTATTAATATTTAAATATAAATTTAGTTTACAAACGAATAAACGCACTACGGTACTGTTGAGCACTCAAAGGGCTAATAAACCAATTTCAACAGTTTTTGAACTAAAACTAACGTCAAATAAAAGGTGGGTAGCAATGTTTTCTAGTCCACAACCATCAACATCATTTCCCACCACTCTCTATATAATAAAAACATTCAATTACAAAACATAATTAATTTACCAACAAGTCCACTCCACCCCACTCCAGCACACGTACAGGGTGTGTTCAATCCGGTAGATTGATCGTTCCGTATCGGCAGCGCACAAATTGCGGCTCATTTTAATATTAGATCCGGATAACTAGTATAACAAGTGCATGCATAAGTTAGCCAGACAGATTGTTGGTAAGTACGGACTTAGGAGCTATGATCAGGGAAACTGTCTGGGGAACTGAAAAATCAATGACGATGTTTTGCGGGGTATTGCGGTTTTTGTGAATAGTTACCTATTTTAAGTTTTCGTTCTTGATTATTCATTTTATTTTGAGCTCCGGATATTTCGACAACATTTTTTTTTTGTCATCCCAAAATATCGAAATGATACAAAATAATAGATCGTGGCGCTTGCAAAAGCAGTGAAATATCGGGATCCTAAAATTATGAGTAATCACGGAAGATATCCCATAATTATGATTGTGATATAAGTAATAAGTTTAGCTACCCACTGGATGATTGGTTGGATTGGATTTGATTTTAGTGCACGATTTAGGAAACTTAGATGGAGGGACAGGATATGTCTGGATATTGTAGTAGTTTTTTTCCATGTTTTGGCGACTCGACTATAGGAGCTAAACGCGAGTTTTATAATGCCTGAAAGTGTATTCACTGCAATAAACAAAACCAGAAAAATACGTGATATTCTTCAGGATATAATATGCTAGTGTTTGATAACATAATAAAATTAATTTGACTCGATACAAAAAAATCACGAACTTGTCTCTAAAAATTTCTTTTAACGAATAAAACCATACTAAAATACATGCGATCATTCTGATTTTTGGCAAATAATTCTACAAGCAACATATTAGCATCATAGCATCATAGTGTTTTATTTTTTCAATCTAATCAATGTATTTTTTGTAAATCGATCGAAACCACTCATTTCGGCCCGCAGTGACTGACGTAACAACCACTTTGTAGTGCAAGCTGATTAGAACTTTATTCTAAGAATGTTTCAGACGAAGTTTGAACCACCACAAATAGAGTTGCTAATTTAGCTCATGTACTCGTAGTCGTCTTGAGAGTATTTGATAACTACCTCCTTGTTAGAGCATTAGGTCCTGGGTTTTTCCATCAGGAATTTGTGCCCGAATGTTGTTGTTTGATTGCACATATTTTTGGATTCGAATAAAACAAAAGTAAACTTTAAGTGTCGTAGATATCATTTTGTCGTTCATTAATCTCTCAGATGATTATCATTATTAGCAAGATGTCTTAAAACTTTATGATAGAAACAACTCTTTGAAAACGAAATACAGCAAAATCTACCAAAACAATAAAGTCCTCAGAAAAGCCACAACTCAATATCGAAGCACTCATTCAAATTTCGATTAACCCGCAAATGATGGATGGCTTCAATAATAAGTATCCAATGGATTTATAATCATAATCCTAATGTTTGTTTACGGCCCGTATCTGTGGGCACAGGCAGCTCCCCATACAGCCAGGCGCCTAATTGATCGCTCCATACTGTTTACAGAACTAACAGTAACTGTAGTCCTGTCACAGTTAGGTTTACTCTGAAATATACCTTATGTCAAAGAACATAAAGGTCACCTTAAAAACATAGGGAAAACAATAATCAATGGACTGAACTTGTGGGTTTATAAAAGGTTTGTTTTAGATCATGTTTCGTCACTAAGTTACCTTGCTTTTGTATTTATGAAGATTAGACTGTAAGAAGGCTGTCAGCAGTTCATTTTCGTTTGTCAAAGTTAAAAGCATCTATAAAACCGTCCATCAAGCATGTATGTACAGTTACGAACACCAATATGTATTTGACACTTTCCTAAATTTAAAAGCAATTTTCGTGAAAACTAACGATTGAAACATGGAGATAGGATCTTTTTCAGAAAAATATGAGTTCCAGAATACTATGTTCGTACAGACATGACATTTTTAATCAAAACAGTAGGAGAAAAGACTTTAAAAGCGATTAAGTGTTTTACATATTATTGTTCGTGACTGTAAGTATATATAGAACCATTGCAGGCTTTTCTGTGATCTGAAGATTTTGTCAAAAGTATTGTCCTAATGGCCACCAAACCCTTGCACATTTTAATTTAGGTAGTAGTCATTTACATAAGCTTAGGAATCAAACTGATTAAAATAAACACTTTAGTCCAGATTAACCCGAGTTCGAACTCGGAACATATCTTTAGTTTGTTTATTTTTCGACCCCTGTTTGAACGGTAGTCGACTAGCCGTTGCCATTTCTTATCTATTGAATGTTTCCTTTAGTTCTGCTCTACCAAAATTGAAAAAAAAAAGACCGTTAAAAAAATCTTAGTAAAAATTCTCAGTGGAACACCAACCGGCAATCCAGAGGTTAGGCATATTCGCCTATAGAGTTGTGCAATTAAGTTTGCGCTAGTTACTTTCTGTGACGTAGAGAGGTCATTCAGTCAATTCAAACAGAAAAAGCTTCAAATTTGAAAATTTGATGAAACATATCGTACATACGTTTTCGGCCAAAATATGCAAATATTTTAGTCTATAGGTATGTGTATTGGAAAAAGAACTTTATTTAAGTAAAAAATTTTGGCATTTGACGAAAAAATGCGTATTAGTATTTCAATTATCAGTTTTAAACATTCGGTGGTGGGTTTTAGGTAACTTGTATACGCATAACATAACATAATATCACTCCTTGCCATTCCTGACGTTAAGGCAGACGTGTAGGTACCTTACAAGTACCCTCCACATTTCGCCAGTTATGTTCACACCATAAGTAATTGGGGTTGAGCCTATTCATAAAATCCAGACTCCGTAGCTGCTACTGAGAAATTCTTGATGGAAAACCCAATAAAACTTTGCCCAACCCGAGATTCGAACCCAGGTACTTATGTTCAGGGCCTCAATTCTGCTATTACAATAGTTTCAGAATAGTCGATCATTGATTTCATAATGGTCAAGTTCTGTCAAGTTTTGACAATTTTGTTAATCCACTAATATAATGCCGCCATTACGACTTCTCAATGGACAACCACTGAAACTCCATTGAAGATATGTCATGGAATGGTAATCTCGTATATGAAATCTGGCATGAATAAATGTTCGCATTTAGTAGTGGAGTTCGAAAACCATGTACTACTAAGGGTTTTATAATAATGGCAATACGTCAATGCCATTAAAACACAATTTTCAAAGTCGTGCTCGACCACTAGACCAACAAAGCTTGCTAAAATATCTAGGTAGATAAATTACCTTTAAAAAAAAATTGATAAGCAGATAAACCATAATTCCTACAGACACGAAACTTGTAACATTTAAAAAACCTAAAAAAAAGAGAGAGAATAAAACTCTTTCCCAAAACGTATATCAGGCCATCTACACTTTAATTACATAAGTGAAACATGATAAACGCGTTCTTAATTTAAAAATTCAATGCACGAACAACTCCGAATTGCTTCGCGTAGCTTCGTTATCTATTTAACACCAACCAGAACTAAAGTTAGGGTAAACAGGGTCGATTTTTTTGTCGCAAAAAACTGTTGCGTCATGTGGGGAGCTGCGACAGTTTAGTCGCATGATGTCAAAAGATTTGTGACTTGCTGTGTCACTGCAGAAGGTAGAAACTCATGTTATATTGTACACATGTGACAGTTTTGATGCGATTATGCAGAAACGGTCGTGTCATTATTTTTTATGATGTTTTAAGGGTAGGGCACGGATACAATGCTCAATGTAAGTAATGAATAAAGAGTGAATTCATGTTGCATTGGTTGTTTTTTTTTAATCTTTTGGAGTCTTTTATTAGGTACCTATTTGATTGGTTAAAAAAATATCTTACATGGAATAACTGCTAAAGTAAATGATAAAAATTTCGTAGGTAAGTATCAAATCAAATAGCTTAAGATTTTTTAATACATTTTTTTTTCACAAGACATAATTATGAATAAATAAATCCTGCCTATCAAATATTATTGATACTCCAGCCATTTCACAGATAGGGCTGCTACAAAAGTACCATTTATTAAAAACGTCATTCCCAGAGATCACCCTAGGCGCCTGTCATTCCCACGCACAACGCCTCCATACAATACGCAAGTTATTTTTTATTTAAACCAATGTTTATTTTATTTATCTCTCTGGCAATTTTATTGGGGACGCACACAATAGTTTTTGCGACAACCCTACGGCGACACGCGACGTAAATGAGTCGTAATTTTGTAGATGGCAATATTTATGATGAAATAAATTAATAATAACTAGGTACTTATTTAGGTTATTTTATATTTGTGTGGGTTTTGTTGGTAACCTAAATCTATACTCACTGGAAATATTATTCCTGAAACATTTTTATTGCTAGGCCGTGCTGTCCTAGTGCTGGCCAAAAGCCTTGGTCCTGGTATACAATGATATATGAAGTATATTTTCTAGAAATTACAATGCACTACAATTCTATACTGAAAATCATGATTCTCGTGCCCTTGTCTCTATTTATTTAGTGTAGGCGCAGCATTTTTCTTCTTCTCATGCTTTTCTATTACTCGTCAATTCGTCATCTCTATAAACACCTCCTTTATTGCCATATCATTCTTCTAGTTGCTCACCGAAAATAAAAGTAAGAATATGCGAAAATTGTAGATTCGTAACCATTATCCACCGACTTCTAATTTAAAAAGACGAGGATCTCAATTCGTCTGTTTTTTTTTTTTTTTTTGTCTTTGTTACCTCATCACTTTCGACTGGGTGAACCGATTTTGATGGTTCTTTTTTTGTTTCAAAGCTGATGTTTCCCGTGTGGTCTCATTTTAATTAGCTGAAGATCTGATGCTGATCTTTGGAGATGTAAATAGAACTCTTCAAAAATACACGGCAAAACTGCAGTGATTGCTGCAAACGCTTGGTTGATTATTGTTTATACAATATCATGACGTAACATCACGCCTGTATGTTTTGAGGGGGTACTCAGAAGTGTATAATACACCCATATTTTGACAGCTACGTGTGTTAAGTTCCATTTATTGGGGATAAGCCCTATTACCGTGATATTTATTGTTTTTTTATTTTATTGGAAAGGATGTACTTTAAGGGTACATTGATGAGAGTTTGGTTAGGTTCTATGACAAAGGAACGGAACTCTTAAATTCTTAAGAGCAAATTAACGATACTCGGCCGAATCTTATATAGGCTATCCGGATATTTGAGTCACCTACCATAACGTCGTTATTAACCGACTTCAAAAATAAGGAGGTTCTCAGTTTAATGTTCCCCGATTACTCGAAGATGGCTGGACCGATTTTGTTTTTTTTTTAACTGTTTGAAAGGGTATACTTCCCAGGTTGTCCCATAATCATCAAATCAGGATCTGATGATGGACTCCTGGAGAAATAGAGAGAACTCTTCACATTTTAATAGGCACACTAGAAGCGATTTGGGTAGGTAGTTTTAGGAAGTGTACTTTCTCGTCCTAAGTGATCCTAATTCAATTTGATGAAAATCTGATGAAGAACTTCGGATATAGGCAACGGAACTCCTCAATAAATGATAGCAAATGTACTGGGATTGCTGAAATCTCATATCTGTCTATTGTTTACACCAGTTCATTACAGAAAATCACACCGGTACGCTGTGAAAGGGTAAGCACATGTGAACCACTAAAAAGTGAAAAAAAAACTTTTTTACAAAAAATAGAACCGACTTCACACAAAAAAGTGAAAAATAACTTTAGCTTCAGAAGTCGGTGACCTTTGTTTGATTGATTTATTTAGTTTTTTGTCACCGACTTCTGAAGCTAAAGTTATTTTTCACTTTTTTGTGTGAAGTCGGTTCTATTTTTTGTATCGCGAGACGATTCGCCCGTAATTGCACGTAAGCAACGACTTTGAGAAACAGTTAAGTTAGTTATTATAATATGTACCAGCAACATAATTATTGAATAATGAAAGAAGGGAAACGGACAGTACAATTTTTAATACATTTAATTAATTAATAATACCTCGAACTCCAATGAGCATAATTAAAACTCGAGAACACACACGCGAAATGAAGCAACCACCATAATTACTTACAACAAGCAACGACGATAATTTGCTTGAAAAAATAATAAGACAATTTCAACTAAATTGGTATGTTAACCAAACATTATCATAATTGTAGGGCAGGGTAAGGTAATCAATAAGCTGTCTGCCTGGGTTATTTGCTCAAGTATTGATGGGTAAAACAAACATGGCCAGTTCTGAAGAATTGACTTCTTGTAAAAAATCTGGGTAATTTTCCGATGTGTGTGTTTTTGTGCCGGTAGGCATTATTGCCTTATTGCCTACCTTTATTACAGGGTAACTTGCATGGAGAACAAGGATTAGGTACTTACTTACATAGTTATTATGTCATTTGAATCTACTCATGTTCAACTATCAGCGGCACAAAGCCGCTAGATTATTTTCATAAACGTTATCCAAATAATCTCACACAGGAAAAAAATACCTAAGGATTCGAGATTCATTTACGTCACCTCCTGCGAAGCAGTCATGCTAGCGAAGGAGGTGGCGGAACGCGAGAGGGAGAGAGCCTTTCTTCCCAGCCGCCCGCGGGAGACGCACCGGGCGTCGGGGGCCACGTGGTGGCTACCGGCCACCGTAGACGCGGGCCTGTGGACGGTTAGCTATGGGCTAGCTAGCCGTCTGTCCGTCTAATGACGACAGGCCGTGTCGACGGCGCGTTCGTGTTCCACGCGCGCCTCAAAGAGATATCAGTAAATTGAAGGGGCCCGCAAGGGCCGAAGCCTGCCGGGGTTGCGGGACTGTTCGAAAGAGATACCGTGACCCCGGAATATAAAGTGCGAGAAAGAAACATGGATGGGTTTTAGTCAGTAAAAGTCCGACATTCCCTCCCGCTCCGCCCAGAGTGGGAGAAGTTATTTTATTTGATGATTAATCATCCTAAAAAAAAGGATTCGAGATTCATGCAATTTTTTCTCATGGAAAAGTACTCGTCTTTAATAGCAATCACGGGCCGAGTACGCTTCCTTGTGGCATTCCTACAAAAACAACAGCTGAAAAATTATTCTTTTTCCGATTCCAAAAAAATAGTCAAGTCCAGACAATAACCCAATAGACTCCCAAAAATAAAATAAACAGAGATTTAAATGAAGGAGATCGTTAGCCTGAACGTGTTTTCAGGTAAGAAGGAATGCAATTTGCAATTTTGTCGGATCAATATCGAGTAACGAGTGAACGGAGAGATTTTAAATTGCAGACTCCGCAACTTGTTCGATGAGCTGTACCTAATGAGGATAGAGTATTTTTTTGTTGAAGTTATGAAGCGATAGTTTATGGGTGAAGAAATTATACATATACAGTATAATAATAATAATAACACATTTTATTCAAAGTTTAAATTGGTACAATACAACATAAATCTTATAAATAATATTAAGGTATAACAAAGTACGATGCCTGTACTAGGATAAACCTGTATCACAGGCGGCATTCTTCTTATAATTACTATTTTGACAATAGATTACCTAACAATATTTAACAGCAAATTGTTTTTTTATTGGTTTAGTGAAATAACTGATTAATTTATATACTTAAACTACTTCTTTTAATTAAACTCTATTGTTCTTAAGACAAGAACAAAAAATAAATGAAGGTCTTAAACATGTACATAAATGCTATTTCATTTACGCAACTTAATTAATTACAATAGTATCAGCAGTAGGTATAAATAAACAGGTTAGGCTCAGTCATGTAAGAATTGCATAAATCATTGTAATGGCCATTTTTGTAGCGGTCGAGAAATTGCTTAGACAGCAGCAAACCCAGCGCAGTGGTTTCGTACAGGTATCGCTGAGTTGGCAACAATACATGAAGTCTGGTCCTGGTGGTCTGGTGGTGGTTCTCCTGCCTTTATTCCAATTTATTTAGGGTCGGCACAGCATGTCTACAATTTTTTATCTTCCGTACTTCTCTATTACTCGTCATCTCATCAGACCCCTCCTTTCTAACCGTATCATCCTTCACACAATCCATCTATTTTGTGTCTTTGGTCATCCTCTATTCTAATACCCTTAAATCACATTCATACTTAAATTTAGGAATCAGTGTTACCTTAAAACACATTCATACTTAAATTTAGGAATCAGTGTTACCTTAAAACTACACTGTTTCATTGGAAAAAAAAAATTCAAATTAATTTAGCCGGCGAACGAACTAGCTCGGAAAGCGTGATGAGTATCGATATCTAAATTTTAGTCAACCACTATTTTTGTGCCATTTGAACAAATTATAAACAACACAAAAAAATAAATTGAATAAAAGTTTTGGTAAGACTTTTGTAAGCAATAAAGCTTGATAATTGTCCTGACAAGGAAAACGGGTCATTCATAAACCGCAAGTCACATAAAACTTACCAAAGCTTTCGACACCTTAAAACAGAAACACCGAGGTTTCTAAAAACCGCAATTATAAAAGTACGAAAGGGAGCGTAAACAAAGATTCACTCAAATCCCCGTGAAAAAAATTAGAAGCATCTTGTTTAATAAATAACCCAGTTCCCGGACCGACATAATGCATAACAATATTTTTCTTTAGTTACCTTCTCGCCCTCTTTGCTAACCAAAGCCTGTCGGCCCTCCACTTCCCTATACCTCCTTATTATGTCGTATTTCTTCATCGCCCTCCCTAAATTATGATTAAAATTTACGATAACCGCAATTTTCCTATCTTGCAACCCAAAGTTGTTTGCTCAAGCGACTTTTAGGTGATTTTATGCAAAATTTACTTTGATTATAGACAAAATTTGCACTTATAAAAGCAGTAAGAGGGTTAAAATGCTAAATGTACAGTTTGATGCTTTTGGTTTATTAACTTTGTGTAATCTTTGGTAAATGTTTAACAGCAATTAAAAATAATGTTTCTAATAAAATACTATCTCGCTGTGGTCCATGGTTATACCGCATCTATAGGGAGTTTCATAATCCAAGTTTATCTTTTGCCGAACTGAGTTTAGCATTCTCAAGATACATTTCACCGGTAAAATCTAGCTATGTTAGCAGCAATAAAAGCTAAAAACAGATTTCACCGATTTTTAATAATGAAATTGTGTTCAAGAACTGCCAGTATGTAAAGTTGTTATTTAATAATTGAAACTAGTGTCTAAAGGTTGGATAAGGTTGACCGTAATGTCTATTTTGGCCATATTCTATCATTTAGCAATAGAGAAATCTATAGAAGAATATTTAGCTTGGGTTAGCTGCATTCACCAAATTGGACGGACATTCATGAAATCAGCTAAAATCCACACTGCCTGAGGACCCGTTTTGACTATCATTGTGTTCTGCCCATCATGACGTACGGTGCTGAGACATGGTCGCTCACAAAGGAGGCAGTGTTCAGACTCAGAGTAGCACATAGAGCCATGGAGCGTTCCATGCTCGGTATAAAACTGCTAAACCGAGTTCCAAACGTCGAAATCCGACCACGTACGAAGGGCTTTGATTTTGGAAATCGCGCTATGGCACTCAAATGGAGTTGGGCAAGACCTTGGCAAGGCACAGTGATGGCAGGTGGAGTAAAGAAGTGAAGTGAGAAAAAGAAGTGGTGGTCGTCTGGTGGCAAGCTGGTCCGACGACATTGTAGCCATCGCAGGAATATCCTGGATGAGGCTGGCACTAGAACATGGAGCTTGGCATAAGCAAAGAGAGACCTATACCCAGCGGTGGGTAAAGTCGGGCTATTGATGATGCTGTTTGAGCTGAGCGGTGGAATAATTGATACTATCAACTCACGAACGCTTGAATGTTCGTAGGTAATATTCTACCTAAGTTTTTTGAAGGCTTCTTCAGCTGCCACACTGACTACTCTTCGTAAAAGTATTCCTAATTACTAGTCGCAGGTGTCCTTCCCTTTATTATCTTTTAGATGACTGGTTGTAAACTGTACTACGCCATAACACTTCACGGCTAACGTTGCATCAAGTAAACACCATGGACTTCTACAAACTTATTGACCAACTTTGTTACATCCTTCTACAACATCTTGCAATATTCAACCGTATTGCCTGGTCTTTAAGGTCTGTTAAGCATTTTGTTAATATAGGAGTATCTAAGTAGCAACATACTTTACGCGTAATATTCAGCCTTAAGGCCTTAAATATATGGTCTGTTTTAACGTTTTGTAGAAGTTAATTCGGGACAGAAGCCCTGGTGCATTTGTCGCAGGTGGATGTCCCCATCGTCTTAAGTTACGAGATTCAAATAAATGGTTGTTTCCTTGACATTATTTAATTATTCATAACTTCCTTTGTTTTGTGATGGCTGGGTAGGTAGTTATGTACATTTGTTTAAGAAGTACTGAAAGACTTGCTAGATTAAAACTCAAAAGTCTGACATGTCAGCGAATCCCTGTGAAATGAGACGACGACGACACAAAAGAGATGATTTTCTCAATTTTGCTTCCTAATTAGGTAAATTCTTTTATTTTAAACTCAATGTTCTTCCATTAGATACCCGTAGTCGGAAATAACGCCGCTATGTCGTGTTTTCATTACAATTTCCACAGAAAATTTTACCAAAATTAACCAACAGCGACGGAATCATGCTGCACTAAACAGTAGGTAATATAAATCCAGCATACCTATGTTTTATTATTAAGCACGCAACAAATATCTTTTCAACACACTTGCTCATAAAGTGGCTCTAATTTCACCGCAATTAGGCACATAATGACACCTGTAATCAAACTGTGACTTTTTCATTGCTATTATTCACAAGTGAGTTATAGGGTTTTTTATTTTATTTTATTGGTTGAATTGCTTTGTTCTTAAAAAAGTTTCGATACAAAAAAGATCGTGTTCAATAGTACAAATAAATTAATGTACCTATTGCTTGCTCATTTCATACAACTTCGTATCTACATAGATAATTTCAACTTATAAGTTTTTAATAAATAAAACTTTCACTCAAATGCAACTTTTTTTACTTTTTTTTTAATTATAAAACTTCGAATTCCCCATTTCGTACGTGGCTGAAACGCTATCCGCGAAAAGCCAAAAAAAGGAACCTCATTCTTTTAGTCTATGGGCGATCGCCATTGTTAGATGCGCGCGCATAGGAAAACTGATGAATTATTCCCGACATTGCGAAAAAAAATTCACAACTCGTTTTCACTGTTGAAATTATAGTTATTTTTAGTGTTATTTTATTCTCAAGTGTGTTGAAAAACGTCGTATGATACACGTGTGTGTTGATGATTACCGTCTCGGCTCTCTTAAGAACCTCGCCTAACGGCTCGGTTCTCAATGGCGCCTCGGCGGTAATCACCAACATTACACACTTGTACCATAATGTACTATTATTTTGACACATCAATTAGTCGATCAATAAACGGTCCTTCCTCTTAATTATTTTTGTGAAGCTTTAAAATGTCGTTACTGTCACAGCACAACTTAAAAAAGCAAAAACTAAACTTAACAGTCACTAAATCGTAAGTGCTTAAACACTTAATAATTTAAATAAAATTTAATAAGTATTTTGGACGTCGCTCGCTCATACGTCATGTCATGACGAAACTCGTAACTTGATTTTGAAGTGAAAAGTACAGTGACCATGCGTCATTTTGAAAGGGACTTTCAGAACACATTATAAAACATATGACATCCGGGTATTTATCGCGAATTTACCTTTAATTTTATCCCGACGTTTCGACCGGATTGCACCAGCCGTGGTCGCGGGGAGACTGAAGTATTGGAGGTACCGCGACAGCAAAGTGAAGGCGTTTTTTCAACTACCCTCACTCATCTTCATAAATGTTAATTAGGGCCGGTTCACACTAGGACAGCACACTACACTAACAGTGTCCGTATATTGAGGCGATTTCACTTGACGAGTACACTTCGTGATCACTGGATTCCACGCTGAAGAAAGTTGAAGAAAGTTGTTTAATAGTAGATTATGCACCAAGGGGCTAAAGTTGTGTCTTATGTCACGGGCGTCATATTGAATCTCGAGCGCAATGAAGGATTCGGGATTTAACTCCCGAGCGCAGCGAGGTAGTTAAGAGTTTAACTCACGAGCGAAGCGAGGGAGTTAATACAAGAATCCTGAATGCAGCGAGGGATTCAAGCTAGCCCAAGGCAAAGACATCTTTAGCCCAGAGGAGGATACTCTACTTTTTACACCTACTGTGAGAAAATAATAGCCATAGTACGAAAAACAAAGTATTTATTAAATAAACAAACAGTAAGAATAAATTAATTAACT
Source organism: Xestia ashworthii (assembly GCA_950022955.1). NCBI lineage: Eukaryota > Metazoa > Arthropoda > Insecta > Lepidoptera > Noctuidae > Xestia > Xestia ashworthii. The sequence goes on from OX465550.1 coordinate 7,833,701, forward strand.
AATGTTACAGCCAATTCCTATGACGGTATTACGGCGCGGTAAACATTCGAAGACATGTGACATCTACCAACCCGCACTGGGCCCGCGTGGTGGATTATAGCTGATAGCCCATACGCAAAATACGCGCTTTGACGTGGAGCGCACACCTGCCCGTTGTACAATACAATACGGCGCGGTACGGTATTTGTTATTATTAATGCCAGTTTTAATGTTCCATTCCTTTTCAAAAATGGTTCGTAGTTATCTAATTATTCTTACAATATTATGTCTTCGAAAACATGGCAACGATATGATGAAGCAGTCGTTATGACTTTGTAGGAAATCGAGAATATCATCCACGCGTAGTAAAGGTATCGAGAATAGCTTTCCTCTTTCTGGCACCAAAAGGTGTTTTCATCCCATCTATTCGAAAAAGACGACTTGGTTCGCCTTTAAGTGCACCCAAAGGTGGTGTTTTCTATAAGAAACTTTTAGCGGGCAGTAATGAGTTTTTAATCCTCTTTATAAGTGCGCCGCAATTATCTTTGCCGCGCACTTTTTGAATTTGGAACATCTTGTGTTCAGCGCCCAAGAAATCGAACGCAAATATTGTTTGAATAAAGACTGGCTGGTGCGACGGCCCATAGTAGCGCCGCGCGCCGGCTGAATACAAAAAAAAAAAAGAAATAAAATTAAAAACGCGCGAACTATAGCCCGCGTTTTCGTCAATTTTCACGGATTGATAGAAATTCATGATTTTGTTTTGAAAAATGAGTTCTTCAAGTGACAGTGAAAGTATAGAATTAACTCCTGATAGTATTAGAACTGACGCAAGAAATGTGATGGATAATCTACTACCTGCAAAATCCCGGGAGAAATATATGAAAGCTTATGGTAATTTTATTGAATGGAGAAATTCAAGAGGCGCCAAGAATTTTTCAGAATCTGTGTTTTTGGCCTACTTCCAGTACTTAGCCAAAACTAAACAACCTTCCACACTTTGGAGTACCTACTCAATGCTAAAATCAACAGTCAGTTCTAATAACGACGTAAAACTGGACACATATTCGAAATTAATAGCGTATCTGAAGAGGATGTCTGATGGATTTAAACCTAAAAAATCCAAAGTGTTCTCAGTCAAAAACGTGGAGGGCACCCGACAATGTCTTTCTTGCCGTAAAAGTAAGTAACTATGTATGTATATATGGTGGATTAGTAAAGTATAACCAGTGTTTTAAAATGCGCATTTTATTGTAACCTGTACTTCGATAGATAGGTACTTGTCTTATTCACATTCGGTTTTGTTACAGGTGGCTTTAATTTTCGGAGTACATGGAGCTTGTCGTGGCAATGAACTTTTAAAAATAACTGTTGATGATGTCGAAAATCACTCGGATAATTTACTGTTAGTAAAGCTGACAGACACAAAAACAAAAATTGACCGATCCTTCGTAATCCGAGGAGAATACAAAACTATTGTACAGAAATACCTGGACCTGCGTCCTGCTGATATAAAGACCAATCGGTTTTTCATCCGTTATCAAAATGGCAAGTGCTTCAAACAAGTTATGGGAAAAAATAAAATTTCTTACATGCCACAAGAAATCGCTACTTATTTGAAGTTACCAGATATCAAGCTATATACAGGACATTGTTTTCGTCGCACTTCTGCTACCCTGTTGGCAGATTCTGGAGCGGACTTAACTGTTCTCAAGCGACATGGAGGATGGAAGTCGAGTGCTGTAGCAGAGGGATATATAGAAGATTCCATTGAGAACAAGGCGAAAACATGTGAACGCATCGTGGAAAACATTAAATTGCAACCTTCAGTTAATCCATCCATGCCACTGTCGCCGCGCCCATCTACATCCAAACAAAGAGATTCACCGTCACATTTTCCTCAAAATGAGCCACATTCTGACATTATTTCAAACACGCAGAATAAAATTAAATCTACAACAATCTCTATTCCTAATAAAACTGTAACAATTAATTTTCAAAATTGTGAAAATGTCTCAAATGTAAATATAAGTTTTTAGTTGTTTTATTATTAGATACTACTTAATTTCAATTTAGTTGTTACTCTGTTTCATTAAATATCAATATTACAATAAAATATGAGGCGCCTTTTATTTTCTCATAGTGGGTGATGAAAAGTAGAGTGTATCACTCGGGCGCAAAATATATTTTTGGCTCGGGCGACGTACTTTGAATCCCTCGCTACGTTCAGGATTCTACTAAAGAATCCCTCGCTACGCTCGGGATTCTACTCTAGAATCCCTCACTTCGCTCTGGATTCAAAAAAGCGCCCTCGCCGTAAAAATATTATTTTGCTCCCTTATGATACAATCTACTATTGTTAGTACTATACTGCCAATTTAGCTGAGCATGTGAGATTCCAAATTCAAATCACATTATTGACCAGCGGGACGTACGAGTATACCTAGTTTAGATTGACGTGTTACTTATCTTTGTCAATTAGGCACTTTCCAGAGATGCATAAATAAACCTGGTATTCCGAATTACTTTTATCACGTAATTGTTTCGTCTGACGTTGACTGTTTAATCTGCTTTTGTGTAGAATATAGTTTATCTTAACCCATGAGCATTTTTGGGTTTATGTTTTCATAAACACTGCCCAGAGTTAAGATTCACTCTGGATAACCGTATTTTTTTTGAAATTTAAACTTTCACTTTATCGCAGCGGCTATGAATAAATCCTTACGTTTATCTTGGCCCGAAATATTGTAGTAACCATAATTCAGAGCACAGTAACTATCAGTATTTGGTTACCCTACCCCTCATTCGTCTGACATGAGGTGATTACGGGCCTTGTTTATTTTGTTATTATTGTTTCTTTTTCTCTTTTTATCTAAACACGATCGTGATTATCGAATGTAAGTGGACGGCCAGACTTGTGAGTGATTTCTTTTATTTATAATATTTTATTTAACCTTTGGGATTGTCCGTCGTAGCCACTCGAGAAGTTGGTGACCTTACACAGCGGTGTTTTTATTGGACTTAATTGAATATTTCACGGTGAATGGTTATTTTATTTGATTATTCGGTTTACTTATGTTATTATAACGCAATAAGTAAAAGCTTGCTGGTTTGTTTGCTAATTGTATTCAACGGTAAATTAATTGGCTTCAACACGAGTCATTTTTAGGGTTCTGTAGCCATATTCCAAAAATCGGAACCCTTATGGATTCGTCATGTCTGTCTGTTTGTCCGTCCGTATGTCACAGCCACTTACTTCCGAAAATGGGCGAGTCCGACTCGCACTTGGCCAATTTTTTTATAAGAATTGATTAGTGCAGAACTTGAACATTTAATTAATCTCTTGGTTTAAAATCAGGCCTGGCCTTGCAATAATTGTAATGATGCCGAATTTATTGCAAAAACGAAATTAATTAGATATTATTTTCGATGACCTGGGCGAAGTAGCGTAAAGAGTTGGATGCGGGAGGCCTAAGACCGGGTGGAGTATATGCATAAAGTGGCCCAGGCAACTTCGATCCCCCCGACTACCCTCGATGCTGAGCCAGTTTTAAATCAGATCTAGCGTGTCCCATTGCTGCCCCTTCCCCAGCGACACCCTAAGCTGAGGCTCGTACCTCACAGGGGTGTTGTTAGCGCGCTGTCGCTTAGTAAGTTTTTTGCCCCTGGTTGGAAGCCCTACTCTCAAGGCATAGTCCAGTTGAGCAAGAAGCCAGTCTCATAGATTGACCTGCGAGATGCAATTAAAAAAGGCAACTTTAGTTGGATACGGTTGGAAGAAGGAGAAGCCTACATATTAATTTTGAAATATTTCTTATGCTTATCAAGCTCCGCTAGAAAACCACTCAGAAAAAACATAATTGAATTAATTTATAACGTGTCGAGCGTTCTATATTTGCTCATAAATATCGGGCTATAACAATATAGCTGATACTTATCTTACACTATGAATGTAGCTGGTGCGTGCTTGTCTTATTCTTATACCTACTATCAAAGCGTTTGCCGCCAATGATCAAAGCACTGAGGCATTCTAAATTTTGTCCAGGATAACTTGAACGGTAAATGGGATCCTTATTTTGTATTAAATTTTTTTGATTGGTCTGGCTTTGCACGACACTATTTTGAGCTTATAAAATGTGATCTCATCATCATCATCATCATTTCAGCCGAAAGACGTCCACTGCTGGACATAGTCGCCACATTGACCGGTCCTTTGCGACCTTTTCGATCTGAATCTGACATTTCATGCACAAAGCTAGGGTGTCGTCGCAGGGAATTATATTAAAGTGATGGGTAACATAGCCAGTACAGCCACCTGTGAACTAATAATAATTTACAACGTAAGTATATTATCACCGTGCCTTCCCGGGGCTGCGGTTTGGGCTGTACCCCTCCTGTCATATTTCAATTAATGGCAGAAGCCTTATTCCCGGCAGTTTCAAGTTTCAACGTCTAGCAAATTGATTTCTGTATTGTTTTAATTATTTTGAACGATTTTTCTTGAGTAATTCGACGCTGTTTGGTTTAAAAGCTTTCAGTGTCTTTGTTTTCAATACGATATTTCAATAAGATATTGAAATTACTAAGTCATCTCTTCGGTTTAGTTTTTCAAACAATTTCCCCTTTTTTAGCCTCCGACGCAACAGTGGGTATGGGGGAGTGTTATAAGTTTAACTTTAACCTGTTTGTGGCATCATAGCATCGAAACGGGTAAATCTATTTTGATTATCTATACCTATTTTATAAAGCTAAATTCGCTCTACCTGAGTAAGTTCTAGTTCTAATTTACACTCCAAATATTTTCAGGCTATAGCACTATACCACCTGTGACCGAGTGACGTCCTGAGAATGGAAAGAGAAGTGTTGGTCGTTCAGCGGCGATATGGGCAGACGATATTGTTGGTATTTCGGGAATATCCTGGATGAGACTAGCACAAGAGCGTGGAGCTTGGCACAAAAAAAAAGCGGCCAAGTGCAAGTCGGACTCGCCCATGAAGGGTTCCGTAGCAGATTGAATGAAAAGTAAATTGCTGTTTACGATTTATGACGTATTAAAAAAAAAACTACTTACTAGATCTCGTTCAAACCAATTTTCGGTGGTAGTTTACATGGTAATGTACATCACATATTTTTCTTAATTTTGTCGTTCTCGTATTTTAGAAGTTACAGGGGGGGGACACATTTTTCCACTTTGGAAGGGTCTCTCGCGCAAATTATTCAGTTTAGAAAAAAATGATATCAGAAACCTCAATATGATTTTTAAAGACCTATCCATAGATACACGTATGGGTTTGATGAAAAAAAAAATGAGTTTCCGTTCTAAGTAGGGGACCCCCAAAAAGTGGCTGTGACATACGGACGGACAGACAGACAGACATGACGAATCTATAAGGGTTCCGTTTTTGCAATTTGGCTACGGAACCCTAAAAAGCCTATACCCAGTAGTGGGTGATGTTATGATGATAGCACTATCCTATCTAACTCCAAAACCATGGCCATACCCCAGCATTGGTCTCAGAAGTAGCCGCCAGTTTATCTCCTATTGAATTTACATTGTGTCCGTTTTTTTGTCCCAATCGTGACTGGTTGATAACAGGTACCTACCTACATAAGTACATACACATCAGTTATTTTGCATGCTATAAATTCCATCAACGCTTTGTGTATGCCGCATATTTTTTGCCTTGTTAGCGAGGTATGAAAAAGTTATTAATAAATAAATAACAAGAACTGATCAGATGTCAAAACTTTTAATAGTTTACTCTGTGTTATAAATTGGAAACTATTTGTTATAAAGGTTCTGTGCTTGAGTGGTTGCGACTTGCGGTTGGAGTATTTTTTTGTTTGTTCGTATAAATTGCTTTGGTGCTGCCTAAGGAGGATGTAACTTTCAAACAGTAAAACTTCGTGGATGTATATTTGGTCCAAACTTTTGAGAAAATTGTATCTTAAATGGTCAGAGACGCAGTTAATTTTCTGAATTCGTTTTTGACGACACGGTTGGAATAGTGGCTGAGCGATTGCCTGCTGCGCTGCGTGTCACGGGTTCGATTCCCGCACGGAACAAATATCTGTCTGCCTGATTGAGTATGTGAGTTTTAATGTTTGTAAGCGTACCCATGATAAAGGAGATATTCCTAGTGTGGGACAAGGTTAAAAAAAAAGAAGATTTGTAATGTAACTCATATAATTTTATCCAATGAGCGATTTTCTTTTTCAACTCTTCGCTAGTCGCTGGATAGATGCCGCTCTCGGGGGGCCTAAAATGGCCACTTTAGCAGAACATAATACAAATCACCTTAAAAATTTTAAATACCTAAAATGGACTTTATTGTTATGAACGTAAAGTGCACTTTTAGTTTTTTTTTTTTTTTTAACGTGATTCATTTAATGTTCTGCTAAAGTTGCCATTTTAGACCCCCTGATCTCGGCATGTTACTGCAAGGAATAAAACGTCACATAATTTCACTTGGACCTAATAATGGTTATATTCGGAAGCTTAGGCAAACGAAACTGTCAGTCAACGAGCGTAACTATGTGACGTGTGTTTTTTCAAGCGTTTTGGCTTTGGCACCTAGTAACGTAGTCAGTTCAACGCCATCTACCGAGTTCTTGGAAACTATTTTTTTTTTAATTCTTAATAAGAAAACCTCACATCATAATCGTCAAGTGGCCCCGGGCCTTTTAAGGAGACGTTCGCATAGTAGTGTTTCCTTAATAGTCTGACTTCCTTCATTCATCACACAGCCTTCTATCAATCTTGCTGAATGATGCGTGAAAGTAGAGGGCATAAAGCAATGGTATTAGTTTTGTAAAAGTTCTAAATTTTAAACTTTTACTCCTCTTGCCTTGCCTTACTAAATCCAAGATTCAAACAAATTGAGGTCCAAATGCGAAACCTTCCACTATCTTCTAAGCATTAGCTAATTGAACACGTAACGGCTATCAATAGCACTAGCCTGGAATGTTATTCGACCGGTACCTCCTAAATGGGAAGTGGTCCACGCTAAGTAAGAGTTTTCCTTGAAAAGCTTAGCACAATTATGTGCAATATCTCGACTATGTGTGAGTACTTCTTTGCTCTAGTGGTCACACTACTGCCGAGTATGACGTCCTGGTTTTGATTGCAGGTAGGTTAAGTGTTATTGGGCTTTTCTATCAGGGATTTCTCAATAACAATGGATTTGTGCCTGGTTGATGGCATTACGCTAGCCCTATTTTACACTGTCTTAAAAACTTAACTGGCGATATTTGCGATCGTCATAAATGAGTACACATACAGGGTGTAAACCACCTCATCACAAAGCCGTTAACCAAGCATTCTGTACATCAAACTATGTAACTTTTCGCAAAAATTAATGCTGGGAAACCACTTTTTTTTTGAGGTTATAAAATAATGTTTTGTGGTAGAACTCAATGTTACGCACTTAAATTATTGTGCTGATGGATGGATTGTACGGGGGTCGTGGAGGTGTTAAAAGTCAAAATCTCAAAAAAAAAAACTTGTATTAAAAAAAAAAATTGTCAAAAAGTTGTAACTTTGACCCCCCATATCTCCGTAATTAGAAGGTTCCCAGGTATGGTGTAGACTGTAGAACAAAAAAATGATCGCAATGATGGGGAGAACCAGTGCCTTTCGGCTTCGTGAAGAGGTGTTTTACACCCTTTATAACATAACATCACGCCTATAGACCCTGAAATGTTATGCAGAGGAGCATTTAATAGTACTTACACCCAAATTTTGCCAGTTATTACAAAGAAAGGATCTCACCCAGCCTCCATACATTTTTGGGCTATTTCAAAAGTCAACCAAAATAAACTTTTTAGTTATACAGAGCAAAACATAATAAACATTTTTGTTATTACACCTAAATCGTAAGTCAATTCACCGAGAAGTTATTCAACCACCAAATATCTCAGATCACCCAGATTGTGCTGTTTGTTTTTTGCCGGCCATAGCTAAAATAACCGGAATATTGAAATATAACTTACTTTTGAAAATAGCCCAATCTGGGTGATCTCCTTTGTGATGGAAAAACTTAAGTAATAACACTCCCGACTCGGGAATTGAACCCGGGACCTCATGGTCAGCAGTCGTGCTTGAGACCACTAGACCAACGATTTAGTCTCTTTTGATGAGTACAGTCACCTCTGTCCATAACTGATGATATGTGGCTGTTACAACTTTACAAGTACATACTGTGTACAATACTACCTGTAAGTACCGACTAGTTCCTACACCTCTGCGTAATCCTTCGCGGTGAACCAGGCGTGGTGATATGTATTTGTGCAATATTTAGTGTAGGAGTGTGAAGAGGTAAAGGTAAGTTGTGACGGTGTGGGCCCACTTCGCTGATTGTGAGCGCGCCATTTGCATCAGCCGTATTGGTGTACTGTGAAAGACGGTTGTACACTCGACAAAACTGATGTGTGAGTCGTTTAACAAAAAAAAAGAACATCCGTAGCAGTTTTTCGGGACTGCCGATAGAAGTGAAAACTAAGTACCTAATCTATATCTGCTACGGGTTGTGCCCCGGCCACACCAAAAAGTGCTCAGAAAAGTTTTCAGCAATGCGGCCTGTAAAAGTCAAGAGGCCCTTTTTTTTTTTTAGGATGGGAAATCGTCTACTAACTTCTCCCAATCTGGGCGGAGCGGGAGGGAGTGTCAGACTTTTACTGACTAAAACCCATCCATGTTCCTTCCTCGCCCTTTACGTTCCGGGGCCGCGGTATCTCTTTCGAACAGTCCCGCAGCCCCAACTCAAGCGGCCCTTGAGCGGAATAAAAACTCTGACACCAGGTTAGGCACTAACTACACGAAAAAGAAGAAGACCAGTTTTTAAGAATGTTCTTTGATTCCAAGTTAGAAAGCGGCTCAAAATAAGTGGTTTCACTTCCGAAGAATGGTTGTCTGTTTAATTACACCGAAAATAATCCTTCAAACCTCCACAACCTACCTACTGCTATTATAGAACAAGATTTGAAGGTCCTGAGTTGTTACCAATTATGAATGATGTGATGATAAATGATGTTTATTTTGCAAATATGTTTTTACAAAAACTTTCACACGTAGTTTTTTAAAACTTGATGGGGATGGTGTTTCGTACCTAACTACTCTCAGAAGAAACAGCCGAAACACACTCAGAGTTCAGGCATGCTTAGGAGTTAGTTCTGACACAACTACTGTCCAGCTAAAACACTAGGAAGTCTCAAAGGTGGGGGCATTTTGGGGCTCGTTAACGTTCGTAAGTGTCTCTTGTAAACTTCGACATTCAAAATGTGTTAATTTGACTAAGTAAAAGACTTTTTATTTTGTAAACATGGTCGGTAGCTACTTTCAATATTTCAGTTTGTAAATTCTCGTATTATACCCTAGTACTTACTTCGTTCAAAACAAACTTTAGTGCCTTACATTTTCTACAATAATTCTTAGATATACTAACTCAAAACCAGTAGGTACCTAGTATCCACCAAATTTCCTTGCCGACTGTACCAGTGTACTGTACGAAACTAGCACAGCATCTTGGTAATTTGAAAGCGTCACCCGCACCCCGCACCCTCCCCCTGCTTACCATAAGAAAAACACAACTTTTCTTGCGGTTTCACTTTCCATAATGATAGCAGATACCTGACGAACCCTGAGAAGGTATAGTGTAGGTGAAAGTATGGGTATTTTTATAAGGGTTTCCCTTTCGAATTTCCCGGGTTTTTCTATTTCGTTCGGAAACCTGAGTGTCATTTTTTCGGGTAGGGAAGCATACATACTCCCGTGCAATTTCATCACGTAAAGACAGGTTTGTTTTGTAGACAAGAACACAAAATGGCATAATATTAGTGTTTCACGTGTGTGTTCCAAGTGTGAGTGTTTCAAGTGAATATCTATTGGAGAATTTACACACTCGACACAACACGCAAATAAATAATTTTGTGATCTAAATTACTGTGTTTTTCCAATTTAGAAGTACTTACTTTATTAAAACAAGTATATACTTATTCGTTTATTTATTTGTACTCAATTTTCACACACTTTTTTAAATTCGTAACAAAACAAAAACAACATTAATAATATTGCAAGAGTTGTGGCTAAATTGTTGGTTTTATACCTTATCCTTAATTTCTCAAATCAAAATCAAAATCAAAAATTTGAGTACGGGGATAAAATATAGCCTATGTTACTCAGGGTGAATGTAGATTTCCAATGTTGAAAGAATTTTTGAAATCGGCACAGTAGTTTTTGAGTTTATTGATTACAAACATACACACACAAAAATACAATTTTTTTGCTCTTTATAATATTAGTGTAGAAGTGTTTAGTGTTTGAGGGTTGACTAAAAGCAGCTGAAAACAGTGGCTCATAATATTCCTCAATCGAAAAAGAAGATTCTAATCACCTCGCAATCGCTGAACCTTTAACGATCACACAGCCACCAACCAACTCAAATAGGGTCCGTTTGACGGTTCAAGTTACCCTATTCCTGTATCCATCTCAAATACTGGCTGCAATCCCCCTAGGAGGCGCGACTCAGCTTTGAGCTTTGAGCGCGCAATATCCACGGGCAAACATCTGCCCCGTGAGTCTAGCAGCGGTAACTTAAAAAATCTGTGTTCCGAGAAAAGAGTGAATATGTACCTATGTTTCATAAAATTTGACTTGCGCACTTTCATTTATGTGTGGTTTGAAGTGAAAACTTCTTAAGGCGCGTTGAGCCCTTTTTGGGTGAACAAAATTATGAAACTCGCGTGATCGTTACGTACGTTTTTCGTAGCACTCGTAGCCGATGCGCTACGGCGTAGCACCACGTAGGAGTGCGCTGGGCACAATCCGTAGCAGTGCTACGACTGGGGCGGGGCCTGTGTACTTTTTGTTTCCACTTCTATCGGCAGTCTGATGTCTGATGTAATGATGGTAAGTTTTTATTATCGCTATTGAGAAACGTTAGCAGGTCAAATTATACCAGAAAAAAAAAACTTAATTTTCGAGTTACCGCTATTTGCTCAGGAGGCTAAACATGCTCCTATCTGCCCGGAAGAGAGTTAGTTCTTTGTGAGTCTCTTTGCTTGCGAAGATTTCATAACTTCTGAGACTTGGTGGAATGTTTAGTGTTTAGGTTTACTGTGACTGCTGTTCTAAAGGGAATAAGTTTATTAGTAGTCGATTTTGATATTTAAACATACTCGTATACGCTCTAAAAAGCTAAGCCAAGCCACCTACCAAATTTTTTTATTGTCTAAAATTAAAACCATTTGATGATACTCGTACTATGTAATTTTAATGAAAAATATTACATAAATAAATACTTAGGTACCTACTCTTACTTCTTTATTTCTTCTTCTTTTAGGTTCTGTTCACGGACATGCTATTTTTGAGACCTTCCTTCATGTCCCCTTCAATAAAACAAGGTATCATTGTTAACATTCGTATTTGTTTCAAGAAAAACCTTGGTTCCCTAGTTATTTATGAACGGCTGCGGTGATCCAACAAAAAAAATCTTCAAACAAAAAAACTCGTAACTTATTTATTATTTATATTCTTTAGAAAACACTCAATAATTTCACCACTAGTAGTATAAGCCCGGCTAGCTCAGTCGGTAGAGCATGAGACTCTTAATCTCAGGGTCGTGGGTTCGAGCCCCACGTTGGGCGAAATATTTTTGCTGTTATTTTTATTTTCTATTTTTATCATTGGGAATCGGCTGTCTTGGACATGGCGATGAGGAGGGAAGAATTGCATGCGATTAAAAGACTGATACTTAAATAATATAACTGTTGCTGGATGGAGAAATAGAGGGGGCGAGGAAGCCTAGGGAAACGATGAATGAATAGTGTGAGGAATGTTATGAAAGAAAGAAAATTATTATGTCTTTATGATGAATGATAGTATGGCGCCGACCATGTAACATGGGATTAGAGGGCAGCATAATGTTAATTCTATTTTAGTAAAGTCAGCGCCATCTACCAAAAATAACAAAAGCTTTCACAATGAAATGTGGTTACGGGATCGAAGAATTCTTGCGTACAACCACAGAGGGCGCTGTTTTCAAAATGGAAAATACTTGATGGGCTTGTTCATTGGTTCTAATTATATGCAGCCAGTAGTACGTTTTCGCTTATTCATTTCCTTAGCCGTTAATAAATTATTAACATAATTATTGGTTTTCGATCAATCAAGTAAGTTACGTAGCATATTTTTTATTATCAACAACGATTAAGAACATGTTTTTGAACTATACTGTCGTCAACGTCCATACTACGTTGAAAACACCGGTTCTCGTCCGATCACCGAAGTTAAGCAACATCGGGCGTGGTCAGTACTTGGATGGGTGACCGCCTGGGAACACCACGTGACGTTGACTTTTTGGTACATAATAATATATTTTTAGTTTAATAAACGAAGTACATAATTATGTAGTTCGTTTCTTATTATAAATATTTTTTTAATGTGATCTAAGTGCTATAGTTTTGCATAAAAGCTGTAAGTAGCATTACTTTGCAAATCTGGTTACATAAACATAAGTCTTTCTGCCAGCTAATTAAATTAGCATACAAACGATTCGTTATTGTATGTGAATACATAGAATCCGGGCCTATCTTATGCTTCAGATCTACTTGATTATTTAAATCCCCTCGGTGGCTCGTCATCAAATGATATTGTGGATCTGCATAAGTTCTCCATCTAGTACTAGAAGGTATTAGCTACGTGTCTATCCATACAGTCTACTTCTAAAATCATTAATGGCTGTAATTATTGGAATGCAGAACGCACCGGCTAAACCACGCCACTGTCATGCATTAACGTAAGACATTAGTTCCATTATTTTCAGATTCTTTAAAAATGGAACTAGTGATTATAAAAACAACAGAAGTTCCATCATGGAACTATTAACGGTAAGTGACAATGAAGGAACATCGCGCCTGTAATCTCCCGAAGGTTAGGTAGAGGTGTACCTATAATGTGGTACTGAAATGGAAAATCTGAATCACACTTTGACCGACCTCGGAATCAAACCCAGGACCTGCTCATTAATCGAGCTTGCGACTACAAGACCAACGAGGCAGTCATGCGTTAGTAATTTATGTTCTACGATTACTGCATAAGATTGACAGGGGTCAAACTTTTTACACCCTACAATGTGACTGGCATAAAACAACATTAGGTACACTTTAACCAACTTATTTATGCAGGCGGGAAAACACAGAACTAAAAACATGTACCAAGTTTGACATAACGATGCATTGTTACTTGACAAGCAGCGCCGCTTTGAACTGCACACTTAAAGTGGTCGTTGTGTACTGCGTGCTTTCAAACCATGACAAATCAACATTTCCAGTACCTACCATCATTAAAGTCAGGTGTCTTACGTTTCTTATGTCTTCAACACGAGAGGTAATTGTGCAGCTTCCTTTGCGACATCATTTAGAGCAATTTTGTATAGTTTATATAAAACGTAGGTAGCACGCGAAGGATGGCATATTGTTTGTGTGCGACAAGTGACAACATGACAGGGCTATTGTATTTCTGCTTCAGTGTTTTTGGTAAGAAATTGATGATTTACTTATCTACTAAGTTATTAGGGTTGGGTACCTACTAGGTTCGGTTCCCAGGTGGAGTAAACTGTTATTGGGTTTTGCCATTTGGCGTTCAATTAATCATCATCATTTCAGCCGAAAGTCGTCCACTGTTGGACATAGGCCTCTCCCAAGTGTCACCACATTGACCGGTCCCGTGCGACTTGCATCCAGCGGATTCCCGCAATATTCACCAGGTCATCGTTCCACCTAATGGGAGGCCTTCCAACGCCACATCTTCTGGTTCGCGGTCGCCTTAGAACTTTTATGCCCCATCGGCCATCCGTTCTGCGAATCCCACTGCCACTTAAGTTTATCAGTAGCTGCTCGGAATTTGGGGTTCGCAAGTTGGCTGTATGAGAGCACCTTGCCATATTGGTAGGTGGTGCATCTGGTCGTGTCCGATTGCCATCTCATCGGGCTATAAGTGAGGGAAGGGAGATAGCATCTGTGTTTGAGCACATACTTGTGCATTATAATGCTTACTGTCGTTGGCTAGTCTTCGCTCAGATTGCTCGCTATGGTTGAAAACGGTATGGAGGACTATATCCATAGATATAATAAAGATTTCTGTGACTATATCAATATCAGTGTTATTTTCAGGGTGTTCGGTGAATTATTTTGGTCTTCATTACCGATACCCGAACCCTTACGTTTTTTTACGTTCCCTAAATTGGTTTAGTTCTTTGTCTGGTTATTTCGCAAGTGAAACTTAGTAATCTTTGATAAAAGGTGGCAAGGCATGGGTACCTATAACTAAATCATCGTCACTTGTTATTAATTTGAGATAAACCCCATTTACTTCCCAATTTTCTTTGTTCATACATCTGTCAGACATCACCTCAGTGATCAATCCCTTCCTGGTCATAGTATGATGATTCAAATAGTTTATATGCAATGTCTTTGTATTGTTATTTCTCGCTTTAATTGGTGTGTTTATACCTTTTTCTCGGGCTCAACGTGCAAGTCTGCAAGAATGATCACAAACAGTTGGATGAGCAACACTTTTAATAATCGTAATCGCCATACATTTAATTTTTTTTTGCGGGAACACATATGGACACATTTTTGAGTTTTTGCCGCCCTAAGCCCGGGCCTACTCGGCCCATGGGGGAAATCCGCCCCTGCCATATAAGGCCCAAAATAGATCCTATTAGAGAAAGCAAACATTGATCGTCAAATAGGTTCAGACAAAAGCCCAAGGATGATCTATTCTGTGTCTAAGGTATCACTGACATTGACATATTGGAAACGGAAAGCCTTGGGACGGAATTATACTTAGTCAATGACAATGAAGAGCAATTTCCCGAGGATAAAGAGCAAGGCCAAGACCAATGTCTGTTGGACTTTGATAAATAGACAATTTTGATTTGGAAATAATGATTTCCGTATGTTTTGTGAATCTCTGTGATAGAAAATTCGAAAGGAACATATTTACACATTATAGGAACACTAATTAATGACAATATCGAAAGTTTTCGATATTGTCATTAATTAGTGTTCCTATAATACCTACAGCTTTGTGGATGGTTTTATGATAACACTGTTTACATAAAAACTGTGACTGCCATTTGACATTCAGTTGCAGGGAAACTTATTTTTACACAGTTACCATTGTGACTTTAGAATTAATTTCCACGCTTCGGTGTTTAATCGCAGAGTTCTCAGAATTCTTATCAAATTCGCAATAACCAATTTCATAATGAAAATCAAAATGAAATAAGCGATATTGTTACCGTTGATAAGTATTTGTATTTAAGTTGGTCTTCACTCAATTCATCACTTACTAAATGGAAAAATTAGCTGAAGAGAAGGCCAAGTAGGTAGGTACAGTAGTGGTGTCTACCTTTATATTTGTAATAGAGTATGCGATGGATGAAAACTTATCATCTCACTCAAGGAAAATTGACCTTATCACTGAGGAATAAACGTGATTTTTATTTACAGCCTTCGCTGGTTGGAGTGATGCTGTCTCAACAAAGATGGACTTTGGCGGAGATGAAATTGTAACGACAGTTAACAATTCCACTAAACTGGAAGACGAAGATGTTGAAGTGCAACATACTATTGTTCTGTCAACCAAACTGAAAAACAATAACAGAAGGGGGCTACATAGCTCCAATGATGGTAAGACAATCGCATCTACTTATCTGATTTTTCTTTAGTCAGTCCAGAGTAAGTCTTTAGTGAGCCAGTCCAAACAAGGATTAAAGACACAAACAAGACTCAAGTTAAATGCGATGCTTGCGACCAGAACATGGTCCATTTGCTGGAATGTCCATGTACATAGCGTCCATAAACTTACACTTTAGAGAACATAAAGGCTAGGGTCGTATTGGGCTTAAGTAATTTGACAATTGCACCATCGATATGAAAGAAGAAGTCAGTCTTACCTTTTCTTGATTGTCGGGCAAGGAGGCAAAAAAATCCGTAGGTGCCTACCGTACTTTTATACTATCTGTTTTACCCAACTCTAGTTGCGAAGATAAACATAAGAAACATAAGTACAATTAAAAAGAATATGTAGGACCTCTTGCGTTTGAGTGGGGCAATGGACGTAGATTAATTTTCCGGTCGGTTGACCCCAGCCAACTTGCAGATGGTCTTTCAGATAATGAGATCATTAAAATTCAACATACTAGAATACAGTCTTAAACGAATGTTTAGGTTGAGATTATTGACATTGATCGCAAAACAAACGTAGGATTCCACACTTATACTTATCAGAATCTGCGCAAGGTCGATGCTACTGGCCTGATTATAATGACTTAGTTATCTGTTGACATTTAGGGGTTTAGCCGTAGAGTACTAGATAATCAATCTGTCTATTTACGTAACATCTACACTAATATTATAAAGAGGAAAACTTTGTTTGTTTGTTTGTTTGGTTGTAATGAATAGGCTTAAAAACTACTGGACCGTTTTTAAAAATTCTTTCACCATTCGAAAGCTACATTATCCACGAGTAACATAGGATATATTTTATCCCCGTACTCCCACGGGAACGGGAACTATGCGGGTGAAACCGCGGGACGTCCGCTAGTATTTCATAAAATAAACCAAACCGAACAGTCCCAACTACCTAACTTTTCAAAGTTCTATGCAATATTTTTTAGGGCTTTATATTATCTGTATAATTTCTAGCCAAAAGATTCATTGCCGGACATAGTCCTCCACCATGCATCACCACATCGACCGACCGTAAACTAATATTTATCGTTTTTCCAACACTTTCAGGTAACACAGGAACACTGTCATATAACGTTGGTAATAGAGCAGCAAAGGAAGATAGTGGTGAAGTCCCCATACTAAATGGTTACAAATCAGTTGAAACCACACAAATACGAACCCCAGACACGAGGACCAGGGGTCAGTTCTATCCTGACTCAGCATTTATCAATAGAAACATACAGAACGACAGACGAACAGACGAACTCGATATCTACCCTAACTACGTAGTAAATCCTTCACAATGGAAGCCTTCAGGCTTCTACAATAATATTAACTGGATGAGTCAAGAAGTTCCAATAGCAGATTTTAATACAGGCTGGAAAGTCAGTAGACCAGCCTATCAGACTCCTGGAAAGTTCCACAGGAGAATATCAGATGATGGCGTGAAAGAGTTTTATTGCAAGAAATGTAGGGAACTGAACGGCATGAGAGGATGTGGCCCACAAGAGCCACAAGGCCCAATACAAAGGCGAAACTCTTGGATATACGAGACAACAACTCCTAAACTAAAGTTAGACGGCAAATTGGCGAAATTAAACTAATTTGTTTGCGGTCATTGTTTTTGTTCATCCCGTATCCGTAAGTGTGCAGAAAAAAACTTGAAGATGTTATCTTAGCGACCTTGAGACGTAGCTCAGAGGTTGAAAGGCATGGAATAATGAGACGCTCATAATTGTGCGCACGTTTCCAAGTATTCGCTTATGCCTAATGTTTTCGAGAGATGTTATTAACTCCATTATCTTCTTCTTCATCGATGGGTGAGCAGTCTCCACTATTAATTAAAGTATTAGGAGATTTGTGTTTAATTGTTGCTTCTGTCTGCGATGTAGATGAACCTTTTTTTGTTACTTTTGTAAAAACTAGACTAGTGCTGATATTATCAAGTAAAATGTGCAAAAAGTTATGCTTTACATTTCAGTGAGAGATTTAAGATCACAAACTATTTTTAGCTTCATTATTTTCATGATTTTGGTGGGTAGGTACTCTTTTACACTGAAACACAGAGGTATTATGCAAGGGAAAATCCCTAATGAGGAAAACGATTAAGAGATGACCAAAATATGACGTAAACCATGATCAAACTATAGGTAAGTCAAATATCAATATCACTCACTCACAATTTGTCTAGATGAGTCAGTAATGCAAAAACTAAAACTAATACTCGATTGATATATCAGAAGGTATTTGTTCATGTTTTTACAATCGTTTTTCCTGTACCTGTAAATGAGCAGCCATGCACTGTATAATCAGTTTATTGATACATCTTCTTTATAAATATTTTTTTTTATAGTTCAACTAATCATAACAATCATACTCGTATAATTATTTTCTGTTCGCCACGACATTACGAAATACTAGATTAATAGTTTGGGTGATTTTATAACAATAGTTTTTCATCCTTTTGCGTCGATATTTTTTGTATCATCATGAGATCTATGTTTTAAAATAAATGTAACATGAGTAGGGGCGTTTAAAACATCATTTATTGCAGTTTAAGATTGGACTTTATAATGGGTGACCTTTCCGTTATCATTGACATAGGTTTCAGCTCCTCTGTTGTTCTGTTCCTTGCCATTGACGTTGGAAGAGGAAGAGTATGATTTGCTGGAGACGGAGTAGAATCCACCACCATTTGGTGCTGCGGTGTCGGCAAAACCGCTCACTGTATCCACGTTAGGGTTACCCTGAAAATGTAAGTATTGTTAGATTCATGGGTTTGACAAATATTTTTGGCGTTTACTTGAGCTACGTGTATCCAAAGTAATTTATTGTTTATAATAATAGAAGATAAGAAGATATCCCGTAAGTGACAATACAGGGTGTAAACCACCTCATCACGAAGCCGTCAACCAAGCATTCTGTACATCAAACTAAGTAACTTCGCTCAAAAATTATTGCTGAAAAAGAAACTTTTTTTTTGGGTGAAAAATTATGTTTTGTTGTAGAGCTCAATGTAACGCACTCAAAACATTGTGCTGGTGGATGAATTGAATAGTAAGGGAGTTGTGGAGGTGTTAAAAGTAAAAATCTTACAATAAAACTTTTTTTTTTAAAGTTGTCAAAAAGTTAGAACTTTGACCCCCATTATTTCCATAAATAGAAGGTTCCCAGGTATGGTGTAGAACAAAAAAAATATCGCAATGACGGGGAGGACAAGTGTCTTTCAGCTTCGTATAGAGGTGTTTTACACCCTTTATAAGATTATAATACCTAATAATGTTTGTATATCCGTAGCGATGACCATTGCTTGGGACTTATTGCAGGCATTGTTCTTGTGAACAGTCTGTGCCTTGGAAATGGTATTTTAAAATTTACCGTAATTTGCGAAAAATCAAATGAAACCAAAGTAGGTAACAACCAATTTAAACCAAAGTTATAAAACTATTTGAAGGTAACTCCTTTTGATCGAGGAAGTATTGCGTGTTACTACAAACTCTTTGTTTTTACATATGTAAATAATAAGGTACATCAAATATGTACAATATTAACTGTGCAGGTACTGAAACCCATTGAAATTATACCTTTGTGCAGTTAAGTCACGAGTTCACGACTAATAAGGCCACGTCAGTACATAGCTATGTTAACACCGACATAAACCCAATATTTAAATAAGTACTTAATCTAAATGCCAAAACAATAAAAATATCCAATTGGGAAAAACATTTTCGTGCTAAGATTGCCAAAAGAGGTACATCGTAAATCTTTCAATGAAATTGATCAAATAAACAATAATACTTTAATTAACGATGGTGTAAAATAAATCACAACGATGAGCTACGAGTATTCACATGCTTTGTGGTTTAAAAATAACAAGCAGAAAAAAAAAATGCACACAAAAACAAGGCAGGATTTGCAGGTAGGCACTAAAGGTAAAATTCGTGATCTAATCATTAAAAACAACAAACACGTACACGATTTTCTCGAAAAAACTTAAATGAAAAAACTTACTGGATTGGTTGGGAATATCGACGCAACGTGATGTTGGTATCCTGGCCCAGCAGCCGCGCTGGCGAAAGCGCTGTTTCCGAAATTCGGGATTGGTCGAGGCATTGTGAACCCAGGCATACTCGGGAACACTGGGAACCTGGAGGGGGCAATGTTTTGATTCGGATTGTAACCACCAGAATAACCACCAGAGTAGCCACCAGAGTAGCCACCGGGGTAGCCTCCGGAGTAACCACCCGAGTAGCCACCAGGGTAGCCTCCAGCGTAGCCACCAGCCTGATTCGACGTTAGGTCGAAGGCTTTTCTTGCAGCGTTGAACGCTAGCCTCTGGTTCTCTAAATTCTTATTGAACACCCTGTAAGCACAAAATTGTTAATCAGTCACACTTGAATGGTTTAGTATGTAATGTTAGAAGCAGCTGATGGAAGCGCTAGAGAAGACCAAGCGGTTTTAGTCTGATTGGAACACAAGAAAGTTATGACGATTATAAAGGCACTCCACGCGCATGCAGTGTAAAAGTTTACCTTTTTACCCTGGCTCCGTGAGGGCTATTAGAAAAATGCAAGTTAATTATTAGAAGTTATCGTTGACAGAAGTAAGGGGTAGGGTTTTCTCTGCCCCTACTTTTGTCAAGCATTCTAGATTCTTGTTTCAAGATAAAAAATAAAAAAAAATGTTTGGAGTCCTCGAAATACTGATTGAATAAGTCCGCTTGAATTTTGGTAAACGGCACTTGCTTATAACTTATACTAATTTACTTAGCCTAAAGAGAACATTATAAACTAATTTTAGGTGCTCCCCTACTGGAAAATGAATTCTATTTTGTAATATAAAAAGCAGGCTACAGAGAAGACTAAACGAAGTCCATTCTAAAGTCTCCCTTCACCACCAGAAACACGGCTTTTCCTCCACCGGAAGCGTGCAGCTTCAGACACGTGTTAGGTCTTACTCTTGCAGCAAATTCTCGAGATTGGAGAAATAGTTCTGGCCGAAGTCGTCTTCGCTGCCTGGGTACACGGTATCTGCGAAGGGCTGTGGGAACGGGATGTTATCGGCGAAGTGTTGAGGGATCGCGTCGCCAGTCCTGCTGACGACCCTTCCATCCTTCAGGCCGTATGTACCTCCGTACCTATTGCCTGATGAGTCCACGAACGCGAATGCCCCACCTCCTTCTGAATTTGGTGCACCTGGTAACAGAAAAGGTAAATATTTAGCTGTTGATGATGTTAGAAACTGTCTTGGCAATGGCGATGACTGAAAGGCGGCTGAAGTGGAAAGAATACCAACATCAATTTGTTTCTGACACTTGTCTTATCATTTACGAAAGCAGTTTTACATAATATGTTTAGCGACAAACGCGTTTAATGATATGTAATGCAAGGGGCAAATCTAACCGAGGAAGAATGTCTTTTCTTTTATCGATTTCGCAGATCAATATGGGACATGACCTAACGCAGTTCTGCATAGTACCTATACAAAGATGAATATCGATGCAGACGTGATGGTAAATAATGATGTAGACACAAAGTCACGCGTGGGCAGAATACTATTAACAAGTGAAAAGGATTCATCAAGATATACAATAATAAAGAACTCCCGATATGGATAGATACACCTACGATGATAATCATAGTAATTGAATTGACGTCATTTGTAGGTTTTAGTAGAACGGAGTCTCTGAGTCAATCAATTTTGGACCCATTAATTTTAATAACCTAATCGATGAAGTAGTCATTAGTAAGATTTCTAATATTTTAGAAGTTATGTGCATATTTACAAGAATAAACAAAGAAGTATAGTTTATTATTTCAATAGCTCCTGGGTCAGGCTTACAATTTTGTATGATGTGTTTTAACATAAGACTATCCGGTCAATAAATCTAACTATATTCTACACGAAATTACCTTTATTATAATAAGTATCCAATAAATCAGTAATTTACTCAAAAATACTCCAAATATAAACTTTTTCCGTGGCGTCGCAAAATCACAGACTGACTTTGTTTGACATTTGACAATTAATTTCTTAACCACAGACACATTTTTGACGGCCAGGGTTGCATGTTTTTAAGGCAGATATTCTCGATAGTTCAAATAGAAAAGAGAAAACCGATCCAAAACACAGAGGTTTAAAGGAATAAGCAATATTATGACGACACAGTACTATCACCAATATAGTGGTGATGCGCCGCCAACGGGTCAAAAATGTTTCATGTGATGCGCCGTTGACAGGCTATTGTTAAAGACACTGGCTTCGTTAATTTTGACTTACAACTGAACTCTAAAAAGTAGTCACTAAACAAAATGGGGAAAACCCACCAAACATGAATCACAGACAAAATCAATTTGATACGCTAATTTGGTCGGTCATCCACTTTAAAAATGAGTACACAAATCACGTGCTTGTGCACATGTAAAAAGCCGATATATATCTTCAATTATAGATAGATAGATAAATAAACGTGTCAAAGCGTTTAACGTGAGCATCTATTATCACTGTGGTTAGAATAAAACCTCATGCGCATCTGACTGAGATCATTATTTAATCGACGGGAATCCCGGTGTTCTAATAAGTGGTTATGGCCTTAGTAATTATGAATTTAATTAGTCTGCAAATAGCCACAGAGTCATAGCATTCGAAATTGTAAATTGTATAAAGTTATTAGAAATAAACATGACACGATGACTGGTGCAGAAATATGGAGTAAATAATTATAAAGATGTCTAATTTTGTATTGTAAGATCAATATCCGGTTAAAATTAAGTTTTTGTAGGTTTCAAAAATTAAGCTACAATGCCTACAAAAAATATGAAAATAATAGTATAAATCAATGCCCATCGCTACATTAAAATTGAGGAAAAAACAGAATCTATTAGTATTCATAATAAAGAAAGTATAAAAGAAAACATCATTCTACCTTAGGTTGCGAACGTTTATGCAGCAAGACCTATACTAAAATCAATGAAACTAGACACGGGTGTGAAGTAAGCAATAGAAACAAATGCAACTAATAAAATAATGGCGAAGGCTGCTTGAACATGAACACATCAAATATCGTACACACGTCATCCATGAGTAGAAGCAAAAAGAAAGGCGTTGTTAATCGTTCTAGAATATTAAATGAGCCGTGTTGTTAACAACTCGTTACAGAGTCATAAACTAAAACTATGGTTCGTTTTTCACACTTTGAATAATGTTGGCTTTAATTAATGACGCAAATGAAGGTCGAAGGCTACATAAAATATCAATTTTCAACACACTTGCTCTTAGAGTGGCTCCAATTTCACCGCAATTATGCACATAATGACACCTG
The DNA here is from genome assembly GCA_950022955.1 of Xestia ashworthii. Lineage (NCBI taxonomy): Eukaryota > Metazoa > Arthropoda > Insecta > Lepidoptera > Noctuidae > Xestia > Xestia ashworthii. The sequence goes on from OX465550.1 coordinate 7,856,736, forward strand.
TAATCAAACTGTGACTTTTTCACTGCTATTATTCACAAGTGAGTTATAGGGTTTTTTTTTTATTTTATTGGTTGAATTGCTTTGTTCTTAAAAAAGTTTCTATACAAAAAAGATCGTGTTCAATAGTCCAAATAAATTACCTATTGCTTGCTAATTTCATGCAACTTCGTATCTACATAGATAATTTCAACTTATAAGTTTTTAATAAATAAAACTTTCACTCAAATGTAACTTTTAGTTTTCTCTGTATAAATAAAACTTTGAATCCCCATTTCGTACGTGGCTAAAACGCTAAGTATCCGCGAAAAGCCAAAAAAAGAAACCTCATTCTTTTAGTCTATGGCCGATCGCCATTGTTAGATGCGCGCGCATAGGAAAACAGATTAATTATTCCCGCCATCACGAAAAAAATTCACAACTCGTTTTCACTGTTGAAATTATAGTTATTTTAAGTATTATTTTATTCTCAAGTGTGTTGAAAAACGTCGTTCCCTCATCTAACGGCTCGGGTCTCAATGGCGCCTCAGCGGTAATCACCAACATTACACACTTGTACCGTAATGTACTATTCTATGGTTCATGGTTGTAGTTAGTAAGGTAACATAATATAGTAGTTTACATTACTAACAACGAATGATGAAGATGATGTAATATCATTATTTTCATCATAATCTGTTGTATTATTCGTGTAATACAATAAAGGAGATGATGATGATACTATTATACTGTAGGTAGCTACAGAAATTGATTGAAATTCAACAAGTAAATTAATGCAAAATGAATCAGCAATAATAACAAAATGTTTTGTTTAAACGGAGCGTGTGTAACACTAGTTAACGAAAAACATATGAAGAGAATACTTTACATTGATGACAGGATGTACCTCAATTTATTCTTAACAGTACTAAACAAAATACAAGGAATAGACCAAAGTGAATTTACTATAAATCACCGGATGTTAACTGTTCCGGATAACAATCAAGTCTTTATAATAAGAGCTAAGTAACGAGACTCAGTATGTAACTACCACCTACATCAAACTGGTGTCGGCGATCAAAATCTAGATAGAAGAATATAAATTAAACATGTAATTAAAGGAATGTTTTTGCTTTGTTAAAAAGTAGCTGTCTAGAACGCTAACGAATTTGGTTTAGATTTTGAAGATAACTGAGATACAGGTCTGCAATTCTTTCTTGTGAAATGTTTTCGAGATTTCTTAAGTGAATCGAGGAATTGGCTCACTTAACGGTTGTGATAAAACAAAAGCATTTTTTTCTGTAAGACGATAGAAATATAGCCGAAGGTAAAAAGGTAATTTATAATCATATCAGTAGATAAGCTACTGAAGTTGTTAATTTTTGTACTAAACATGATTACAAAAATCAGCCTGCTTTATAATTCTGGTGGGGTATAGTTATTTTCTTAGTGACGGAAAGAGATTTCCACCTAACGTGGCCCTTTGACAAATCTACTGTGAAGGCTTTTACTTATTTCTCATTTATTTCCTCTTCAATACGAGTAAACTCTTCATGACATAAGAATACTATGATGTGGCAACTGTCAACGCTTCATCTGTCATTTTAATGTCCTGTTGCGTGAGACCGAAATGGTCATTAGCACTTTATTCATTACCAACTAGAGTCATTGTGGAAAATTTATTTTGTAATGAAAAGTGTGTTTGGATTTATGAATCACTGATGTTAATTTTTTTTATTGTTTCTTGCGGTTTCAGATATAAGTATGTTGCTCGTGTTTGTTTCTTACTCATGGTTTCGATTAGGTTTTCTTCTTGCTTTGTTGTAAAATATGTAACTCTACTTCCTAATACTTCTTTACTGTATCTGTTTATTCTTTGTTTCCATTTTTTACATCATCTATGAATAATTATTATCAGAACTTTGTCTAACCTTTTCCTGAAGTTGTAAGAACATCAAGATGTAAACCAATCATCATCCTCATCTGATGATACTGGACGCCTTTTGACTGATACGTTGATACGTATCAGTCAAAAGGCGTCCTCTATTGGACAAAGGCCTCCGCCAAGGGCCGTCACGTCCACCGATCCTATGGTTTTCACATCCAGCGAATTCCTGCAGCCTTTACTGGGTCAGTAGTACACCTTGTGGGAGGTTTTTACAACGCAACCGAATTTTAATATAACATTTTGCCACTATTCCTCTACAACTCAACGGTTTTCACCATGTCAAGAATTAAGCCTGGTGATTGATCTTAGCCAGTCTCATTAAGAATTTCTAAAACACCAACCTCTACAAAGTTATTGTTATTTAGTGAGGTGTTTTCTCGGTCAGTATGTTCACAATGTGGGTTATATTTACTGCTATTGCGATGAATTAACAATGATATGAGTGACAGGTAAATTCGTCTTGTGAATACTAAAACAGACTAAAACAGACATTAGAGCAGCCCATTCAGTTGCATACTGCATAATGTTGGTTTGTGGTAATTCGTCATGCTTTTAAAATATGTACTGTGAAACTAAGGAACTTTATGGGGCCTGTATATCCAATTATATTTCCGGGACCGTGTTTTATGTCGGAGTGCAGAAATGAACTGTTTGGGTTACATTCCTGGTTCACATTATTCCTTTCATTTTCCAGCGAGTTTTCCAGCTATTAGGCTGAACTTTATAATGTCGTCTACATTAATTTAGTCGTTATTATGAATTAAGGAATTGCATCAATGCTTACTCACAAATCACAACAATGCGTGAAGGGCCTATTTTAAATACATATATAGATTTATGATGAAAACATGCCAAGAAAAAACCTTCACCCAAGTTATTTGGGTGTCCCATGTAAAATATATTGTTAACTTAATAAAACAGTTATTTAGCAGTTAAACACCGATAAACTTTGATAGTTTTACAACAAATCCCTTTTGAAACAGGTAGGCATAAAAAGTATTTGAATAAAATATTGTTATATTTTAATAGAAATGTTAAATTGTTAAATTATGCAAAGGACAACAATAAATCTGCAAATTAATGTTACTATGGGTTTCTTTACCGAGTTTCGCTTCAAGAAACAAACGAGGTTTACAGTTTTACACTGTCTTTCTTGACAGTTGTAACAAATCACCAAAATATTTTGATGAAAACGTACCTATCTATACTGCGAATATACATGAACATGTTATCGTCTCCATAAGTGCATACATGTTTATTGAGCTTGAAAACGATGAATTTAGGCATATCTTGTACAGAAATATTCTTCTGGCCGGGCTGAAAACCAACCCAGACAAAGTTGATAAAAGCCTTGGTCGCGATGAACAGATACTTAAATCCAAAACGATTTATCCAAAAATGGCGACAAAACTGCATTTCTGAAAATATCGAATGTACAGCAAGGCCAATAACCTCCAACCAGGATAGCCAATATCAACAGAAATTACTTAACAGTCTCCAATGGGACGATTCCGTCATCTCATTTGTACCTAGGTATAGATTCTTTGCCAATTTTAGATGTGTACTGCGAATTCCGAGCAGTTTGTGTACCTTGTCACTTAGCATTTTACACATACTTAAGTAGTGCGAAAAAATCATGCGATGTGGTTATTTTCCTTGTATTTGGTCTCTTTTAGGTTTTGACACGTCAAAGCTGAGCATAATATACGTTATTATTAGAAAGACTGAATTGAATAGATCAAACTCAATCATCATCATCATCATCACTCGAAAGACGTTCACTGCTGGACATAGGCCTCCACCAAGTGTCGCCACATTGACCGGTCCCGTGCGACTCGCATCCAGCGGACTCCTGCGACCTTCACAAGGCCATCGGTCCACCTAGTCAAGTGCACTAGTGTGGTCTTCCAGAACTTTTCGGCCCCATAAATCATCCGTTCAGCGAGCAATGTGCCCTGCCCACTGCCACTTAAGTTTGGCAATTCTTCGGGCTACGTCGGTAACCTTGGTTTTCTTGCTCTCTTGGCCATCCGTTCTCCGAGAATAGCCCTCTCTACGCCCTTTGGGTGACTTTAAGCCTTCTGATAAGGTCCATTGTGAGCGACCACGTTTGCGGTCTCGTATGTAATCACTGGCAACACACCCTTGGTCATAGACAAAACACTAAAACTCAATACTGTCTCCTAAGTGCACCTCTTTCAATGTTCATAACGTTCTATTCTCCTATAGTAATAATAATAATAAATATCGCTGGACATTAACACACAGCGCCATCTAGTGCTACACTAAGCAAGGCTTGTGTCGTGGACACCAGATAGTTGATATACTACATAATTATATACTTTTTTGTTTGTAAATACATACTTATTATACACATAAACATCCATGACTCGGAAACAAATGTCCATGCTCATCACACAAACATTTGCACCTACCGGGATTCGAACCCAGGACCCTATGAACGCAAGGCAGCTACACTACCAGTGGCGGCTGGTGGGTCATCGAACTGGTGGTGCACTAAATTCTAATAAAACAACAATTTACATAAAATATGTTTATTTTTATTATTTTTTATACATTAAATCTATGCGACGACATTTTTCTGAAGCGAAATGTTCAATCACCTTTTTATTAAAATCGGGTATAGTTTGTATAATTTTTTTTTCAATACTGAGCACAGAAAGTGCATTTAGCCGATCCTGAGACATGGTGTTTCGCAGAAAAGTTTTAATTCTTTTCAGTGTCGAAAAACATCGCTCGCTCTCTACCGAAGTCATTGGTATAGTGCACAGAATTCGCAACAGTTTCATTGACTGAAAATGATTCAGTGAGGTCATTTTTATGTCAACTTTATTTTGAAAAGTTTTGTTATTGTCTTTAATATAGTCAATGTTTATGCTCATTTTCACTCACACCACACACACTGTACACAGTATAGAATATAATCAAAACGAAAATAAAAAAACAATTACTTAATGTAAACAAACAATAATAACACGCGTCACAGATACAGCGAAACTATACTGTTAACATTTGTCATCCCTAATGGCCGCCGTCGCGTCGCAGACCCGGCGAATTTCGTCAAACATCGGGTGCTCTCGCTAACCTTCGGTTCGCACGTGCGGCGCTCGAGAACGGACTCATTACTCGGTACATTTCTATGAACTATCTTTTGTCTCACGCGTCAGGCGTAATGGTATTAGCTCGTAGCCCATACAAGTTGTATTAGCAGTCCTCGTGCGCTCGCCGAAGCGCACGAGAATGTTTCTTTACAGGGAAAATAAGTTTTAATAGTTAAGCAAAGCGCTTAAATTGCTTCGTCATAGTTGGACATTTTATTTGTTATATGTTTTTGTGTTTAAAAAAAAATATTAATATGGTAATTTAAAAATAAAGATGAAGTAATTTTATAATTTTTAAATCTTTTGAATTGGTGGTTCAGCGCACGAGCGCACTTAAGGTACAGCCGCCACTGTACACTACCACAACATTCGAGTCGTCGAATGGCGTATCTTTATTGAATTATTGAATAAACACAATAACACAGACCATTAAAATAATATTGAAAGTTTGTCTGCCAAAGAGTGTCTACGGCACACATCTACAACAAAACTATAACATTATAAATGACTAGCGGACGTCACGCGGTTACACCCGCGTAGTTCCCGTTCCTGTAGGAGTGCAGGGATAAAATATAGCCTATGTTACTCGCTGATAATGTAGCTATCGGTCCAGTTGTTTTTATGTTTACGTTACATGCAAAATTACGAATCTTTCCTCTTCTTTATAATATTAGAAATGATAATTAGCAGATTGTTACAATTTTTCATCTGTAAAAAGCATGTCTTAAATCTCCCCTTTGTCTACCAACTCAAATAGCTCTTCCTACTGCCATGGAAAAACCTGCAATTAAATCGACAACACGAAAGTTTCATCAAGGATGTTAGACCTACGTGTTGGGTCAAAGATTACAAGTCCTTCAAGAAACTCCTCGTCAGCTGCGCATGGCTATGTGTGAGGTTACCTACTTTCACAATATTTTAAACAAAGCTCTACTGTTTTTGAGCTCAGTAGCTGAAATAGGTTTTCACGGCTAGTCTATGATTAGTTTTATATTTCAGTTAGTTGTAAACGGATCCTGGACGAAGCTGTCATCCAAGCATTCTGTACATCAAAGTAAGTTACTCTACGCAAAAAATATTGCTGCTATTTTTTGGGGGGAAAAATCACGTTTTACGGCAGAATACAAAGTCATCGTCATCTAGCCTTTTCCCAACTTTGTTGGGGTCGGCTTCTAGTCTAACCGTATGTAGCTGAATACCAGTATTGTACATGGTGCGACTGCCTATCTGACCTCCACAACCCAGTTAGTAGTGGGCATAGATATAATATTCTATGGTAGTGGGTAATACGATACGGCAGGACACAATGTAACGCACTCAAAACACTGCTGTGCTGATGGATGCATTGGATAGTACGAGATCGTGGAGATATTTAAAGAAAAGTTATACTAACATTCAATATTGCATCTAAAAATAACTTGTAATAAACTTGGAAGTTTGACCTCCAGTAGGTATCTCGTAACTAGGTTCCCGGGTATAGATCAGTTAAAAAGAATTCGCTATGAGAACAATGGGGAGGAAGTTTCGATAAGGGTCCTTTAATATCCATTAGGTAGTATGTTAGAAGGTAGAGCCTACATTTTAATAAAAAAGTTGTTTTATTATTTAAATTAAAATATTTTATTAAACCTGCCTACACATTTTATTTCTCTCCGTATACATTCTCAAGTTACAAGCATACTTTGTTATATTTATGTAAATCTTAAAACATTTTCTGAGGTTTAAGTATTATCTTGTGATGAAACAAGTTTATTATAATACTTCTATAGAAGTCAGACATTCCTTTGTTTTGTTAATTGCTTGAAACTTGATTTCTTTTATTTTATTTTTAATATACAGCGCTGTTGGTTAGATTAGCTCCTCCATTAGCTGGTTAAAATATGTTTTTAAATTAGCGTGTTGCTAGGTTGAAATAAATAAAAATCTTTTCAACACACTTGCTCATAAAGTGGCTCTAATTTCACCGCAATTAGGCACATAATGACACCTGTAATCAAACTGTGACTTTTTCATTGCTATTATTCACAAGTGAGTTATAGGGTTTTTTTTTTTATTTTATTGGTTGAATTGCTTTGTTCTTAAAAAAGTTTCGATACAAAAAAGATCGTGTTCAATAGTACAAATAAATTAATGTACCTATTGCTTGCTCATTTCATACAACTTCGTATCTACATAGATAATTTCAACTTATAAGTTTTTAATAAATAAAACTTTCACTCAAATGCAACTTTTGTTTTCTTTTTTTTTACTTTTTTTTTAATTATAAAACTTCGAATTCCCCATTTCATACGTGGCTGAAACGCTATCCGCGAAAAGCCAAAAAAAAAGGAACCTCATTCTTTTAGTCTATGGGCGATCGCCATTGTTAGATGCGCGCGCATAGGAAAAGTGATGAATTATTCCCGCCATTGCGAAAAAAAAATCACAACTCGTTTTCACTGTTGAAATTATAGTTATTTTTAGTATTATTTTATTCTCAAGTGTGTTGAAAAACGTCGTATGATACACGTGTGTGTTGATGATTACCGTCTCGGCTCTCTTAAGAACCTCGCCTAACGGCTCGGTTCTCAATGGCGCCTCGGCGGTAATCACCAACATTACACACTTGTACCATAATGTACTATTATTCTGAACTCGATAAAACTACTTATTGCCTAAATTCAAAACTAGATTTTAATTATTGTTTTCTTTTTAATTAACTCATTTATTCCAGTTAATTAGAAAAAAAATCAAACGATAGGACTATAATAAAATAAAATTCTTAACCTTCCATCTCTTATAATTAAGAAAAAAGATGTTTGTGCTTTTTTGAAGTGAAAACTTAAAACTAATGTAAAATAATTGTAATAGTTCTGAAGTGTTAAATTTTTTATGTAATGTAAATTGTTATGTTTGTGCACGATAGCGCAATAATTTAATATTGGTTTTTATTTTACAGCATAAATTATAGCGTAACGGTTGACAGAAGAAAATGGATGAAATAAACGTGGGACAAGGGCACGAAGATGATGATTTTTAACAATTTATAAAATTATACAGTAATAAATTATTGGATTACTTAATACGTACCTAAGCAATTTGTCCCCTTCTTAAATTACAAGTACATATTTATTAAAGTTAGTAAAATTGTAAGTAAGTATACCTACAGCGTTCAGGTCAAGAGAAAGGAATTTTAAATACTTAATTATAAAACTGCAAATTATTTAGAATCGATATTTCATGCGTGGGTGCTAATTTTTAATAGATTTTGAATGTACCGTAATAACCTAAGTCCTCAGTCATAAACAACATATTTTTAAACTAAATCCTTTGAATTATTTAAGTGTTACGAACGAACAAAGATCGTTATTAATCAGTAAAATAGAAAAATACCCAAGATGAGATTCTAGAACAGTAATTAGTGAACTAAGCTTGCCTGCAGGCGTTTCTTTTATCGATTTAGAATTGTTCAAAATAACTTATTGCTAATAAGAAAGACATCGTTCGATGATGTATTTGCTTATTTAAACAGTTTTTACTGTGAAAGTTTAATAAATCTGTCAACTAATTCTGAATAATGAGCTCATCTTTATTAATTTTTAAGCAGTTAATTTGTGATTTTTTATCACCCGTAGACGCCCTCAGGGGTTTGGCTCGAGTGGAAATATTGCAACAAAAAATAACTAAAAGGATGCCATTAAAAGCAATTTGACATTCTCATGATAAATACGGTTTAAAAAAATGCAATCGGATACATACAAAAATTATAAAGTCAATATATTTTTTTCCACACTATAAATTGGTTAATTGCTATTTATAGAGAAAATCGATATGATTAGGTTCCGCAGTAAAATTGGTCCTTGACGACAAAAATAATGATTTTAAAATTATGTCCAGTGTGACCAAAGAATTTCTATAATCAAAACATTTGCCACAGTCTACGGCAAATAAGCCTTTAAGGTGTTGATGAAATAATATCATTTATTAATCCGACAAAATTTTTGTTTCATGCTTTAAAAGTCCTTTTCATTTCTCATGCTCTAAAAGTACGCCAATATAGCCCTACGAAGCGGGACTAAAGTGACCACTTTACTCCCTAGGGAGTAAAAGTAATTCGTTTTTTTAATTTCCTTCATGTGAAATAGACAAACTCAAACAGCCTGTAAATATACTGGGGTGTGGACCTTCATTGCAAAAATGTTGAGAGTTTTAGTTCCATGGTGTTTCCGCAAAGAAGGTGGCGCCATGTGTTTTAAATTATTAATCTGTGGCTGGTTTAGAAGAAAAAAATTACCCCGAAAATTTCAGAATTTTTGTCGAGTGTTTTGTTCGGTTTTGAATAAATTTCTTTAATTGAATGTAGAGTGACAGTGAAAAGTTTTACGTCGAGCAAAGAGCACAAGCCACAAGATAATCTTTCTCAAAAGATAAAAATCGCGGAAAATTTACCTAAAAACTTATGAAAGTTTTATGGACTGGAAGAATAAGGAGCATATAAATTCTTTCACAGAAAGCGTCTTTCATAATTTGATGAATTGTCGTAAAAATATCGACCATCGTCGTTGTGGAGTACGTATTCTGTGTTAAAATCGACAATGAATATGAAGTGCACATGAAGACATTCACAAATTTTGTGATTTTTATTTTACTATGTAATATTTACTAAATGTTTTTGTACTAAATTGACTATTTTTCTCGCACTCGAAGTGAAAAGTACAGTTTGCACCTCGAGACTATACGCCAACATAATACACCCTCGCTTTCATTGACCCCCTCGTATTATGGCTTCGTTTAGTCCCTCGTTATAAAATATACTATTACGCTCAGCTGTTGCTGTTGCTGGCTGCTGATTACGAAAAGCGTATTTCATCAATACAATTGAACTCGATCAGCTTATCTAAACCACGTTCAAGAACAATCTTTGCCAATATTCGATAGCACTGTATATGGGTACAAGAGTAGAGGACGATGATGAGGAGAGAAAATGATGATAATTGCTGCTTGAGAGCTTTTTGGATCCTTACTATTTGTATTCTGTTAGCATAAAGAATCGGCAGAATCAAGAAGAATTCTAAAAGGAAGTGATATTAATCAAAATAGCTACAATATAGGTAAATTATATATTCCAACTTATTTGCAGTCAGCGCTGCATGTATTGTTCTTCCATAGTTGTCTATTACTTGTTATCTCAGTAGTCACCAACCACCACCACCACCTCCGTCACCTCCTTTCTTGCCATAGAAAGAAAGAAAGAAAGAAAGAAGAAAGAAAGAGACACCTCTTAACAAAGCCGAAAGGCACTTGTTCTCCCCCTCATTGCGATATTTTCTTTGCTCTACAGCTATACCATACTTGGAAGCTTCTAGTTACGGAGATATTGGGGGTCAAAGTTCCAACTTTTTGACAAGTTTTTTTTTTAAACACTAGTTTTTAATGCAAGGTTTTCACTTTAACTACCTCTACGACTACCGTACTATTCTACTTCCAGTCGATCTTGAGGTGCAGCGTCGGGCTGCAATGTACTATAACGCGCGTGAGACCACGGTCGCAGACTTTTTAACCATACGTGATCGTGCTAAGATTTCTAGATTATTCAAACCACAGACCGACGTCTGGGAGGAACTTTTATCTGAATGGCAATGTAGGTGGGACAATTCCATCAAGGGCAGACACCTCCACCAGTTCTTTCCATCCGTTCGTGAGCGGCTGGACAGGACATGGCTGGAGGTTGATCACTGTGTTGCCCAATTTCTCACGGGTCATGGCAACTTCAAGAGTAAATTATTTTCCTTCAAACTTGTTGAGTCGCCTTTTTGTCAATGTTCAACATCTGACTGCGAATATGAACAATCTGCACATCACATTTTGTGGGAGTGTAGTCTTTGGCAAAATGAACGCAATATTATGTTGGATAGTGTACAGGTTACATCCGGAGTTATTTACTATACGGACCTTGTAGAAACTAGAGAAAATTTCCGTGCGTTCAAGCGTTTTTGCCATACCTATTATTGGAATCAAATATAACAGCTCTCAACTTAGGACCCATTAACGTTAATATTTATCCGTGGTGCAACTGGGCCTATCCCAGTTGTAAACGTCCCCTTTGTGCCTATTGGCCTTGTTTCGTTCTGTCTCCTGCTGATATGGAGGGAAGTGGAAATTACAGTTTTTTTCCTACTCCTCCGCTATACTTTCTGATTAATTTCGTTGCGGGATCCAAGACAGTTAAATTCATTCTCTGGGACTTCGTCGAGCTTCATTGTCTCGGCGCTTTTCTGGTGGTCGCCACTGTTGATTCTGGCTTTCAGGAGTTACAGTGGTTTGGGCGTGTGTGGCGGGCTTGTACCGTACTATTCAGTATATCCATCAGCACTATGTTTTAAGTGAGATATTGAGTTTTACTACAAAACATGATTTTTCACCCCAAACAAAAGTCGTTTCCCAACAAAAAAAATTGCGTAAAGTTACTTAGTTTTCTGTACAGAATGCTTGGTTGACAGCTTAGTAATGAGGTGGATATATGGGTGGAGGTGGGGGGATATTCTACACAAAAAGGACAGCATTGAGGGTCAAGCTAGTTTGGTGTCTCATTTATCCTTCACTTTGAACTCACTGAACTTTCGCTCTCATCGTATATCAAAGGGCTTATTGTCGGTTATGGTTCTGTCAAAATGTCACCTTCGAGCCAATTCAGTCAATCAACTAGGTACGAGTTTAATAGATTCAAGGGTAAAATCTTTAAAATAGCGTATTGTTTATCATGGGCACCACTGTTGTTGTCACTGTTACGTTACGTTGTAGTTCAATTGAACTACGCAAATAGTGTATGGTAACAGAATAGTTTATTTATCTAATATTAAAACACATCTTACTCTATTCCAGTGATATATAATATGTGAGTTTCATCCTCAATTTAAAAATTAATTAACGTTTCTGCCAATCAAATAAACTTTTAAACCTTACACAAGTATCAAAAAGTATTATGTACATCAAAAATATTGCTAGAAAACGATAGTCGTTTTCCCGCATTTTTTTGTGAAGATTTAGTTTTGCGTCCTTTTACTTTAAAACTCAATGTAAGGCATTGCGCAAAGAACTTTTCACTGCTCATGCTCTAAAAGTACGCAAATATAGCCCTACGAAGCGGGATTAAAGTGATCATTTATTCCAGGAATAAAAAGTAATTTAAATATGGAACGATCTTCTACTGTGAAACATACAAAGGTAACAAAGGAGTAACTTATCAAAGGTTTTATTTAAATTTCGAATTTGATTGCAAATAGAAAGCGGTTTATTGAAAAAAAAAAAAACAAATGAACTCTTCAACGCGAGAAAAATTATTGTTGTTTATGTGCATCTATGATTTTGAAAAGTATGTGCAATGCCTCTGTTGCTAGCCGCTGCAGTAATGTAGGTACTAATTAATTGTGGAGTGTGGATCATCTTCATTGCGAAAACGTTGAGAGTTTGTGTTGTGATTTAAATTGTTAATCTGTGGCTGACCTGATTGAAGAAAAAACTGACCGCTCAGTTCAGAATTTTTGTCGAGTGTTGTTCGGTTTTAAAAGTACTTACTGTTACTATTTTTCTCGCACTAGAAGTGAAAAGTACAGTTTGCACCTCAAGACTAAACGCCAATTTAATATACCCTCGCTTTCATTGACTCCCTCGCAAGCACGGGAGTCAAACCACCTCGGGTAAATTATGGCTTCGTTTACTCCCACGTTATAAAATATACTATTATACACACTCTATGTTTGGTTGGTATTAGAATACGTTTGTAGTTGCACCATTCCAGTCCTTATTAACTTTCATGGCGTAGTGAATTCATTGAAGATTAGTTCAAGAGGAAATCAATAAATGTGTTGAGTGCATCAAACGCTTATCATATCATAATAACAATGTGCGCGTAATGAAAGTATAAAGGGTGTAAAAAATCTCTTCACGAAGCCGAAAAGCACTTGTTCTCCCCGCGATCATTTTTAGGGTTCCGTAGCCAAATGGCAAAAAACGGAACCCTTATAGTTTCGCCATGTCTGTCTGTCTGTCTGTCCGCGGATAATCTCAGTGACCGTTAGCACCAGAAAGCTGAAATTTGGTACCAATATGTATATCAATCATGCCGACAAAGTGCAAAAATAAAAATTTAAAAAAACATTTTTATTAGGGTACCTCCCCCAGACGTAAAGTGGGGAGCGATTTTTTTTTTAATTTTGATCCTGACGTGTGATATATTGTTGGATAGGTATTTAAAAATGAATAGGGGTTTTCTAAAATCATTTTTTGATAATATTAATATTTTAGGAAATAATCGCTCCGAAAGTCAAAAACAATGTGTCCCCCCCCCTCTAACTTTTGAACCATAAGTTTAAAAAATATGAAAAAAATCACAGGAGTAGACCTTTATATGAACTTTCTAGGAAAATTATTTTCAACTTGATGAGTTGAATAGTTTTTGAGTTATATAGCACTTTTTCAAAAAAACGCAAATGATAACTTTGTTTTTCATACAAATACTATGAAAAACAAAGTTATTTTTGCTGACGAAAAATGTTGGTATTTTTAATGGTCTGGGAAGCTACGGAACCCTACAGTGAGCGTGGCCCGACACGCTCTTGGCCGGTTTTTTGTTCTACACCATACCTGGGAACCTTCTAGTTTCGGAGATATTGGGGGTCAAAGTTCAAACTTTTTGACAAGGTTTTTTTTTAAATACAAGTTTTTATTGTAAGATTTTTACTTTAAACACCACTCGTTACATTGAGTTCTACCACAAAACATGATTTGTCACCCAAAAAAAAGCCGTTTCCCAGCAAAGTTACTTAGTTTGATGTATAGAATGCTTGGTTGATCGCTTTGTGATGAGGTTGTTCACACCCTGTATTTCAGCTTAGCTCCAAATTTCGTCGGCCTTTGACACTAGGGTATAAATGTAACTTCACGTTAGTGAAAGAATTTTTTGAATGTTCCGAAAATTACTTATCCCTTTAACCCTTACCACACAACCAAACACCAACAAAAAAAAAATGTTATTATTATTAATAACTAAAAAATAAAATTTGTTTTTACTATATCTATAAATAGTCAGACATGTTTGGATGAGACGGAGAAAATAACATAAAAGAATCGTAGCTGACCTTCAAGAGCTGGATATTGTGATAAAAAAGGTAAAAGTAGCCCAACGATAATAATACACATTACTTATGTATAATATAATTATGACGTATGTTTCATCTATTTGATGCAGAAAATTACTCGCTAACAGCCTAAACCGCTGCTTCTAGAATCATGTTTTTGCAACAAGTTTTATGATTTTTGAAATCTCTCCTTGTAGTCTTTTCCCAACTGTGTATGTTGGGTTGTCTTCCAGTCTATAGTCCCGCCCCCACGAGAAGCTATAATTGTGTAAACACATTCGGGTTTGCAACCTTTGGATCAAATTAAAAAATGACGGCGTCAGCGTGATCTTACTTCAAAATGGCGGCCCAAATGTTTACGTTCCAAGATGTCAGATGCGACTCAGTACCACAAAACATTAGACGACAGCTCTATTATCTCCAAAATATAACCCAACCAAGTGAAATTGCTCGTTAGTTTCGTATTACACGTAGGATAATTTGAGTTTATTGAATTTGGGAGTTTTTTTTTGTTGATTGAATTGTCGCTACGTATCTTGGTAGAAATTCTTTGTTTACAAAAATGATAGCTTCTCGTGGCGCGGACTATAACTGGATGCAGCTGAATACCAGTATTTTACATGGGGCGACTGCCTCGAATGGGTTTAATGTATTAAACTGTGGATAGAAAGTCTTGATATTTGTCAATGGAAAATCACATACGGTTGTCTCAATGTAACTTAAGGTGAAAGCATCAAGCATCAGGGTAGTCCGTGAAATTACTTTTTTTTTTTACTTTTTTGCAGTTCCAGTGCTGGGTAACTGGGTATATGATTCACGGCTGTGAAACGTAGTTACAGAATCATAATCATGAATACAACTCTCAAAGTTCATAAAGGTTGATTGAATGACTTTTTCCTGAAACGGTCATAGTTATATGTATTTTAATCACCGTACAAACTGGCACTGGCTTGCAATTTGCAAAAAAATGTAAGAAAAGAATTTTGCAGGCAACTCTGGAGCACCTAACTTAACTTAGTCGAGCTACCGAAAAGATAACAGTCTGATTATCTAAAAACAGCTGTCACTGTGACGTGTTCCCATACAAAAATGTGTTTTAAACAGCTGATTTTAGATAGTCAGAGCGTCATCTTTTTGGTGAACATGGACCTTAGAGGGTCTAGTGGCGCACAGAAGCTTAAACGAGCTAGTGTTAGTTAGCTTCTCTGTAATCTAAGTTCCTATAGTTTGTATTGTATTGTAAAACGGGCTGGTTTCCGCAAGTCCACGTCAAAGCACGCATTTTGCGTATGGGCTATAATCCACCGCGCGGCCTAGTGCGGTTTGGTAGATATCACATGTCTTCGAATTTTTGGTTCTAGGACCTGCCGGTTTCCTCACGATGTTTTCTTTCACCGTTTTGGGAACAGTGGTGATGAAATAAATTACACAAAGTAATGCGCCTGTCTGGGTTCGAACCTACGACTTACTGTTTGTAAGTCGGGGCCACCACCACTGGGCTACCGCTGCTCTCAATGTTCCTATAGTTTTCTAACTATAGAAGGAAAATATTAATTCCATTATTCCTTCATTCATGTCATTGATTGAAGTTCATGTCACTCCACACAAACATCTCAACATTGTCATCTGCGCTACATGCAATTGTTTTTCATCTATCTTATTCATAACCCAGCATTCAGTCTACCATACAGTATTATAGACATTGCACTGGAGATTTTTCTTTAAAGTTCCAGGAGCTTAATTCCCCGTAAGTTCACAGGTCATAAGTTTTATTTTCACATAAAATGAATTTACGTAACCATAAATCTTACTAATGCTTCTGTTTCCCTGTCTCTAGAATATCTAATTTCCCAAAATCCCTATTTAAATTCAAAATGTAACTTAATAACTTTGCATTTGTATTCATGTACTTAACTCGTGACTTAAGTAAATTTTAAATAGGCTACTTTTAAGTTGCTGCTGTCAGGTCCCATTGAGTACTTAAACTTCATGTAATGAGGGTTTTTCGGATTTTATCTGACACCAGCTGATGTCGCTACGTAGGCGTATCAGTCAAATTGTACTGCATTGTTTGCTACTGAAACTTTTTACCGAAATTTCATAGTATTTGGACAGTTTTACAATATAGATATGGATTACGGACAAAGAAAAGTGGCTGAACTAAAGATTTAAGCTTCTTAGTACTGCAAAAGTTAGTGGTACATGGAAAAACTTCATCATCATCATCATCATCATCATTTCAGCCGAAAGACGTCCACTGCAGGACATAGGCAAGCAAGTGTCGCCACATTGACCGGTCCCGTGCGACTCGCATCCAACGGATTTCCGCAACCTTCACCAGGTCATCGGTCCAGCTAGTGGGAGCTTAGGTCTTCCAACGCATCGTCTTCCGGTTTGCGGTCGCCACTTTAGAACTTTTCGGACCCATCGGCAATCCGCTCTGGGAGCAATGTGCCCTGCCCACTGCCATTTAAGTTCTTCGGGCAACGTCGGTGACCTTGGTTCTCTTGCGGACGTCTTAATTTCTGATTCAATCACGCAAGGAAACTCCGAGCATAGCCCTCTGCATTGCCTTTTGGGTGACTTTAAGCCTTTTGATGGAAAAACTTAATGAAAGTATATGCGGCACAACACTAAAGCATTTTATCAATGCTGAAAATGACAATTAAATGAAAAAATAATCGTAAACTACAAGAAACTCGTGTCTTTTGATAGAGGTTTAGACCTTACGCCAGTGCTGCCACCTTGTGGTTTTGCCATTTCAGAAAACCCTCATTGCTGTTAAGGTGAAAGCGTCAGGATGGCCCGCGAAATTCAAATTTTCTTACGTTTTTTGCAATTTGCAGGCCAGTGCTAAGCTGCATGCTGATGAAGGTATCGGTCGCGGCTGTAGGACGTATGTAGTTACAGAATTGTGATCGTCAAAATCATCAATACTATCCTCAAAGTTCATAAAAGTCGAGGAACGAATTTGATTGTGAAAAATTCGTTCCTCGACTCTTATGAACTTGGAGGGTTGTATTGATGATTTTGACGATCACAATTCTGTAACTACATATTATACGTCCTACACAAAAACTTAAGAACATGTGAATTACGCGGGCCACCTTGGAGCATCAGCCTTAAGAGTAGTACAACGTGTTCTTTTTTAACTTGGCTTTTCTCTTTTTCATAGCTGTCGTGTTAGGCATCTTGCAGAGGAGCTATTACTAGCTGATAATTATGTGATAATGTAGAATACAATACATAAGTTAATGACCTTTTTGATTATATTAGTATCGAAGACGTTATTAGTGCGCTTCTAGATTTAATCATAAGATGAATAAAACCCATTTATCTCGTTCTCATTGGCTAGTTCTGATAGATTCATTTTTTATTTTCTTTTTGCACTCAAATCGATAGCACAGAAAATGTTATTGAAAATACATTTTTAGCATGCCCGTGACCTTAGTTTAGGTACTTATTATTTTTTATTTGTTAGAGATAAATATTTTATCGACGATGGAAAATATCGCGAGGAAACCGGCATGTTCTAGAACCAGGCACGCATACAAAAGGGTAATAGTTGGAATTTACCTCCCCCCCTCCCGAAATGACTGAATATAAACGGGATCATAGACTACGGTATTTATGTTATTAAAAAAAAATATGGTACAGTGATTACAGCAATTTTTTACACAGAAAATGCGTTGTTTGTTTTTATAAACTACCTACCACCTAGGATATCAAGATCCCCTTCAGAATATGCTTTATGCAGTAGTATGCACAAACATGGTACTTTTTATATCCCTGACGTAATGCATCTTGACCTGACGCAATGTTTGCATGCGCGAATGTTATTTATTGCTAGTTTATGTTATTATTAAATGTACATTTATTTATTTAACACTTGCACGTAGTAGAGACCATAGGTGGTCCAGTCAACTTATGGGTGATCTAGAGACAAACAGACCACTCCACCCGGTTTGGGGGGTTTTGACCAAGACCCTTTGCCCCTACCCTACTAAGGAGCAAAGGGTCTTGGTCAAAATGGGCGTAAGTCTATAAACAGAGGTAAAGTATCTAAAATCTTATCTTTCAATATGTTCTCCAATACATACTATGGGGTCTAACTAGAACCAAGGCCATTTGAAAATTTTGCTATTTCCTGTATTTTGTCGAAAGTATGACTGTAACAGTATTTTTTTTACTAACTCGTGCTGAAAACATTGTGTTAAAAGCATGCACATAGTAATTAATGCGAGCTAGACCGTCAAGGTCCTAGAATCAGCTAAAGATTGTATAGGCTATTTTATGGAGCCTCCTAATTAATCTAGCTTTTTTATTAATTCGAATAATAGGTAAAATCTTTGGCAAAATAAAGAAAGGCTCTATTTTTATTTTTCAATGACTTGGCTATTTGTTATTTTGGAATTAAATGAAGTCCTAATTTTAAGCAATTACTGGAGAAACGAGTATATTTCAATTCTGTTGGTCTAACGACCAGTGTTCAAAGGAAAATGCCCATTGTCCTTTTCATTGGTCTTAGGTACTGGCCATCATATGGGAAAACTGGGCAATGTTAGTAATTGACCACTTTTCACGCTTTAAAATGACTGATATTAAGAAGATAATTACCGCAGTCCTATGTCAAGGATGTAATTTCCGCATGGATGAAAACTTTCCTTATCAAACAATAGTGCATGACCGAGTAGGTATGACAAACACGTTTACATGGAAGCCGTCGTAAAGTAAATACAGAACACAAATAAAACTTGTTCCGTCGTTAACGAACCGCATTGTTAACTAAAAATGTTTCTAAATACTTTTTAATTATAATTTTAACTTAATGACTGGATTTTTCCGCCAACTCTTGTAGGAATTAAAAGAACAACTCATGCAATTAATCGAATAAAATAAAATAAAAAAATACGTACCATAACTCCAAGCCAAGGGTAGCAACACTAGGAATACTATTCTTATCATATTGACACGTTCACTGACGATTCTATTTTCAAATTCAAATACGGAACAGAGCACCTTTAATGAAACACAATTATAGTATCGATACACGAGTATGTCGGTCGGATGGTCGGCGAGTTGTGATCGTAGCCCGCACGCGCATTATATTAAATATTTTTCACTTTGGTTATCACATCACTAGCCATTTAACAAACTGAAGACTGTTCTACATTTATTTCTATTCGATTTTCACGGTTTATATTAAATAGTAATATTTGTTTACTGAAGCGAGGTGAGAAAGGAGTGTTTTTTAAAGTTAATATTGTTCAAATATAATAATAATATTTGCAGTGTCGGTAATTGCCGCTAACTCATAATAATTTAAAGGTAAATTCGCGATAAATACCCGTTTCTATATGTTTTATAATTTCTCTTTCGTTTCGTTGATTCTGAATCATTCAAAGTTGTATAATAATCTGCGAAAACAATAATACATTTTTCAAGTGACATGATCTAATAGCGTCTGATATCTACTTTAATAATTAAAATTAACAATAATAATTTTATCTGTTAACTAAGTCACTGGGTTCAAACTAATTATAAATATTTACGATTTTATCAATTTATTGTAGAAAGATAGGTGTGTAATAAAATACAGCTTATTATAATAATTATGAATATTATGATTCCTTAGGCATGTAGTTAATAGGGCCGATGTCTGTGAATGAGTCACTAACCAGTTTCCAACACATAAAATTATACGATACACGATAAAAAACCGAATATACTGTTAATTCAGTCAAAGGTGTGCCCATGCCCTTGAATAAAATAAAACTTTTATTATGTTTATATTAAAAAACGAAACCAGATAAAAGGAACATCATGTATCATTCAGCAAAGTGTGAAAGTAGTGAGAGAACTATTTTTTTATTTTTTTCATATTTTACTAACTTTTGCCCGTGGCTTTGCTTGCGTTATTGTGGGTAGTTATCCCACGGGGACGCTTTAAATAGCTGTTACACACTCGGAGATGTGAGCTTTCCATTAGTGAAAAAGATGTTGAAATCGGATCAGGTTTTCCGGAGATTTCCCCCTACATACAAACTTACAAGCAAATACCTCTGAATAATATTAGGATAGATAGAACAAATGTCGGTCTTTAGGTACCTATATACTTTGAACATAAAGGGCGAGGAGGGAATATGGATGGGTGTTAGTCAGTAGAAGTCTGACACTCCCTTCCGCTCCGCCCAGAGCGGGAGGAGTCATTTGATGATTTCCCATCCGAAAAAAAAAAACCTAATTACGAGCTAACATTTTAAGGTCACTGTGATTAGGTTAGGTAAACATTGTAGTTTTTATTTTAAGCAGCTTTTTCTGTGATATTCGTAGATAAGAAAAGAAAAACATAGAAATCAGCTTCACTCGTGATGTCGTAACTATTCTGTGGTTTCTCATGCAGCCCTATATAAGATTTCGCCTTAAAACCTAATAATTGAAATAAAATTCAGTTTCTTTATCTCTAAGCAAAAAGTTCTGGTCTTCAGGGATTCTGGACCTGGTAGTAAGCTCATCTTCTGCTTAGCCTTTTCCCAAATAAGTTGACGTTGTCTTCCAGTCTAAGCGGATGCAGCTGAATACCAGTATTTTGAAACGAGCATCACAAGATATCGGTAGGTAAATTTTGTCATTTTATTTTATCTATTGAGAAAAACCAACAGTGACTCCTTTTTAACCCCCGACGCAAAAACGACGGGGTGTTATAAGTTTGACGTTTCTGTGAGTGTGTTTGTGTGTGTGTCTGTCTGTGGCATCGTAGTTCCCGAACGGATGAACAGATTTTAATTTTTGCTAAAGGTGAATTAGTCGGGAGTGTTCTTAACTATGTTTGATGAAAATCGGTCCTAGATGCCCGCCGCCACAAAATGGCGGTCTACATATTACAACTTCCTCAATAGGGGTATCAAATGAAACATTTTAATTATGACCCAATCTGTGGGGGGTTTTTTTTATATTTATAAATTAATGTAACTTGCTTTTGTTTGTTAGCATTTTTGAGTGTCCCTTTGCTGAGCAAAGACCTCTCCTTTCTCCTTCTAAACCTCGCTGTCCTGAGCTATATCTGACCATGTTCGCCCCGCAAACAAGATCAGAACCCATTAGTCTAAAAAGTACCTACCATAAAAACACGTATTAACTAATATGTGTTGTTGTGAAACAAACAATATTTTCCATGGAATATTTACAAAAAATACATACTTTACAAAACATGCAAGTCGTTTTAATGTGAGAAACGTAATTTTGCAATTCTCCGTCATACTCAAGATTCGGGACTTTTGAGTCGTCAACGTAGAGTTCAAGGTTTTTTATTTGAGGCTTGTTAGGGTTTATCCTACTTTTTATATTTTTATTATGACTAATATGATATTGATGAATGCTTGGTCAATACCAAGAGGTACATCATTTCTCAATTAACTACGTTGTCGTGTTTGATTGATTAGATATTTCTCGGAAGAGTTTGAGATGACTGAACATGCAGCGACATTTCAAGCATTATGTAATGTTCTTTTCGAGTATAATAATTATGGACTCACTTTGTATAGATTTCCCAAACAATGATAAATCCGCTCATGCTGGTTTTGTGTAGCTTGATTGGTCGTAGTTTGTACTTTGGTAATTGTAGTTTTCGGTCGTTGTAGTTCATCGAAAGTAAGTAGAGGCTTCGGATAGGTCTCAAAATATAAGTTTAAAAAAAGATCAGGAGGTAAGATGTCGTTTGTGATGAGGACGATGAGACGTTACCTTTGAACATGAATGAAACAAGTGACATACAAGCGTGGAACATACAAGTCACCTACTCACCTGAGTTTGTGAAAATGACTTTGCACGACAAGACAAGTTAACGTACGAACGTTTGAAAAAAAAAAATTTCAAACTTCGATCCAGTGTGACACATCGGACGACCTCTAGTAAGTTGTCATAATACAAAAATATGTATAAGGTTTTTATATAATACCCCACTTGACTGCAATTATTCTTGGTTCGTAATTGAAGGAAAAAAACAGCGCTTCAAGTGCACAAAAATAAGTCACCGAATGGCAGAAGCGAAAGTTTTTAGAATCGTTAAGAACACAAAAACTATAAATGCGTATATTTTATCTTCTTTGTGTCTTGATTTCTTTTTTTTTATGTTCGTACAGACCATTCTAAGGTTTTCTAGATAATATCTTTATCAGCGACAAGACCGCCATTGTAGCCATAAAGTTAGCAATATTGTGAAACACTTGTGTTTCAATTTTGGTGTCGCCACATAGACCTGTACCGCACGCTGCAAGAGCATCCAGCGGATCCCTCCAAACATCACCAGGTCATCAGTCATTGGTGTGCAATAAGCATTATTCTATTCTATCTCAAATCTGTATTTTATTTTAGGGGACGTGATCACGCGAGACATCTCTTGCCAAGATAGTGCGTTGTACCCCCAACCGAGATGTTTGTCTACCAGGTGGTTGAAAACATCCGGGGGCAATGTCATTGATGTTGCAATAAGCAGTTCCTTCTAAGGCTCCTCATGAATAAGACACAGCTCTTCAATAAGGATGTATCGGTATATTTACATTTCAATAGACATTCTATTTAAATTTCTAGATTTGTATGTCTATGTACTGTTTGAAGAACAATGATTTTACTATTAGGGCAGGCGCACGATTGATTTATAAAAAAAACGCTTACATTTTAACCTTTCAATCAACATTGCTGTATGATTCGTTGTACCCGAGCTTCTATTTACATTTTTTAAGAAATATTCCTAGGGCATTGCTTAATATACTTAGGTACGAAAGGAAAATGTATATGTAGAGAAAAATGGAGCAAGAAAACGCCGACCCCAAATAGAATAAGGCAGGAAGATGATGAGAAGAAAATGTATACAGGTTGTAAACCACCCACGAAGCCGTCAACCAAGCATTCTGTACATCAACCTAAGTAACTTTACGCAAACATTATTGCTGGGACACGACTTTCTTTTGGGGTGAATAATCATGTTTTGTGGTAGAACTCAATGTAACGCACTCAAAACATTGTGCTGATGGATTGAATATTACGGAGGTTCTGGATGTGTTTAAAGGAAACATCTTACATTATTTGAGATATTATTATTTTCTAATTAGACAAGCTGCGCCGACCCCTTAACAAATTGGGCAAGAGAATGATTCTTGTTTCCTAATTTATTATTCTGACTACTTAAGAGTGTCAGATAATTATGAAACTTTAAATTCTTCGGAAATGTTTACCGGCATCACTATCGGTCCATAGAACGCCTTGTCGTCCAAGGGAAAATAGAAGGCACTAGACCGCGTGGAAGGTCATCCATGCGTTGGACTGACCAGATCAAGTCTGCCATTGGATGTTCAATCAACGAATGCAGCAGGATGACATCTAGCAGGCAGTGGCAAAAGGTCGTGAAGTGGTATCACATCTAACCCTTCCAATACTATCAGGACTTAAAGATCACGACCACTCTGTCAAGAGCGTACCGGATAAGAAGAAGATATTCTTATAGTAGAGTTCCTAATGTTTGTCAAAGTTTCTCCAGTAAGACAGGCAGCCCTACCAAAGCATTTTAAAATCTAAGTGACCAAATCACCGGGCCTGCGGACGGTTAGCTATGGGCTAGCTAGCCGTCCGTCCGTCTAACGACGACAGGCCGTGTCGACGGCGCGTGTTCGTGTTCCACCCGTGCCTCAAGGAGATGTCAGCATAAAGAGAGGGGCAAGGGCCGAAGCCTGCCGGGGTTGCGGGAGTGTTCGAAAGAGATACCGCGGCCCCGGAACGTAAAGGGCGAGGAAGGAACATAGATGGGTTTTAGTCAGTAAAAGTCTGACACTCCCTCCCGCTCCGCCCAGAGTGGGAGAAGTCATTTGATGATTTCCCATCCTAAAAAAAAAAAGTGACCAAATCACAACGAAACGTGGCAACAGCATAATAAAATTGCAAACCAAATACGAGAAATAGTTATAAAACGCATCACTAACATTATAAGTTCAGGTACGTGACGAACATTAAAGTGGACATTGAAATATAATATTAATGTCAAGGAAAATAATACACCACAGTGCAATAGCGACACATAGAGCGTAGTATTTGGGAGTCCAACTTTCAGACCGCGTAAACAATATGATACTGTGTTCCTTACGACGACTTGCTTGACATCCTTGTGACGTAATGTAGGGGGCATGTTGGTATAAGTTGCCAAACTGAAATAGGACTGAGCGCCGTCTCCATAGAGCTGCCATCCATTATTCAAGCACCGCTAAGTGGTAAAGCCATCCGGTTCACTGACTATTTATTATTCAGTACCAGACTTGACACGTCGCCACTGACGCTTCTACCCCAATGGCTGGGTAAAATCTACATCAGAGTGGGTTCCAATGGAGATAACGTGCCCAGGCGAAAAAGTTGACACGAGTTAGACCACTACTTGAAAGACTGGTCTACACAAACGGACAGCCGCGAGAAATGGAAAGAGTGGAGTGCCTTTGCCTTTAGAAGCAGTGTGGGACACCATGAGCTGATTATAATAATGATATATCACTTCTGTTTTTCATAAAAGGAAGGCTTTTGCCCGGCAGGCGGATTTAAGTTATTTATTTTTTAAGAATTGAGTGCAGTGTAGTGTTTTGAATATGATCTGTTACTTTAACATCTAAAATACTGCCCTACGTAGCATTTTTTTCGAGATTTTTGAGGTATTTTGAAATTTACGGTTTAAGACTTGTTTATCAAGTGACGTAGCGATCCAACTGTATTTTGAGTATGGAAAGTTTTAACGATAAAATGCATGATTCATTATTTTAAATAAAGGCTGAATAGAAACTTCTTGAACTTCTTAACAAGAAAGCAAGGCAGATACTGATTTATGTGTGCTTAAATAAATATTTGTACAAATGTAAGTACTGCGCGTTTAATAATTTGCTTGCTTTGTGTTGTTATTATTAGCACGCATATACCTGTCTACGATCACTTTATTTTAGGCACTCTTTTGTCTTTAAAAAATACAGTCATCCCCATGTTAGTTGAAATATGAAAAAGCACTACGAAACGTAACTAGATGCTACATGTACAGACTAGGGGTCGCAACACCGGTCCCTCTCTCCGAAACCGATATTCTCGGTATTGAGTCTAAGAAAATACCGGGATTCGACGAGAAGTACAACATGAGTACATCTTGAGATTTGCATCGTTCTGCGATGAATACCGAAAATATCGTTAATCCGGTATTCAAAAATTCAAAACAGGTATTGTGAAGGCTTCCTTTCGGTCCGGGATCCCGGCATTTTCGGTATCCGGGATCCCGATTTGCGACCCCTAGTACAGACAGAGACAAAGGCAAACCGTTGAACCGTTAGTGACGCCATAGATCTGTGGTGTCGCTAAGGACGTGCCACTGACTGCAGTTAAGTGTCTTTGTACGAGATTAATTAATTTATTCACAAAATAAATTAAATAGTAGTACACAAATAATTATAATATGTGTATCACTTACTAACTTTTTCAGAGGTTGGTAAAATGCCAGTGACGTAAAGATTTACGCCGTTTCTGTCTTTTTTTGTCGTTTTGCTCGGCTCCTGAGAATCGTAACTTGATGTTTAATAGCCTATCCTATAGCAAAACTTGAGCTATTAAATATAAAAACATTATTTTAAATCCGACTAGTAGATCCAGAATTTAACACAATCAAACAAACTTTTCAGGATTGTTAAGTATATTATTATAGAAGATGAAACCGCTGTGCTTGCCTAGCTTGGTCTGTGGATGGGTGACCACCTTTACATACCGAGTTCCCTCCGTGCCTCGGAAAGCACGTTAAACTGTAGGTCCGGCTGTCATTTATCCATCTTTGGCAATCGTTACAGGTAGTCAGTAGCCCAAATAGTCTGACAACCAGTCTTACCAAGGGGTATCGTATTACCCAGTATTAGCTGGGTTGTGGAGGTCAGATAGGCAGTCGCTCCATGTAAAATACTGGTATTTAGCTGCATCCGGTTAGACTGGAAGCCGTCCCCAACATAATAGGGCAAAAGGCTTGGCAGATGATGATGATTATAGAAGATGAAAAATTCCATTTACTTGGTATTGTAACAAGATATTATTGAATTAATTAAAACGATATTAATCGCAGGCAATATCATGTAAATGCATGCCGTTGGATACCGTTGGTCAAGGTTAGATGGCGTTATCTGAAGAGGTCGCATCTGATATCATTATGAGAAGGGACCGTAGTAATTAGGTGTATCTTATGTTTGTCATAACAAAGCAATTATAGGCATTTATTTATTTAGGAAATGATGAATCGTGATTACAGAAACCCTTTTTCTCTAATTATTCGTTTATTTTTGGCTCGTTAAAATAAAATATTTAAGTTAAACTTTTGTAATGATAAGTTTTCTTTTTGAGAATTAAAAACAAAAATAGTTTCCATGAACTCGGTGGATGGCGTGATCTGACTACGTTATTAGGTGCCAAAGCCAAAACTCTTGTAAAAACACACGTCACTTAAGCTCGTTGACTGACACATTCGTTTGCATAAGCTTCCAAATATAACCATTAGGTCCAAGTGAAATTATGTGAAGTTCTGTTCCTTTCAGCATCGTACCGAGATCAGCGCAATCTATCCAGCGACTAGGGAAGAGTTGAAAAAGAAAATCCCTCATTGTATAAACGTTTAAAAATATTGAAGTCCTTAACATTAGGCGTTTGTTATTTAAGTACACCATGATGTGTGATGTGTTCCCAAGCGATGGTCAGAGAATAGCAATACTGCGCAGTAACGAAAAACAACGATTAAAAATGACGCAGGCACCTCATTAATGGAAATCTTTGCTAACCTGTCTGTTCGCCTTCGTAAATATTGTGACCGAGCGATCATAACTATATCACAGCACTACTTGTAACTCGTGACTTTACTAATAAACAAAATCGATGTTTCTAAAATCTCAAGATTTTCTTGCGTTTTTTAAATGTGAGATACTATTTTATTGACCCCTGACGCAAAAACGACGGGGTGTTATAAGTTTGACGTGTCTGTGTGTGTGTGTGTGTGTGTGAATTAGTTGGGAGTGTTCATAGCTATGTTTGATAAAAATCAGTCCAAGATGGCCGCCGCCATAAAATGGCGGATTACATATTTATTTAACAACTCCTTCAATATTGGTATCAAATGAAAGGGCTTGATGAGTAGAATACTATTCGCTATAATAAATTTCAAATGCAAGATGGCTGCCACCACAAAATGCTTTTAATTTTTAATTGAATGTAACTTGTTTTCAGGAGGTTTCCGTGCGTTTGTTGTCAGTCGTTCACGGAACTGTTTTATACATGTAGTATGTATGTTTGTTGTATAACTATATGGGCGTATATAAGTATATGTGTAGAAGTGTAATTAATGTTAATCGTGCCTCACGACCAACTAGTATGGCTCGCACAGTGGGTACCATGACGCGGTTGAGGGCCGGATGTGTGTGCACTAACAAAACTACAATCTTTTATACTTCTAGAGATAAAACAAGAAAAAAACTACGTATTTACCAAGGTAAACAGCAAATAAATAGTCGGTACTGCGGATAAGGGAAAATATGTAAACAGTTTGGTTTGATATTGTACTACGAATGACGTTTCGTCGACTTTCGTTAGCTAAATGTATTTATTTAAATCTGTTATTATTGATTTAAAGAAAATTACCTGGTATTCAAGTAAGGAACCATCTATTTAAAGTGCCTTTGAAGTAAAAAGCCATTGAGGTTATAAACTTTTGATTAACTGAAGCTTAGAGATCATCATTTTTCATTCAGCGCAAAAGTAAATCTTTAAAGAAAAGAATCTTCAACGAAGTAACACGAAGAGATCGGGGATAAAATCATCCAAGAAACGATGATCCAAGAATCAAACCCTTCACATATCATTATCGTCATCATTTTCTTGCCCTTATCACAATTATGTCATGTCTTCTTCTTCCATACCTACTTCTCTACTATTCGTCATCTTATCAGACACTTCCTTTTGTGACTTATTCATTTCCTTCACACAGTCAGATAATAAAACTATTCAATCCGGCTCGAAGGACCAAATTTATGTTCAAAGTTTTATTATTCATTTATTTATAAATACATAGTATAAAAATTACGATCACAGAATATCAACGACTTAATAATCTCATATTAGTTAAATTAATTAACAACATAGGTAAAATAATTTGGAATTTTGGGTTTTACTGCTAGGCAAGTTTACAATTTTCTAACAATTTGTTTATTAAAACCTAATCTCATATAATAAACTTCCTTTGTCTAGCACCAGCTAAGTACGAACTTATTCATCGTTAAATGGCTTGCATTTGTAGAAGATAATCATGTGTATTTTAGCCACCAAATAAATACTAGAAAATTACATTATTATGGCAACATTTTAAACAGTCGACTTGTCTCTATCAAAGAAATGCAGACAAAGACAACCACTCAAATTAAAAAAAAAACAAGCATTAAAATTATTTAAAAAAATAATATTCCATCGAAAGAAAACGGTTCATTCCAAGGATGAAAGCTTTAAATTAAACTAAATTTATGACTCAAAAGGAATAATTAACAACGGGTGACTTTTGGAGACCTGGCGTAAGGTCGAACTCTTGGACTTGGCCATTATTGTTGATAACTTTGTGGCCACCTTGGTCTTCTGATACTTTTCCGTCGATATTGGAAGATGTGTGGTACTGGAACTGCGCCTGACCGAAGACTTGGCCACCTTGTGAAGGTTTCAAATCCTTGATGTCGGTGAACGAGAGGGCCTGAAAATAAAGAAAGAAAATAAGATAAGTAGGTATCGGTTGTAATTCAGTACTCCTGGTTCCATTGTCGATATACAGTCGCCAACGCATCAAGTTACCAACTACGAAACTGCAAATTTTCTCTCATTAACTTAACCTTCAACATTTGATGGCTTAAAATCACTTGGAGGAATTTGATAGTTTGTGCATAGGTACTTGCGTAACACAACTATACTAATTCCACAATATTCATTAGTAATTTACTTGGTCGGACAGACACTTTTCTCAAATGTATGCACTATTTTACGAATTTTCTTCGAAATCTTTCGAATTTTGAGAAAACAACAATGTGTGACGCAATTGGGATGATAGCTTATGTAGTTCATGCAAAGGACATTAGGCCTTCTCTAGCATTTATAAAGGGCACAATTTATAAAAGCTCCCATTTATACACAAAGTACAGAAGCAAATGTGAGATAAGATGGTCAGACACGCAGCGAGTTCAGTCGTTGGCGATTTGACAGCCGATTTGTTGCTAGCCTTGTCAAAGTCTTTTTTGTAACCAGCAGACACCACAGGATGAACATTATGACTTTGTATTTTAAAATAGCTTACGGGAATAATTGGCAGGCCGCCCTCTACCGGCTTGCCGTTAACGTAGGAGTTCGAATGTGAGTACGAATACTGGTGGTTGTATGAGTTCTGGTGGCCCTGACCTCCTTGGTTCCCCTGTCCTTGAAGATTCGGTATATTGCCGAAATATTGGTTCTGAAATCAATACAGTCGGGTTATGGAAATGTTGCTACAAGTACCCTCATTGCTTAAGCCCGATTTAACGTTGGTTAAGTGTTTATCGAAGTGGATAAAAGCACAGTGAAGTTCGACAGTGGTGTAAACCGATCGGATATAGTGATTAAACAGTCACTGTCAAGGTGCTCGCTACTCCTCACTGTACTTGTAGTCGCTACTCGCTATTATCCTTGATCAAGCCCGCCACAATATTCCCAAACCACTGCAACTCCTGACAGCTTGAATTAACAGTGGCGATCACCAGAAAAGCGCCGAGACAATGAAGCTTGCTAATCAGATTTTAGGACTGATCAAATATTGTTTTGTTTATACATTTTACATTCTGCTTGTATCCTTGTATTCCACCGGTACATGACTTGCCTAAGATCGAGTTGAATGGATTGCAGTTGAAAACGACAATTTATATCCTACTGTCACGGAAAATAGGCCAAGGTTTTAGCGCGGCCATAGCTCCAGAGAAAGCAACCTCTATCGTTTTCTAAATCAAACCCTTGATCCAGTTGCCTAAGAAGAGCCTTCTCAGGTGTACTTACCCAGAAAGCTCTCAAACAAGAGTTTGCTAAGCTGTTTTGCAAATTGTTTTTTTTTTACTTACATTAGCGAGTAGATTTGGTGCGAGTGCTGGTTGTTTATGTTTATTGAGGTCCCCTTGTTCGCCAGAAGAAGGAGCGTATTGCAAAGAGACGTCAGAGGCACTGTAGTCATTGCCAAACTGCGAGTGGGGGTTGAATGAAGGAAGCTGAAATAGTATAGGACTGAAGCTTATCAAAAGTCATTATCCACAGTCATTATCGGTTTATTAGTCGAAAAGACTAGGCAGAAGCCTAGTCTTTTCGCAGCTACATAATTATGTTGGGGTCGGCTTTTAGTCTAACCGAATGCAACAGTATTTTAAATAGAGCGACTCACTGCCTATCTAACTTCCACGACCCAGTTTTTAGGTAATACTACCCCTTGTTAAGACTGGTTGTCAGACTTTGGCGATCCAGTAATTTTATCTATGTTTAGCTAGTAATTTTTCTGATGTTGCATAATTATAAGTATTATCTGAGACCTGTCATTGCTAATCTCAGACAGAAAAACGAACAATACGATGTCACATGACGAATCGATTTCTTGATTCAACTATAAAGTACAGTCCGTTTACCTCTGACACCAATGCAATATCAATCTTATTGTTACTGGAATAAGTATCACCGTGATTTTTATAAACTGGTCAGTGGCAATAACCAGGCAACCAGCCCATTGTTTGACCTTATGTAAACTGTTTGTTTTTTTTTCTGTATCTGTAATTTATATGTTGAACATAATAAAGTGTGACTCAAAACAGAGGTTTTATTACTTTTACGAGTATATCTCGACAGTCATTCGTTTCTTTATTGTTATAAAAAATACTTACAGCAGGCAGAGGCAGATCTGCCTTCGGTGTGAAATCGAACTCCTTAACTTCCCCATCGTCGTTGATAACTTTATGCCCCGCATGGTCTTCGGTGGTCTTGCCATTCACGTTAGAGGCAGAGTGGAAGGAGTACTCTGCTTCACCATAGACATGACCACCATCTACTGGTTTCAGATTCCGCACACCGTCAAATACCACAGGCTGGGCCTGAAACGGACATGTTAAAGAGCAACAGTAACTCGCCAGAATTGGCCCAACCCTAAATCTAAGGCGCAGGGCACACAGGAAAGACGAAGACGAGGACGGGGCATGGACAAGGCGCAGATGGGGTGCCGTCGCGACTTTTTAACGCACATAGAAAAGATGACGAGTGGACGGGGCGCGGGCGTGACGCCGGGCGCCACGAGAGAAATCAAGCGACGCGCGCGCCGCACGTTCCCGGCACCTGCACCCTACCCTGCCCGCACCCGCGTTCTCGCCGCGTCTTTTCTATGTGCTTTACAACAGGGCGCAGACGGGCAAACGTCGTTTCCGTGCCCGTCCGCGCCCTGCCTTTTCTGTGTGCTTTGCGACGCGACGCTTCTATACATTTTGTATCAAAAAGATGCGAAAGAGAAATATGTCTGCGCCCCGTCTGCATCTTACGTCTTTTCTGTGTGTCTTGCGCCTGATGAACCAAGTCTCGCACGTGCAATTTTGTATGGACACACTCACACTTCTGAGCCGCTACCGAGCCACGGATAATGGATTGCACTACGGCCGACACTCGGATCCGGCACGGTCTAGCGTGCGTCATCCTTAAAGCTTAGTCTCGGGTCCTAGCCGAGTCTCGACGGTGCAATTAGTATGGGCACACTCACGTGCATCCTAAAGTTTGGTCGGTCTTCTTCCCGTGTGCTCATGGGTTTGGGAACGTAGCGTATTAGCACCGGCAACATATTTTGGCCTACAATAATTGTTGACGCTTTGTGCATGGCACGTGACGGTGTTGGTCGGTGACGAAACGGTCTAGACTTATCATTATTCTCCTGGCCTTATCTCAATTTATTTGGGGTCTCATATCAGTTTCATACTTTAAAAACGAAGATTTTTTTTGCCTTATACGTTCCTAGCGCATCCTTTAGCTAGAGTATCGAAGAATAAACGGTGTTCCCGTCTGTTGCTTTTTCTTGTCCTTCGACTGTTGTGCTACAGTGACAAGAATCACACACATCCATTTCACGTTTGTAGATTTCGTTCTAGGTTTTCCAAGGCGTATATTATTTAGGTACGTTTAAGGAGTTGTGATTCCATTTTAATAGCGATCAATTTGGGATCAACAATCACAACCAATTAACAACTTTATAACCATTTTATAGAAGTTTTATGTTGGAAATACCTTTCTGGTCGAATGAACCGGAAAACGGCATTAATGTTAATGTGTACTGCACTTAGTCTTAGAATGTGTTGTACAAACCATTACCATTCCACAAAAGTATACCTATGGGTTTAATTTATGACCAATTACAACTCGATCTAATTATATTGATTACAACCAATTAAGATAGTTGTGTAGAAGCGATCACACATTTAAATTCTGAACATTTCATGTTTTATTCATTTTCTTGTTAGAAAAGAAAAGAACTGAAACTACGTTTATTTGTAACTAAAAATAAATGTTTCAGAGCGTTATTTAATTTGTCAGCTATTTACACATCGCGTCCTGTCTGTTCCCCCAAAGGGCACAATTACATCTTTTTCACTTCTCATGCTCTAAAAGTACGCCATTATAGCCCTACGAAGCGGGATTAAAGTGACCGTTTATTCCCTAGGGAGTAAAAAGTAATTTAAAAATGGAACGATCTTTTACTCTGAAACATGGTCACAAAACAGTACCTAACTTTTTTTTTTTAATGGATCAAAGGTATTATTTAAATTTCGAATTGGCTTGCAAACAGAAAGCGGTTTATTGAAAAAAAAAAAACAAATGAACTCTTCAACGCGAGAAAAATTATTGTTGTTTGTGTGCATCGTTGATTTTGAAAAGTACTATAATAATATGTGCAATACCTCTGTTGCTAGCCGCTGCAGTAATGTACCTACTAATTATCTGTGGAGTGTGGATGATCTTCATTGCGACAATGTTGAGAGTTTGTGTTGTGTTTTAAATTGTTAATCTGTGACTGACCAGGATAGAAGAAAAAACTGCCCGCTCAGTTCAGAATTTTTGTCGAGTGTAAATTTGTTCGGTTTTAAATTACTATTTTTCTCGCACTCGAAGTGAAAAGTACAGTTTGCACCTCGAGACTAAACGCCAATTTAATATACCCTCGCTTTCGTTGCCTCCCTCGCAAGCTCGGGAGTCAAACCACCTCGGGTATATAATGGCTTCGTTTAGTCCCTCGTTATAAAATATACTATTGTTTTAAGTCCACTCCCACATCACCATTATGTTTAAGTTCATGTGATTTATGGGGGCCTATTGCTACTTTATGAATATGAGGAACAGAGTGCAAAGTTCCTCAGTACTCCATTGAAAAGGGAGGATCTTCCGATCAGACGGGTGCTGAGTCTGGTGGGCAGTCCCGACAGTTGTCAGATTTTTTAAATGTTCTTAACTCGCGGAGAACTCTAATATCGCGATAGTTATATCTACGAGTATATACTTGATTTTAGTTCTTCATTTGCGTCGTAGATGTCGCTATGGTGTTCTTTTCTATTATGTCCGCTACGCTATCAACTATTTACTGTTTAAAAAACGCAGCACAGCCTAAATCAGAGCACAGTTTTTATGTGTATTGAGATGTGAATTCATTTGAATGTTGTATTTATGCAAAAGCGGTTCTGGAAGAGGCTTTAGACCATTGCCAACAGGAAAAGTCTTCCGTATGTATGACATAATATTATAATAGGGGTTTTCCAGCAACTCGTGAAACTACTTGTCAATAATTGTGAGGCTCTTAAAAGTAATTATTATTTCTAAGAGTAATAATTATTTTAAAGAATTTTTAAATTACGTTTTGAATTCATAAACATAAATTACCTTAAATTCGGCGGCATCCTTGGCGAAATTGTTGCGTAACCTGAAAATAACAATCACGAAATAGATTAGTGAAAAAACGTTATTACTCATTCTTACTGCACAGATGTGGTTTTAACAAAAATGATTTATTTTTCTTTGCTATGTCAAAATTATTTGTTTGTTATATCAGTGCTAATATATGACTGGTTGTTTATTGTTTTATGTCCAGTCAGGGACATAAATTGTAAGGTAAAATGATAATGACATTTAAATGACAAATTGAAATTGATGAATCGATCTATGTATTTGTAGGTATCGGGTTTTGCTAATTATTTCAAAGGGTTTTAAATTTTTGCACGAAACGTAATCCTTTTTCTAAACTAAAAGTAGACTGAGTTACTCCTTATAGCATCAGCCATTTTCCAGTAACAGTCCTGTCAAAATCAGTCCAGCCGTTTCGGAGATAAGCTGGATTAAACAGCTGACTGTTTGCTCGCCATTAAAAAATGGTTTTTTTTTTTGTTTTAAGTACTGAAATATAAACTTTTATTTTGATATTAAAAATAGACACTCAATTTTATTTATTTGTAACTGTAGATAAAACTTTTTTTTATGATGTGTGCGTAATTATAAACAAACGAATTGTTTCCTTTTTCCTTGTCATCAATGAAACAATGGACAGTACCAATATCGTACACAATATGATTGATTACACCGATTACAGCATCTTCGTAGACTAAACGAAGGACAATGACAATGTCATCAATTTATTGTGTAACTCGTGTATCTTATTATGCTGGCTAATCATGAGTTGGTCAAACACTCACATTCAAGTTCAAGGACTTAACCAAGGTATTTGTAACCTGGGGTCATATTACGGTATTCGTCTTTATGTAAATAGGCATGAGGACAGTATCAAAAAACCGGCCAAGAGCGTGTCGGGCCACGCTCACTGTAGGGTTCCGTAGCTTCCCAGACCATTAAAAATACCAACATTTTTCGTCAGCAAAAATAACTTTGTTTTTCATAGTATTTGTATGAAAAACAAAGTTATCATTTGCGTTTTTTTGAAAAAGTGCTATATAACTCAAAAACTATTCAACTCATCAAGTTGAAAATAATTTTCCTAGAAAGTTCATATAAAGGTCTACTTCTGTGATTTTTTTCATATTTTTTAAACTTATGGTTCAAAAGTTAGAGGGGGGGGGGGACACATTGTTTTTGACTTTCGGAGCGATTATTTCCTAAAATATTAATATTATCAAAAAATGATTTTAGAAAACCCCTATTCATTTTTAAATACCTATCCAACAATATATCACACGTCAGGGTCAAAATTAAAAAAAAAATCGCTCCCCACTTTACGTCTGGGGGAGGTACCCTAATAAAAATGTTTTTTTAAATTTTTATTTTTGCACTTTGTCGGCATGATTGATATACATATTGGTACCAAATTTCAGCTTTCTGGTGCTAACGGTCACTGAGATTATCCGTGGACAGACAGACAGACAGACAGACAGACAGACATGGCGAAACTATAAGGGTTCCGTTTTTTGCCATTTGGCTACGGAACCCTAAAAAACTGCAAATCTATTTAGTCCGTCAGTTAGAGTATTGGAAAATAATGGACACGTATTTTTTGTTCTTGTTGACTCAAAACTCTGGAGGGGGTCGTGACGTCAGAACTAGCTAAAATTATACCATGGTGTGCCATGGCTTCGTCAATTTTGATTTATGTAACAAAAGAAAAAACACGGGTTAACTAAATATTTTTTGATAATCTAACTGACGAACTAATTATTGTTTTTTTGTCGTCTACACATGAGCATCAGCCCGCGGAATTCAAATGTTCAAGTCTTACGTTTTTTGCAATTTGCACTTTGCACTTTCCTTAATATTAGGTATAGGGTAAACTTGCTTAATTCGTACTTACGCCAAATTCGTACTCCACTTAAAACTCGGCTTTGGTAACAGCTATCAGCGTCTCTAGTGTCAAAAAATATAAATAACAGTCGGCCATTTTACCACCTGACAGATAACACCTGTGAAGCTGCTCTCGACAAAAATATTGAAAAAGTAAGCTTTTTTCGACTATTGCTGTAATATTTTTACACATTTCGTTAGAGTTTTATTCAAATAAGGTCGTCTATAACCTATTTCACGATTTGATACGTATTAATGTGTATCTTTACGATTTCATCTGACGTGTTATCATATTCGTAACTGTTGTCAATTTTTTTGCCGGTAAATTTAAAATTTGTTTGGCTCTTGCTCCTATTTCGTACTTGAGTTAAGTTCTTAAAACAGCTTAAAACGTACTGGTACGATTTAGCGATGATTGCCGAGAATTGGCGAAGATCATCCGTCGAATTTGTTAAGAATTCCTACTTGTTTTAGTAATACATTGTTGATTTTGATGCTGATTCTCAATACTGTATACCAATGAATAAAACTCAAAGTACGATTTGGGATGAATGGTCTTAAATCGTACTTTTTTCAGTTTTTTTTTAAATTGTTTATTTTTGAGAAGTTTATAAGGTTTATGTTAAATTTTATTATAGAAACAATAAAGCATTAAGCAAACAAAAATTCCTAATAATTAAAACTAATTTATCTTTCCTAATTTTCTAAATATGATGGTTTTCCCTTAAGGGGTACGAATTATGCAAGTTTACCCTAGCTATTTTCGCGAGAAATAACGATTGTAACTAGGAGATTGTATCTTTTTCATAAAAACATGAGTTCCAGAATAATATGTACGTAATAACATTAAATTTTAATCAGTACATTAGGAGAAACACAATTTAAAAAATCTTTAGTGTTTACATATTATTAGACGTGACTGTACTACCCTACCTTACGACTATTCGTTTACGTTATTACGTTTCAAAAATGGGTGTAAACCTTATTGATATGATTTTCTGACAATAATTATTAGCAATTCATCGTCTAAACGCCTTTTATTTATTACACTAAAAACCACATACAACCTACAAACGATCCCTACACTAGCAACATCAGGTTGTTCTATAAATAAAATAAGGTACGAAATAGTATAGATATCACCTCGAGATCTAGTACATATATACCTATGCACGCAAATGACCGTCATGTGTATGTAAGTAATTGAGGATTTCCCCAGTTGAGACTAACAGGCCATTTGGAAGCAAACCACTCGTCAGTACGTTGTTACAGCTCTTATCTTAACGATTCAAGACCTGCTACCTCAGGGACCGTTTCAAAGGCTTAAGATGTTGTTTTTGAGAATTCTTTAAATGTTTTTTGACACTCAAAACATCTCGGATAAGCATCGTTTGAGATACCTACGTGTGTGTGTTTTTTTTTAATGGGAGCGTTGCAGTTTATTCAAAGTCATTGGTATATTGTTAGTTTAGTCATTTTTAATAACTAAATATAGACATTATAATAATTAAATAAAATAGAATAACTTAACTAACAACAAACTAATAGAAACACACAAAACCATCCCTACCCCCCCCCCCTACTAAATCTTCCCCGTCGCTGTCAGCTGGTAATGTGGCCAAGAATCTGGTGGCTGTTGCCCCGTCATATGGCAATTTGGTTCTAGCCAAAGTAAAAGCCAGCCCGTGGGTCACAGGAAGCCTCAAGAAGGCGTTTAGAAATTTCCTTAAAAAGGCTCCAGGACCCAGAGTTTCAACCCCAAACGGCTCGAAAATTCAGTTTCTACAAAGGTAAATAAATTAATTCCCGATTCCGATCCGATTTCAGAGGGAATTAATTTAACTTAATTCCCTCTCATTGAGAGGAGGCCGTACCCCAGCAGTGGGAACATTATAGGCTGATGATGATGATGATGAAAGGTAAATAACCATATACTATTTGACTAAACGGCATCAGTCGCTCCATGTAAAATATTGGTATTCAGCTGCATCCGGTTAGACTGGAAGCCGACCCCAACATAGTTGTGAAAAGGCTAGGCAGATGATGATTTGACTAGTTTAGTCTACTTCAGTCTCACAAAGACGTGGCCTGCGTTTCAGCAGTAGGAACATTATGCTTATGTATGCTAAAAATACTAATTGGTTTTGCCTTGTCATAAAAATGCCTTGACAATAGTTTTCTATTTCTTTAAGTAACAGTTGTATTATTTAAACGAGATAATAATTTAATGACTATGTGTCACTGTAATATCAAAAAACAAATCGACGTGTTTTTTTATCGTTATTATTTAATGTAGGTACCTAGAATGTTCGATCTAGACTGAACACGCTCAAATTCAGATATCTGGTTTTTAAATAGTTATGTTTGTGTACGATAATAATACTTACAGTTGTTGAACTTGGTCCCATTGGTTTTCCCGAGCCGCTGCTAGGATTTCATCGTACGTTGGTGGAATTGCTGTAACAGAAACATCACATTTGCATTAGTATCAGCCTGTAATTTTATTGTCCCACTGTTGGTTAAGTCAAGGCTTCTGGTGAAGAAGCTTTTCTTTCTCTACATGGAGAATATACAGAATATATAACCATAGCATTATCACCCTATGTCATTCCCACTGCTGGGACACAGGCCTCCTCTCTATGAAAGAGAATGTTCTATACTCCACCACCTGGACACAGTGTGACTTGATAGACGTCACATTTCTTCGAATTTTTGGTTCTAAGACATGCCTGTTGATGTTTTCCTTCACCCGTTTTGAAAGCAGTGGTGACGAAATAAATTACGCAAAGTAATGCGACTGCCTGTATTCGAACTCACGACTTACTTACTGCTCGTAAGTCGGGACCGCCACCACGTACAGAAGGAGCGAGCAGTAAACGTTTTCTCCATGCATGATATCCGGCATCAGACTTTAAAATGCGAGTCTTTTTACACTGTGGACATGTTATGAGAAAAATAAACGTGTAAAAATTTCCTTTAGTGAACGGTTCACCAGACGACAGGCTGCCATAACCACTTAACTTATTATTAAAAGCCTTTTCGATGACGTCTTGCTGTAGTATCAATGTTTTTATTTTCATAAATTATTTTGAGTTATTCCATTAGAAACCCGTTGATAATAATGTGAATAAATACGGAACTCGCTCTTTGGTAATGATTATTCTTTCTATCAGAATCAATTAACACTTTTTTTTTAGCAGGACTCACATTTTTGTTAATATTTGCACACGCATTTGCTGCGGGTTCAAGTTAGTAAGCGGAACTATCAGATATCAGTGGGGCTAGATGACATGCCAGTTTATCAGCGATTATGGTGATAGTGCGATATATGTGATAAGGCGATGATGGGAAAATTATTAAGGGAATCAGACTTTTCTTTGCAGAGATCCATGATAGTAAATGTTACGAAAAAAATGTGTTAAATCCGCGAAAAAGGTCCAGACTTGGATGCAGGATATGCACGATTGAACTTGCAGAAAAAGCAATAATTACTAATTACTTTAGCAAGCCTGGCACTCAAACCAGTAATCGATAAATACAGGGTGTAAACCACCTCATCACAAAGCCGTTAACCAAGCATTCTGTACATCAAACTAAGTAACTTTACGCAAAAATTATTGCTGGGAAACAACTTTTTTTTTTTGAGGTTATAAATCATGTTTTGTGGTAGAACTCAATGTAACGCACTTAAAACATTGTGCTGATGGATGGATTGAATAGTACGGAGGTCACGGAGGTGTTAAAAGTTAAAATCTTGCAAAAAAAAAAATGTATTAAAAAAAAAACTTGTCATTAAGTTGTAACTTTGACCCCCCATCTCCGTAACTAGAAGGTTCACAGGTATGGTGTAGAACAAAAAAATGATCGCAATGATGTGGAGAACAAGTGCCTTTCGGCTTCGTGAAGAGGTGTTTTACACCCTTTATATTGAGTAAGTTTAATCTAACATTAAATATGTTTACAACAAAAGCTAAAAAAAGATAATAACACAAATTCCTAAACATACACACATCAGCCAAGTATTTCCTTAAATAATTTTTGTTTTTAAATATAAGCTAACATGTTTCCTCAAAGGCTTATTACGGGGCCCCAAGAAGGAAAAACGTAAGTAGTTTCTTCTTCGTAAGAATACATTTTTTTGAACGTTTCATTTGGTGATTCGATTTTAGGTATAATCAAAAGTAGATATATGCTTACTGTTAGAATTTCCAAAATAATTTAGGCGACATTATTGAATAAAGCCGACTTTTTAAGATGATGCACATAATAAAGTGTCCATAATTGTGGTCAATACCTATTATTCCTCAGGAATTCTCACCTCCACTAAAGATAATTTTAGGATCGAGGACGTATGTTTCAACTCATGACAGTTTAATGGACTAGTGGTGTGACGGTCGGATTGACAAGTTTCGAGTTTGAACCCAAGACACGCACCTCAAATTTTTCGAATTCATGTGCATATTGTTTAATTATCATTTGCTTCGGTGAACGAAAACATTGTGAGGAAACCAGCATGCCTGAGAGATATTACTCGACGACATATAAAGCAAGTCAGAGGCCCCATAAAAACTCTGACACCAGCCCGCGTAGCATGACCACCGGAGAAGCGAGAAAGACTCGACAAATCTTTTGTTCATCTGTCATTGAATCGACAAAATGACAGATGAACAAAAGATTTATCGAGTCTCTGTCGTGTCTACGGTGGTCATACTACGCGGGCTGGTGACGAAGAAGAAGATGACAGTTTAATTGAGGGAGCGAGGGGCGAAGACAAAGTGGGGTCGATCTGGCTTTGGTGGTAGACCGAAAGCTTCGGCAAATATTTTCGGAAACTATACGTCTCAATAAGCATGACGACAGTATAAAAAAATTGCAAATCTATTTAAGTCCGTCAGTTAGATTATTGGAAAATAATGGACACGCATTTTTTGTTTTTGATAAATCAATGAAAATTGACAAAGATAAAACGCATCAACTTGGGAGTGGGGGCTCGTGATGTCAGAACTAGCCAAAAATTAAACCACGGCGTGATGTATTGAACATTTTAAAAGCGTCGTATCTTCGTCAATTTTGATTTACGTAACAAAAGAAAAAATGCGGGTCGAATATTTTTTAATAATCTACCTAACGGACTAATTTTGGACGGTTTTTTTTTGTCATCTACCCTATTGTGGAGTCGAGCTGGCTTTGGTAGTAGATCGAAAGCAAATATTTTTGAAAGTCATACGTGTCACGCAGAAAGAAAGTTTCTTAAAACGAAATCACCATCTGTCCTTTCTCAACTCGAACAGTTGGTTGGGTTGCAAGGTCGGCTTGCAGTCTAACCAACTGCAGCTGTATACCAGTATGTTACATAACAAAATATTGAATGAAAACAACCTTTATGAATACCAAGCTCACCCTTAGTTATAATTTCCTTTACCGATTCTTCAGGTGTTTTCTTTTAGTGTGGAAACAATGGTTTATTGTGTTCGTGTTGGTATTACGATACTGTACTGTACATTGTTCCTGTTGTTACAACAAGAAAATACCAAGTGCTTGGTAGCTCATTAGTTATTTCTACCTTCTGTTTTACGTAGTTAACAGAAATAGATTATTGATGGAAATATGAATAAAATTGACTAATGACCATAGATCGGAATAGATAGCTATTTAGGTTCATTGACCGCAAACATTGATGTTAATAGTTCAGCTAAATTATTACCTACTTAAGACTTTCCTGTAAGACGAGGATATTTTATTTAATTACCTCGTAATTTGCTAGTAGGAATTTTTGATTGAGATATTTAATCATCTTTTTCCTTTTATAACTGAAATGTCCGCGTCATCTTGAAAATACCAGTTTTCCAAAAACCAGTATGCAAATATTATCTACTTACCGATGAGCACAAAAATGCAAGATTGTTCTTTTCAAACTTTTAATATTATTTCTTACATCTGGATTTGAAAACGGTCTTGTTTTGTAAATAAGATAAGATAGCCTTGGATAAACTTGTTTTTTCTTTAAGAATTTTACCTACCTGTGCACTTTATTGCAATTACATAAAAAGAAAATACTTTCATACCATTTTCGAACGAAACACATGACATGAAAGAAACTTTCTTTCGTGTCATCAGTAAGAATGGATGGGTGTCAATTAAGTTTTCTTTTCAAGGTCTTGATAATATTATTCTTTTGGTCTTGTTTGATAGACAATCTCAAAGTATTTCAAATCATTAAAACAATAAGAAAACTAATTGAAACAATATTATTAAACTATTAATAATATTGTTTCACCTTGAACAAAGGAACAAGTCTTTAACAATTTGAACAAATTGAAATTCGGAAAAGTCGTGAAAAACAAACGTCGTTGATTCCAGTATTTAGAATAAAAATAATAAGCTATTTTGCGGTGGCATTTTAAACATGTTTCGATGACACTCAAAATATTATTTCTTAGCAAAAACTAATTTAGAATTTGATAAAAAAACAAGCTAATTAATAAGTTTGAAAACATTAAAGACATTATTTGTTTTATTTTTCCTATTTCATAAACTGGCTTACCTTGGATAGTGATAATAGCACCCACTAGTATTAATATTGACGCGAATTTTGCCATTTCGTATGATTAAAATAACTAACTAACAAGTTACTTGAGGACACGTGCGGTCTGTGCGAGTTGTTGCGTCTAAATGCCGCTATCAAAAGCTGCCAAGTCTTATAAACGAGAATATTTTGTATATACTATATTTATGTATTTTAGCGGGATACTTACGCTTAAAGGGTCGCATCTCGCATTTGTTTTTCTGTCATATTTTAAGGTCCATTTAGCAATCGTTCTTTTTTCAAAATTCCTCAGTAAGATACCTTTTGTTTTGTTGACAATCCGTTTTGCGTTTGATCGGATATTAAAAGATTTCATTTGGCGTGTGGGTATTTTTGTTGGACTTTAAAATTATCATATGTCCTTATTATTCTAGTGTCAGTATTGTAGTTTAACATCCTGTCATTATTACTACATTTTCATGACAACACGTGTTTATTAATAATATAATTTACATGTATGTTCATGAGCGTTTTGTTTAGCCGACAGTTATGTTTAACCAACTGCTAAACAATACGCCCTTTGTGACTGACATTTATTGGTGTTTATCATAGTTTTGTGGAAGCCATTTTCTTAGTCTGGACTGTCTAATGAGGTAAATAACCATTTTCTGGAGCCCTGAAACAGCTTGGGGCCGCGGCAGATCTCGCAGGAGATGGTGGATCGAGTTGGACAAAACCGACGATAAGTGGTCCACATTAGCCCTGCATCGAAACAACTGGGAGTCAAAGGGAGAGCCCTTAGTCCAGCAGTGGGATGACGCAGGCTAATAGTATCAGTATCTTATGTCCCACAACTGGGCAAAGGCTCACCCATAGTCTTCCCTTTTTTTTTTAGGATGGGAAATCATCAAATGACTTCTCCCACTCTGGGCGGAGCGGGAGGGAGTGTCAGACTTTTACTGACTAAAACCCATCCATGTTCCTTCCTCGCCCTTTATGTTCCGGGGCCGCGGTATCTCTTTCGAACAGGCCCGCAACCCCGGCAGGCTTCGGCCCTTGCGGGCCCCTCCCCTTATGCTGACATCTGTTTGAGGCGCGCGTGGAACACGAACGCGCCGTCGACACGGCCTGTCGTCACTAAACGGACGGACGACGGCTAGCTAGCCCATAGCTAACCGTCCACAGGCCCGCATCTACGGTGGCCGGTAGCCACCACGATGGCCCCCGACGCCCGGTGCGTCTCCCGCGGCGGCCGGGAAAAGAGGCTCTCTCCCTCTCTCGTTCCGCCACCTCCTTCGCTAGCATGACTGCTTCGCAGAAGGAGGCGACGGCTTCCCATTCCGTCTCGCTCCGGACCACGAATTGAACCAGGGCCGGACGCGAGAGGTCGCCCCGTGCGGTTTTCTCTTGAAAATCTCTCACAAACGCCTCTAGGTCACCATGACAGCGTTTTCTAGGCTTCCCTCGCGGAAATGGTATTATTTTTAATTTGTTTTCATGCTCTGAGTATATTGATGTGCCTCCGGAAAACATACAGCATTGTTTATGAAGAAGCAGTGTATACTTAGCCTTTTGCGCGGTCAATCCTATAGTTAATTTAGTTCAACTTAATATCAATAGATGGCGTAGCTATCGCCGATGTTGTATTTAATTTGTGCCAGCTAGGACGCGGGAACCGTTGTCACTTTTCGAATTCATAGCGTTGTGTACTTTCGCCGCGAGCGGTCGAAACTTAAAATTTATTCGGTTAATCGTTTAACCTTTTAAAATAACTAACTAACATTGTGTTAGACATTTTAATAGTGCATTAATTGTTGGCTGTATTTTGAATCTTAACCTTAAAATAACGGTTTATCGTTATGAATCCCGGGCCGAGTGACGAACCCGATG
This sequence comes from Xestia ashworthii, assembly GCA_950022955.1. NCBI lineage: Eukaryota > Metazoa > Arthropoda > Insecta > Lepidoptera > Noctuidae > Xestia > Xestia ashworthii. The sequence continues at coordinate 7,901,202 of OX465550.1, forward strand.
AGGCCAAGCCGCCGGGGCCAATCGGTCGATCGTTACGAACTCGCCGACTTAAGAGAGGGATCAAGAAATGGAGGACTCCTCGCGCGCTACGATTCATCGGACAGCGAAGCCGAACAGGAGGAACCTCCACGCTAGAAACAAAAGCGGGATTCACAGGTAACGGTCGATCCTCGGATCGACGCGTTATACAACCAGGTCAGTTTTCTTACAAACTTTATAATGCACCAAAATTAAGTGCCGAATCTTGATGGAAGGCATTGGTAGAAATGCTCGCGTACCCGAGCTTTTGCTATTTAAAAATTACCGATGAACTGTGTTGTCTGAACAAAGGAAAAGATTTCCTGCCCCAACGGAGGAAATCATAGCTGCAACTACTAACATCTTGGTATATCAAAGCTTTTACAATCCGGTTTACAGGGTATTATTGATTGGGGTCACAATAACCCTGCCGAGTTAAAGCCCAATAACCTGTTTAGTAAAATTTTCGAGACATTCGGTAATGAATCGTCGTCTTATAAATTGTCTGAACAAACCTTTCAAATAATTAGCGGTGTAAGAACCGAATGTATTGAAACTAGACGTAAAAATATATTTTCCGAAATTCCGGATATAAGTGTGCGCGCTGCGCTTAGTAACATACCTCCTAGTGAGTAATTTTTGTTTGACGAGTCAAAACTATGTTTCTTATCCAGTCCCTCGGAGGGCCTCACTTCTGGTTATCACTACCGCAGGCTAAGCGCCGCAACTAAGGATCAATTCAAATCAAAATATAAGGGACCAACCCCTTAGAGATACCTCCAAATACAAACCTAAGGCATAAAATAATTAAAAAAAAAAAAATCATTTTCAAACAACGATGGGAAAAAGTGACTACCCGACACATTTCAGGTCATTTAACTATGTTCAAGAACCGTTGGCAGGCAAAAACCAACAAATTCATAATGTCAGCAGTTTCGGGGTTCACATACCCCTTAACAAAAAACCTCCTCTGTTAATACCAACAATAAGGATAATGACGCAATATGCAACCAAACCATCCCTTGCAATGTCTCAGATAATCAAAGATAAATAAATAAATAAATATCGCTGGACATACACACAGCGCCACCTAGTGCCACACTAAGCAAAGCTTGTGTCGTGGACACTAGATAGTTGATATACTACATATATACTTTTTTGTTTGTGATCTATAGGATCAAGATATTTTGCGACCAGTTTCCAAGAAAACGCCCAGTTTTATTTCCAATTTTTTCTGCGGAAGAAAAGCGAAGGATCGATGCGCCCAATTTGCGATCTTTGAGAATTAAACTATAGTTCCCCAGAACGAAACGTTTACGTCTGATTTCTCACGCCTCGGTCCCAGATTTGCTCCAAAATAGATATATCCCAGGCTAACTTTCACCTACGGGCAGCAAAATCTCACCGGTTGTTCTTAAGAATCAGCTACAAAGACCTGTTATACGAGATGACATGTTTACCGTTCGGGCTGGCTTCAGCGCCAATCCTCTTTTCCTCCGTAACTTGCTGGGTTGCGGAAACCTTGCGAGTGAAGGGATGTCGGGTGCTAGTCTACCTAGATGACCTTCTCTTGGTCAACCAAGACCAATCCAAGTTATGTCTTCAGGCTGCGGAAGCCGTGAGGCACTTGGAACACCTGGGCTGGCAAAAACCTTGCGAGCGAAGGGATGTCGAGTGCTAGTCTACCTAGACGAATTCCTTTTGGTCAACCAAGACCAATCCAAGTCATGTCTTCAGGCTGCGGAAGCCGTGAGGCACTTGGAACACCTGGACAGGCAACTAAACTACCAAAAATTGGTTATGGTGCCAATTCAAGATTTGGAGTAGGTACCTTGGCATACGTTAGCGAACAGCCGTAAATACAATGTCCTTGTCAATAAAAAGGATAGTAAGCATGGATCAAACATTAAACCGGTCGTTGTTGAAAAGTTGCGTCAATCTCCGGGAGCTGCAAAGCCTGCTGGGTCAGTTAAACTTCGCCATCTTTGTTGTCTCGAGGAAGACTACACTCTTCTTACGACACTTCAACAAGACACTACCCCGTCAAAAACAGCTATTGCCTCAAGTTGTGTACTAATAGATAATGTGGTGGCGCGGAGCCACAAGTCACACAAATGTCTATACACAGAAAGCCTGCTAGCCATTTCCTAGCGACGGACGCTTCGGATTGGGGTTGGGGTGCCCATATGGACGGAAATCTGACGTCAGGTGTACGGGCAACTCACATGCAGTAATAGCGGCAATCAGAAGGAACACGAAGACGTAGCAGAACTCCCACGTGCTGACCCAATCGTACAACCGGACATTGATTGCATATCCGAAAGGAGGGAGGCACCAGATCGTTGGGGTTACTAGCCCTAACCTTCAAACTGTTACACCTAACAGGCAAGTCGACATAACCCCATTTTCTGCCGGGGAGATCAATATAATAGCAGACAGACTATCACGAGGAAAACAACCCGGGGGAATGGTATCTTCTATCTCGAGTAACAGCGGAAGTCTTTTAGAAATGGGGCCGTCCAAAAATAGACTTAATTGCGACACAAGCAACTGCGATAGTAAAAAACTACGTATCTCTAGACTGCAGAGATCGATCGGCAAGCTATACAGATGCCTCCAGCTGACCATGGAACCATGGACTAGCGTGGGTGTTTCCAAGTCTCAGCTTGCTGCCCAGAGTTCTGGTACAACTGTCAACGCCAGGGGGGGGGGGGGGGGGGGGCAAATAAAAGATTGGTCCACATAGGAAAAAGATCATCTACTCGTATAATAAGGAAGAGCTGGTGACGCTCAACTTTATCGACCCACTTTGCTGCCACTTACGTGGTGGTGGAGATGGTACTCTAACTCTCAATTAAACCCAAAATGTCCAACACCTGCAGACATCACTAAATTCTTAATGTTTCTCTTTCTCAACGAAAATTTGTTGAACAACAAACATTTTCTAATTAAAAAAAAAAAAAAAAACAACCCTTAAGGCTATAGGAGTGGTTAAACCAAAAGAAATACGGCTTTCGTTCACGCGGGATCCACGTATCGTACTAAATTGGCTCTCATCAACTGTACCTAAGGACACACTTAGCATGTTCGATTTAGCACGTCGAACAGCCACAGTTTTTTGATGGCATTAGGCCGTAGGGTTCATGATCTAACTTTGCTGAAAATTTCAAATGACGGTTTTTTCGATGACGGGTTTTTTCGATGACTGCTTTTTCGATGACGGTGACAGACAAAATCTTTGTAATACCTGCATTTGAGTCGAAAACCGATGCACATTATTATCGTCAGTTCACGTGGAAACTTTCACAACATAATGATAAAAACATTTGTCCTGTAATTTTAGTTAGGCTTTTAATGGAAAAAACTAAGAGATCGGAAGTTACTAATAAGACAATCTTCTTATCACTATGTTCAGTAAAATAAAACAAAAGATGCCTTACGCACTGTAATTGGGAACTGGGTACGTACAGTTCTCAGAGATAGTGGCATTCATGCATCTTCGGGAAGCTGTGAATCAGCAGTAGCGTCCTTAAATTGGTGAGATATAATCAACCAATTGATGACATTTTAACACCGGGTAATCGGAAATCATCCAATTAATCATTACTTTCGCGAAATAGAACCCCCTAGTGACTGTCGTAATTCATTTTTCAATACAATTACTTCTGCTTTTAAATAATTAGAAGTTGATTTATTCGTAGAACATATAAAAACCGTGATTATTGTTACCTTTATCTGTAGGATCAGATTGTTTTCAATAAATTATTATTACTGTAACTATTTAATTCTCAGAGTAAACATTTGATTATCATCATAGCGTTGTGTTTTACCTTTAATAGATATTTCACCAGCAGATAACAAACACGTCTTCATAAACAATGCTGTATGTTTTCCGGAGGCACATCAATATAGCGGTTTTACATAAAATAAAACCGATATTATGTGCCGAGAGGGAAAACATACAGCATTGTAGGAAGTTCTTCCTGGTGAAGACTATGAATTCGAAAAGTGACAACGGTTCCCGCGTCCTAGCTGGCACAAATTAAATACAACATCGGCGATAGCTACGCCATCTATTGATATTAAGTTGAACTAAATTAACTATAGGATTGACCGCGCAAAAGGCTAAGTATACACTGCTTCTTCATAAACAATGCTGTATGTTTTCCCTCTCGGCACATAATATCGGTTTTATTTTATGTAAAACCGCTATATTATACGTGGGTACTTATATTAAAGTGCGACCAGAGTGGCATAAAATAAAAAAAAAATGTAATTTTGTAGTGCATTCACGCTGGCTTTGATCTTATACATGGGGGCAACGTTCCTCATAAAGATTTCATCGTGGTTCAAAAATTGATAAACAAAAATATGAGTAGGTATAAATTTATACATAATGTCATTGTTTATGACAGTGTTATTGAACTTAAAGGGCAGTTCGCAATTCCTATCTAGCTAGTTTGCCGATGATAGTGATCTCAACATCAAGTTTAAAGCAAGGATGACAGGCTGCGGTTCCAATTAGACCTTGTGTAACTGGCTTGACCACTGCAAGGGTCGGCTTTGGTATCAATGAACGATCAAGAATGATGATGACTTATATGATGTTCCTATGTTCATTAACTACCTACTTCGTCCTTTTCTGTTTACATTTTGTTTTACTACTTGTATGGAACTTGTTGAGGATTCTAACTGTTGTTGGAACGAAGTTCCTTATCGCGCGTTGTGAAATTCTTACGAAAAAGTTGTCACGACACTTTTTAAAAATAAATGAAGGTTGCAATGCGTTTGTTTCATTTCTATTTCGCATTGAACAGTGTGGTGTCGTGACGATTATTTTTGTTGAGGGAACATTATATTTGTTAATAATAAAAAAAAATATTATTATAACTTAAAAAAATAAACTTTTATTACAATATTCCTTCACTAGTTAATCGAAAGAACTTCGTTCCATCCGGGTGTCCCTTGACACCTCTCAAGTTTTTTTAACCGACTTCCAAAAAGAGGAGGTTATCAATTCGTCTGTATGTTTTTTTTTTTTTTTTTTTTTTTTTGTGTTTGTTACCTCATAACTTTCGACTGAGTGAACCGATTTTGATGATTCTTTTTTTATTTGAAAGCTGGTGCTTCCCATGTGGTCCCATTTTAATTTGCTGAAGATCTGATGCTGGTCTTCGGAGATATACAATGGAACTCCTCAAAAATGTACGGCAAATCTGCAGTGATTGCTGTTATCGCTTGTAGGTTTATTGTTTATACAACATCATGACGTAATATCACGCCTGTATGCTCTGAGGGGGTACGCAGATGTGTACAGTACACCCAGATTTCGACAGTGTTTGTTACCTCAGTACTTTCGACTGGGTGAACCGAGTTTGATGATTCTTTTTTAATTTGAAAGCTGGTGCTTCCCGTGTGGTTTACATTTTAATTTGCTGAAGATCTGATCCGGATCTTCGGAGATATACAATGGAACTCTTCAAAAATACACGGCAAATCTGCAGTAACTGCTGCAATCGCTTGAATGTTTATTGTTTATACAGCATCATGACGTAACATCACGCCTGTATGCTCTGAGGGGGTACGCAGATGTGTACAATATTCCCAGATTTCGACAGTTAGGTGTATTAAGTTCCTGTTATTGGGGATAAGCCTATTACCTTGACATGTATTGTTTTTTTTTTATTTTATTGGCAAGGGTACTTCAAGGGTAGTTTGATGAGAATTTGGTTAGGTTCTGATTATGGGATCCATGACAAAGGAACGGAGCTCTTCAATTCTTAGAAGCAAATTAACGATACTCGGCCAAATCTTTTAAAGGCTATCCGGATATTTGGGTCACGTACCAAAACGTCGTTATTAACCGACTTCAAAAAGGAGAAGGTTCTCAATTCAATGTTCCCCGATTACTCGAAGATGACTGGACCGAATTTGTTTTTTAATTGTTTGAAAGGGTATACTTCCCAGAAGGTCCCATAATCATCAAGTCAGGATCCTGATAATGGGATCCTGGAGAAATAGAGAGAACTTTTCAAATTTTATAGGCACACCAGAAGCGATTTGGGTAGTTTTAGAAAGACTACTTTCTCGGAGTGATCCCATTTAAATTTGGTAAAGATTAGATGAAAAACTTCGGAGAAAGGCAACGGAACTCCTCATTAAATGTAGCAAATGTGTGTCTCTTACTGGGATTGCTGAAATCTCATGTCGGTCTATTGTTTACACCAGTTCATAAAAAAAATCACGCTGGTACGCTGTGAAAGGGTATGTACATGTGAACCACTAAAAAGTGAAAAATAAAAACTTTTTTGCAAAAAATAAAACCGACTTCACACAAAAAAGTGAAAAATAACTTTAGCTTCAGAAGTCGGTGACAAAAAAACTAAATCAATCAAATAAAGGTCACCGACTTCTGAAGCTAAAGTTATTTTTCACTTTTTTGTGTGAAGTCGGTTTTATTTTTTGCAAAAAAGTTTTTATTTATAGTGAAAACTTCTTTAGGCGCGTCGAGCACAGTTTGGGTGAACAAAAACAGTGGAATTCACGTGAGAGTCACCTATTGCTTCGTAGCACTCGTAGCCGATCCACCACGGCGTAGCACCTCTCAGGCGTGCGCGTGGCACAACACGTAGCAAATATAGATTACTTAGTTTTCACTTCTATCGGCTGTCCCCAAATACTGCCCCGCATGTTTTTTTACGGAATTTGATGCTAGATCCATGTTCACCGAAAAGATAACGGTCTGTTTATCCAAGAACAGCTGTCACTGTGACATGTTCCCATACGAAAATGTGTTTAAAACAGCTGTTTTTAGATAATCAGAGTGTCATATTTTTGGTGAACGTGGACTTAAGGAGTTTAGGTGCAGCCATTTCAGTAGTCAGAAGCAGCCGGACCAACCCAGAGGGCAAGGTATATAATACAATGGTTATAATTAGGTGTAGGTATCGTCAATCAGACCGATCTGACGCATGGCCGTCTATTCAGTTAAATCGATCCACGTCTCTTCCCAAATATCCAATAAATTATTTAGTAATAGCAAAATAGGTTACTACATAGGTATAGGGAACATAATACCTATGACGTGAAACCTTTACAATATGACGTAAAAGGATATTGTTTCGGTTTTCGACTAAATATAGTGCCTGCCCACAGATAGGACACAATATTGTATTAGGCAGTGCCTAATACAATAGCTGGGGGTGGGAATAGGAGGGTGTCAAACTTAATTTCTATATGCCATCATAGAAATCAAAGAACAATGGCAGCCGCCCATACATTAATTTATCTGAGATTAAACTATTGCGTCTTTAAACGAAAAATATCTTGTTTTACTCGGCGCCAACTTCTGAATTAGTTTGTGCAAGAATTTTTGTTCGAGAAGGTCGAGATAAATAGAAATTCAGTCATGATTTTGTAGATTATGTCTATGGTAATACCAAATCGAGGAAGATAGAGACGCAAACACACCGTGGCACGTGCTGTGCGCGGCCACGAGGAGTTTTTTAGATACGTGGATTCATTTGTTTTACTTTTTTCAGCACAATGCGCAAGCGTCTGTGACATGAGTATCACTAACAACCAATGAACAGGAGCAAAATACTATTAATTGTCAAACATGTCAAACCAAGTTATATTTTTTTTTAGATTAGGGATAACAGTCTTTTTGCCCGTCATTAATTGAAAGTAATTTATTTATTTTTACACTACAATATTTTACCCCCTGTACTGTAAAGACTCTTCCACTTAGAAATAAACAATATTATTTATTCCTAAAAGTGATTATAATACAATCATTCTTGACTTACTGTCATTTGGCGGAATAAAATTAAATATAAAATGGCAACACTAAACGTGTATGAAAAAATCAAATAAATAACTTTTAGATTATCTCTTTTTTATGCGGCCTCAACTAGTTAATGTGATAGTTTTATAAAAACGAGGAGAAATAATGGAACTGCCGTCGTATATTTATAAGTCACTTTTAGACACTCAAATCAAATTTAGCTAAGATCTCGCCATTGTCCTTTACGCTATAATGAGTTAGTTGTTCATGTATACTTATTAATATTGTAAAGAGGTAAAATTTGTATTGTATTATTAATACAAATATCTTCGAAACTACTGATACAACTCCAAAAAATCTTTCAGTAACGGGGAGGTACATTATCCCTAAGTGTTGTAGGCATTATATCTATGGTTGTAGGCTACATTTCAAACGTTCCCGTGAGTACATTCCATACATAACCTGAGCGAGTGCATAATAATATTAATTATTTTCCTGATCAGCCGATCGGGAAAACTTGTGACTTTCATAAATCAAATCAAATCAAATCAAATCAAATCAAATAAAATCATTTATTCTTTGCAAACATGGGTAAATGGTAACATGGTATATTTCTAACATTTCAAGTTTACCAAACAATTTAAAATCATAATTAATAATATAATAATAATAATAATTTTATTCAATAAAAGTTTGCAATGTTACATATATTCTTAAGGCTAGTTTTATACATTTACAAAAGAATTTACCATCTGTAACCGAACTAGGCAAAAGCCTGTATTTCGGTTATCAGCGCCAATCCCCTCAAATATTAATAATTAATTGTAGCCATCAAATAGACATGTTAACCTTTAGTGGGTATACAACAAAAAAGTTCAGCAAAACAAATTAAAATTTGAAAATTGATATTGTTAAAGTAAAATAAGTAGTAATTACCTTATTGGAGTAGCGGCCGCTAGCGTTTCTGCTGAGGATGAGGTCCTGGCTGCGACTCGCAAATCGAGCAAAGTGTTATTATGTATTTCCATTAGAAATTTCCACGGAACCTGGATTTGTGTCTGATTCTGACTCGCATCCAACGGATTCCCGCAAGCTTTACCAGGTCATCGGTCCACCTAGTGGGAGATCTTCCATCGCATCGTCTTCCGGTTCGCGGTCGCCACTCCAGAACTTTTCGGCCCCATCCGTTCTGCGAGCAATATACAGTATGCCCATTGCCTCTTAAGTTTGAAAATTCTTCGGGCTACGTCGGTGACCATGGTTATCTTGCGGATGTCTTAATTTCTGATACAATCACGCAAGGAAACACCGAGCATAGCACTCTCCATTGCCCTTTGGGTAACTTTAAGCCTTTTCATAAGGCCCATTGTGAGCGACCACGTTTCGGTCTCGTATGTAATCACCGGCAACACACACTGGTCATAGACTTTCGTCTTGAGACACTGCGGTAAGTTGGAGGAGAAAATCGCGCAGTTTCCCGAACGCTGCCCAGTCGAGTCGGATTCGACGATTGACTTTTTTTTTCGAAGTTAGACTTACCTAACTGGACCGTTTGTGATAGGTACACACTATACATTACAGGCGTGATGTTAAGATATGTGTAAAAAATACAAAATGGCAAGTAGGTAGGTACAACCTAAAATATCATTGTCCCAAACCAGCGCAGTGAGCTGAATACCTGACAAGGTTGATCACGTGCAACTAAATAACCTCATAAAAGCTAAGTTACTGTGACATTTTATGTACCCGAATTTTAATGAAATGTATATCGCAGTCTAAGTGACGAAAATAGAAAACATAATGCTGCCATAAGGCACTTAATTTGTATGTTTCTACTTATTCTGAATTTTCCTTGTGAGACCACTAATAGTATATTTTATAACGAGGGACTAAACGAAGCCATTATATACCCGAGGTGGTTTGACTCCCGAGCTTGCGAGGGAGGCAATGAAAGCGAGGGTATATTAAATTGGCGTTTAGTTTCGAGGTGCCAACTGTACTTTTCACTTCGAGTGCGAGAAAAATAGTCATTTAAAACCGAACAAATTTACACTCGACAAAAATTCTGAACTGAGCGATCAGATTTTTCTTCTATTAGGTCAGTCACAGATTAACAATTTAAAACACAACACAAAATCTCAACATTTTCGCAATGAAGATGATCCACACTCCACAGTTAATTAGTACCTACATTACTGCAGCGGCTAGCAACAGAGGCATCATTGCATACACTTTTCAAATTCAAGGATGTACACAAACAACCATATTTTTTTTTCAATAAACCGCTTTCCATTTGCAAGCCAATTCGAAATTTAAATAAAACCGTTGTTAAGTTACTCTTTTGTGATCATGATTATTCATAATTCAAAGTAAAAGATCGTTCCATTTTTAAATTACTTTTTACTCCCTAGGGAATAAACGGTCACATTAATCCCGCTTCGTAGGGCTATAATGGCGTACTTTTAGAGCATGAGAAGTGAAAATGTATTTATTTTTTCTTCTTCTTTCTATTGTAAACTTTTTTTTCTAGTGACATACCTTGTTAATAATAGGATAGTCATAAGATTATCATATGAATTTGGATTGTTATTACCTACTTAACACAACATTTCGTAGACTTTAGGATTGAAAATAAAACCATCAGGTTTTGTATAAATCTAGTTTATTGGCATAATTTAAATAAATTTGCATGACAATTTCTGCTAACAATAAGTAAAATTGACACAATTTTAATGTAATAATATTAGTAAAAAAACTGGTTTTGAAATAAAGTTATAAATCATTGTACTTACTTGACTTGACTTGACTTTATGATCCAGTTTAAGTTATATCATTATGCTCTAAGGGTAGGTTAACAAAAGGTGCTGATTCTATTACATATTTTCTAACTTCATTTTTATTTGAAAACAGCATCAACATAACGATCTAAGATAGATCAAAAACCACTTTTCAGTATATTTTGCACATTTTCACGATTACTTACTCGAAAAAAAACACTTTTGCTTCTTTTTAAATGTGAAATGAGCTACTTAAATAGATTACAGATTCAGAAAGGTACCGTGACTACGAAAAAAAAACTTTTGATGGACGGGACTTTTACAGCCCCATTCAGCTGATTTTCGCACACCATTATAGTCTTGATTCAGATCTGCGCACAGCAAGAGAATAGGGTGCTTATATTTTAAATTAAAGTTTATATGTACCTGCCTTTATTATCTAAATACTAAATGATAACTATTTTTAATGCTTAAATGTTACGTCAATTAGTCTACACGTAGCATTCAGGATTACCTAATTCTAGTTCTAGTGAATTTAGTTTCTCACTATAATTTTCTTCACTTTTCCATTGTCGTTACTCTGCATGGTAGTGATCACTTTCCCGTTTTTGGACACCTGAGACACAAAACTTGAATGGAGTTCTTGACCCGGTGCTGGCTTTATATTGTTCATTAAGTCTTTGGGATTCGGGATTTGCATGTTCATTTTCTGTACAAATAAAAATAAAGGTTATATTAGTAGTCACATTATTTAAACATTGATTATTGTCACATCATCATGTTGGGATAAGCTTCAGTTTAACCAGATGTAGCTGAATACCAGTATTTTACATGGAACGACTTCTAAATAAAATCTATTTCTTCCTAACTTTGTTTGATTGATTTAGTTTATCATTAGGCTATTCAATAAATCCCTATCTGCTAAAGGTTTACAACCGATCGTAAGATACAAACGGAAAAAAATAGGCTTATCCCCAATAAATGTGACTTAACATAATTACGTAACTGTCGAAATCTGGGTATATTGTACACATCTGCGTGCCCCTTTAGAGCATACAGGCGTGGTGCTAAACTAAATTGAAATGGAACTACACCATCAATAGGAAGCACCAGCTTTCATATAAAAAAGAACCATCAAAATCGGTTCACCCAGTCGAAAGTTATGAGGTAACAAACACAAAAAAACGGTCGAATTGAGAACCTCCTCTTTATGGAAGTCGGTTGAAAAAAACCCCACCCTCCCATCCACCGCCGCCAGCCTTTCTCTCCCTACGCCGCCGCAACGCTTTAGATGAATAAATAACCTTATAACCGAACCGGACCCAGGCAATAGTGAGTTATTCATAAATATTGGTTTCAATCTGTTTTCATTTGACAGCACAGTGCGAGATGACGACAAAAAAATCGGAAGGTGCCAACTCGCGCGCACTCGCTAGTTTTACAGTCGCCAGTTGACGAATGACCCGGAGGAGAAATCGGTGAACATACCTACATAAAAAAACTCCTCCTTTTTTTAAGTCGGTTCTAAACGAAACAAACCCCGACTGAAAAGCAAAAAATAAACAAATAAATAATTATCAAAACATGGAATGGGTCCAGCCTGCTTAAATGTGTACTAATGTTGTACTTTCTTACTTTCTTGCTTCTAGATTCTTTCTAGACCCATAGGTTTAGTGAAGAAGATAAACACTCACCTGGAACATTGGGTTATCCCAAACACCGCCGAACCTGCAAGTAAAATAGAGCAAATTTATTTATATTTTTGTGTGAGTACTATCTACTAGAAAGCTATCATTCAATAGAAACCTACGTATTTTCTTGACTTGAATGTGCCCTGGCGGTTGAGAGTGTGTCATGCTCTCTCAAATGTCTCGCTGATGGTGGCGCGTGTCTGTAGTTCCCTTCAAAATGGTTGAGCTGAATGGTGCTGATCTGACACTTTTAACGTGCACATCTTGCTACATTGTTCTCACATAATATACCATCTCAACATGAATGATGTAACAAAGATTTTGTAACAATATTTTGATTTAAAAGAGTATCCATGGAGTTTCTTGCCCGTTCTTCTCCATAGAGATCTACGCTAGGGAATGGGCAACTACAGTACTTTCACAGTTTTTATGTCTTGTGACTGGGACTGTAGCTACTTTAAATGTTCATTTTTGTTTCAACAATTCAAAAGTGCCTGTAACTGGCCTACTTGAAATAAATGCTTTGATTTTTATTTTGATTTTATTTTGAAGGGCTGCTCCATTTGTCTCTGAGGCGTAAGATATGTTTGCTCTCAAATTCACGTTTAATTTGTTTTATCAATACTTTTCAAAGCCATTTGGGGTATTCAGACGACTACCCGAAAAGTCTGTCAAAGATCTACAAATGACAGGCTCCTGGTTGACTACTAAGGACGATGAAAATTAATGTTGGTGTTTCTATGTTAATTATTGTAATTGGTGTTTACCGTTTTACTTAGCTATAAATAAAATAATTAAATTAAGGGGAAGGTTAAGAAGCTTTCTGTCTTAAAAGCTGGATTGTGTGAGAAGAAAGATAGCTGACGAGTAATATTACAGAAAATAAGTAAAAAACACAAGCGGGGCAGCCTTGAGGACTGCCGATATCAGTGAAAACTCGTAGCGGATTGCTACGAGTGCTACGAAAAGCGTACGTGACGGTCACGCGAGATCCATGAATTTTGTTCACTCAAAAAGTGCGCCTAAAGAAGTTTTCACATCAAAAATTGATAGCGTGACGGCAGAATAGAAGTAAATAAGGTGTTGCTCTGACCCCAAGTAAATACAGCAAACTCGCACAGGGCGGACTACATGAAAAAACTTACATGGCTCTTGGATCCTGAAGAAAATCAAACTGGGCTGAAAAAACATAAAAAACATGTGTTGAAAAATAATTTGTGACAATATTTCAGGAGGAAAGCTTAGATAAGGTGGCTTTTAAGGTGGCGGTAACTTACCGCACTCGTCCATACTTACCGGCGGTAAGTACGGACGACGGACGTCAGTTAGATTAGCAAAAAAAACTTTTTTGCAAAAAATTAAACCGACTTCACACAAAAAAGTGAAAAATAACTTTAGCTTCAGAAGTCGGTGACCTTTATTTGATTGATTTAGTTTTTTTGTCACCGACTTCTGAAGCTAAAGTTATTTTTCACTTTTTTGTGTGAAGTCGGTTTAATTTTTTGCAAAAAAGTTTTTATTTTTCACTTTTTAGTGGTTCACATGTGCATACCCTTTCACAGCGTACCAGCGTGATTTTTTATTATGAACTGGTGTAAACAATAGACAGACATGAGATTTCAGCAATCCCAGTAAGAGACACACATTTGCTACATTTAATGAGGAGTTCCGTTGCCTTTCTCCGAAGTTCTTCATCTAATCTTTACCAAATTTAAATGGGATCACTCCGAGAAAGTACTCTTTCTAAAACTTCCCAAATCGCTTCTGGTGTGCCTATAAAATTTGAAGAGTTCCCTCTATTTCTCCAGGATCCCACTATCAGGATCCTGACTTGATGATTATGGGACCTTCTGGGAAGTATACCCTTTCAAACAATTAAAAACCAAATTCGGTCCAGTCATCTTCGAGTAATCGGGGAACATTGAATTGAGAACCTCCTCCTTTTTGAAGTCGGTTAATAACGACGTTATGGTACGTGACTCAAATATCCGGATAGCCTTTAAAAGATTTGGCCGAGTATCGTTAATTTGCTTCTAAGAATTGAAGAGTTCCGTTCCTTTGTCATGGATCCCATAACCAGAACCTAACCAAATTCTCATCAAACTACCCTTGAAGTAGGTACCCTTGCCAATAAAATAACAATACATGTCAAGGTAATAGGCTTATCCCCAATAAATGAAACTTAATACACCTAACTGTCGAAATCTGGGAATATTGTACACTTCTGCGTACCCCTCAGAGCATACAGGCGTGATGTTACGTCATGATTTTGTATAAACAATAAACATTCAAGCGATTGCAGCAGTTACTGCAGATTTGCCGTGTATTTTTGAAGAGTTCCATTGTATATCTCCGAAGACCCGGATCAGATCTTCAGCAAATTAAAATACAACCACACGGGAAGCACCAGCTTTCAAATTAAAAAAGAATCATCAAAATCGGTTCACCCAGTCGAAAGTACTGAGGTAACAACCACTGTCGAAATCTGGGTGTATTGTACACATCTGCGTACCCCCTCAGAGCATACAGGCGTGATATTACGTCATGATGTTGTATAAACAATAAACCTACAAGCGTTAACAGCAAGCACTGCAGATTTGCCGTACATTTTTGTAGAGTTCCATTGTATATCTCCGAAGACCAGAATCAGATCTTCAGCAAAATAAAATGGGACCACATGGGAAGCACCAGCTTTCAAATAAAAAAAGAATCATCAAAATCGGTTCACTCAGTCGAAAGTTATGAGGTAACAAACACAAAAAAAACATACAGACGAATTGATAACCTCCTCTTTTTAGAAGTCGGTTAAAAAGTGGCATACGTCAAATTTTCGATCAGTATTTTTTCTTTTGTTACGTAAATCAAAATTGACAACATACGACGCTATTAAAATTCTCAATACGTCACCCCTTATTGGTATATTTTTTGGAGCGTACTGACGTCATGAGCCCCCACTCCCCGTTTTTGATGCGTTGTATCTTTGTCAATTTTGATTTACAAAACAAAAGATACGTGTCCATTATTTTCCGATAAACTGACAGACTACATAGATTTGTAACTTTTTGATACTGCCGTCATGCCTGTAACTTTATTAAGGTTGAAACTAGCTAACAGTCGCATGGACACATATACTGGTATTCTTAGTGACTGGCTCAGCTAAAGTCAATCATATCAACCGCCAGCATACCAATAAGCCATCAAGAAAGCATTCGTTAGGACACTGGTGGTACCACGGTTAAAAAAAAATCCCGTAGTATTACCCAACGATCCAGTGGTATCACTGATAACACGGGCAATAAACGATTATGGTTTTCGACACACACTCTCCGGTGGTCCTTTGGCTAAAGTAACTCACACATCTGTAGCATTGATTTCAGCAGGATGCACCTATGGGTTTGATAAGGATGGCTTATTTAGGAGGCAAGGTATGTACGTTGGGCTGTAACAATTGGGTACCCAAGTACCCTCGGTTCGAAAGCATGAGCTTTAAAGGGGGTACCCACATCATGAAGCTGACTATATCTGCCGAGGAGGTTATTCGAAAAAATACGAATTGCAGCTAAGAACATGATTTTCAGGGCGTTTTGATCCGACGAATTCTCATGATGACTGAGTCTAACTGAGTTGAGCAATTGACTTAAAACGGTCTTGATATATCGGTAATAGACCAGGGCCCTGTTTAGCAAACGTTACAAACCGACAATTTTATAAATAAGTGACATATTTTTGAAGTTGTATGACAAGTGTTCGTTAATAAATCTTACAATAATACACTTGTAAAGAGAAAATGTTCATTAAACCGAAATATGTATGTAAATTGTAGGTAAAATTTAACAATTTTGTCAGTTTTCCACCATGGTAAATTTTTTTAGTTTTGATTTTTATTGAACAGAAACTTGTAGATTTAAAACTTTTAAAATACAATTACAATTTACAATTTGTAACGTCTATTAATCAGGGCCCTGGTGATCTAATGATGTGCAAGCATGTCATTCAACTTCAGCGTGATAAACCAACGACCAGCTCGACTATACTACTAATAATATCATGTAAAATAGCGTGAAGATCTTTGGTTATTTCCTCAATAACACAAAATATCTGTGCACAGAAAAATGTATAAAATTATAATTTAAAGGAAAAGAAAAACCCCGACTGCGTAAAAACTAATTTTAAAAAATACGTGAAAAAATAAACTTAAATAAAAACTAAAAAGAAAGAAACAAGCCCAGTAGTTTAGAATTCTGTAACAAATCATAAATTCTAAAATAAAATAAAATTTGAATGGGCCCCGACTGTGAGTAGTTAGAATTTATGATTTGTTACAGAATTCTAAACTACTGGGCTTGTTTCTTTCTGTTTAGTTTTTATTTAAGTTTATTTTTTCACGTATTTTTTAAAATTAGTTTGTACGCAGTCGGGTTTTTTGTTTTTCTTTAAATTATTATTTTTTATTTTATACTTTTTAGTTACGAATAAAAACTTAAATCATTAAGTAAGAAAATTAGCGAGAATGATTGTTTTGTTAAACAACTTTAAATCGTTACATATCCTAAACTATTATTTAAAATGAAAAATGATAAAAGGAACCTAAAGATGATTTTAAAATACCTATTCAACGACACCCCACTTGGCATAGTTCATCGACTTTTTTTTTCGTTTTGAGAATATGACGTCTGGTTGTCGCTGTGGTGAATTTTGATTACTGTCATGTCTTTAGTGACACTCGCAAGGTTATGACGAATCGATTGACGTAAGAATTATCAAAATCGGGCTACGCATTTGGTCTCTAGAACGCCACATAGAAACAAACATACATACATACATAGACTGATAAACACATTACCCTCCTTTGCGTCACGCAGTCGGGTAAAAACACGGTGTCTTGGGAACCAAAATGTGACTGCTCTGTTGGAATTTCTACAGTAAAGGCTGAGTCGAGTAGAGAAAATACAAAAGAGCATTTTTCTAGTGACAGTCAAAACAGATGAATGTACAGCTTGGAACAGTCCAGAAACTTTATTTGCTTTCTATGAAAGTTTTAAAAACGATTTTATTATGTTTACACAAGTGTTATGTTTATCCATTAGCACATAACATTTCAGTCAAACAGACCACGAACAAAAAGATAAAAAATACTGCGAATTTGAACATAGTTTTATCGTGTTCAACTTTTGACCTGTTTAATTGATTTTTCAAGTCTAAACCAGTAGGGTAGGTCTTTTGCTTGAATAATAATTAAAACAAAATAAATATCGAATGTGCGGCGAACGAATAAACAAATAAACCAAAACAGAATTTTGTTTTTATGAACTTAATGGCTAAAATATTGAAAAAAAAAAACGAAACGTATTGAAGAAGCTAAAAATGACACTGACTACCTGTAACGACTGACCTTTTTGACACTTTGAATTTGTAATTTTATTGTTAACCAATTATTTGCATGCCCATATGACGGCAAAATGTGGAGAACTTTATTCTAAAAGAACATCATTGTACCTATTACCCATGTTTGCAAAGAATAAGTAAATGATTTGATTTGATTTGATTTGATTTGACTGTCAAAGACTCTACAAATGATAAGCGGAACCGACGGCTTAGCGTGCTTTCCGAGGCACGGAGGGAATGATAGGTCATTATCACCCATCCACAGACCAACCTAGGCAAACACAGCTTAACCTAAAGATTAATCCGGGTGGCTGTTATTATTTAGCCACGACCTCCTCATCTTCTACTATGAACAATTTAAATGAACAAAAAAGTATAGATACTTACCATTGACACACGCCAACGCTAAAATCGTGACAAATATGACGATTTTCGCCATGTTGCAGTTTTTTATTATGTTTTGTTAAGAAACGGGTGTTCGCACCGATACTCACAATGTTATGAAAATACATAAAATTCAGGACGTATTTATATGTAACTTATGGTAGCCTTGTAAGGCTTGAGAACGTCAATAGTTCTCATAACTCACTTTAAGGGGAGAATCGGGTAAAGTGGACGTTTTAGTAATGGTTAAACTCGAATTACGTAATAGGAAGCCAGCCTATAATGCCATCAACTGGGCATATATTCAGACTTTGGTTACCAGGTACTGAGAAATTCCTGATGGACTAACTCAAAAAACACTTGCTTGACCTGAAATTCGAACATTCTTCAATATTCTAAATTGTTTTTGCCGTTCTGTAAGAGGCAGATTCAATGACAATTATTGTAAATGAAGTTTTTGGTGGAACTTCTACCAAATATTCTTTGGCTCCTGATTTGTTGAAATTTTTATTAAGTATCTTTATATTTTGATGGCCGAAGACGTTGCTTTGCGTTGGAAGACCTCCCTGCACTTGGTGGACCGATGACTTGGTGAAGGTCGCAGGAATCCGCCGGATGCGAGTCGCAAGGGACCAGTCAATGTGGCGACAGTTGGGGGAGGCCTATGTCCAACAGTGGACGTCTTTCGCATGAAATGATGAGGATGATGATGATTTTTCAGGCTATCGGTGACTCCACACTGTCACCCAGACCCTGCAAGGTGGGGCGAGTGCGTGAGTGTATTTAGTAGCGCTAGTCTAGGCCGTCTAGCCTCGGTGCTACTAGCTAGCTCTCCGTTCCGATTGCAAAACGTCTTGAGAGAGACATTGAGACTTGGTCGAGTGGGAGTGTAGTAGGGTATCGGCCCTTGCGGACCCCTTCCTTTGTTGACATCGGCGAGCTAGCCCATAGCTCACCGTTCACAGGCCCGCGCCTACGGCGGCTGGAGGTTACCACGTGGTCCCGACGCCCTGTGAAAGGTTCTCGCCCTCTTACGTTCCGCCACCTCCTTCGATAGAATGACTGCTTCGCAGAAGAAGAAAACGGCTTTCCATTCCGTCTCGCTCTGAACCATGGATTGAACCAGGCCCGGACGCGAGAGGTCACCGCCGCCGATCGCCGCTACGAGGAAGCGGCAGTGCTCCGTCCAAGCGGGGCAAACCTCCACTGCATGCACTGTGGAGTACACAGCTCTGTAGAATATTTTAGATTGTATTGACTTACTTTAACATTTTAAGCATGTTTTGCAACTTGTACGTTATGGTTAAACTTACCCTTTAAGGACAAAACCATTTGTCAAAATTTGTGAATGCCTATGTAGTTTTAAGAATACATTTTCAACAATACTATTCAATATCCAAAGCAGGATGAGTATGCCTACCAATTTATTTTTATGTCAGTCGATTTTCTTTTGTTTAGGTAATTCTTCGAATTTTACACAATGGTTGTTGTTGCCAGAAGTACATGGGCCGTTTTCGAACATGTGCTCTACGCATATACGAGTATAACTTGCCCAGCTTGTATTGGTATACCAAGCAACGCAATTTTCAAATGCAAAACAGACCAAGTGTGAAAATTCTATACATTTTTTTCTAGTTCCTTCATTGGTCGCATGTCAAGATATTCTAGATGGATCACAATACAAGAACCGTGAATGGAAGTTCGATGAACGGTCGTAGGTACTTAATAATAAAACTGTTTTCTTTGAAAATTAGAAAACTCTTTGGAGTTTCCTTGTGCTTAATTAATTTAATTATTTAGTTAAAATGAATGGTATTTATAAATTCAAATAAAATAAACAAACCAATTAATAAAACTTAGAAAAAGCTCAAAAAACTCCTCCTCAACGCTGTCAACTTATAATGTCTCCAAGAGACTAGCGGCCTTACCACACTGCATGGCAACGCTAAGCCAAGGTTACAGCCCGCCCTTCCGTCAACTAAGCGTTTAGATTAATTTCCTTGAGAAGGCTGGGAGCACTTGGGCCCGAAAACACAGTTACCAATAAGGTTACTTACGCCCCTTGAGGTTCTCCGCAGCCGCAGCGGCAGCCTCATGACAGCACGATGAACTAGGAAGATGGGAAGTCGCAAGTGTATACACACCACCAAGTAAAATACACACCACCCATGTGAATACAGCTACATCCGGTTAGACTGGAAGCCGACCCCAACATAGTTGAGAAAAGGCTAGGCAGATGATGAGTAAAGGGCCCATCTTTGAAGGAAACAAAGACATGTCGTCCGGCCTATTGCTATCGTCGTGTACCTAAGCCAATGGGATCTGTATGCAACGTGTAACGTTAAATGCGCAAAACCTCTGGCACCCCAAATTATTTTTAATTCAATTGACCCCATTATAAGAGAAGAAAAAACATTTATAAAATTTAAAAGTTTTATGTGCTGTTATAATTTTACTGGCAAGAACCATTACTATCCCGCGTACGAGAAAATTTAAATTGGAAGACGACCATTTGTGATTGTTTGTTTACCTATTTTGGCGGGTTTGCGCACGTAATGGCGAAAAAATAGAGAGGGCAACAGTTTTTGAAAAATGTATAACCCTATATTAAAAAGTGGTTCGATTGATTCTGCTCGTGATTCTGGTCAAACTATTTTCAGGATTTGCGCATTTAACGTTACACGTTGTATGTAATAAAGCTGGAACGACGACGGTGACAAGAGATCGTCGGATGATGTCATGACAGGCCTTGATGTCCGAGGACGTTTACAACTTCACCACAGTGACAGCGATGAGGAGAACAACATGGGGCGGTAATTGGGGTCGTCCAGCAACGCGCCTGTGCTCGACCGCGGTACCTAATGCATGAAGCCAAAGACCCGACTTTCATTCACCCATAGCCAGCAGGAGCGCACGCTCAGCAGTATTAGTACGCGTGTTCATTAGACTGATCTGAACTTCTCTGCAAAGCGGGTCGTCCCACTGTCTCTGGGAAATGAATGGTCAGACAAACGTATTTCCAAGAGTTGATAGCCACATAAAAATCAATAAGTCATCGTCTGCGTAGCCTTTTCCCAACTACGTTGGGGTCGGCTTCCAGTCTAACCGGATGCAGCTGAATACCAGTATTTTACATGGAGCGACTGCCTAACTGACCTCCACAACCCAGTTAATACTGGGTAATACGATACCCCTTGGTAAGACTGGTTGTCAGACTATTTGGGCCACTGACTACCTGTAAAGACTGCCAAAGATGGACAAATGACAGCCGGGACCAACAGCTTAACGTGGTTTCCGAGGCACGGAGGAAATTAGGTATCTAAGGGTGGTCACCCATCCCTAGACCAACCTAGGCAAGCACGGCTTAACCTAAAAATCGGCCCGAGCGGCTGTTATTATTTAGCCACGAGCTCCTTCAAAATCAATAAGTATGGAAGCCAAAAAAATAATCAAACGTGAAATTTTTTAATTTATTTTTAATCAATCATTTACATTCTTACATTTCATGGTAGTACAAAAGAGTATATTATACTGAGTACAAAAAGGTGGATTATGTGTTCACCACAGAGATTCATGAAGGACCGATGACACTGACGTTTAAGCTTTTAGAAAAATATGAATTCTCTCACTTTTTAAAACATTTTCAGGATCAAAACATACAGGATAGATGCCCTACGTAGGTACGAGATGAGTCATCTTCATAAGGATTTCGGAAGAAGCGCAGGTCTGAACGAATGGAAAGAGTTGGACAGGGCAGGTTGGCTATAATAATTAAATATTTTGTTTACCTTGTTTAAAACAAATTTTTTAACCTAGCTATCTGCCACTACGTAAGGACTCTTTAAATTTTACATAAATGCAGCAGCAAAACTGTAGAAACTTGTCAGAAGTTTTATAATGGGTTTACGTGGTTTTAGACTTAGCTTGGTTATTATTTTGACTTAAAGCATGACATGATCAGCCTGTAAAGTTTCCACTTACCCCCCCTCGGGCAGGTCTGTAGATTCACTAATCACGGTCACATCTTTTCGATTTTTTCGTTAATACATAGTGATGCATTGCTTGGTTTCGAACCTACGAGAAGTTTACATAATTAATCAACGATAACTTATAACTGGCGAAATGTGGCTGCAAGGTCCAGCTCAGACCCTGTACCCAAATGTCCTTTCTTTGGTATTGTTCGTCGTGTTGTTGAGCTCCTTGAATTGTAAGTCGAGCTACACGATAACTGACAAATGCTTGCACTGACTGGACAGGTGCACTCAAATCTGTGTGGTTCTTTCTTCAAAAAACCATCTCAGACACTAATCTGCATAGTTCTCATTTGAGTTGAGTAAGATTGTCTGAACTTTAAAATAGACTATGACCTCATGAGTTTGTTTCGGCTGTTTCTTCTCAGAGTAGTCTGGTATGAGACACCGGCCCCTTCTAGTTTAAAAAAATGACGTGTAAAAGTAGTTGTAAAAATCTATTTTCAGAAAAACATCATTTATGATCATTTATTAACATTTTTATCATTTATCTGCTTAACCCTTAAGAGATTACAAGGCGTGATGTCATTGTGACCTTTAAGTCTAAACTTGTGGCCGGTACCACTGCCCCTTTGTCTGTATGTGCCACCCAGTATTGTTCTACAGATCGTAAAGAATTAGGTAGGTAAAGGCCTTCCACTTTTTTAGAGCAAATGTCGAGAAATTGCTTCGAGGTATGACATTAGCATCAGGAGCTTAATATACATTACAGTTTAAAAAATAAACTTTACATTACACTTACATTTCCCTAAGGATAGAGGCAGTTATTTGGTGCGACAACATTTTACCTGTAATGTCGAAGTCCTTTGTAATCTCCTAGAGTGTCGATATCAATCTAAATTGAGTCAGCCAACATTTTGGTGACGAGTTTGCCTCTTTCAGTAGCGTCCATCAGCTGCTGTAATATACCTAAAAGCAACAGGACGGGCAGGTCACGATGTCAAGTGTACATGGGGTGCATAAAAAGAGCTTCCCCGAGCGAAGATTTTACTGAGCCACTATACGGCCGGTGCAGTAAGCAAATGAGAGTAAGAAAGCCTCAGCTAGTAAGCGAGTCTATACCCTGACTAGGTAATCCTTTCACCACAATGACAATCCAAAGTCTTCCAATAAAACCAGCTTCTCAAGATAAATCCGAAATTCTTTCCAATTTGTACCGCAAAACACACTGAGACATTCTTTGTGTCCAGGAGACCATCGAGATGAAACCCAAAGCTGGTCCGGTTCTACATCGATGGACTACGGCTTATCGCGGAGATCTGTCACCAGATGGAGATCTGTGGTAGCTGCTCCGAGAAATTCATCACCGTAGAGACCAATGAAAAGAATAAGGAATCGCAACATTTTTCAGCATTGAATATCGTTGCTATGGGTAATATAGTAGGTACGCTGTGGACTAATTTTTCACCTTTGTATATGGCCAACTCCACTTATCAGATTAATACATTGTGATCCACTTGTCCAAAGTATTAAACACAAAACAAAATAATACATATAGTAACAAAAGATTAGATAACCTGAATTAATATATCTTGATATTAATGGTGCAACACTTTCATAATGTACGGACAGAATTGCGCAATATTTTGGCGACCGGTCATTTGCGCACTCGGATGACCTGAGACTGATTTGTAAACATCCTGGTATAATTATACGAACAAACTAACAGATAATAGATCCAGATTTCATCCTGACTTACCCTAAATTTACCCAGTATTAGCCTATTGGTGTAACCATCAGACTACCATAGATCTCGAGTTGCAACCCAAGACGCACTTGTGTAATTTTGGATTCGTGTAGTAATTGTATACTTAATATCACTTGCTTTGATGTAGTAAAACATCTTGAGGCAACTAATGCAGCATGCCTGGGAGATATTTCTCGACGGCATGTAAAGTCAGGGGTCCATGGGCAGCACAAAACCCTGACACCAGGTTAGACACTAACCACACGGAAAGAAAGACCCGGTTATACTGTTCAACGTACCTATGTTTTTATCGATTACAAATTCTATTTTTATCTGCTAGTTGTAAAACAGCGCTGAGTCAGCAATAACATGATCAAATACCTTTTTTTTGTTGCATGACGACAAGGTTGCTTACGTTTTTGAATTGTTTCCCATG
This sequence comes from Xestia ashworthii, assembly GCA_950022955.1. Taxonomy (NCBI): domain Eukaryota; kingdom Metazoa; phylum Arthropoda; class Insecta; order Lepidoptera; family Noctuidae; genus Xestia; species Xestia ashworthii. Next base: position 7,925,397 of record OX465550.1, read on the forward strand.
ATTTAAACTAACTCCATTATGGTTGAGCTCTCAGTGGATTTGAAGCGTAGACACGAATGAATGTTTTGTTAGCTAATCGAAACTAACTGTCTGGGATGTTTGGAACCGATTGGTTGACCTTTCTTGTTTCATGTAAATAAAAGGAAGAAATAGACAACTCTTTGTTTGCCTGAGAGAATTGAGGGACTGAGAGAATGAACTGGGGTCACGGCATTATTTTTTTTGTTGAGAATAGACTGCCACCACACGACAGTGATTAAATACTTATGACGATGTCTTTTTTAAATATTTAGGTTTGTTGAGACTTAGTGCACATCTGATTAGATAAAGTGTATTTGAGTACCACTGCTTCTTGATTATTTGTTATAGAAAATAAATGTGATGTGTCAGAAATTATGAGTTGTGGAATTGCAATAATAAATGAATTTTCCTTCTATAACATTGTCTAAAAACGTTGATCTAACATGTTATTATCTCTGTTTATTTTGGTGCGGTTTTCTTCGTGCCTGGTTCAACAAAATACCGATGCCATCCTTTGGAAGCTTCACATATACAGCTCGGTGAATCAGTCGACTGCTCTATCGTAGAGCGCCACGAAGTCGACAAACTAATATTGATTGCATGAAGTGGGCATGCGAATCGTTTGAAAGTACTGAGCAAAAATGTTCGCCTAATAGAACTCGACTTTTCTAATCGAAAATACGTTTGGTTTGATGAAATATTGGTTTCTCTGGATGTATTCTGGGGCATACATCACCAGTCAAACCTCCCAAATTTTATAATTATTGTGGGACCACGAAAAATAATTATATAAAAGCAATATTATTTATTTCATGTACCAATTACCAAAGTGTAAAACTATTACCCTGGACGGTGGATCACTTGGCTCGCGGGTCGATGAAGAACGCAGTTAACTGCGCGTCATAGTGTGAACTGACACATATGAACATCGACATTTCGAACGCACATTGCGGTCCGTGGAAACATATCCAGGACCACTCCTGTCTGAGGGCCGGCTGTATTACATTGCCACATTGCGCTTTTTAGACGTGCACGATCGACTCCACCTGAACGTAACTGGGTGTGATGATAACCGAGCATGTTTAAGTGCAAATGACGGTTCTTTGACGAGGATGTGAACGTTCTTGTTTAAGTCCGTTTAAAAATTATATCACAGTACAAATAATAGCGCTTAGCCATACAATGTGATGTATTCAAAAGTGGTGTGCGTGAAGGGCGACCTGCGATGCGTATCGTCGTCAAACACGACGGCGAGGACACGCGTTGTTTCTTGCTTAGCACACGTATGCTTGACTCTTTGTTTGGTTATAGTGAAACTAATCCGAGAGCAGCGTATAACATACCGCTTTTGTTGCACACGGTAGTTTTTAAATGAACAGCTGGGCGTACAGTACGGCTGCATGAAAGTGTTTATTTTTGTACAAGTCAGAAGATTTGACGTATGAGTCTGCTTCTCACATATCGTTGGCCTCAGATCAGGGAAGATCACCCGCCGAATTTAAGCATATTAGTAAGCGGAGGAAAAGAAACTAACCAGGATTTCCTTAGTAGCGGCGAGCGAACAGGAATGAAGCCCAGCACTGAATCCAGTCGTCGTTCAGGCGGCAGGAGATGTGGTGTTTGGGAGGTTCCATTTTCTTGCCACGATCGCTCCTGTCCAAGTTCGTCTTGAATGGGGCTGTTTTCCCGTAGAGGGTGACAGGCCCGTAGTGACGGATGATCGTGGCGAGAGGGACTCTCCTTAGAGTCGGGTTGCTTGATACTGCAACCCTAAGTGGGTGGTAAACTCCATCTAAGGCTAAATATCACCGCGAGACCGATAGCGAACAAGTACCGTGAGGGAAAGTTGAAAAGAACTTTGAAGAGAGAGTTCAAGAGTACGTGAAACCGTTCAGGGGTAAACCTGCGAAACTCGAATGAACGAACGGAGAGATTCAGTGTCATTCCATGGCGTACGGATACACTCCTAGATGCTAACTTCAGTAAGCTCAGGTTGCGTCCGTCATGTCTGCGGATGGCGTGCACTTCTCTCTTAGTAAATACATCGCGACCCGTTTGATGTCGGTCTAGGCGCTGTTCGGCTCCTCGCCCCATTGCCTTGAGGCATTGGGACCGCGACGGTGGCTGACCGGCCGTCAGACGGTAGATTAGAGTAATATTGCACGCGGTTTTGACGCGTCCGGCCCGACGCAAGACAACGTTGCATTTACGTTTACGCCTTTGTGCGAATGTTTATGCGGATTGTCTGTAGTTGCTGCCGTGTTGTCTCGGACTGTGCGCGTCTCTGTCTGCGATGATTCAGGTTTGGGCACTCGCAGGACCCGTCTTGAAACACGGACCAAGGAGTCTAGCATGTATGCAAGTCATTGAGATGATAAAACTCAAAGGCGCAACGAAAGTGAAGGCGCGCGCTGGCCGCGCGCTTAGGGACGATGGAGCGTCGATCTAGGTCGATCTCTCGCACTCCCAAGGCGTCTCGTTTCCAATCTGTGAATGTAGCCGCGCTCTGAGCATAAATGCTGGGACCCGAAAGATGGTGAACTATGCCTGGTCAGGTCGAAGTTAGGGGATAACCCTGATGGAGGACCGTAGCGATTCTGACGTGCAAATCGATCGTCCGAACTGGGTATAGGGGCGAAAGACTAATCGAACCATCTAGTAGCTGGTTCCGTCCGAAATTTCCCTCAGGATAGCTGGCGCCGATATCAACAGTCTCATCCGGTAAAGCGAATGATTAGAGGCTTCGGGGCCGAAACGGCCTCGACCTATTCTCAAACTATAAATGGGTGAGTACCCCGGCTTACTCGAATGATGAAGTCTGGGATTAGATGACGGTGCCAAGTGGGCCAATTTTGGTAAGCAGAACTGGCGCTGTGGGATGAACCAAACGTAGTGTTAAGGCGCCCAAAAAATGCTCAAAGATACCCAAAAGTCGTAAAGCATCAAAGACGCCAGGACGGTGGCCATGGAAGTCGGCATCCGCTAAGGAGTGTGCGGCGACTCACCTGCATAGGATGCTTTGCTCTGAAAATGGATGGCGCTTAAGCGTTTTGCCTATACACTACCGTTACGAGCACGTGCGATGTTACTATAACGTCATTAAGCCGTAACGAGTAGGACGTGCGCGGCGGAGAGCGCAGAAGAGTCTGGGCGTGAGCCCGCTTGGAGCCTCCGTCGGTGCAGATCTTGGTGGTAGTAGCAAATACTCCAGTGAGGCCCTGGAGGACTGACGTGGAGAAGGGTTTCGCGTAAACAGTAGTTGGTCGCGAGTTAGTCGATCCTAAGCTCAAGGAGAAATCTTATGTCGATGTGGCGTGTTTTGTCAAAAATATATCATGACGGTATGTCAACGATAAATAACGCCCTTTGAGCGAAAGGGAATCCGGTTTTGATTCCGGAACCCGGCAGCGGAACCGTTCAGTAATCGTTCCCTCGCTTTTATAGCGAGTGTTCGACGGGGTAACCCAAAGTGGCCTGAAGACGCCGTCGGGAGGTTCGGGAAGAGTTTTCTTTTCTGCTTGAGCGTTCGAGTTCCATGGAATCCTATAAAAGGGAGATATGGTTCGGAACGCGAAGAGCACCGCATTTGTTGTGGTGTCCGGATACTCTCTGCGGACCTTGAAAATTCAGGTGAGGGATGTACGTGGAGATGTCGCGCCGGTTCGTACCCATATCCGCAGCAGGTCTCCAAGGTGAAGAGCCTCTAGTCGATAGAATAATGTAGGTAAGGGAAGTCGGCAAATTAGATCCGTAACTTCGGGACAAGGATTGGCTCTGAGGACCGGGATGGTTGGGCTTGGGACATGAAGCAGTGTAAGGGGTGTTGGTCCAGATGATACGCATGCGCACTTATCGGGCGTTAGTGTTGTCTCTGGATCTAGCTTCTTACTTTTTTGTTGATTTTCCCAGCTGATAGCTACGTCGGTTTCGTCTCATGCGCGATCGATGCGGCTCTCAACAACTGCCGTTAGCGGTCAGCTCAGAACTGGCACGGACAAGGGGAATCCGACTGTCTAATTAAAACAAAGCATTGCGATGGCCCTCGCGGGTGTTGACGCAATGTGATTTCTGCCCAGTGCTTTGAATGTCAATGTGAAGAAATTCAAGTAAGCGCGGGTAAACGGCGGGAGTAACTATGACTCTTCAAAGGTAGCCAAATGCCTCGTCATCTAATTAGTGACGCGCATGAATGGATTAACGAGATTCCCACTGTCCCTATCTACTATCTAGCGAAACCACAGCCAAGGGAACGGGCTTGGGAGAATCAGCGGGGAAAGAAGTCCCTGTAGAGCTTGACTCTAGTCTGGTATTGTAAGGAGACATGAAAGGTGCAGTCTAAGTGGGAGATCGTTCACGCGGTCGTTACTGTAAAACCACTACTTTCATTGTTTCATTACTAACTCGGTTGGGCGGAAGCCGCGCGCTGTTGATTTGTCGGCAAGCGTTCGGGTTTTGTGATTCAAGCGTAAAAGAGGCGACGTAGCGGTGACGCTTGTTGCTAACTATTGCGTGATCCGGTTCGAGGACATTGCCAGGTGGGGAGTTTGACTGGGGCGGTACACCTGTCAAATAATAACGCAGGTGTCCTAAGGCCAGCTCAGCGAGGACAGAAACCTCGCGTAGAGCAAAAGGGCAAAAGCTGGCTTGATCCAGATGTTCAGTACGCATAAGGACTGCGAAAGCACGGCCTATCGATTTTCTTGTTTAAAGAGTTTTTAGCAAGAAGTGTCAGAAAAGTTTCCTCAGGGATAAGTGGTTTGTGGCAGCCTAGCAACCGCAGCGACGTTGCTTTTTGATCCTTCGATGTCGGCTCTTCCTATCATTGTGAAGCGAAAATTACAAAGCGTTGGATTGTTCACCCACTAACAGGGAACGTGAGCTGGGTTTAGACCGTCGTGAGACAGGTCAGTTTTACCCTACTGATGGCACGTCGTTGCGATAGTAATACCGTTTAATCCCACAATAACAACGGTGTCGGACATTTGGTTCATGCACTCGGTCGAACGGCCGGTGGTGCGAAGCTACCATCCGAAGGGAGTAACTCTGATCGCCATTAAGGGTGAAACCCATCTAGTCAAATCCGGCAAGGATATTACTGTGGAGCCCCGAGAGTCGGGAGGCTCTAAACAATGTGACTATGCTAGTCGCGCTTCATCTCTTGAGGTGCGACATCGAAGCCCATTTGGATCGCGGGGATCGATGCTGTACGTGTAACACGTGCGTCACGGCTCCGAAGGTCCGAATTTATCTCAGTTCGATGTCGGGGCTCGGAATAGTCTGTAGACGACTTACGTTCCTGGCGGGGTGTTGTGCTCGGTAGAGTAGTCAATCTACGATCCGTTGAGACTCATCCCCTTGCTAGGTGATTCGTTTTGCCATCATTTAATACACGAACGAATCATCTATATTTAATTTTAATATCCTATGTTCATCATCATCAGCCTATAATGTTCCCACTGCTGGGACACGGCCTCCTCTCAATTTTTGGTTCTAGGACATGCCATATCCTATGTTAAAATTCTAAAATCGCGTAACTTGTCTTTATATGTCATGTGATAGTGGTCATTATTTATTGTTTTCGTTAAGCAACCTTTGTTCGTCTGACGAACATTGTAGGGATAACTGAAACCATTATAACTCTGTGGGCGCTGAACAAACCCTAAAAAATTTGGTGGGTATTACTTGATTAATTAAGTAACAGACAGTTAATTAACAAATTTCTTGTTTGATCTTTGGGTAAAAAAAGGTATTGTAGTCGAATATTTTTGATGTCGTTTGAACATCAAATATGCCTTTGGTTATTTAAGAGCAAAATGCATTACTTCAATACATGTTAAACAAGCCGAATCAAGGAGCCTTATCTGGCAATATTTTTAAACTAGTACTTGTATTTTCACACAATTAACCTTTTTCGGCTGTAGTTCCTCTACCTCTATTTTAGCCTATAGGGGTATTCATAAACAGTATACCTATCTACTGAAACTTTATTTACCTAGGAAATAAATTGACCTAATTACTTAATTAGTTATCATTTTTTTATTTACATAAATAATGATACAATGAATGGATAACGAATGAACACGTTTACAAAAAATAAAAAAATGTACTGATTGAAAATAAAGTAATAGATAATACAATATAAGCCCTGATTAAAGATAAATTAAAAGTTAACGTCCATTTATAAAACACTCATTATAACTACACTGGAGGACGCGATTGAAAAAAAGTTTTAGGACATGAAATAAGTCCGCAGAATATCTAAATGACGGTGGAAATTTGAAATGCCATAAGTCATTGAGCGTGGGATTTGCAAAATTAGGCTTATCGCAGAAAGTTGAAATTCCAACACCATGTTCACTGTTGTTTATCGACATTTCTAATTTTCACTGTCGATAAAATGTTTTGAGACTTTAGTACGAGCGCACGGTGTAAACTTACCGTAGTTTTTATCGAAAATACAAGTCGCCTACAGCATTTTAGTTAAATTGTTTGCAACAAGCACAACCAATATTATTTATAGATATGAAGAAATTCCTAAACACATGACATTATTAGTGAAATGGGTATTTTTTATTTTAAAACCGACGTATTTGTTTACGATAAGTTAACTTCGCTCGCTCGTGCTAGGCCTCTATGCTTAGGGCCGAGTTCCATCTCTGCGGTAAGGTATATGCTGATGGTTTACGCGACCATTGACATTTTCGACGATGTCTATACTGCCGTCATGTTTCACCTGGCCGTTATTATTAGAGGAAGAACGGAAAACTCTGACAGAGTGACCTACGTAGGTCTCATTCGGGCCTGGTACATGCTTCTTTATCTTCTCAGGATCTATCTCAGGAATTGGGTGGTGGGGTCCAAATTGAATGTCTTCAAATATTTTAGAGTTGAAATCTTGAATATTTCTTAAGTTGAAATTCATGTGCTTGTTTAAGGAAGGAGGTTTTATCTGAATAAAGAAAACAATGTTTATTAGCTCGTTGCGTTAAGATATGGTTCCTTTTCGAGTCGGACTGCTGATCGCAAACTGCAAGCGACACCACTTGTTTCTATGATTCTCTATGAAATTGATTCCGAGCGACAATGCGGCCTGACTGAGGCCGCGGCGCGCAGCGACATAGATTCATAGAAACAATTGTTTTGTCTTACAATTTGCGGTCTGGAGACCGTCTCGGAAAGGCACCTTTACGGTCAAATGCCACGGACAAATTGCGGACGCGGCTTTGGACACGGACAGTCGGACACTGCATAAATATACGTACTGGAGTACCTGTCAGTACCTGAAACGCGCAGCTGATCCACAATTTGTTCGCATCAGTTTAACTGATCCTTTACCCGATTGCGACTATTTAATTGATAAAGTTTGCTCGAAATTTACACCATAAAAAATAATGTTCGACCAAGAACACAATCAGACAAATATGAGCAACGCGTTATACACAGAAACTAAACGCTCATAGATTGTGCCAACAGATGGAGCTAGTAATAACGTAAGATAGGTAGAACAAGCTGGAAGTCATGGAGAAGGCGTTTGTACAGTAATGGTAATGATTCTGATGTCAAGCAGAATGTCAAATTAAAGAAGAAAAAACCTGAAAACACGTAAAGATTAGAGTGCCCTTATCGGTTACTAACAATTTTGTAACCAATAGATAAGCAGAAAATTATTGCAACAGGAAAAAGATTTTGCACCCGGTTTCCATCGATCACTAATAAGTGATGATTGAGGGGCGTTTAGAAACAGTAATAGAGCACGAATACAAAATAAAAAGGCTGTCTGTTTGTCTGTTTGCCTGTTTGTCTGTACACGCTAATCTTCGGGACTACTGGGCGGATTTGAATGTTTTTTTTTTGTTGTTTAAATATTAAATCTGAAGACGGCCATGCAGCATCGAGATGCAGTCGTTGTGGAAGTTTTGCTCAGGCTAGCGAAGTCCCTGATCAGACGACGTAATTAAAAAAAAAAAAACCCCATCCTAACCCCAAAACCCAAAGCCAATACATCCCACTCCCAAACAACTCTGTTACCAAAAATAGATTATGTAAAACTGCATGGCAGGGTGAGTCTGTCATACTCACGTAAAAACAGTGCCGGTGGTGGCGCTGCACATCCGGTCGCTAAGTTCCCTACAAAATGGTTGAGCTAAGCGGCGCGGATGTGCAGGTCATGTCCGTGAACGGGTGCCGACGGTTGCTGCCGGTCGACTCACATTGCCATGCAGTTATGAAGAGAGAAAAAAAAAAAAAATATATATATATATAGTTAAATAGCTAGGTGTAAATTTTTGTTAATTTTAATTAGTGGTTAAGGAAACATCAACAACTGTAAAGCCTAAAAAAAAAAAAAAAAAATTGGATGGACTCACGTAGATCTTAAGTTACTAATAATAAGCTTAGTTTAATGTAACGTGTCCAATGATGGAGCACGATCGTAGTTTTAATTTTTTTTCCATTAAATCAATCAAATACTTAATTAATAAAATGTAAATAAGAGCGCGCACCCCCACGTCCGAGGTAGAAAACTAATTATAAAAAAAAAAAACTTGAGAGGTGTCAAGGGACACCCGGATGAAACGAAGTTCTTTCGATTAACTAGTGAAGGAATTGTAATAAAATTTTATTTTTTTTAAGTTATAATAATATTTTTTTATTATTAACAAATATAATGTTCACTCAACAAAAATAATCGTCGCGACACCACACTGTTCAATGCGAAATAGAAATGAAACAAACGCATTGCAACCTTCATTTATTTTTAAAAGTGTCGTGACAACTTTTTCGTAAGATTTTTTTCCGGTTAGCCCCCTTTCACAACGCGCGAAGAAAAAAAGATCTGGAACACCTGATGTGGAACTCCAAGAGCCAAGCTACACCATAACACTTATAGGAATGACGTCTTAGCAATAATTGTTCGATCTGATAGGCATTTCCTGTTGGCTTATAAAAATCAAAGATCAGAAACATCTGATGTGAAAATTATTGCAAAGCTATCACTAATTTCACTGTATAATTATAAACGATGGTATATCATTGAAAATTTGACTCTACTGGCCAAAACTCCCATTTATTATTTTATTTTCTCGAATAAATATGCCTTTGGGCTTATGTTATTTAAGTGTTTAATTTCCTTTTCCATTTATCTTCGTGACTCGGTAGCCTACCCGGTAACGCAGGGGAGCAGTCACTTAGATTTTAATTGATCAGGTATCTTCACAACAAAACTATGACCATGCCTAGAAAGAGGTCAAATCTTTCCCAATGTTCCAAAGGAGATAAAAGATTGAGGATCATAAGATCCCCAGAATCTACCGAAGAGCGTCAGAAGAGACTTGATGCTGTTCGAGAACATGAGGCTGCAACTTGCTCCGTGGAAACCTCTTCGGATCGCGAAGCACGGCTGCGTTCTCAGCGTATTTACGCATCTACATCCAGGCCTCTAGAGACCAGTGAAGAATAGATGCGCGACTGACCGCTGGTCGTGAACGTCATGCATTGTCTAGCGAGTCGGAGACGTTCACGGACATAGAATTGCGCTTGAGTTCCAAGCGTATCTACGCATCTCCTTGTAGGTCTCTAGAGACAAGTGCGGAACGTGATGCGCGACTATCTGCTGATAGTGAGCGACATGCTTTGTCTCGCGAATCGGAAACGTTTACCGATACAGAATCACGCTTGAGTTCTCAGCGTATTCGCACATCTACTAACAGGTCTTTTGAAACGAGTGATGAACGTGATGCGCGATTAACTGCATATCAAGATTATCATACATTGTCCCGAACAGGCACACAACGAAATATTCATAATCAGTTAGAAACTGAGAGAGAAAGAATTGCTGGAGTACAGCATGAAGAGACAGGAGAAGAGCGTAACGAACGTTTGAATTGTGATCGACTGACATTCCCTGAACAGAATGTCGATATCATCTGAAGAATCGGATGTGTCTCAAGATATAGCCGTAGGGCATGGCGACCTTCCTTGGGTTGATAAGGAGGATCCTATGATTGAATACGCCACATATATATTCCTTCATCGGAGGGATGGTTCAAAATTGTACTTTTTGTGAAGCTGTTAAATGGCAAAAATAGACAAACGGTATGTGTTGCTCAGTTGGGAAAGATCCGTTATTTTCCCGTCTACGGGCTCTTAGAATTCGACATCAGACGTTTCAGATCTTCGATTTTGACGACCCCGTTGTCGCTGGCATAAGCAACAGGATCCGCGTACGAAGTCGCGTAATATCCATAATTATTAATTATAATTATTAAATGAAAGTATACCAGTCATCATTACCATCTGCCCAGCCTTTTCCCAACTATGTTGGGGTCGGCTTCCAGTCTAACTGACCGGATGCAGCTGAATACTAGTAATTTACATGGAGCAACTGCCTATCTGACCTACTCAACCTATTTAGTACTGGATAATACGTTTGCTTTTGGTGAGACTGGTTCATGGTTGTCTGACTTTCGACAACCATGAACCAGTCTCACCAAAAGTTTACTACTCGAAGACGAACAAAAATTTTGTGCAGGAGTAAGATGAATAACAAAGAATAGGTAATATTCAAATCCAAGTCGAAATGGAAATTAATTCTTGATTATAAAATTGTACAAATTATATGACAATCTTGCACCATAGATTTTCACATTACCCACGTTTACCATTAAAAACACCCAAAAAAAACTATTTAAAGTAACATATTTCGACCAACTAAACTTACTGAAATTGTATAATATAATAAAGAAATGCTTAAAAATGGCACCGAAGATTTAAACCACTAGATGTGTTCTAACGAAAGTGATGAAATGGGGAAAGCTCGCATCACGCATGCGGAACAAATTAAGCTTTTTTCAGTAGATGAGAGAAACAAAAATTATAAGTCGTTGTTGACCCTGCCGCGTCAAAATACAAACAGCATGCGCGAAATATAAACATGTAAATTGACGCGGCAGGGTCAACAATGACATAATTTTACCAGTTTCATTGCATAATATAAAAAGGCAAATAAAATAAACATTAAAAATATGGAAGTATCCCAAATTACAAAAAAAAAAATACCTTTGGTTCGTTGAAATTATGCTGTAACAAAAAATAAGTAAAATTTAGTATTGAATCATTAAATAAATAATCATAACCATAATCATAAAATCTTTATTTTTTCTCGACATCATGAATTACAGGCGCTGGTTAACATTATCTACAATCTTACTAAAGAAAGGTGTCTGATGTAGGAAGATCCTGTGGTATAGATCACCTCTCCGGCTTAGATTTAACTTTTTATAATGCACAAAATTAAGTCGAGAATTGAATTTAAAATCAAATCAAAATCAAAAAGATAAAACATTTACACATAGACGAAAGTAAAATAAAATTTAAGTGAAAACTGTGTAATGTGTAGAGGTAGAAAAAAGTAAAGAAAAGCTAAGGATAGTTCGTCTTTGTAAATTATAATTAAAAAGAAATAGTCTGAAAATGGTACAGACCTGGGATGGAAAAGTTGCGTGGTAAGTTGTCATGGAAAATGTTGTGAGGACAGTTTTGAGCATGAATGTGAAAAAGAATGTGTGAATTGCTTAAAGTGTAGGAGAGGATCAAGAAAGAAGGATGTACTTTATGAAAGATAATACGGCTACAAAGAAGATGACCCAAAGATTAGAACCCAAAGAGAAGTATAAAAAAGAAGAAGACGGAGAAGCTGCACCGAGCCAAATAAATTGGGGAATTAGAATGAAGATAAGAGTAAATAAATTAGTATGATTAGAAGTATTCTTGTTTACCTCATTCTGTAGTTTCTTCCTCCTGTTGTTAATAGTTGGATATATTTTATTGTGTTATTATATTTGTTTAATAGGTATTTGTATTTGTTGTGTTATGTTATTAATAAATTATGTAATTTTATTTTATGTGTTGATATTCACTGCTTACCAGTGGAGTTCTGAAACATAAAGGCAACGTGACAATTATGGGTAAATAATTATGAACGAGTATTTCATTAATGATCTCGCCAATTTTCTCTGAAATGTTTGGCAGGAGGATACCTATAAAACAACAGCTACGCGAAAATAGCTGTTAGTTCTTCATGATTATTTTTGTGTTCTTCGAAACAAAAAAGTAACATTTCGTGATATGAAACAATAATTACAATATATGAATCTGTTCACCACATTTCACTTGTTATACAAGGTGCCCGGTAATGAACAGTTATCCATTCATTCCAACCTTAAAATGGCTTATAGTAGAACCAATGGATATTCAGAAAAAAAAACTGTTATGAAATACAAAACTCCCCAGATGTAGGGCCTGCATAAGAATGGAGGGCCATATTACATTTTTTTGCTTCAGTAATTTGTTATCCTTTTCTACAATAATAGCAATAATTCACTGTTTAAGGCACATACAATTTATGCAATTTTTTTCAAAATAAATGTGATAGATTATTTCGTATTATTTTCTAAATGGCCATAATTTCTACATCCATTCATTACCGGACAACCTGAATATTAACAAACACACACACACATTTCATGCGTTTATTGTACAAACACAAACGCTATGCTTTGCTTAGATAATAACTTTAACCTATCAATATAGAAATACGTACTCGTTCGTTATTTCTACTACTGGTGGTGGTGCTTTTCCGGCTGAAAATTAGTTAAACTTTAATTAAGTCATCGTTTTAATATAAAATCCTCCAAGAGTGAGCTTTTAACACACTTGTGTTGTATTTCACACAAACAGAGCTTTTGAAATGTTCCAAACGTGAATGCTACGACACAGCGTGTTTGCAACGTGTTTGTAATGCTATGCCGTAACGCTACGCGTAGCGCTACGGCGTAGCACACATACTGGGAAGATTTTAACTACCCGCAGCTTAAAAACGATTAATGTTTTTTTGCGCTTATAGTACCAATGTGACTTTTTCAGTTCATATGTAGTTTCTAAGTTTATTTTTTTTAGTTTCTAAGGAGAACATCGTAAGGAAACCTGGACTAATGTAAGTCTGAAATCGCCAACCCGTCTTGAGCAAGCGTGGTGATCAATGCTCGTGCCTTCTCTGTATGAGAAGAGGCCTTTGCCCAGCAGTGGGATAGTAACAGGCTGGAATTATTATTATTATATTACAATATCAATCATGTCTTGAATTCCTCTGAAAGTTTTTGACGGTTTATGCTATTATTTAAAAAAAAACACATTGTATTAATGAATTTATTTTTATACTGGTAATCTTCATCTATGAAGAAACTATAAGCATACATACTTTGCGTTACTTTAATTTCTCCATTATTGTTCGTCACAATTGTAGAACCACCCTCTTGGACAACCGTTCCATCTTCATTCCTCTTCAAAGCGGACTTCATGGAAACTGCCACGCCGGTGAAAGTCCCTCCATTAGGCGAGGTCCCCCCCTTTACCACATCTGCAACTGACGGGAAGGGCGGCATGGGCGCAATGGGCGGGATGGTCGGGAAAACCGGGAATTTTAAGAAGGGCGGGAAAGTCGGCATTCCAAGCAAAGGGGGTGGCGTAAGGGGGCTGAAACGCAACTACAAAAACAAAAGACGATCTATGCTCATCCAATTTAATTTGTGTTTTGTGAAGTGTGTATGTGACTATTTTAAAACCTTACCATCGGTGCGGGGAATCTGAAACAATTTGAATTCAGTTAGCTAGCTTAAGAGGGGGCTATCACATTTTTTTCTTGTATTTGGGTGTTTTAAGAGTCTTCAGTCTAGCTCTCTTATACAAGAAAAAATGTATAATAATTATTTTGACCACTCCATAGAGAAATAAGTGTTTTTCTCCTACTGTTCTGATTAAAATTCCATGTTGTTACGAACATAGTGTTCTGGAACTCATATTTTTATGAAAAAGATCTCCTAGTTACAATCGTTTTCACTCGCGAAAATGGCTTTTATATTAAGGAAAGTGTATACATATTGGTGCTCGCGACCGTGACTGTATTGCTGACTGGAGCTTTAGTCGTACGATGTGATCATGAAACCTCACTCATTACTCACCTGGGGAAAGGCATATCGTTGACAGGCCACGCAGGCCAGTTACCTAAAAAGAAATTAAACCCTGATAAGGTAAAAAAAAAAGATTGAATAAACAAGAATTATGTCCTTATGTTCTAGTAAGGATTTAGCGTAGTGGTTTCTGGAAATTTGACATTGGTTTCGATTCTGCAAAGTACTGTTCAGTTATTTATTATGCAGGCTACTTAATCTACAAAGATGGGAGGGATCGATTGGGAATTAGAAATAAGCTAATTTGACAGCCCATATGACAGGGCCGGACTTGACAATACCGAAACCATTGTTTTAACTTTAAAGCAAAACCAGCAAAACATGAATAATTTTTAATTTCAGTCAAAGTTCTGAATTAAATATAATGTGATATTGAACAAAGGTAATTGAATAATAAATTTATGAACGCTATCTATATTTACACAAGGGTCTGCAAGTAATAGAATAAAATCAAATGTCAACTTGATGATTTATTATATTCTAGAAACCTTTTACTGTAAGTAATACTTGGATACAGCAAGAATATCGAATGTGTAGTGGAATTCTAGGCATTATAGGTATGAGTCGTCATGCCTATTATGCCTGAGTATCATATGCCTGAGTATCAAAAAATTGCAAATCTATTAAGTCCGTCAGTTAGAGTATTGGAAAATAATGGACACGTATTTTTTGTTTTTGTAAATCAATGAATATTGACAAAGATGAAACGCATTAAAACTCGGGATTGGGGGCTCGTGACGTCAGAACTCGCTAAAAACTTTACCAAGGAGCGACGCATTAAGAATTTAAAAGTGTCGTATCTTTGCCAATTTTGGTGTACGTTACAAAAGAAAAATACGGGGCAAATATTTGTTGATAATCGGACTAATTATTATTTGTTTGTCGTCTAAAAAAACAAGCTTTTGTAAAATAAAATAAGCATCAGCTAAATAAAAGGAAATTGAATACAAATATGGCCTTATTATGGAACCGTATAAATACAGAAATATCTATACAAAAATATTAGAGGGGCCGGCGGAGCATGCGTAGTTTATACAACAGTAATACCAAAATAATATGAAAATCAAACATATTCTTAAGGTAGTGTGTGTTTCTTTCAATTAGATTACAGAAGATATAGATTCCCAAACACAAATTTCGAATGTACAAGAGTTATGAGAAAAATAAATTTTCTATAGAAATTTTAAATTCCTCTTATCTCGTATTTATATCATTCTCTTTTCAAAATATTTATTTGGGAACATAGATATTCTGTAATCCAATCGTAATAAATGCACACTACCTTAAGAATATGTTTGATTTACAAATTATTTTGGTATTACGTTTGTACGAATTACGTGTGCTCCGCAGGCCTCTTAACGTAAATAAACCATAACGTTGATCAACGACACAAAAAAAAATTGTCGCAGTGAAAAAAATATGAATTATTTGTTTCGCAAAAATATTTACAATAATATCAACATACTACAAATACTTCTGTGATGTCACTTTAGGTCCATTTCCAGCAACAAAATTCGAGGCAAACATAAGCGTCTTCTCGCGCTTGTTCAAAGATGCGTGTGACCAATTTTGTACATAATGCGACTACAGGAGCTAAACGCGAGTTTTATAATGCCTGAAAGTATATATGTGTATTCACTGCAATAAAAAAACAGAATATATGATATTCTTCAGGATGTATGCCAGTATGATAGAGTTTTGAAAACATAATACAATTAATTTTACTCGATAAAAAGAAATCACGAACTTATCTCAAAACATATTTTAAACGAGTAAAAACCATACTAATATACATGCAATCATTCTGATTTTTTGTCAAATAATTCTACAAGCAACATGGCATTACCTTGTTTTATTTTTGTAGTCCAATCAATAGATTTTTTGAAAATCGATCGAAACCACTCATTTTGCACTATTCGGCCCGCAGTGACTGACGTAGGTGACAACCACTTTATAGTGCATGCTGATTAGAACTTTATTCTAACAATATTTCAGACAAAGTTTGAACCACCACAAATAGAGTTGCTAATTTAGCTCATGTAGTCACCTTAAAGACAAAACGGAAACAGTCCTTGGTTCAGTAACATCAAAAAAGTGCGTAAGGATTTTTCTGCTTGTTGGAAATGGATAATTGTATGAAAACATGGAAAAGTGATACAAATTAACAATCTGTACTCACCACTCGCGATGGCGACCATCGATGCGGTCATAAGTAACGTCGTGAAAGCCATTATTCAGCCAAGACTTTATTGTTAGTGATTATTCCCTATTTATGTTTGTAGTTAACCAACACTTGAAAAGAACTGAGCTGCCTTCAATACAAGTTCTTTTATTAATCGTTCAATAGCTGTTGTTCGTTCGCCCAGCTGCATAAATACGAGTAGTATGACGAATGGCTTTTTCACGGAAATCTTTTCAACACAGCTCTTAACGTCTGAAACATAGAATAAGTTGAAGGTAAAAAGTGGAAACTTCTTTAGGCGCGTTTAGCGCCCTGTGGTTGATCACAGATCATGGAACTCGCGCTATCGTCACTGAACGCTTTGATAGAACGGTTAGTCAAAATCAACCTTATACAGCGTGTAAATCACCTCATCACAAAGCCGTTAACCAAGCTTTCTGTACATCAAACTAAGTAACTTTACGCAAAACGTCACGTCAAATAAAACCGTAGACGAAAAAAAAAATAGGCCGTCAGTTAGATTGTCAAAAAATATTTGACCCGTATTTTTTCTTTTGTTACTGAAACCAAAATTGACGAAGTTAGGACGCTTTTACAATTCTCAATACGTCACGCCTTGGTATAATTTTTAACTATTTCTGACGTCACGAGCCCCCACTCCCGAGTTTTGGTGCGATTTATCTTTGTCAATATTCATTGATTTACAAAAACAAAAAATACATGTCCATTATTTTTCAATAGTCTAACTGACGGACTAAATAGATTTGCAATTTTTTGACACTGTCGTCATGCCTGTTTAATGTATATTCGCTTTGTTCGGGCATAGTATACGGACAAATTGAATTTGGACTCTAACACATAGGTAATGTACAGCCGCCTGCGCATCAAGTCACCACAAACTACCAAAATTTCTCATTCGATTTTGATCTGAAACCCACAACATTTTATGGTTTAAAATCATTTGGAGAATTTGGGCAGATTGTGGTCACTTGGTTGTGGCGACTGTATCAGTCAGTTTTCCGCGTTGCAGCCGGTTCGCTACAATATATCAATACAGTTTTAATCGACCTTAAATACTTACCAACATTTTATACCTTAAATTCGTGCTTCTCTAATATGTTATAGCAGTTTGTTTTAGAACCTAAATCATCTGTCCTGTGAAGGCTGTGGGTGTGATGAAATCTACTCCAATGTTGCTTAACAAAATCATAATTTGTTACAAGTACTCGGAAAATATACCGAAGGCCGATTTGTAACGGCATAATATGACTTGTGGCACTATACTTGTGTGATGTGATTTTGTTAAAGCTGAACGATATTCTTGCAAATTGAAAATTTTATAGTTGTCCATTTCTATGTTTTAACATAACATCACGCCAATAACCCCAGAAAGGTCAGTTAGAGGTGTAAATAATAGTACACCCACATTTCGCCAGTTATGTTTAAGTCTCATGTAATAGGGGCGAGCCTATTGCCATCAACCGGGCATAAATTCAAACTCCGTGGAGAAATTCCTGATGAAAAACCTCTTTTACACTTTGCTCGACCACTGAGTACAGTCGTTTTTATTTTATGGTTCATAATACAGTTTAACCAAAGGTTGTTTGAAAGATATCGCAATCAGTGATCGGATCGCGAAAATAGGACAGCGCTAGAAATAAGAAGACGAGACATTCTCTGTGATATGGTATCCATTAAACACAGAAAAGAATCCAAGTAAATATCATGACGTATCTGTGGTGTTATTCGTAAGTAAACGGCATGTATCAATAATTGATCATCTCATCAGTCAGGCCAGGCATGATTGTCAAAACTGATTGTACTGGATTGAATACAATGAACGCAGTTAAGCCTTAAGAAGAACGAAAACGAGTGTGGTTGGAATGAATTAGAGGCCTAGATGGGCCATTATGGTCCATTCAAATCCATTACATTTTTATTGGCATGGAATTGTATTACTGCCGGGTTAAAAAAATATCCTATGTGCTATTCTAAACTATAATCTACCTTTGTGCTAAATGTCATCCAGATCCGTTCAGCTGTTTTGGCGTGATTGAGTAACAAATATCCATCCATCCAAACTTTAAGATCCAATTTTAAGATTCCAAAAGTGTCACCTTCTTAATTAATGTTGTTGCCCAAACAACATCGCATAGCAAACCTATAATGACTCATAATCACTAATGATTCACACCGATTTTATTTTAACAAAAAATAAGATACATATTATTTACCTTCAATGTTTGTCATTTGCTTATCACTACTGTAACTTAATACATTATGTCGATGTTGTTGAAAAACATACCTACATTTATCGTCTTATTTGTTTTTAAGGCTGACTTCTGCACAAAAACTTCAGTTGGCTACATTTAATTAAACATTATTATTACATTTCATTTAATGCACTGATGATAAACTATGACACTTTTGAAGTCTTTATTGAACAAATAGATCGATATACAGGCTGTAGGTTAACAACCTCACCAGGAAGCCGTCAACTAAGCGTTCTGTATATCAAGCTAAGTAACGTTACGTTAGCATTTACGCATAAGTAATTGCTGGGAAACAACTTTTTTTTAGGGTGAAAATTCATGTTTTTAGGTAGATCTCAATGTTACGCACTGAAAACACTGTGCTGATAGGTAGATTGGATAGTACGGGGGTCGTAGAGGTGGTTTAAGTAAATATCTTACCTTATGACAAGTTCTTTTTTAAACTTGTATTTAAAAAAAAACTTGTCAAAAGTTGGAACTTTGACCCCCAATACCTCCGTAATCCATTTCCAGGTATGGTGTAGAATAATAAAAATATCGCAATGACGGGGAGAACAAGTGCTTTTCGGCTTTGTTATGAGGTTTTTAACACTCTTTATAATTGATGATTAAACGAACTTACCTGTACGTGAAGTTCAATCACAATTACTCGAAGAGCTTCGTTCGAAGATATTAGCATTAATACACATGTAGTTTCACTTACAGACTCGCCATTTCGCATTGAATTTAGGAGAAAAACCAATTATTTAAAACTGTAAATATGAATCCAATGTAAGGTAGATTGAAAACTTTGATATTGACTATGACATTCGCACCTACCCCACTCATTTAGTTTGGAGGTTTGCTGAGCTGTTTTATTTTTATTATATTTCACAACTAGGGATCCAGCGTGACTGGGGGGGGGGAGGGATGCTAATATCTTCGAACGAAGCTCTTCGAGTAATTGTGATTGAACTTCACGTACAGGTAAGTTCGTTTAATCATCAATTACTCTCAAGCTTCGTTCTCGATATTAGCATTAATACACATGTAGATGTTGAGAGATATTATTAATTTGTGAAATATTATTAATTACATGGTTACAATTTGACTGCAGGAAACAATAAAATTTACACTATATATTATAATTCAATCACTTAATTGAATAGTTTTGCAATGAGAACAATTCTATAACAAATAAGATGTCTTTTATCCATTTAACACACTTGTGACAAAATCACCTTGAGTAGACATATCGTCTGATATTAATCTATTATAATATTTGGCAAATACAGTAGAATTTGAACTCCACCCGGCAGTTTTGCGTATAACGTCCAGGCTAACTCCTACGCTATATGCCTTAGAAGTGGCCGCGTGCCTGGTGCTATGCGCAGTAAACAGAGAGATATCAATGCCACTGGTTTGTAACACGCTCTTTACCCATTTGCTCAAAGTCTGCGATGTTACTGCACGGTATGGTTTTCTAAATGAAATAAATAACGATTGATGGTCTTGACGTATCTGATTGGTCCTATCAAGATAAACTTGAAGAGTACCAGCAGGGCATATTTGCGGCCTTTGTGAAAAATACGGTAAGGAAAACACAGGTTGTAAGGAACCCACTCGTGAAGTTTTAATTAAATCGGTTATTTTAATAATAAACCCTGAATCAGATTTGATAATATTTTCAACATGGATTTTTGATAAGGTCTGCATTCTATGGGCTGTTACTAGGGCTAGAAGGGTCACTAACTTTTTACTAAGTTTTTCAAGTGTTAAACTGTCGTTGGGATATAATTCCGCCAAATGATTTAAAACTTGATCAGTGTTCCACGTTAAATTATATTTAGGAACTGTCGGCCGCAATCGAAAGATTCCCTTGAAGAATCTCTGTATAAATTCATTGTTCACTATATCGTGTCCAAGTAACAACGACAAAGCGGATCGCGTACTATTAAGAGTACCATACCGAGCTCTGGTATTAAACAATTGCGTTAGAAAACAAAGAATATTCGATGTTACAGCTTTATAGGGATCTATGTTGTTTTCATGACAGTACGCAAACCACTTCTTAAGGCAAGTATCATACTGCTTGACAGTGTTATCTGACAGGGATGCTAGCATTATGACTATGGACGGCTGTGGAATTCCTCTTCGGAGAAGAGATGCCCGGACAACCTCCCGACAACCAGTGTAATTTGCCGGTGAATTTCGCGTTCGCTACAACGAGAAATAATTAAGTCACCCTCCGACTTTAAAAAGAGTGGTTTTGATGTAAGGAGCCTCTTAAAAAGAGGGTACCAGGGTTGTGTTGGCCATTTTGGCACGACGACAATACCAGTGGCTCTGTCGTTAATAATTTTACGCAAAGTCTTTAAAATAATAGAAATTGGCGGAAACGCGTAAAAGTAAAAATTTGACCATGGTATAGTGAACGCGTTAATTACATAAGCGTCAGGGTCCCTATGCCAAGAAACATAAATATCGCATTTGTGATTTATTCTGCTCGCGAACAAGTCAATGCAAGGGACACCGAAGTGTTGCGTTATTTTGCTAAAAGCAGGATTAGAAATTTCCCACTCTATGTCGGGGTGTAATCTTCTTGATTCTGTGTCCGCAACTGTGTTATCAGAGGAACGTATATAATCAGCATGAACCATAATTTTACGCGCTTCGCACCATTTCCACAATTGTTTCGTAATATCGGTCAAATGGGGGAATTGTATGCCACCCATTCTATTAATGTACGATATTGCCGTTGTATTGTCAATTCGTAACAAAATTTGGCAATTTTTCAAATCTTGTGCAAAAACTTTAAGGCCAAGAAAAGCTGCAAGTATTTCCAAATAATTAATATGAAGAATTTGCTCATATTGACTCCAAGGCCCACTGGCAGTCTCGTCACCACAGGCGGCGCCCCATCCCGTTGTTGAGGCATCGCTAAATATCTCTAAGGAATATGTGTCAACCTTAATTTTACATACTGATTCCTTTTTAAGCCACCAGTCAAAGATGGGGGACAACTCAATTGGTAAGTTCATAAACTTATCGTAGTTCCCGTCATCTTTGAGGTTTAGATATTTACACCTCTCAAAGTTTTTGGTATGAAGCCAGCCGTAGTCTACGGCCTGACATGCGGATGTTAAAAGGCCGATAAAGCGAGCAAAATCCCTTATTTTAAATCGTTTGAGCTTCCTAATTCTTAGTAATTCTGTTTCAATTTTCTTTCTTTTGTCATCGGGTAATCTTACTTCAAATTTTTTCGAATCTATTATATTTCCTAAGAACTTGCAACAATTATTAGGCACAACAGAACTTCTTTCTGTGTTGATGATGAATCCTAGCGATTTTAATAATTGTATTGTGTCATTCACATTTTGTAAACAGTCGGTATACGATTGACCAACCAAAAACAAATCATCCAAATAAAATGTTGATAAATATCCCAAAGACCGCAGTAACTTTGCGATTGGTTTAAGAATTTTCGTAAAAATATACGGAGCAGTGTTTAAGCCGAACGGTAACACGTTAAACTCGTACAGATTGCCATTAAATTGAAAACGTAAATATTTTTTTTGAGTTGGTATGTATGCTTATTAAAAAATAAGCATCTTTTAAATCTATCGTTGACATAAAACAATTGTTTGATATAAGTTTTAAAGCTGTTCTTAAATCTTCAAGTTTAAAATGTTGCGTTGGTATAAATTTATTTAATTGTTTTAGATTTAGTATGAAGCGTTGTTTACCGTTCGGCTTAGGAACAAGAAATTGTAGTAATATTATTACGTACTAACCGACTGAACGTCCTCAATGGTTGACATTTTGTCTGTACATCAATTTTAGGTCAAATCTTCATCACATCCATTATTAGTTTAAGCTTTATTGTTTCACGTTGCTCTTTTATTGCCATCCTTTCATTTAGTTTCATTGTAGATATCGTTTTACTGTAACAATTACGAGTTTATCATTTTCACTATCATCTTCATTTTGTTACTTTCAGATTTTATTACTAAAATAAATTGTATTACGTTTATCCTCATTTTTTTTATTTATTCTATTTTTTTCTTCATATCTGTCGCTTCACGACAAAATATACTGGAGATGTATTGACCAGCGCATGGTTGACATAAGGACACTGCCCCAGTACTAATAAGTTCTTTAATTGATGTTTTAAAGGCCTTGTATTCGGATTGCGAATAAAAAGGCTCTGCTGGAACGGTTGTTTGAAAAACTGGGTCAGAAAACACAATTTGATAGCCAGAAATCCAAGAGAGTATAACAGGGTTAGCAGTCAATAAACACCACTGTTCATAGTAAAACGAAAGACGACCCGCGGGGCTTACCGGCTCTAACGTCGGTGACCTGGTTGCGGCGGACGTGACAATGTCCTGGAAGCGTTGTTGTGCGTCGTCCTCGTCTGCTGCCTCTGAGCCTGAGTTGATGGTGCTGTCCGCGCATATCTCGCGCCCCCCGGCGGCGGTGGTGGGAACTGGCGGCGACGTGCCGGGGGGGCTCGGTAGTTTAAAGGCCTGTTGACTGCCCTAGCCGGCTTATTAGCCGTAGACTGCATTGTGGACGACCTTATGTCAGCTCCAGATTTTATAATTGTTTTGGCTGATCTTAATGTATCTGCTAAGCTATTGCCAAAGAGCATTTCGTCTATTTTGGTTTTATCCAACTGATCTTTAAGCTCCTTCTTGACAGTTGAAAGAATGAACGAACGTCGTGAGATCGAGTCCGTAAACTGAATATCGCCAAGGATTCGAGCTGTGTCCATCAACAGCTTGAGGAGCTCAGGGTTTTTGTGACCTGATGAAAGTAGCGCAGTAATGGCCTCGCTGATGGAGGATAAAGCACAGGATGTTAGTACCTGTTTACTTTCTATACCCTTGTCTCGTTTTGCTTGAGTTTCCATTAGAGATACTCGAATCTCTGGATTGAGGGTAGGCGCTTTTATAAACCTGCAGTTCACAGGTACCAAATATCTGTCCCTCAATTCCTTGCGGTTCTCTTTAGAGAGGCCAGAGGTCGCAATATGGTTTAGTCTAATTGCCAAATCCTTTTGAATTTCCCTGCCATATTCTTTAGTTGAGGTGGGGTCTTCACCTAATATTTCCATTAAATCTGGATCTAACTCAGGAACGTCTTGTTCAGGAGCAGGGGCCTCCGGTTCACTTGTCCTTTCTAATGGTACGGCCGTAGATTCCACGGCAGGTGCAGTACGTACTTGCGCGGATGGCAGAGCGGCGGCGGTAGCGGAGCTCGGCGGCAGTATGTGTACCTGTGCCGTGGTGTTGTCGGCGGTAGGCGACTGTGTGACGACCTGGACCGGGACCTCCTCCTCGTCACTAAATCCCGCTGGGGCTGGTTGCCAGTACGAGCATCCAGGTTGTGGATCTGCATTGCCGTGATATGTGGCACAATCGTCATCGACTGGGATTGGTTCGCGCTCTGCAAGCAAAATAAGTATTTTGCTTATTTGGTGGGAAGTGAGACTCCTTGTGAGAAACACGCAATCCCAATAGGCTAACTACCTATTTGTTTCCGGAGAAACAGTTTAAATTCTTATACGAATAATGCAGGTACATGCTATGGAAAAACCCCACAGGTAGATCCGAGCAGCAAGTACTTAGTTTTGGAAGTGGAAGGCCCCCAAAGTCAATCCGATTTTCCGTATTAAATAATATTCATAACTCGATATGAATTCAAAACCACAACGTTCTAATTTTACGTAACGGGTTTTTTTTTTTTTTTTTTTTTTTTCAGTCAATCGGTTGCGATGCTAAAAGTAACCAATTGATATTAAACACGAAATAAGTAGGTTAATGACTCACCCTGCAGGTTATAAGGCGTAGAAAAATCATCATCCGACGACGATGCACTGTCATAGCGAGTACGTCGCCCACGTTTTATTTCGCGTTCTATTTTTTTTAAGTTTTTTACTTAAATAACTATAATTATCACGCTTATCACTCTTTCTTTTCGGCATTCTATGGCTAAATTATAAAAACGCACTTGAAAACAAAGGAATGATGCGAAACAGCGAAGCACTGATACGTGAATGGGTGGGGTAGGTGCGAATGTCATAGTCAATATCAAAGTTTTCAATCTACCTTACATTGGATTCATATTTACAGTTTTAAATAATTGGTTTTTCTCCTAAATTCAATGCGAAATGGCGAGTCTGTAAGTGAAACTACATGTGTATTAATGCTAATATCGAGAACGAAGCTTGAGAGTAATCGACCGATTGTCTGTGACGATTATTAGACAGATTGGATTGTTTCAGACGTAGGAAACTTTTATTTTACTCGGAATTCATGGAAAAGCGCTTACGAGATTGACTATGAATCGAAATGTGTCCAACTGTAACTTTCGTGTCTAGAAGAATCAATAAATAAATATAGAAAATTCTAAGCAATTACATAAATAACAAGTACGTCCGCACTCTTTCAACGCACTTAATATTACTAGAACAACGATTTTGCAAAAACGTGACCCATTCCATTTTTTATGACAGTGACGCATATCTATCTATCTATCTATCTATATCTATACTTATAATAAATCTGTAGAGAGGTCAATTCTGTACATGAAATATATTTACAAAATAACTATCGGGGGGTGATTAGTGATCGATACTGATGCCAAAAATACAATCAGTAAAATTTTTGTCTGTCTGTCTGTCTTTCTGTCTGTCTGTCTGTCTGTCTGTCTGTATGTTATTTATAGAAAAAAAAAACTACTCGACGGATTTTAACGAAACTTGGTACAATTATTCTACATACTCCTGAGCAGGTAATAGTATACTTTTCATCACGCTACCATTAATAGGAGCAGAGCAGTGAAAGGAAATGTTGGGAAAACGGGAGAAGTTACTTGGTTTTTTTAGCTTCCGTCGCGTGTGCAGCCTTAATGGTTAAAGCTACATAGAAATCATGTATAACGGAAATATTCCACATAAAATTATATAAAAAATATCCCACGACAGCATATGTCTATCTTTTATAGTTGACTCACAATAACACGTGTAACTCCCGATAGCTTAGCAGTTCGGAGAATAAATGTGAATGTAAGTTTGTTTGTTGCGCTTTCACGCGACAACTACTGAACGGATTTGGATGAAATTTTGCACACAGATAGTTTATAACCTGGATTAAAACATAGGATACTTTTTATCCCGGCAGTAAGATTCCATGGGACAATAATCAAACTTCACGCGGGCGAAGCCGCTGGCAGAAGCTAGTTTTCTAATAAAAATATACTTTTGTTATGACAGATAATAAACAGTCTTCCATTTCCATCATTAATGTTTTACTCACTTTTTGCAGTCCAAAATGGCGCAGACCGGGCATCAGAAAACTCTACACTCTCTAACTTATATAAGCAATATAAAACGAAGGTAATTTCTCCAAGTATATATTACTACTCGTCATATAACATGGCTTTTAATAACCATATTAAATCTGACGTGTTAATGCATCAACCGTTCAGTTTTCATGGAAAAAAAAAATGATAAGTCTTTTAGTAATGTTTTTGTACGTGTAGCCATTATTTGAGGAAATTTTTATGAATGTCATTTGTTAGGTTGTACCGTTAGATTGAAATCTATCTAGCGAGATTGTAAACTATAGAAATATTGTCAACTGAACATGCAGACTGCTTACAATTATATAACGCATTATTTTTCGGTAGATAATAATCTGTCGAAGTGAAACCGTAAAATTGTGAAATGTATGCGATGGGGTGCACCTCGCGCGCTGTGGACGGGGCAGAGAGGGGGAGTAAGCAGTATGTTCTGTTGACAATATTTCGACAATTTACAATCTCGCTAGACAGATTACAATCTAACAGTTTTATCAATTTTACGGTGACAGTAACACTGTAGGTACCTACCCTCAAGCATCATCATCTGCCTAGCCTTTTCCCTACTATAAAATAAAATAAATAGTGTTTTATTGCAGGAAAAATACCCATAAGTATACCAGAAAAATACAATTGAACCCGATAAAATAGTAGTAGCAAAGAAATCATTAATAATCATAAAAATATCATTCAATTCATTACAAATCATAAAAATATTATTAAATTAATTACAAATCATAAAATATCACTCAATTACTTACTTAATTAAAAATCATAAAATATAATTCAATTCTAAACAATCATTAAAAAATAAAAACATCAATAAAACCCTTCAAAATTAAAAACAATGTTGGAGTCGGCTTCCAGTCTAACCGGATGCAGCTGAATTCCAGTATTTTACATGGAGCGACTGCCTACCTGACCTCCACAACCCAGTTAATACTGGGTAATACGATACCACTTGGTAAGACTGGTGTCAGACTTTTTGGGCCACTGACTACCTGTAACGGGTGTCAAAGATGGACAAAATGACAACCGGGTCCAACAGCTTAACGTGCTTTCCGAGGCACGCAGGAAACTCGGTATGTAAGGGTGGTCACCCATCCATAGACCCAACCTAGACAAGCACCGCCTTGCAAGCGTCCAGCCTGTGCTGGTTAATTTATTTCAAACATAAGACCAGGTACTCGTGATTTCATCCGGTCACCCCTGATATATTTCCTAGTTTATTTTCAGCAAAACTGCTCTACTATTGTTACTAAAATAACTGCCAACCCTACCGCTAAACTGGATACGCCGTCAATCTCCATAACTGCAACAGCGTCGCAGTAGATCAAGTTCACCCAATATAGACGAAGCCGGACAAACTTTGGGGTCAGCGAATAAAACGTTAACTTAATAATCTTACGCAAAACATGCCGCAACTTGGTATGCAGTAATTTGGTACAAATTGTGTGAATACATCCGCGTTCGTCTACGTAGGCGCCAACGAGGTACTCACATGACTTGTGACGTCATCCGATGCATCTTTGCTTTAAATGAATGCGCTTTCGAACGTTGCAACAGTTTTATTATATAAAAGCTCTGACTTCAGAACAACGCAATTCCGACAATCCTGATACATTCGTTGTCCAAGAAACCTTTAATGACAAACGTAAAACCAAAGACACAAATGGTGTATCTGTATTGGGAGATTAGCATTTTAATCATACTTCAGTATGGAAAGAAATAGACACCTAGAGAATGTATCAGCTTCATCTCTTAGTTTATAATAGGCCCATTGAACTGGTTTATAATTAACAAGGACAAATATTTTTTAATGAATGAAAGAGTATGCGAACTACGAAAATCTTTGGTAGACAAACAGATTTATGATTTTTCAGATTTATTTACCAAATTTGTGACATAGAAAATAAAAAATCTGACTTATGGCTTTCCGGTTGCATCTTGCATTCAATTGCATTCAATACAGTGTAGAGTGTATCGAAACAAATCAATCATCAAGTAAGTATTGAGGTCGATTTAGTTCTGGAACATTTTGTTCTTATATAAAACGCGTCAAAGATCATGAGAGCTTGTGACGTCACTTTCCGGTAAAAAATTTACTCAAATGTGACGTCAGACGAGTTCTCGACGCACTACTGTATCGTCATAATTTTTGATAACAAAAAAAAAGAAAAAACATGTGTCCAATATTGTTTGGAAATCTTTTTGCCGGACCAATTAAATTTGTTTTGTCATCTACCCTGTTTTAAGACATATGTCCTATTTCACACTTCAGTTTGACGGTAAATGTTTTATTTATAGTTGGGCTCTTTGTGATGGAGATCGTTCGGAGATGTTACTATCTTCCATCATATATCCAGCATCACGTCTCTGGGTTAGCAACACCCTTTTCAACCTTATCCCCTCATGATGAGGTTGAAAAGTGGTCGTCCGTCAGAGGGCTCGCTTACCTATGCGATGCTACTGATATTGCCGATAACAAAACACGGCAGTGTCCACTTTTCATTCTGAGACCTGCCAGCTTGTTTGACCACACAACAGCATGAAAGAGGAGCAGCCTTATTAATCTCGTCGATATCAGTACCATAAGCAGAGTTATTACTACCACGCTATAGTCGCTATACAAAAGATACTTAGTTGGTACCCAATAAACTTCTTAGGTAGGTACTTGGTTGTACCCATTGTTATCCCAGAGAGGGTTATTACTCATAATGTCAGCCATGAGTTTGGACTTGGTTCCGTTTCCATCTGGTCTTTATATAACACCCAAACACTGATACAAAGATTTAATGACAATACTTGTTAAGATTTCAGAAACAGTTAGAAATAAAAGCCTTTAGTTTTAGCACACACAGATGTATTAAGCAAACATTTTTCTGTTTGTTTTTAAAAGGTCTTTCAATTCAAAGGTTTTCTGAATGGGATAGATTTTTGAGGCTTAAATTTACAGACGAAAAGTACTACTCGTACAATCTGTCTTTCTTAAATAGATTTTGGACTGTATCGCTAAAGCAATAGGTTCAAGGTTGATAATGTGACAGTTTCGGGTAGCTTGATGTGTGCTGGAATCTGTACCTAAGATTAGTAATCATGTAAGAGATTGATAAAACAATACAATCTTCATTATTTTATGACTAATGTTGTAAGTAGAATATTTTACAAAATACCAGGACTTACTGGAGCAATACTGGCTTCAGGTTCTGGTTTTGGTAAATCTGACTCACTTATGAAGTAATTGTTATTTCAAATAATTTGCTGAAAAAACATCCACGTCTGGTACCTCACTTCTAATAGTAGTCAGATAGCCGCACTAGCAACTTCTTCATCGAACCATCAATCCGTCATCATCATCATTAACATTCTCTAGCCCTTGTCCCAATCATTTGGGGTTGGCGCAGCATGACTTCTACTATCAGACTTCGCCATTACTCGTCATCTCATCAGATACCTCCATTCGTGTCATATTATTCTTCACACAGTCCATCCATCGTTTCTTTGGTCTTCCTCTACTCTTACACCCCTATCCGTATACTCAAAACTGTCCTCACGAATAAAAAAATAAAAAAAAATAAAAAAAAAAATATCGCTGGACATTAACACACAGCGCCACCTAGTGCCACACTAAGCAAAGCTTGTGTCGTGGACACTAGATAGTTGATATACTACATGTATACTTTTTTGTTTGTAAATACATACTTATTATACACATAAACATCCATGACTCGGAAACAAATGTCCGTGCTCATCACACAAACATTTGCTCCTACCGGGATTCGAACCCAGGACCCTAAGAACGTAAGGCAGCGTCACTACCACTACGCCAATCGGGTCGTCAAAGTTTTTTGAGTATGACCATCAACTCATCATCATTGTTCATTTATAATTTATATTTCAACTTTGAGACATCAGCTTTATTAATGCAGCTTTTTCAATGAACTTCAACAACATAGTGACTGGTTTAGATGCTTATCTAAATCCGTCACTATGTTCTACTCCCGAGTTCATTGACAGACACGACACTGACATGATTCCGGGTATCAGATACATTTATTATGACGTCAGAGGTGACTAGTTCTCGTAGCTTGCCTTTCTATCATACCAGCCACAGGCGGATCTAACACGTCGCCTTCCATAACGGTATCGTGGTAAGGCAAGAACCATAAATGTCTCATTTGCATAAGCTATCACAATCTTAAGCTCTTCTCAAGTCTAGGAAATATTACGGAGACAATATTATGATAGTAACTGGTTATGTTATTAGGTTCAGTAGAATGATACTTACTCGTATTAAGATAGAAATTCGTTGCTGGAGAGTCTGTTTCGCTCTTCTCGATTGTGGGTTACGTTTTATTTTCCGTTGATCTTCCGTCGACTTCTTCGTTGATCGAGTGTCCTAGGTTTGAGTCCCGGGTCGGGCAAAGTGCTATTGGGTTTTTCCATCAGGATTTCTCACTAGCATCCACGGAGTCTCACAAGCACGACAAAGAAAATTTTAAAATTCATGAGACTCAAACATAAGTGTGATGGGAGTTGATATATCTCCAGCTGTGGGCGTGCGTTTTGGGGGACTGTGTGTGATTTGATGTTCAAAAGTACTAATTACCAGACTAGTTTGAATCAATGAATTTTGAGTTCTGGCGATACTTTTGGAGTGCCCACAGATGTAGCAGGCAGAAACGCAGGCGTACATTAAGTTAATGTGCTTACTATGTTGTCGGTAACCTTATTTATCTTTTGTAAAATCTAAAAAGAAAATATAAATATAACAGCAGTTACAAAAAACTCAGTTGTAAAACAACTAAACAGTTTGTCACATGATAGCATCATACCCGTTATCACCAAAGACTTAGCACAATTATACCTTTATACTCGTATCACACCAACATTTCCCCAGATTACAACATTGACACAACAAGAAAGTTTAGTCGGCCAACGACAGTGTTAAGTATTAACACAAATACTTTTACCACATTTTGTCGTTTATTTACAAGCGACATAAGATGTTGAGAAACCACATGACATGATCGACTTATTGCTTCAGAGTTCCCGAGACACGTAAAGATTAGCATAGTAAGTACAGTAGGCCGAAGAAGTAGTAGTAACAAACTATGGCTACATCTTTTTCAAGCCCTAAATGTCCCACTGCTGTGAAAAGGTCTCCCCATAGCTTTTCACTCTTCTCTCTGTGGGGTTTTCTCAGGTCAATCTCGCACGAACGCCTCTAAGTCAGTCTGGGGTTTTCTAGGACTCGCTCGGCGACGACGCCTGTCTTCAGGCACCCACTGCGTAATGACTCTGGCCCATCGGTCCTGCATGCTTTCTACAGACATGGCCCGCCCAGTCTCAGTTCAAACCAGCAGTCTTGTTGCTAAATAAAAATCACGTGTTTTCGTACACGCTAATCTCCAAAACCAACCAACTTTGGTGAATGTGTTTGGTTAGTTCCAGCTTGAAAGATAAGATGGTTTTGGGTCCCGGGGTTGCGCAGTGCGAAGCAAGGCGCTAGTATTTTAATAAAACTCCTCTCGACGCTAGTCCAGGTCAAAGTGTTATCATCAACTTGCGGTGGAATGTACGGTAAGCAAGCTGTATACTTCAAACAACACTTCGTGTTCATACTTTCGATTCCTCGACTGCCTGAACTATATCAGTCAACTGGTTGCAAGTTACAGGCTTTAATGCTGACCATAGAGTTTTGGGGTCAATCATCAGATTAAGTAAAATGTTACTTATCCATACCATTACAGTTTTTTTATTACAAAATGGGCCTTCTCTTGACCTTAACACTCATGATGGATAGCGACGGATGAGGTATATGATGGAGCCAGCGTGCCGAGAAGATATCTCTGTTCACTCTTGCTTTAAAGGCAGACTTTTTTCCTAACAGCCGAAACTTAAGACGAACATTGGACTGGTGTGGTTTGATTATTACAGTCAGTAGTTTCTCACTTCTATTTTATTCTCCTGAACTCCTGATACATAGATTGATCGTATGATCACTTCCCTCAAACAGTCCCCAGTTAATGTTAGTTCTTTGTCAAGAGTACACAAAATGTAAGCACACAGTAGCTAAGTAAGAATGTCTTCAAATCGTTTAGTATAAAGCTCGTTGTACACCCCTTCTGCTACGCTGTTCTTTATTATAACGCAAATCATTCTAAGTAGTAAAACAGAGATTTTCCGTACTGAGATTTTTCTTACTGTTTTTATATGACACTGTTTATTCTGTCGCCACAAAACTTAGTTACGTGTAAAATAATGTCAGCTAGCTTACGTAGCTTCAGTATCAGCAGAACCACCGTTAAATTAACTAAGTAAATGGGTTCCGTTTAACAAAACATACCTAAGTACATCAAATAAAGTCAGTACAAATTTATATGACACATATTTTAAACGCAAGTTTTTAACTAGCTAGTCTAAAGCCTAGACACTAAAGAAATGTCAGCACTTCCGAAAGCCTTCAATTGACATTTCGCCCTCAGCTTTGGTGAGTAGGATCACTAGCAGTACAAGACTTCTCAAAAAGAATATAAAACTTGTGTTAACACGAAGTAAAGTTTGTGTGACTCTCATACAGTGTGACATATACCTTACGGATAGTCCGATAATGTATTCAATGCTCGTAAAACAAATTAAGCAACGCGTTCAATGTCATTGTTAATGCGCACGCGACGAGCGGAGTTCGTTGTGAAATTAAGCATCTACACCAAATGGGAAACAAACATTAGAATACCGACATACCGGTTTTTTTGTTGCAATCGTCTCCGAATCAAATTATTGGGTACTCTGAATATCTGAGATTTTCCTTTCTCCAGAAAAAAAAATGACTTTTCTGTTTCGCATTGGATATTGTCAATGTTTTACCTGTCTGAGTACCTTTGTGTGTAGGATTCTGACACTGAAACAAACTCAGAGTAGTCTCTTTTAACGTCCAGAGATACTACCTACATCATATTATGAGAGGTCTATGTCGATTAATGTCTTTTTTTTCAACCGACTTCCAAAAAGAGGAGGTTCTCAATTCGTCTGTATATTTTTCAGACTCAGAGTACTTGCTTTTTTAACTCAGAGTAGTCTCTTTTAACGTCCAGAGATACTACCTACATCATATTTATTATGAGAGGTCTATGTCGATTAATGTCTTTTTTTTCAACCGACTTCCAAAAAGAGGAGGTTCTCAATTCGTCTGTATATTTTTTTTTTGTGTTTGTTACCTCAGAACTTTGGACTGGGTGAACCGATTTTGATGGTTCTTTTTTTGTTTAAAAGCTGGTGTTTCCCGTGTGGTCCCATTTTAATTTGCTGAAGACCTGATGCTGATCTTCGGAGATATACAACGGAACTCTTCAAAAATGCACAGCAAATCTGCAGTGATTGCTGCATTCGCTTGTAGCTTCATCGTTTATACTATATCGTGACGTAACATCACGCCTGTATGCTCTGAGGGGGTACGAAGATGTGTACAATACACCCAAATTTCGATAGTGTTTGTTACCTCAGAACTTTCGACTGGATGAACCGATTTTGATGGTTCTTTTTTATTTGAAGGCTGGTGCTTCTCGTGTAGTCCTATTTTAATTTACTGAAGATCTGATGCTGATCTTCGGAGATATAATTGGAACTCTTCAAAAATACACGGCAAAGCTGCAGTGATTGCTGCAAACGGTTGGTTGTTTATTGTTTATACAATATCACGGCGTAACATTACGCCTGTATGCTTTGAGGGGGTTGTCAGAAGTGTATAATACACCCAGATTTCGACAGATACTTGTGTTAAGTTCCATTTATTGGGGATAAGCCCTATTACGGTGACATGTATTGTTTTTTTATTTTTTTTATTGGATAGGATGTACTTCCGTTGCATATCTCCGAATTCTCATCTACATTGATGAACTCCTCAATAAATGATAGCAAATATACTGGGATTGCTGAAATCTCATATCTGTCTATTGTTTACACCAGTTCATAACCTAAAATCACGCCGGTACACTGTGAAGGGATAAGCACATGTGAACCACTAAAAAGTGAAAAATAAAAACTTTTTTACAAAAAATAAAACCGACTTCAGAGAAAACAAAAAGTTGAAAAATAACTTCAGAAAAAACGATTCAGAAGTCGATGACAAAAAAACTAAATCAATCAAACAAAGGTCACCGACTTCTGAAGCGTTTTTTCTGAAGTTATTTTTCAATTTTTTGTTTTCTCTGAAGTCGGTTTTATTTTTTGTAAAAAAGTTTTGTTTACTTATTTTTTTAGGATGGGAAATCATCGAATAACTTCTCCCACTCTGGGCGGAGCGGGAGGGTGTGTCAGACTTTTACTGACTAAAACCCATCCATGTTCCTTCCTCGCCCTTTATGTTCCGGGGCCGCGGTATCTCTTTCGATCAGGCCCGCAACCCAATGTCGATTAACGTCTAAGTTGTGGTTTTAAGGAATGCCTCACAGTCCAATGATATTCTTTTTTTGTTTTTTGATATTGCAAGAATAACAAAAACCAAAAAAACAAATGGCTGTGTTACGTGATTCTTTTAAATTCCACACGTTATTTGTATGTTTATATCTGTGTTTGTACGGGTGTATATGTATTGTAAAACAGACTTAGTCTCTCGACTGACTCTAGACTTGGCATTATACGAAGGAGACACGGCTTTATTGTGTTGATACAGCTTGCAAAACGCAATTTAAATATATGCTATTTTCATAATATATTGCAAAGTAAATATACATATAATATAATATTTACTTATATTAAATACTGAATTTCCACATGTGTGATTTCATAACATTAATAATTTATGCGTAGAATTTTTACACATTTTTAGAATTCTTTTGTGTTTTGCGTTGTTTCGTCGCAAACTACCTTCCAACCGTAGGTAGTTTAAGACGAAACAACGCAATTAGATTATGATGTAGACTTTAATTACCTACATTTATTGAAAAACCCGTTATTCGCCTGAGTAATCAATTTAAAACGAGTTATATACTAACAAATATTAATAAACCGACGAAAAACACTAAAAAAATGTGCATGTTTCGGGTTGGTTGTTTCCTATGGAGAAAAACCTACCAAAGACTCCGTGATTACTCTTTTATAACAAACTAGTGGGCGTCACGCGGTTTCACCCGCGTAGTTCCCGTTCCCGTTAGAGTACAGAGACAAAATATAGCCTATGTTACTCGCTGATAATGTAGTTACTTATCCATTGCTGAAAGAATTTTTCAAATCGGTCTGGTAGTTTTAAGTGTATTCGTTACATACAAATTAAAATACAAATCTTTTCTCTTTTCGTAATTTGTATAGATCTGGGTTTACAATGTTACTGTGTTACAGTGTACAGACTACGTCGTTGGCTTAGCACAATTTCTGAAGAGTTCGAGGCTTGAATTCCTGAATCGGATACCTAGCACCATGGTGAACCGTAGGCAGGTTTTTTTTAATAAGAAACTCAGAATCAGCCCGATGTCTGAATCTATACTTAGTTGATGGTGAACCAGTGGCCCAGTGGTGGCAGCCACGACTTACGAACGGTAAGTCGTAAGTTCGACCCATTATTCATCACCACTGCTCTCAAAACGGTGAAAGAAAACATCGTGAGGAAACCAGCATGTCCCAACCACAAAATTCGAAGACATGTGACATCTACCAATCCGCACTGGGCCCGCGTGGTGGATTATATAGCCCATTCTTTGTCACAGAGAAGAGGCCCGTGTCCGAGCAGTGGGAACATTAATAGGCTGATGATGATGAAAAGGATTGATATAACTTTGTAAATGTTACAATTAAAAGTAAACAAAAATAAAATCTTCTTAAAATACACGCAAGTTCCAGACGAATAAGGTCAAGATAACACCTGACCGTATAATACGTGCAAAATTTCATCAATGAATGGCTAGACGTTTGTGATGATTCAGTATTCGAAGGTCCTCACTATTGTCTTAAAAATATCTAAAAGAGAAACAAAATGAATGCTGAAAGAATTTATTTTTTTTTGGTTAAAGAGATAACTATGTAGTAAGTGGTAAGATGTCGTGAGGAGCTCCTGACTAAATAATTATAACAGCCGCTCGTGTCGGCCTTCTGGTTAAGCCGCGCTTGCCTGGGTTACCACCCATTACATACCGAGTTTCCTCCGGGCCGCGGGAAGCACGTTAAGCTGTTAGTCCCGGCTGTCAATTGGAGATATTCATGCACCCAGTTGGACTGGAAGCCACCCCAACATAGTATAATTTGGCAAAGGCCAGGCAGATAATGATGAAATGTAAAGACTTCGGAAAGTTTTAGTGTATCGATTATAGTTAATCATCAACATGCACAGCCTGATTGCGCCCACTGCCCCTCAGCCGCTTGTTGCTTGTGCCAATGCCGCAAGCTCTTCTCCTGAAGATGACCAATATAAAGTTGTATTCAACCATAATTAAAAATGTAAATGATTACTTTAACCTACCAAAAAGTTTAAGTAAAAACGGCTGAAAGTTGTAGCAGAAATACGAAACGCTTCAAAATCATCATCGCATTAAATCTTGTTGGTCTGTGCTCTTTAGACTAAACCAACAAGGCATTTTAAACTGACTCGCAAAACCATTTTTTTATGAATTATGAAGCAAAATGCGAACAAGCAAAAGTAACCGTGCATATTGGCAAATATTTCAACCGTATCCGAACGTAAAATACAAAAATTCTGATATCATCGATGACTAAGAACACCTTTCACAACCATTAACAGACAAAAACATTCAGCTTGTGACTCATTAACTAACCGATTGCATGCTTAGATACTGTTTTGTTAATATAGATGTCACCGGAAAATTATCACACACGTTATATTGTAAAATAACTAGAGAGATTGTAAACTCTCGAAATATTGTCAAACGAACATACCTACTGCTTACAATAAAACGCATTATTTTTCGTGAAATGCATGCGATGGTAGTCAACTCATGCGGTGTGGAGGGAAGGAGGGGTCCCCCTTGCCCAAACCAAGGTACCAAGGTACCACTCTCATGAGAAGATAATGTACCATTCCTGAGAAATACCGATTAACATAACCTAACCTCAAAACACTTTATATTCCGGGGCCCCTATTTCCGAGTGCAGGGTTTAAAGGAACCTAACGGGGGGGTGCCCCAAGTCCCGATTATGGGGGCAGAGATACTTCCGTATGTTCAGTTGACAATATTTCGAGAGTTTACAATATCGCTAGAGACATTACAATCTAACGTGGAAATGAAATGAATGACCATAAGTAGGTACGAGCTCGTTGATGCAGCTAAGAATAAGGAAGTTACTAAAAACATGAAAATTAGGGCACAATTCCTATTTTTTTGTCATCGGCCTATTATAGTAGAATAATAGGGTATTACACTACCAAGGAATAAATAATAAAATTCTATCTTGTTATAAAGATTCCTTAAAAAGACAACGAACTGTGAAAATTTAAATTCAATCAATGAATAAATAAGGAAGATAAACGCTTTAGAATTTTTTGGAGAGGGAATTCTCTATCCTTGTCACGCAAAACGTCATATGTTCGAGGAATTGTCTAGTTATTCAGCGTTTTGACGAGATGATGTCACTAGGCCAGTAGTGGTCTCTTTTTCGAACAACGACTTTTGAAACGCTTATAGCTTGGCCGTTTTTAAAGATATTTCACTCGTGTTAACACTGTTGTTTATCTTTCAGTTATTTGGTTATGGATTTCCAATAAAAAATTACAGTAAAATACCCTATTGGGATGTGGCAAAATAATAACAGCCGCTCGGGTCGATCTTTGGGTTAAACCGCGCTTGCCTAGTTTGGTCTGGGGATAGGTGACCACCCTTACATATATTCCTCCGTGCCTCGGAAAGCACGTCAAGCTGTTGGTCCCGTCTGTCATTTTGTCCATCTTTGACACCCGTTACAGGTAGTCAGTGGCCCAAAAAGTCTGGCAACCAGTCTTACCAATTGGTATCGTATTTCCCAGTATATACTGGGTTGTGGAGGTCAGATAGACAGTCGTTCCATGTAAAATACTGGTATTCAGCTGCATCCTATTAGACTGGAAGCCGACCCCAACATAGTTCGGAAAAGGCTCGGCAGATGATAATGAAATGGGATTTTAACGTGCTTGAGTGAGATCCGACGATATACAATGAAATGTAGACAGAGTAGCCGCACGTATAAGTGCGATAACGTGCATTGATCGACCGTCGCGACCGTGACACGAGACGTGTAACCTCGGCCCTGTTCGCACTCACCTTACACTTCGAACCACTGTGCACTGCTGTATAGGGTTATCATAATGTCCGAATGCCCAGACATTGCACTTGTTTGAGAATTTACACTTCCTTTCTGCCAAACATAGGTCTAAAAAAGCTTCTAAAAATCGAATTAATGTGTTACATTGAATATAAGCAGAATATTTTAATGCAAGTGTAGTCGCGTTGGGTGACCGCTTTGATAATTTATAATCACTGTCTGTGTGTATCTCATCTGCTTGTACTAAACAGTTTACTGAAATGTCTCAAACGACTAAGCTGATTTTCTTGAAACAAAGCCACACATAGGACACCTTTCATACGGGAAAAAAATAATCAAAATCAATTCATTAGATCAGGACCTATGATGACACAGACAGACACACAGATACACTCTTCTTACACCCCTCTATTTGGTCGGGTGTCAATAAAATTGGGATGACTTTAATTTGAGAGGGCCACCGGCACGGGTCGCCAACAAATTCAAGTCATCAAAGTGTAATATTTAGGACGGTTTGCTTAAAGTCAGCACCAGTAAGTGTTGCATCTCGAAGTTCGATTGCTATTTTTAGGATAGGTTAAATTAGGTACCTAGATCACCGACCGAGTTATAATTATGTGACTTTGCACCACTTTATATCTTTGCATCAATTTTACAATACTGTGATCGCTGACGTTAGGATTTTTTTTTGTTATAGGAAAAATAAACTTCTTGAGACTAATTTTATACCAAAATGGAAGGTATAGTGAATCAATCAGAAATCAAATCAACTCAAATAACAAAAAAATAATAGTAAGCAAAAAGAATACCTATGCCGATTATGCGGCTATTCTATCGTTGATGTTATTTTTGTTAGTGAAGCTATGAGTTTAATTCGGCATAGAATAATTATTATGATACACGTGTGCGGCGCGCACGCGTGTATCATAATCTCTCACGCTTATTTCATGAGGTCGACAAACGATAACTCGATAAACGCTTGTGCGACAAAACTGTACTGCGACCCACCATTATAGTTCGTATGCATGATTTTGCAACAAACTGAAGCTCGACATCTGCTTCTTGGCTTGTTTATAGTCCTTATAAACCTTGTATAGAGGACAGAACTACAGTCTGTAGCACAATCATTTGTCGCACTAGCGTGATTTCGGGATTCAGTTTGTCGCACAAATGTACATTCGAACTGTGGTTAGTAGCAGTACAGTTTTTCCGCACAGGCCTTAATCGCTCCGTTGGTTGACCTCATGTAATAGTCTGTGCACCTTTGAGAAATCGAATCCCTTTGCCCTTAACAACGATAACAAAACACCTTTTCTCCGTGCCTCGGAAGCCGCTTCTCGCAGCTTTCAAATTGGTGGATCTTATATAGAGGAACGATTTTTTCCAGGTCTAAGTCGTTCCTAGACTTATGTAAGCTTGGAGGGTTGTATTGATGATTTAGATAATCATAATTCTGTAACTACATACGTCTTACAGTCGCGAACGATATTTTCAAATTGCAAAAAAACGTAAGACAAATTTCGCGGGCTACCCTGACGATTTCCCCTTAAACAGTCATTACGTGTAGAATCCAGAATTATACCAAAGCTTTGGCCAATAATTGTTTTATCCAGGTACATGGTATGTGGAGGTCCGTTTGGCAGTTGCTCTTTGTCAATGACTGTTATTAAACTATCATCCGGTAGTACCGAAAGCTAACCAGGGTTATATAATTATGGTCGTGAAAATCCTATGTAAATAATGTCGACAAAACTTTAATCACTGCCAACCCTCGCTATAATGACGAAAACCGATACGATAGGGCAACTTGCTTATAAAAGCTACTTATGACAAGTTAATTATGACTTGATTTTACCGTTTACTTACAGGTATTGACATGAATTATGTCGTTTACAAGGTTCGAGTAATGAGGATACAGCCATTAATGTAAGTCTGATCGGAAATAATGAATATGTCACCGTAAAATTGTCAAACACGTTATATTACAATATAACGTGTTTCTCTCTAGCGATATTGTAATATCTCGATTTATTGTCAACTGAACATACGGAAGTATCTCTGCCCCCATAATCGGGACTTGGGGCACCCCTTGTTAGGTTATAGTTAGGTTCCTTTAAACCCTGCACTCGGAAATAGTCGACTACGCTTTTTAGGGGAATATATAGTGTTTTAAGGTTGGGTTATATTAATCGATATTTCTCAGGAATGGTACAGTATCTTTTCATGAGAGTGGTACCACTGGGCAAGGGGGACCCCTCCTTCCCTCCACACCGCGTGAGTTGACTACCATCGCATGCATTTCACGAAAAATAATGCGTTTTGTTGTAAGCAGTATGTTCATTTGACAATATTTCGAGATTTTACAATATCGCTAGAGATATTACAATATAACGTATTTGACAATTTTACGGTGACAAATATGTATTACATTACCGGTGTAAAAAGGATTCGGCGCTGAAATTTTTGTTGTTCTCCTCATTGCGATATTTTTTTTTGTTTTGGACCATTTCTGGGAATCTTTGAACTATACAGGAGGTACCTTTGAGGTATATATTGGAGGTCAAAGTGTCAACTTTTCCACAAGTTGAAAAAAAAATGAAATACAAGTTTAGTACATTTAAGGTTGTTAACACTTGACAATATCTAGAAATGGTGAGAAACAAATGAATGGGCTATTAGATTGATTAGAACCGAGGTCAATTTAACAGAGGTTTTAGGTCCATTTTCACCAAAAAGATGACGGTCTGATTATCTTAAAACAGCTGTTTAAAACACATTTTTGTATGGGAACATGGACCTTAAACCATCACAGTAATAGCTATAGTTCAAGAATTTACGGAGAGAACATAAAGTATTTCCAGGAGTGATCTTGAGTACCCAGCTTCTTGCAACATTCTTGTGGTAAGTATAATATTTTATGGTAAAGTAACATTACTTTACCATACACAAATACAAATTCTAGTAGAATTTGTGTTATAGTAATGTGCATGCGCACATTGTTGCGATATCATGCCTTACTATAGTTGTATTCCTTTCCAGGTATTTACAAAATTTTTCTGTTTTGTAATGAACATTAAGGCGATTACACGAGCTAAACGCGAGTTTTACAATTACTAAAAGTATATGATTCACTGATATAAACAAGACCAGAAAAATATATCATATTCTTCAGGATATATGCTAGCATGATAGTGTTTTGGAAACATTATACAATTAATTTAACTCGATAAAAAAAACACGAACTTATCTCTAAAATACATGTGATCGTTCTGATTTTTTAGCAAATAATTCTAAAAGCAATATATTAGCATGATAGTGTTTTTGTTTTTTAATCCAATTAATTGTTTTTTTTTTGTAAATCGATCGAAACCACTCATTTCGCGCTATTTGGCCCGCAGTGACTGACGTAACAACCACTTTGTATTGTTAGCTGATTAAAACTTTACCACCACAAATAGAGTTGCTAATTTAGCTCGTCTAATGGCCTTAAAAAACTTATTTACTTATCTATTTTAAGTGGTTAAGTCTGTTAGAAAATTATTAATTGGCTTTATAAATTCCTAACAAACACTTTATAAATTACCGCTACTCCTTTGCATATATTCAGAATAGGAAAGATGTTTTTTCTTACAAATAAAAAATCGTATGTTTAAATTAAAAACCAAGCCAAATGATTGCCTCGTGACCTTTTGTTACATAAAATTGCAAATTTATCCTTTTATTAACGTTTAACAACCGTTTAGAATTATTATAATAAATGGAGCTGGTTCATTAAGTATTCGTTTCGTAATTCGTTTTCATAAATGTTTTTTAAATAAAAAGAAAATGTTCAACGTGAGATAATAAGATGCGCATAGAATAAAACCTCCGAGCTCATCTGCTTCCGCGGCTGACCAAACAGTGACAACGTGCTTCGATTGTTTAACTGTACAAATAAAGTAGGACACTTGGATTTCCCAATCACGAGCTGCACCTCGCCATCTAATTTTCCCGTCGCCACTAAACTGGAGACAATAAAGTCGTTAATTTTAAAAGGAGTAAGTTTCTTATGGGCATGGGCGTGAAGAGGGGGGGTGTATAGTTGGCAGGATGTCGTCTCGGGCGCGGCGCAGTGGGTTTTCTGAAGGCTGCGGCGCGTGCCGCATGCCAACACCGGTAGCGACCTCGTACGACCCTATTAAAACAAGATACATCGTGAATCTCACGTAGTCATCAGAAGACACCATGAGGGTCATCTACACGTGTTTGTGCTTCGCCTCTGTGCTGAAGATCGTGCTGCCGGCGCCGGCGGACGGGTTCGTGTTCCCGGATGATAGGAGACGGGAGAAGAAACTGGAACCAGTGATCACTCCACCTGTTCTGCCTTATTTGGAACATTTGGAGCGTGATCCGAGTACGTTGTTGCCGCATGAAAGGAGAGCTCCAGGATCGAGCCAAGTAAAGCCGCGGTTTGGCTCTTTCGGTGGAGGATTCAACGTAGCACCTTCTGGAAATGGTGGATTGACAGCGAGTGTGAGCAGCAGTGGAAGTGGACTTGGTGCCAGCCATTCGGCCTCGCAGTCCTTCTCGTTTGGGTTCAACGAAGGTTTCAGCGCTTCGCAGTCAGCCAGCCAAGCGTCGTCTTTCAATGGTTTTGGAAGGTCAGTCACCTTATTGTTTACATAGGAATTAATATGAATGGAATTTATATAACGTTATTATAATCAGGGCGTGTTGAAATATTTTTTTTGGGAAGCGAAAGTCTCGAAACGAATTTGTTAGTCATATTCAAAGACAAAAGACTGTAGCAAAATGCAATTATTATTCGTAAATTTTGTAATAGGTTTTCGTTTTAGACATTTTGTAAGTAGTTTATTTCACTATGCTCTAACTGCCGGGTTGATTTCGATTACAGTATTTATTTTTATTCATAAATATTACATTTGAAACAATTAAAGAATGCTTGAGTGGTATGCATAAATATATTTGTTAAACTATTTGTTAATTAGTAGAGATAAAACAGAAGTTCTATAACAATACAAGTAAATGGGTATAGGTGCCACAACTTACGGTGCCTGACCCAAATAAAGGCAATACCGGTAAAAAAATTGGCCGGGTTTCCCAAATATGACTCAACGCCTTCGCGATTTACTTTTACGGTAGCCGGACATATGTCTTACATACTTAAGTATGTCCATACTTACTTACATAAAAACGCGTCATTAACATAGTTGTTTCAACTTATTACTTATTTACAACTTTGAATCAATTACACTTTGGAACGTTAATAGGCTTTAAATTCGGTATTATATAACGTGTAACAAAAAGGGTATAGTCATATGGAAGGGTGTGCTACAGACCATCAAACTGAACAACTTTCTCCATGGGACCACCATCGTAATCGCGAAAAAATAATCAACGGTCCCATACTACATTCCAATAC
The DNA here is from genome assembly GCA_950022955.1 of Xestia ashworthii. Taxonomy (NCBI): domain Eukaryota; kingdom Metazoa; phylum Arthropoda; class Insecta; order Lepidoptera; family Noctuidae; genus Xestia; species Xestia ashworthii. Next base: position 7,968,909 of record OX465550.1, read on the forward strand.
CTACTCGACCAAATGTATTCAGAGACAGCTGATTATTTTTTTTACGATTACGATGGTGGTCCCATGAAGAAAGTTGTTCAGTTTGATTGATGGTCTTGATGGAGCTTGAATGGCTCCAGCCGCGTATTGTCTGTGAAAACGAGCAGTGCATTGTGATAATTTTGATAAATTCAGAAAACCCGTTATTAACAGGTTTGTAGATTTCAAAGGGTTTAGGTTTCCGTTCAAAATAGTTTTTAAAAATAAAAAACTGACCCAAAGTGATGATTGCATGGGTTGTCCGCTTCAAGACGAAAGCCAATATATAAACCAAGTTCATGTCACAAATTCGATTATTTACCAGCCCAACCTAATCCTGAAAGGGTTAATTCCGAAACTGAAATCCTAGACCAGCCCCCGTATTCACAAACGCTCAGAATGAATTTCGTTTCGACGAGTAGTATGTCTATCCTTTTTTGGCATAACGAAAACGAGCGAGATAGACATACGAGTTCCCGAATCGAAATCGAATCGAAGCGTTGTGTATATGGGGTCCGGTCGCGGGTTAGGTTAGGTCGACATTAGCTACCTATATTGCTAATGTTCTTCAGAAAGGCAGGTTGGTAGTATTCGCAATAGGGGTGCGTGAATGTAATGAATGCGGACGAAGGAATATGTACAGTCAGCTTCACGATGTGGAACCCCCGTTGAAAGCTCCTACGTTTGAACCTGGGGTACTGGGGTACCCAACAGGGGTACCCAATAGATGCAGTCCACCGTTCGTAGAGTCAAGGGCAGGCTTGAAGTGTACAGGAAGGAAATGTAAACACTTTACTACAAATACGATTTTCTCGTTAAATAACGACCTATTTCATAAAAGTATAGCTTCCAAAATACTATGTTCGTATTACGTAAAACGGCAATCAATGTACTACACTGATTAGAGACAAAAAAAAATCGCTGAAAAAGAATATGGAGACAATCGTTATGTATTGAGTGAGTATATTTCATTGCTTGACTGTACGAAGCAGGGGCCGTTCAATAGTTTTTTGCCAACCCCCAACGGGAAATAGTTGATGTATGTCTTATCTACAAGTAAAATTAAATTAATTATTTAAAAACCCCTCACGATAATTCGTCATGTCATGGTGCCATAGACAGACACACACACAAAGACATCAAACTTATAACACCCCGTCTTTTTAGCTTCGGGGGTTAAAAAGGCTTTGTAACAAACTGGTTTTCTGATTTTTCCAGCGGCTTCAGCGGTAGCCAGGCGAGTAGTCAAGCGGCTTCATTTGGCGGCTCTGGGTTGTCAGGGTCTGCTGCTGCTTCTTCGGCCTCGGCTCTTGGCAGTGGATTTGGTGGAGGTGGAAGTCAGAGCCATAGCGCTTCTTCGGCTTTCGGCTTTAACTCGCTTAATGGTTTCCAACAGCAGCAACCTGATGTGAGTAGACTTTATTAACATTTTGTTTATTTTTCTGATTGTAAAGGTGCATCACTATTTAAATGGAACGCGATTCACGTTGAACTGAATTCCAGAACTGTCATTGTCATCATCATCGAGCAAAATAAGTGAGTTAGGAGATCATGGTTATTTAGTATTGACACTGGCGGATGTTGAACGTCATTTTAATATGTTGATCGTGTTCAGCTTCATTGTGTAATCTGCTCTTAGTAAAAGAATAGAAAGAAACAATGTTTGAAGAAAATACTAAATCGTTCAAAATGAAAGCTTTAGAAATTGCGGCTAGGATTCGAAATATAAGGCTGTTGTATGAATATTTTTATGGCTAGATCCACTAATTTCAATTTAAAATGCAGATTTAACTTTAAAAAGTCCCGCCGCCACTCTCTAAATCCATATCATTATTCTAATAAATTTATTTTCTCTTTTCAGTTCTTCGGTGACGGCCTTTTAGATGTCAGGCATAGAGGAATCCCCAACTTCCCCTTCCCCAATTTTGGGGGCAGAAGCAAGGGCGTTGGTGCTGCAGCTTTCCGAAGCGGGAAAAGTGGTCCCACTTCGAGAAATAAAGATGACTTTTTGGCGGTCCTCGTCTCTGATTAAACGACACTAGTAACACTATAAGATAAGAGGTTAAGGATTTCTTTCAAGAAATATTCTTTCATACCTATTCAGAAAGAATTGTTAATGAGGAAAGATGTTTTTAGGCATTTCTCACGCGCTGTTGAAGTGCAATGAAACAGAAATGAATCAAAAAAGTCAATAGGATTTCTGAAAAGAATTAAGATGGCGTCGACTTTATCACATCACATTATGTGTTGGTCTTTTTGCAGTGCATCCTAAGAATCTACCTACGTATTGTAAACACTCATTCAAAATAGTTTTTCAGCTGATATGGTGAACGATGTGATGAAACGGAAATTACAATTTGTTTTGTTTTTACAAATAGTAAAGATGGTAAACTTCCCGTCTTCAGTGTTAATGAATAAGTTAGTTTAGTTTTGATTAAGTGCAGTCGAGATGATATACCTAATTTATTTATTGTTTATATTAAATCGAAGTTTAGTTAATAAAGCTATTTATCACGCTGTTTTTTTGAATACTCGAAAAAAAAAGAATCAATTGTAACCAAAGTGAATTTGGGACATTTAAAATAAAGATTTATTTGGCCAAAATTAATCTTCAACACACATACTTAAATACGACGCATAATATTGACGGCCCGAAAGCGTAGTGGTAGTGAGGCTGCCTTAAGTTATTAGGGTCCTGGGTTCGAATCCCGGTAGGAGAAAATGTTTGTGTGATGAGCATGGACACTTGTTTTCGAGTCTTGGATGTTTTAATGTATAATAAGTATGTATAAAGTATATTGTAGTATATCAACTACCTGGTGCCCACGACACAATTAAGCCTTGCTTAGTGTGGCACTAGGTGGCACTGTGTGTTAATGTCCAGCGATTTTATTTATTTTATTTAAATAGGAGTTTTGTGACTATTTAAGTTTCCAATTCAAATAAGGTTGCATCATTACTTTTGAGATGTGCCATAACTTTTGTAATTTATTTAAATTAGTTAATTATTTCGAAACAAAGTACGTAGGTACATACTTCTTTTCGGAAGTTTACCTTAAATGGCATTTAAATAATTATTTTGAGCCTTATTGAAGGTATTCTCTGGAACAAACATAGAATAACGTGTTACTCGTAGATAATGATTTATTTATTGATTTCTTCTATTAAGTTGTTGTGTTAATTTAATATTATTTTTTAGAATAAAGACTGTGTTCTAAATTTTTTTTTCTTGTTCGTTTTATCAAGACGAAAACCGCAAAATACTTTGGAATATTTTCTTAGTTTTCAACTATTTCAGGCTTCAATTTGTCAAGATAAATGTACAAACCTTTTATACTAACATATATGATGTTAATACACACTTTTTTGATAACAAATAGGGCATGCGGTCGCAGACGCAACTGTTGAGCGTAGGTCCTGGGCCCCGATTCTGCTATTGCAATAGTGTCACAATTGTCTATCATTGATCTCATAATTGTTCATTTTGACAAGTTTGGTGATCTACTAATATAAAGGCGTCATTACGACTTTTCGAATGGCTTAAATTAGTAATCTCGTACACAATGACAAATGAATGACTGACTTATGCGGTAATCTGCCAACATTTTGACAGTTCCTTTGAGAATTAGAGCCGAAATTTACTCAACTAGCACCATTTTGTATTGCAATAAATATAAGCTTCTTTAATAAAGATAATTTAAAACACTTGTAAGAAAATAAATCAAAACACTGGCCGCTAGAAATAAAAACAAACTAAACGTCAGTAAATAGTAATGTCACATTTGACTTTGACAGCTAAACAGATAAAATATAATGGAGTTTTATAGTTTCACATTTATCCGCGTTACACATAACTTAATGTTTTTCGCTATTTATGAACTTCTTACTACTTCAGATTGCTTTTATCACAAATAAAGAATATGTAAAAATATATATAAATGAAATCTGTCATAATAATAATAAAAAAAACAAATATCTAGATTTGGCTCGCGAGGTTGTCGACATGTGGGATGTGAGTACAGCAGTCATTGTGCCGATAGTCGTGTCGGCCAATGGCTTAATAGCCAAGAGCCTCGACCAACATCTTAGGAGGCTCTCGCTTGGCAGCTGGATCAAGGGCTTGATTCAGAAAGCAGTACTTCTGGACACGGCGCGTATTGTTAGGAGGTTCCTCTCTCAAGAGCCCTGACCACCGGCAGCTCGGACCCTGTTCCCGGCGCTGGTGGACTACTATTTTTTTATATTTTTAAATGTTTTTTATATAATCTTATATTAGAATATTTAAAAATGTAAATTTATATATATGTAAATAACGGAATAAAGGAAATAATAATAACAAAATCTGTTTATTTCCGAAAAAAAAAATTACATACATTTGAAATCCAATTAAACTTAACTATAATCTTACATGAATTAAAGATTTTACAGTTAAGCAGTTGCTACCTTACTTAGGAAATGTTTTTTTAGTACATATTTAATTTGTTTACATTTTTTTTTTTCAATTTGACCTACTATGGCTTTTGGCAGCCTATTAAGTATTATGGGCAGACTACATTTCCACACCCTCTCACCATACACATTGTTACATTTGTTTATTCCAAAGGTTGGAAGATATGACAGATTACGTAAGTTGTTAGGTCTTGTCATCTTATTCAGGTTACCTATATGGTGACTATAGTGAGTTACAATGGCTAAATCTCGCTTATCAAATATGCTCATAACTTTACAATACTGAAACAAGTTATGGTAGTTATCTTTGTTAATGAACTTAATTTTTAATGGAACAATTGTTTTTAATATTCGTAGTTGGAGATTATATATGTCCTTAAGATATGTTTTATATGTTCTACCATAACTAGCTAGCCCATAATTAATGACCGACTCATACAAAAGTCTTAATGTCCTGTAGGGCACTTTATGTGTTAGTGTACATAATTTTGACAATATAGCTCTAAGTTTATTACATACCTGGTTAATGTGTGGACCCCAGTTAAATTTACTATCTATTTTTAGTCCTAGGTAAGTATGTTCGTTCACAATGTCAAGAGGTGAACATTTACAGGAGTTGTTATTTAAATGCATACATTTGTGCTCATGAGCGACGATATTAGGCACATGACTCGTTTTCTTATGAGTTGAGTGAATATGCATTAATTTAGTTTTGTTGTAATTTATGGATAGGCCTAAATCGTGAGCCCATTTGCACAATTGATCAAAGTAAAATAACTGCTTAAATTTAATAGTCTATTTTCGAAAATCATTTCTATTAACAGGTTTTATAATAATGGCAATACAACAATTTCATTCTAACACAATTGCGAGACCACTGATCGAACCACTATGATGAATTTAGCAGATTACGAACTTTTAGCAAAATGACGATGGAGATCCCATTGTCATTCATCAACAATTATGAAATCAATGATAGGTCATTGTGACACTATTGTAATAGCAGAATTGGGGCCCTGGGCCTTAAGTCTGCTATTACAATAGTGTCAGAATAGTCTATCATTGATTTCATAATTGACAAGTTTTTACAAGTTTGGTAATCTACTAATATAATAGCATTATTATGACTTTTCAATGGTCAACCACTGACACTCCATTGAAAACAATGTCATAGAATGGACATCCATATGGCAAATGTGTTAAAATTATACATGTATTTAATGAAATCTGGCATGAATAAAATGTTCTAATTAAGAAGTAGATTTCGAAAACCATTTATAATTATGGAAATATGACAAAACACAATTTTATTACGAGACCATTAACCGACCAATGATCGACCATTATGAATTTAGCAGATTACGAACTTTTAGCAAAACGACAATGGCTTGGGAATGGAATCGTGTTGGTGTGATGAGTTTATAAAATAGCAGACTTGGGCCCCAGTGTTCGATCCTGGGTCGGAAAAAGTGTTAGACGAGCTAAATTAGCAACTCTATTTGTTGTGATTAAAACTTCGTTTGAAATGCTGTTAGAATAAAATTCTAATCAGCTTGACTACAACGTGGTTGTTACGTCAGTCACTGCGGGCCAAATAGGGCGAAATGAGTGATTTCGATCGATTAAAAAAAAAACTATCATGCTAATATATTGCTTGTAGAATTATTTGCCAAAAAATCAGAATGATCGCATGCATATTAGTATGTTTTTTTTTTGGTTTGAAAGATATTTTTAGAGATAAGTTTGTGATTTTTTTTTATCGAGTCAAATTAATTATATGTTTCCAAAACACTATCATGCTAGCATACATCCTGAAGAATATCATATATTTTTCTGGTCATTTAGTAATTATAAAACTCGCGTTTAGCTCATGTAATCGCTTTAATAGTTTTCCTGTAAATAGGGGTTTGCAAGGTCCTGCGCCTGATCTCTCCTGGGTTGTGTTGCATGGCCTACCCACCACCAGCACCCGTTTTTGCACACAAGTTTATCATTAGTCTATGATGATGAGGCTTAGTTGAAAGTACCCATTCGACTTATTTTTACCCAGCTAAGTTAATATTCTCATCCTATACTTAAACTAATTTATTATCTTCACTTTAAAACTGCTTTATGACGAAACAAAAAACCTAGCTAACTTTTATTGACATTCAAGCAAACACACTTCTTTTAAATATAAGTCATGGAATCAGGTGTTAGTTAGCGGAAATCCATGTCATTAAAGGAGATCAGTCATTTAATACCCGAAAATTGATCCTGGAATAAATAAAATTTTACTGCTATTTAATTTGAGTTTGAAAGTATCGAAAAGTATTTTATGGGTGTAAAAACCTCTTCACAAAGCCGAAAGGCACCTGTTCTCTCTGTCATTGCGATCATTTTTTGTTCCACACCATACCTGGGAACCTTCTGGTTACGGAGATATTAGGGGTCAAAGTTCCAACTTTTTTTTTTTAATGCGTTTGTTTTTATTGTAAGATTTTTACTTTGAACAGCTCCACGACTTCCGTATTTAATCCCTCCATGACAATGTTTTGAATGCATTACATTGAGTTCCACCATAAAACAAGATTTTTCACCCCAAAAAAAAGTAGTTTCCCAGCAATAATTTTTGCGTAAAGTTACTTAATTTGATGTGCAGAATGCTTAGTTGACGGCTTCATGATGAAGTTATTTACACCCTGTATACATATTTTTGGGAGCAATTAGTAGTTTGTACTGTATTCGTTTAGTGACACAAATACCGATCGTTTCGCTGGATTTCACCTAAACCTGGTACACAAATATTACACCAAGGGTAGAAATGGACAAGAGCGTTACACGTTGACGCCTACAACAATATTCTCTGCACAGTACCTAGATAGACTTTTTGAGTTTGCGTGCTTAGCGCCTGTACAATCTTGATGCAATGTTAATCATGCAGTTGCTCGTAAAAGATGATCAGGTAACTTCATCCACCAACAATATAATAGGTTCTTCATCATTCGTATTATCCCTACAGGACTAAGAAAATATTGATGGGTAGTACTGGTTTTTGACGTGATAACGTCTTAGAAATCGATGCACGCACATAAAAGTGTCACACGCACCGTTCCGATCCGGCGGCGATCATCGCCCAGCCCAAACCCTTGGACCTGTAAAACTGATTAAAAAAAACTGCACAGTGATTCTCTTTATATTTTAGACAAGGAATAAGGAAGGATTTTTCGAAATTCAACCTCTAAGAGAGTTAAATAGGGGATGAAAGTTTGTATGAAAGTCCGTCAGTTTTAAAGTTAGGATCTTAAAATGTTGTGTTTAGGTTGACGATTGAAAATTCATTTATACGTCTCAGCGATTTTGATAATTCCACCCCCAAAGGGTTAAAAAAGAGGATGAAGTTGTGTATGGAAATTCCTTAATTTTCGAAGTAAAAATCACTATATTTATTATCTAGGCGTATGGTTGGAAGCTAACGCAACGGTGATGTTAGAATTTCAATCCTTAAGGGGGTGAAAAGGGGGATAAAAGTTGTTTTTTAAGTTAAAGTCACTAATATCATGAAAAATTTACTTTATCACGTAAAATTAGGGTCCATAAACCGACTTAACAGACAACCATTTTTTTCATAACAGTATACCTACGTCTGCTCTTGACCTCGGTTCCTCACCTCATGGAAAGCGATAAATGAGGTCTACTATTGAACGAGTTAGAACAAGATATACTTATTATTTAGTGTAACTTTGGAAACTGATAACTCTACATTGACATAACTGGTTTGTGGAGGTCAGACAAGCAGTCGCTCCATGTAAAATACTGTTATTCAGCTGCATCCGGTTAGACTGGAAGTCTTTACAACCATCATACTTTTACAATCAATCTGCCTATCTTTTTCCCAAGCTATGTTGGGGTCTGCTCTCAGTCTTAACGGATGCAGCTGAGTACCAGTATTGTAGATGAAGCAACTGTCTATCTGACATCCACAACCTAGTAACTGGATAACCCTATACTCATTACTTAGACTTTTTTATCTCTCGTAACGACTGTCAAAAATCTACAAATGTCAGTCGGAACCAACCACTCAACGTATTTTCCGAGACACAGAGGAAACTCGGTGTAGTAAGATGATCATCCATCCAAGGACCAACCTCGGCAAGTACTTCTTAACCTTGAATATCAACCTGCGCAGCTAGCAAGTTATTTACCATCCACCAGTTGACTACCATGGCATGTATTTCACGAAAAATAATGCGTTTTATTGTAAGCAGTATGTTCGTTTGACAATATATCGAGAGTTTACAATATCGCTAGAGAGATTACAATATAACGTGTTTGACAATTTTACGGTGCCTAAACACCGTTTATATTTCTAAAAAAATATGAAATGCGAAATATCTTTCGATTTAAACGAAAGGAATTTTGTAATTCGCGGGTCACTTTGAGGAAAATGCTAAGTATAGCAGAGTTTGACAAGTTCTCAACTTAAAATTCTTTATTCAGAAACCGGATATGAGCAACGTAATTTAGTTTTTTTCTTCCAACCAGCTTACAAACAGAAACAGGTATAGGTTGAAGATGTATCGCATCTTCAAGGACCAACGGAACCGGTCCAGACCACCTTGGCTAAAAATATCTTAAGTATAGTATAGACTTTTTGTTTTGTATCCTTAAAAGTAGCTGCAAGTACGTTCCGCTTGTTAATTCTGACCATATAATAATATTAACTTCTTAAACAATAAACCTATATTGTCACTTACGGGATATCTTCCGTGGTAATTCATTATTTTGAGCTCCCGATATACAAGTAAGTGACAATACAAGTTTAGTTATAACCGTGAAAGCTAAAAACAGTGTTCTTAAACAATATATGAATCGAAGAAGTGGAAAACTAGACAAAACCAACGACCAGTGGACTATGTTGGTCCTGGATCAGAAGATCTGGAAGTCAAGAGGACAGCTTTTGACCAGCAGTGGGATGACGGAGTTTAACAGTAAAGTTGAGTAAGAACAAAGAGTCAAAGAGCTTACAGTACCTATATCTTAAATGGATACGTTTAAATACAGAATAGAAGAGACACCGTGAATGCATGGCACAATCTTTGGAAAATGAAATGGATTCAGCTTATAAAAAACCACCAATACGGTAGACGACAAAAAATAATAATTAGTCCGTCATTTATGTTATCAACAAATATTTGAGCCGTATTTTTTCTTTTGTTACAGAAAAATTAAAATTGACGAAGATACGGCGCTTTTAAAAATTCTCAATACGTCACGCCTAGGTATAATTTTAGCTAGTTCTGACGTCACGAGCCCCCGTACCCGAGTTTTGATGCGTTTTATCTTCGTAAATATTCATTGGTTTTAAAAAACAAAAAATACGTGTGTGACGTTTAATAAATGAGTTATGCGTGCTGTGGTGGGAGATGTGCCGCGCTCAGTCTAATACGAGCAGCCCTAGCGACAGCACGCCTAGCCCAGTAATATTGGAAACTGTGTTTTATTGTACAACCCTTCGATCAATAATAGTACGTACAACCCGAACAAAGACACCACCCTGATATACGGTGGCTTTACTCCAAACCCTAACTAGCGTCGGAGTGAACATTACAACGTGTCCATTATTTTTTACAGTACTCTAACTGACGGACTAAATAGATTCGCATTTTTTTGATACTTTCGTCATGCCTATTGTAACAACTGCATTTTAAGCAAATAAATTATTCTTATTCCCATACAAAATTACAGACCCATAGAGACATATTAAAGCTGAAGAGTTTGTTTGAACGCCCTAACCTCTGAAACTACCGACCCAATTCTCAAGGGAAAATATACAGATATATCATTTACCATCATGTAAGGTCGTAAACCTTAGGAGCAGAAAGAAGAGAGAAACGGCAGGTAAAACCACGGGCACAGCTTGTTAAAAATAAACCGGACAAGAGCGAGTTAGGTACACCTAAGGTTTCGAACCATACAAAAATAATACATTGAGCCGTCTATCGGACGATTGTAGGCTTGCTGTGACTACTGTGTTACTCGTTTTAATTAAACCGAATCTAATTAGCTCCGAAACTTACCTTACCTTAACTTACCTTAATAGCTTAATGCTACAGAAAAAATGAGATGCACCATAATAATATATGATTAGGACAACTCCTTTAAAATTAAATGTATAACGTGCGTCATCAGGACCTAAGAATACTTACGTAAAATAATAAATATTTATTCCTAAATTCGGCACATCTCGAGAAAAAGCAAGACTATGGCCTGAATTCTTGTCACGCTGACGGTCTCGGTCGCATACGTTCGGTTGTGACATCAGCGACAACAAAATACGGCTGTCGGTCGCCGCTGACGTTAGCGTCGCAGTATGGTGCTACATAGGGTGTAAAACACCTCTTCACGAAGCCGAAAGGCACTTGTTCTCCCCATCATTGGGATATTTTTTTTGTTCTGCACCATACCAACCATAACACCTCCACGACCCCCGTACTATTCAATTCATCTACTAGCACAATGTTTTAAGTGCGTTACATTCAGTTCTACCACAAAACATGATTTATAACTTCAAAAAAGAAAGTTGTTTCCCAGCAATAATTTTTGCGTAAAGTAACTTAGTTTGATGTACAGAATGCTTGGTTAACGGCTTTGTGATAAGGTGGTTTACACCCTGTATACAGAGTGGAAGGGACAACGACGCATTTGTCTTCCAACCTGCGCTGCGTAGCATCACCACCATAGAAACGAAAGAGCTACTAACTAGATCTCGTTCAAACCAATTTTCGGTGGAAGTTTACATGGTAATGTACATCATATATTTTATTTTAGATTTATCATTCTCTTATTTTGTGTTTTACACACGTTTTTGTGTTTTAGTGGTTTACACCCTGTATAGAACACAATGTACACTCGTACGCGACCAACCGTCGGCGTGCCATGAAGTCAGGCCTATAAATTGCCCGCTTTTTCGTTACAGTTCGGCCCTTAAAAACAGCGCGAAATTAACATTCAATACAGAAAGCAACATTCAAAGACCAAAAATATCAAGGATTTCCCGAATGTCCTATTGAATTGAAACGATCACAAATGCCTACATGGAATGTTGTAATTTGACTACGAACAAAGCAAACTTGTCATAAATTGATCATCGGTAACAATGAGGTTGTTCCAATGACTCACAATTTTAATGGTACCACATAGGGTGCATACTAAAATAGGCACGATATACGAGATACGTCACTTCTTATTACTGACTACTTAGATCAGATTTTTGGATAACAAACTGAATCAATGAAAACGTACCGTACAGAATAATTACTTTATAGGTAATTTTTAGGGTTCCGTAGCCAAATGGCAAAAAACGGAACACATATATTATGGATTCGTCATGTCTGACTGTCCGTCCGTATGTCACAGCCACTTTTTTCCGAAACTATAAGAACTATGCTGTTGAAACTTGGTAAGTAGATGTATTCTGTGAACCGCATTAAGATTTTCACACAAAAATAGAAAAAACAACAATAAATTTTGGGGGTTCCCCATACTTAGAACTGCAACTCATTTTTTTTTTCTTCAAACCCATACGTGTAGGGTATGTATAGATAGGTCTTCGAAAATGATTGAGGTTTCTAATTTCTTTTTTTCTAAACTGAATAGTTTGCGCGAGAGACACTTTCAAAGTGGTTAAATGTGCCCCCCACCTGTAACTTCTAAAATAAGAGAATGATAAAACAAAAAAAAAACATGATGTACATTACCATGAACGAGATCTGGTAAGTAGTTTTTTTTTTAATACGTCATAAATCGTAAAATGCAATTTATCTTTCATTCAATCAAATCAAATATAAAAATAAGGGATAATATTTTTGTGTTCACCAAAAAACTTTTCTTCCCCGAAAATTACTGATCGTGCACCAAATAATACTGATCGTGCACCAAATATTAAAGTATCTCTGCCCCCATAATCGGGACTTAGGGCACCCCCCCGTTAGGTTAGTTAGGTTCCTTTAAACCCTGCACTCGGAAATAGGGGCCCCGCGAAGCGGGGCTCCGTCTACTACGCTTTAAGGAGAATATACAGTGTTTAATTGTTAAATAGATGCTCGTTATGACATATTTTAACTAACATATTTTGGTGCACATTCAGTATATTTGGTGGAACACAGGCTAAATTAGGTAAATGAAATGGGAATAAATTGAAGTAATTTTAAATACCATCCTAAAATAATAATAAAACTTTCACATTACTTGCTGCTACTGAACCCTTCATGGGCAAGTCCGACTCGGACTTGACCGCTTTTTCTGTATTATTGTCATGAAAGACCAACACTGGTTTGGCAATGGAGCAATTCAGATAATATCATTAAAAAGTTTCTTGATGATAATGTTTCAGTGCTTTGATTTAGGTTCGGAATTTTGTGTGATAGCGACAAATGAGAATTATCGCATGAATAGGCCTTGAAATTCGAGTTTGATAGTACAGGCTTCGTCTTTTCATTACGGTTCCGTAAAAAAATAGATTGGGAAAAGAGGAACCCATGCGACTTTATCAGTCTTTCTATGACATCTACTTATTTCAGGAACTTGTTACTAATGCTGATTATGGGGCAGTTAGGGAAAACGGCCTTAGGAGCCAACGATAACTTTTTGAAAAAATTAGATCTGCTTTTGGAAAAGGTGTGAAGTCAAGAAAAGGGCCAATTTTGACAGAAAAACGTATCGATTTCAAATTTGAAATCGATACGTTTTTCTGTACGTGAATAGATATAATTATTTTCTATTCTCGTCTCACACATTCTCATCTGAGCTGCACGCTACCTTTCTTCCATCCATTTTCTGTTCAAGCATTTTCAGATGTTAATGTTTTTAACAAACTAATCAGAAAGAAGATCTAAGTTTTTGCATAATAATGAGTGAATGTTTTGTTGTTACATAAAACCAATACAAATAGGTACAAAGAATTATCGCAAATTATTATTCGATTTGATTCGTCATGTTTAAAAGACTTTTTGAATTGGTTAGGTATCAAAATATTCAGTTTGCGATGTCCACTTCAGTTTGATACCAAACACTTCAATTTAAATACAATGTCATGAAAATTATTATGAACCAATAATGTAATTAGGAATGTAAGCTAGTTTGTGTTTTATTGTTTATTTGCAAGCAATTAAGTTAAATCAATTTGAACATCTAATTTGCATGATGTAATTAATATTTTATTAAGTTTATTGTTTAATGTTATTAACTACTAAGTTATTTAATGTTTAATTATTACTAATTAACTGATCTTTCTTGAATTATTTGGTATTTCTATAATTATTTATTAATTTGATGTAAGTTTTAATATTATTTTATTTTTTACCTATCTAGTGGCACTCATTATTTTATTCGTTCGTGTCAATATGCGGATAATGTAGTGGGCTGCAATATTGTTAAACTTATATTGTCACTTACGGGATATCTTCCGTGATTATTTATTGTTTTGAGCTCCCGATATTTCGACGCTGTTGCAAGCGCCATGATCGCGGGTTGACACAAGTTTAGTTTTAAACCGTGAAAGCCTTTTTTTTTTTTTTTAGGATGGGAAATCATCAAATGACTTCTCCCACTCTGGGCGGAGCGGGAGGGAGTGTCAGACTCTTACTGACTAAAACCCATCCATGTTCCTTCCTCGCCCTTTACGTTCCGGGGCCGCGGTATCTCTTTCGAACAGTCCCGCAACCCCGGCAGGCTTCGGCCCTTGCGGGCCCCTCTCTTCTGCTGACATCTCTTTGAGACGCGCGTGGAACACGAACGCGCCGTCGACACGGCCTGTCGTCACTAGACGTACGGACGGCTAGCTAGCCCATAGCTAACCGTCCACAGGCCCGCATCTACGGTGGCCGGTAGCCACCACGTGGCCCCCGACGCCCGGTGCGTCTCCCGCGGCGGCGGCCGGGAAGAGAGGCTCTCTCCCTCTCTTGTTCCGCCACCTCCTTCGCCAGCATGACTGCTTCGCAGAAGGAGGTGACGGCTTCCCATTCCGTCTCGCTCCGGACCATGGATTGAACCAGGGCCGGAAAACCGTGAAAGCCTAAAACAGTGTTTGCAATATTGTTAATGTTTTGTACTATCTTTATTCTGTTCCAACTCATATTGTAGCTGTTTATTGTCCCTGAATAAATAAAATAAAATAAACACTGTTAAATACAGATTATTATTTTGGTTGACTGACTCAACTCAAGATTCTTTAATTAGTTGACTGCTTTGATCAGCTGCTTACTAAAGAGTTTACTGGCAAGCCCCTATTGGTATTGTATTGTATTGTACAACGGGCTGGTGTCCGCAACTCCACGTCAAAGCGCGTATTTTCGCGTATGGTACCGATGCAATGTTGGTAAAACGTTTAACAAAGATACCTACGTCCACTACAGCTCCAAATTGTTGTAGCTATTTTTTGCCTTCTGATTTGGAAGTCAAATGGATATTAGTGTAATTTTTATCACGTACGTGTAATCCAGTGTATCATCTATAAGTAAACAGGTTTATGGGTTACTGGGTGCAAACCTTGAAAAGAGTGATACTATAGACCTTGTATTGTATTGTACAACGGGCTGATGTCCGCAACTTCACGTCAATGCGCGTATTTTGCGTATGGGCTATAATCCACCACGCGGGCCCAGTGCGGGTTGGTAGATGTCACATGTCTTCGAATTTTTGGGTCTGTTCTCCAGAGCAGTGGTGATGAAATAAATTACACAAAGTAATGCGCCTGCCTGGGTAGACTAGACCTATACTAGACCTTATTTGAAACAATTTTGACCCTATATCTTGGGGTTCGAACTGGCTTATTTTAAAGAAATCCAACATTTTCTTTCCCTCTCCACAATAAACTACTGATTGCGAGAAATATAATAAAAAAAAACACAAATCCAGTCTTCGCGGCTGCTATCTTCGTAGGTCGTGCTATCTGACGGGTCAATGAGCTTTCTTTACTCACACACGTTGGTCCCAACTTTTGCACCAAAGCCACTTGTTCAAAATGTGTATGAAGAAAATGCCTTGGCCAACATTGGTGTAAAGTTTTGCATTTGAATTAGTCGTGTTGGCTAAGGTTGGGACCAACACGTGGAGTTGGCTACATGCGCCTAAATATAGAGGTACTTCGGAGATAGTCATTGCAGTGTTCGTCACAAAGTTGTAACGGGAACAAACAGTCATGAAGTTATTAGCTATCGCATTATTTTTAATTGGAATACTAATAATGGTGGTCAGTGATGATCTGATAATAAATGGAACTAAAATATCGCTTGTTACGTCTCAAAGCGAAATGATGACAGCTTCACGCATCCTAAAACGTTATAATTTTAACTACAATAACTATTAGGAAAGAAAGAAATACATATAAATATTATTATTATTATTATTTTTATTTATATTTCATCATCATCCTCTTTACTTGTGCCACCTTGTCCTGCTTTGGCACGTGTTCCCTCAGTACTCATTTTATTTATTTAAAAAATTACAATTAGGTAGTAGGTACTGCACTACGTACATACTACATTTACTACTGATAAACGTCATTTAAACACGTTGGCAATTTGAGAAGGTAAAGTTAATAAAGTCAACAAATTAGTAAACATACTTACACATTGTTTTTTTTTTAATCTTCTATTTAAATTAACTTCTCACCATTTCATCTTCCTCATCATCCATTATTTTCATTCCATTTCTATTTTTCGTTACATTTTTTATATCTGTTATCCTCCTTTGCCTGTCATATACCAGTCCTAATACAATCTATTACATCTATTTACAATGTTATCATGTAGGTAAAGAAGGGTTACAAAATAAAAACTTTTTTACAAAACATAAAACCGACTTCAAAAAAGTGAAAAGCAACTTTAGCTCTCTAAGGTCCATGTTCACCGAAAAGATAACAGCCTGATTAGCTAAAAACAGCTGTCACTGTGACATATTACCATACAAAAATGTGTTTTAAACACCTGTTTTAGATAATCCGACTGTCATCTTTTTGGTGAACATGAACTTAAGTCGGTGACCTTTGATTGATCGATTTAGTATTTTTTGTCACTTTTTAGTGGATCACAAATGTGCTTACCCCTTCACAGCGTAAAGGCGTGAAGTTATGTTATGAACTGGTGTAAACCATAGACAGGCATGACATTTCAGCAATCCCAGTCCATTTACTATCATTTACTGACGAGTTCCGTTGAAGCTCTTCATCAGATCTTCACCAAATTGAAATGGGATCACTCCGAGACAGTACTCTTCCTAAAACTACCCAAATCGTTACAAGTGTGCCTATAAAATTTGAAGAGTTCTCTCTATTTCTCCAGGATCCCATCATCAGATCCTGACATGATGACTATGGGACCACTTCGGAAGTATTCCCTTTCAAACAATAAAAACAGATCGAAATCGGTCCAGTCATCTTCGAGTAATCGGGTCCGGGAACATACTTACATTTAAAAAATGGCTCCATGTTCATTTATTTTTTTAAGGCCAAAGTCGTTCCTTGTCTTATATGAACTTAGAGGGTTGTATTGATGATTATAATTCTGTGACTACATACGTTTTACAGTCGCAAACGATATTTTTTACATCAACATACGAGTACAACCTAACACTGACCTGCAAATTGCAAAAAACGTAAGAAAATTTGAATCTCGCGGGCTACCCTGACGCTCCCCCCTTAATCATGCGGGTTTTCTACAGCATATGCGACAAGTTTTAATCAAACTTTATTTAAACACCGTTTTGCATCTTAACCCTGCGACATTATGAACGCATTATTTATAAATAATTATATTCTTATCATTTCATGATAACTATACAAGTAAAGATGAGACTTCATTCAGTGATAGCTAAATAGTTACATTTACTGGAGATGTCTCTGTTTATTATCGTATTACTAATAAGTATCAGTCTCGTTGTTTCCATCAAAGCAACGGAATACAGTGAGGAGTCCAACGGCAGGAACTCGGACTAATAATTCCGTATTAAATGGCACAAATTCCAAATGAGGACGCCATTTGAGGTAATTTTAATTTATTCTATTTCAAGAGTACATTATCAAATATCCTTATTACGGATCCATCAATCTTAGACATGTGTGTGAACGAATTTTAAATAGGTACACATATTCGCTCAAGTTCACCCATATTTGCTTATCGCATATTCTTGTTGAAAGGTTGTCTTTGCCTTGCTTGTGGTCAATCGTACGTACGAGTAATAAAACCATCTTCCGCGGATCATCTAATGTGTGTATAACCGTTCTCGTTTCAGGGTGAGCGGCTCTTACCCAAGAATTTATGTTAATACAACACTTCAGTAGACTGCTAGAATCTCAATAAATTAAAAACACGACTTCCATTCCAGTTTTAACAGTCGAGCAGTTCTTTCGTGTTGGCTATATTATAGAAAATAATTAAAAAATGATTAAGAATTATTTCTGGTTGTTAGTGTTGTCGGTTGTTTTTTGTTTTGTAAATGGTTGGCGAGTGTTTCCGTTGCCGGATGCTCCTGCACAACCTGCTAACTTAGTGAAGCCTACTCCAGTGCTGCCGCGGTTTCCGACAACGACTTCAAATAAAGTATTCTCGCCAAATAATTTCGTGAAGCCTTCTCCGGTTCGGCCGCAGTTTCCAGTAACGTCTACCTATAATTCTCAGAATAAGTTTAATGTACGGCCCGAGATTGTCCGCCCCCCCGTGTTATCTACACAAGATGTCGCCGTGCCAGCAAATGATCTGGTTCCACCTAAGGTACTTATTTTGTTATAATCACTTCTTACAACAACTTTGATCTACTTCTTCATCTCTTCGTTGCGCTAGTACGTCTTATCAAATAATTTGATCCCAATTGGTGACCACGTTGATCGCGGTGTTAGCATCGGTAGCTTTTTTATGTCCTCTAAAGAGGAGGTGTAGGGGCACTCCAGCAGTAGACCATAGTGTAGTACCCCACCCGCACTAAGTATCGGAAGACACTTTAATCCCTCATTCTGCCCTTTTGTGTTTGCTGCGGCCTACCTGGGAGCGCAAAATATATTTGCTATACTTATTTTTTTAACACGCTGTTTAAGTACCTACTGTTTTTAACCCCCGACCCAAAAATGACGGGGTGTTATAAGTTTGACGTGTCTGTGTGTGTGTCTGTCAGTGGCGTCGTAGCTCCCGAACTGATGAACCGATTTTGATTTTGTTTTTTTTTTTTAGTTTGAAAGGTGAATTAGTCGTGAGTGTTCTTAGCTATGTTTGATAAAAATCAGTCCAAGTTGGCCGCCGCCACAAAATGGCGGATTACATATTTATTCAACAACTCCCTCAATATGGGTATCAAATGAAAGGGCTTGACTAGTAAAATACTGTACGCTACAATAAATATCAAATCCAAGATGGCCGCCACCACAAAATGGTGAATTACAGGGTATCAAATGAATGGGCTTGACTAGTGGAATAATGTACTATGTGTTGGGAGTTTTTAATTTTTTTAATTTAATGTAACTTGTAGCACAGCGATGATATGTTTTGCATAATCAGCCTATAATGTTCCCACTGCTGGGACACACGGCCTCATATCTATAGGAGGGAATGGGTTATAATATAATCAACCACGTGGGTCCAGTGCGGGTTCGTAGATGTCACATGTCTTGGAACTTTTGGTTCTAGGGCATGCCAGTTTCCTCACGATGTCTATTATGCCAAGTTCAATGTTCATCAAATAGCTAGCTAGCTCACGAATAAACAGTGTATTCAATAGTATGTTACGCCATTAGAAGGGGAGACACGGGTCAAAACGAATCCAGTAAAGTAGAGAAAGTCTGTTTCTTGCCTTGACATTACCGAACAAAATATCAATCATTACGACTATTTGTACAGTAAGAAGTTAATGGTTATGTACAAAAATCAATTGCCGCATCTGTGAAAGATCAACACTTGAAAATACTTGACCGATTTTACTGATTTTTAATAAGTTTTTATAAGCTAAACCTGTAACTATGTAAAAAACGTAGAAGTTTTTAACCCACTTCCTCCATCATGTGAAGTTTTGATGACAATTGATGACTCAAGCTCGCGTTGACTGTCTCTACACGGTAATGCGGAAGCGGTGCACCCTGGTCCGTAGGGTGCGGGGCAGCACCAACAGCATCCTGTCTACGATAGCGAGCAGGCTTGATTGTGCGTTTGTGAACCACTGCTGCAAGGTTTCAGCTGGGCCTGTCACCTTGTAGCAATGATGTCACAATCTGTTTTCTGTTTTGTTTGTTTGTAAGTGTATTACTAACATAGTTTGTAAGTATGTTGTTACTAACACTATGAGTCTTGTTGCTCGAAATAAATGATTTACTATTATTATTATTGACAGAAAAACTGGAATGGTACAGCTGGTATCCCTTAAAATCTGTTTTGGTTTTATTACATTTCATTGCTTCTGGATCCAGTTTTTCTTTTTGTTTTATCGTGTGGTTAGGGCCTAACCAAGTGTCAAAGGTTTTTCATGCAGCCTGTGGGCCTATGAGTTGGCTTTACTTAGCGTCGAAAAATATCTCTCAGGCATGCTTCCCTGCCGGGGTTGCGGGCCTGTTCGAAATAGATACCGCGGCCCCGGAACATAAAGGGCGGGGAAGGAATATGGATGGGTTTTAGTCGGTAAAAGTCTAACACTCCCTCCTGCTCCGCCCAGAGTGGGAGAAGTTGTTTGATGATTTCCCATACGAAAAAAAAAGGCATGCTGGTTTCCTCACCATGTTTTCCTTCACCAAAACAAGTGATATTTATACAATACGCACACAAATCGAAAAATCAGAGATCCAGTTACGATAGTGAATTAATATTTAAATATAGCAAAATTGTTAAATCAGATCTAATTAAGAATTTTTTATTAAAAACTAAAGAAAAATATGTATGCAAAACACCTCGAAGTCATCAATCAATAGTATTATGTGAACTTATTATAAAATCTTGTTATTCAAGGCTGCAAAGGATTAAATCCACAACTACTATAAGTGTTTGCATATTAACATGTGATGTTTAAGTAGAATTTACAGATTATAACGATCATTTTAAAGCTGGTTTTTGATGTCTGGCGGAAACTGCTTAAGCCCCCTGACGGCTTCATCGAGCCGTCTGAAAGCCTCCCACCTGGGAATGCTTTGCCGTGGCCGACTTGGAAATCTCTGAATAGATATCCGAACCCAGGTCGGCCGTAGCAAAGACAATCTCCTCAGATGGGGGTTTATGGACGGCTCAGATCTTAAATGTGTATGCGGCGTACAGACCATGGCCCATCTCCCATGTTCCGTCGCATGACCTGACATCTCCACAATTGACGATCTAATGACTGCATCAGCGAGCGGAGTTCGCATAGCGGAATTTTGGGTCAAACATACTTATTTAATAAATACTTATTTGCTATCGACACGCATTGGATCACCCATATACGTAATGATTTTTGTAGTATACTCAAAACAAAAACATAGAACGAGCCAGAACATACATGTACCCTTCTTTATTATATCTATGCATGTACCTATGTTTGTCAGATACAACTGATGATGAAACAGTTCAACATATCTACACACATAAAATTATTATGATGTTATGAATGTCTAGGATCTAGAATGACATCAACTTTGCATTTAATAAACAACTGATATAATCACTTCGTCTGCATTCAAATGCATCAGTCGCAATCATCTTGCTCTACATTTGCTTCCGTGAATCAGTCCAATGCCTGTTTCCAACCAAATGCTCGTTGGTGTTGCCTCACTTATAACGCAATGGAACACTAAATCCTTATTTGACAAAGCGAATGTTGTTTCAAACACTTATGAAATATTCTACGACCAGTTGTGCGGCATTATTGGGAAATATTTTTAAGGGTTGTCACAGCAGAACTTTACTTGTAGTGCACTCATATTTCGTCAATTATGTTTTAACCCCATACAAATGAGGGCCCGAACTTGAAAGCCGTGTTGCAACAAAAAAAAAACCTGGTGGAAAAACTGAATATCACTTTGCCCAACATGGGAATCGATCTAAGGACCTCGTCGCGATAGTAGACTAAAATCTATCTAGATTTTTTTGGCCAACGAATTATGAAGGTCTCAAAAATAAAGCCTCATTTCCCTAAGTTAAAACATAAAAATAATGTTATCCTCTATAAAATGTTTGAGTCTTTAAACCTATCCAGGGTGTAAACAACCTCATCACGAAGCCGTCAACCAAGCATTCTGTACATCAAACTATTTAAAGTTATGCAAAAATTATTGCTTGGAATCAATTTTTTTTTGTGGTAAAAAATCATGTTTTTTGGTAGAATTCAATGTTACGCACTCATAACGTTGTGCTAGTGGTTGGATTGAATAGTACCTACAAGGGTCGTGGAGGTGTTTGTAAAATCTTACAACAAATACTTGTATTTAACTAAAACTTGTAAAATGTTGGAATTTTGACCCACAATATCTCCGTAACTAGAAGGTTCCCGTTTTTTACACCCTTTATAATCGTAAGGAGCTCGTAAGCTTGCATCCTGATTGTTGAACTATTTCATTTACTTTTCTTATTTCCTTTTTCAGACGGAGTACACTGAATACGAGCCATGAACGATACAGCTGAAATCTTCAGGACGAAATACTTTCATAATTTAAACAATAACTATATCAAATAACACATATATTTAAAAGAACTGCAGAATTTTTGTGTCAGTGCACTGAACATATTTTAAAACAAGAAATCTTGAGGAATTTAGGCTTCATGATGGAATGCGTTGCAACCATATTTTGGGTTTTTGTCTGTGCATTTATTGGTACGTTTATCTTTTTGTGTATATGTTTGTGTACACATCATTTTAAAAGTAATGGTTAGATGTGTTTTAAATTGGTAGAAAGTTAGCTTATTTATTAAGGGTTCATTTTGTATTCGCGAATTAATCCACTAAACAACCTCCTAAATTATCTGAAAGATTTATGGTAATATTTTCAGTGTGAGATAATTATGAAGTAAATGTATTTCATGTTTTTTCTTAAACCTACGTTGTCAATACTTAGCAACTCGGTTGTTAAACGGCATGTTGATCGCGGTTTAGTTTCAAATGTTGAATCGGCTCAACCTTTGAAACTAAACGGCGATCAATTTGACTAAACCACGTTCAAGATTAGTCATCATTTTCATAGTTACGTAATATTGAAACAGGCGGCTCTTGAACATGGTTTAGATGAGCTGATCGAATTTAATTTAATTCGTGAATTTGGACTTTGGTTTTATCTAAAAAAACTGTCGATTTTTTGTGTTTTTATTAATTATTTTCGAAAAAAATATGAATGACGCGATGATATTTAATTATGAGTTTCGAAAACACGTTATTTTCCGTCTTTACGGAACTAATATAGCTACTTAACATAATAATTTGAGATATTTTTTGTCAATGTTTTGGGGATGCCCCGCAGACTTCATGAAAATTAAAGCATCATTGTCGAGTTCAACATTATTAACGTTTTTCATGACGAATGTATATTTAGCTCACAAATTAAATTACACGTTTTAGTAATGTATCCGTGTATTATTATTGGGTTGTGTGCATAGGGCTGTCACGTCAATTTATAGAATGTTCTTTACTTGGTAATTTTTTCTCGTCGTTGGTGTTTTTGATTCTGTTTGGATTTTTTTAAAACTTTGTTTAAGTATTAGTTGATAATGTTTGTGAAATGTTTACTAGAAAATGCATTTTGCTGTATAATTGCTTGAGTTATAAAATTAATTAATAATTAAATATAAACAATTACTTCTTCATGATAATGCGAGGTTAATTGGCGTTCCGTCTTATCGCCATATTATCTATTCATAAGCCGAGAGCACAGATTACCAAGAGTATTATGTTTTAAGTATACTGCGACGGATTTCAATAATATCACAAGTAATAAACAGTACACAATAATGTTAGTTATAAGCCGACTTGGATTTCTCAGTCAATCTTTTAATAATTTTAAATTCCCTTCAAAGATCGGAAGCACAAATGTATATCGAGAAAATTCATATTTAAATTTCCCTATTGAAATAGAAGGTATTCCATCAAGAGTTTTTGATACCCTTCTTGTTAAATTGTCAATAATCAATTCAAAGCCAACCTGTGTATTGTTATTTATTAAATAACTGTTATTGCTACTATTGGCAAATATTATGAAACACAAACATAGCTTATGTATACCATAATCAGCTTAATATAATGTTCCCAATGCCAAAGGCCTGATCTCTATAAGAGGCGCTTGGGCTATAATCCACCACGCAGGCCCAGTGCAGGTTTCCTCTCGATGTTTTTCTTCACTGTTTGAGAGCAGCGGTGATAAAATAAATAAATGAAAGAAATGCGCCAGCCTGAGTTCGAACCACGACGAACTGCTCGTAAGTCGGGACAGCCACCACTAGGCCACCGCTGTTCTAAAACGAACATAATCGTCGTCTATTTTAGACAAGTATTTTATCACTAAGCCGCAGAATGCCAGTATGTTTTACATCAGTGGCAGCCCTATTTAATAGGTTCATACCGCAGGCACACCGAACACAACGCCTTTGTCTCGCATGTTGATCATGGAGAATCCCCGGTGACCAGCCAAACCACTTTGTTATATGACCAACATAATAAACGCATACAAACTATTGCCTTTTATTTCCCATCATTGTAAAAACGTACAGATCGTCATCGTTGTAGATCATTGAAATAGTGATGTACATGTACTCATAATAAGATGAGTAATCTGATAAAGCCTTGCTTTGTACCATACAGTACACTCGCAATTAATTTGTACTGCAATTAGATATGGAACACGAGTATCATTGTGAATTTCCTTATAGAGAAAAAGTGGAAAAAATAAGGAAAATCCTGTGATTAAATTCCAAAAGGACTAAAAAAAATACTTAGTAATTTAATTTAGCGTAACCCTAAATTCATATCAACCTTTAAAATTAAATAGTAGATGTTCTAAAAAATCATAGATCTACACGGTATATCATAACATACCATTTGATTGATCGCTACAGTCAGTATAAACAACACTAATGTATATTGTATCTCAATTATAAATCTACAAAACTTAATAGCTTACAAGGTAACCTATATAAGACAGGTTGTATGTTTGAAAAAAACATTTATCTTAAGATTATCCTTGTGACACAACCTGCCAGTGATAATGAAGTGGATATCAGTAATATCAGTTCTTATTTTGATCCAATACACCGTGTCTAAAGAATCTGCGACGTACCAAGTGTCAGGGATCGAACTCGTTGACCTGATACGAGGGTTTAAGCCGAAGGACAATATGTTAAACCTGACCAAAGTGAATGGAGACCCGTCCAGCTTACCCGATGGCATCTACTTCAAACCTGAGGACGAGGCTTTGACTGGGGAGTCTAAGTATTTGCAATACAATGTAAGAAACATTATTTTATTCATTTACATTACTAACCTAATATAAGTAACATCATGCTTGTAACCCCCAAGTGTTACGTAGACGTGTACCTAATAATACACCTACAATTCGCCAGTGTTTAAAACCCATGTAAAACGGGATGAGCCTTTTAGCCATTACCTGGCGCAAATCCAGACTCCGTGACTGCTACTCAGAAATTCCTGATAGAAAAACCCAAAAACACTTTGCCCAACCCGGGAATCGAACCCAGGTCTTTATGCTCAGCAGTCGTACTTGCGACCACTTGCACTAGACCAACGAAGATGTTAGTTATAGTACTTGTCTTTTTTAAACTTTCACGATCAGAACACATTATAAAACATATGAAAACTATTTATCGCGAATTTACTTTTAATTTAAGCCCGACGTTTCGACCAGATTGCACCAGCCGTGGTCGCCACCACCTCCAATACTTCAGTCTCCCCGCGACCACGGCTGGTGCAATCCGGTCAAAACGTCGGGCTTAAATTAAAGGTAAATTCGCGATAAATACCCGTATTCATATGTTTTATAATGAGTTATACTCGTATTACTTGTTACAATTTTACCTTTAAAAATCAATATAAAAAGAAACATTTACAAGTATAAAAATAGTGATGCTGGTATCAGGAACAGGGTCCACGCTACAGAGAGAGAATCCTCCTCACAATACGAGCAAAGTCCAGGACTACCGCTTCCCCCTTCCCGCTTTCTGCATCAAACCCTTGACCCTGCCGCGCAATGAGATATTCCTAAAGTGTTGATCTAGGCTCTTAACTATTAGCTCGTTAACCGTAACAACTGCTATCGGTACAATGACTGCAGTGTCCACGTTCCACATGTCGACAACCTTAGGTGCTAAGTTACTATGGTTTTTGCATAGTTCTAAATGGTGTGAAATGGAAGTCTGTTGGATTACTCAAGTGCTGTCATTAGTAACAGTTTTAAACAGATAAACAGTTATTACTGTTATCTATTGTGTTTGATTTTATAAACACGAGCATAGTATGAAGGAAGGTCTATGCTTGCTTTGTCTGGGTTTCAGCTTCGCAGTATGAGAAATCAGGCTGTGTTTTGTGCATGATGATGAAGAGTATAGTGTACGCCCATCCATCGCTTTTCACCTGCTTGATGGAGATCAATTAGCAGGCCCATTCCGTAAAAAAGAAGATACCTACAAATAGAATAGCAAATAAAGGCTCTAAAACCAATAATGAAATACTTGAGATAAATAAAAAGTCAGTTGATACAATAATAACATGGTATCACATGACCCTACTTGTATTTAAAGTGGAAAAGAAACTTGTCCACTGATTGGTATTCGTAGTCCCAATAATGTTAAACTATTAGTAATAGATGCACGTATATAAAAAAAAAACAAAGTCATCAAATAGGAATAAAATTCGGAAATACTAAATTACTAAACTTAACCTCGACCCTGTTGAGAAGCGTGAAATAATAACAAACAATTGAACTAACGAACTTGCTTATTAATTATAATAGCAACACCATTTATTTTTTAATGAAACTGCTGCACACCTCACACACAATTAACATGAACCTACACGTAACATAACCCAACACCGGTTTCCAAAAAGGGTTAAAACAGAGGTAAACCGCTACCATTTTTTTTTTTGGATGGAAATCATCAAATGACTTCTCCCACTCTGGGCGGAGCGGGAGGGAGTGTCAGACTTTTACTGACTAAAACCTATTCATGTTCCATCCTCGCCCTTTACGTTCCGGGGTCACGGTATCTCTTTCGATCAATCCCGCAACCCCGGAGGTAAACAGTACCTACATCCACATTTTGGCCAGCTTCAGCCGCACGTATCTAATAGGACAGGAGCCGTCAACCGCACAAACCAGACTCCAACTGAGGAATTACTGATCGGAAAATCCAATATTCCTGAACTGTATATCGAAGCCAAAACTGCTAAGCGACAGGTGTTTAGCAGTCGCAATTGGGACTACTAAGCACCTGTCTATGTCAGCACTACAAGAACGAGGCATGAAACTTGAGAGTAAAAACACACAAAAACCCTCTTATAATCCCTGCTCTTATATTATTATCAACAAATTCCTTCCTAGTCTATTTTAAATTGACCAAAAATCTTCCATATATAAATCTAATACAATAAGTACACTCGTGAACTAATGATACTCGTGCAAGAATAAAAAAAAAACCACTGAAAACAATACATCTATCAAAAATGTAAGCGTGTGCTGTTTTCATAAAGTTTTTTAGTTACTAACCATTCGTATCTTTCCAGGGACAAGAAAAAAAGGCTGTTTAGTGTTTGGACAAAAAACTGGCATCAGTCACGACGAGCAATTATGTTAAATGTAGATCCATTCGGAGATCAATCAGAATACAATAACGATACAAAATAAAATGTATTGAATATTATGTGTTTTATTTCTTACCTCAATCACGATGGATGCAAAAGGTCAGACAAAAATATATACTTACCTTTAAATATCCTACACACCGTATATTTTTTATCTTTCAATGAGGAACAGTTAATTGTCATTTGGTAACCAAAGACACAGACAAGAAATAGAGGCTCCTTGCGCTACCCCGCCTGTCAATGAACAAACATGTGTTCAAAAAATGAAGATGAGAAATTATGAACCTTTACTCTTACAAAATGATTGGAAAATTTGACAGTCGCCTGCACATCAAGCTACTGAATGGGAAAAAATTATAGTTGCGAGAAGCTTGATATACTGATGGCGTCTGTACATCAATTATGACTTCGGTCTGCATTTTAGGACATACTTTTTATGCAACAAACGCAACGCAACGCAAACCGTAGGAAAAAGATCGTATTCATTTATATTATCGAAAAATGCCACGCAGTATAAATGTCACCGTAAAATTGTCAAACACGTTAGATTGTAAAATAACTAGAGAGATTGTAAACTCTCGAAATATTGTCAAACGAACACACTGCTTACAAAAAAACGCATCACTTTTCGTGAAATGCATGCGATGGTAGTCAACTCACGCGGTGTGGAGGGAAGGAGGGGTCCCCCTTGCCCAATGGTACCACTCTCATGAAAATATAATGTACCATTCCTGAGAAATACCGAATAATATAACTTAACATTAAAACATTTTATATTCCCCTAAAATGCGTAGTCGACGGAGCCCCGCTACACGGGGCCCCTATTTCCGAGTGCAGGGTTTAAAGGAACCTAACTAACCTAACGTGGGGGTGCCCCAAGTCCTGATTATGGGGGCAGAGATACTTCCGTATGTTCAGTTAACAATATTTCGAGAGTTTACAACCTTGCTAGAGAGATTACAATCTAACGTGTTTGACAATTTTACGGTGACATAAATATTTCTTAGTTATTTATAAAATTTTCTTGACGCTTGTTAACAGGAAGTTTTTTAAATCGCTTCATTGTTTGTGGTTGTAATTCCAAGTTGTGTGTTTGTGTAGGTATGTCCTTTAAGATCCAAGTGTACAGACAACACAAAAAGCGGTGAGATGAGCTCATTGACCATTTACATACATTATATGCTTTAAGAGATCTCATTCGTGATTACCAGGCAATTATGAATAACTTGCCTCTCAACTTGTTTTATAGTTTTTTTACTCCACTGAAAATAGGGGTATGCAGATATAGGCAGATACTCATTAGAATATAGTCTAGAAAAGAGTCTAGATACTCGTAGCAATATTCTTTTTATTCCGTGTTTTGCCTTTATGAAAAATGATTATAATATTTATGATATCTTGATTTACCTTATTTGTTATTGGCACCACATTTTACAATACAATTTGGGTAGATACAAAAAACCCCATTCACATAATCTTTTATTGCATTTATGTTTGACTTTTGCAAACATTAATCAGCAACACAATATTCATCACTTACAAGATTAAATACATACATCTTTCCGTGACTAAACAAGAATATGTTCAAGCTTGGTGTCCATCATTTCAAATAATCGTGATGATATTGAACAAGGTTCGTATATAAAGCTTCCTGGGTACACCATGTACTCATTTATATTCGTACACGATGAGATATACTCGTTTAGTACTCAAATTATTAGTCCTACTTATTAGTGCAAGTGCTACAAAAAGTGAGATAAGAAAGGATGAGAAAGTAGTGTTGGTATCGCCTGTGTTGGCCCCTTATAGAAATGCCAGAGCTCAGACAAACGAAACGGCGAAAGATTTTCCTTTGCTCATGTTGCTAGCCAGTGATAACAGAAACGCGAGAACCGATGGTGCAAAAAGTATGGAAAACTCTGCAGTACGACAGCCTGTATATGTAAAAGTAAGTTTATTTGAAGACCTAGATTATAATAAACGATTTAAATATAATATAACAATTATTAGTCTTATTTGACGAAGTCTTCGGTATTTCTATCATGAATTCTTCAAAAATAGCGTAGAGTTGTGTCTTTAATGATGGCTGTAATCCAAAATATACCCTTATCGAAGTCAAAAGCATTTGTGTTCATTTAGAACATTTTTTGTTCTGGACCATACCGGAACCTTCTAGTTACGGAGATATTGGGGGTCAAAGTGTTTAACAATTTCATAAGTTTTTAACGATAAGTACCTATAACTTTACTTTAAATACCTCTATGATCCCCGTACTATTCAAGGCATCCATCAACACAATGTTTTAAGTGCGTTACATTGAGTCATAACGTAAAATGTAATTTTTCACAGCAAAAAAAGATGTTTCCCACAAATATTTATTGCGTAGAGTTAGATAGATAGTTTCATGTACAGAATGTTTCGTTGACGGCTTCGTGATGAGGTTGTTTACACCTTGTATACCTAATGTTTGAAACTATTCTGTGTAATTGTGCATACATTACAATATAAACTTCTACCCAACCTATTGTTAAATATATACTTGATTTAATTTTCCAGAAACTAGAAGACCAAAAACAACTTCAAAGACGTCGCAGAAAAACAAGCAGAATCTACTTCGTACAAAAATATTAATATTCGAACAAAAAATTATCATAGATGAGTATTTATTGCCAGAACGAATTAAGTACTTCTATTGAAGAGCTTATAAAAAATTTAGAAGGAAGTAACACACAGTTTTATAAGATACAGATACGTATACGGGGTCTTTAAATTTTAATTGATGATACTGGTTAACTTGCAGAGTACATAAGAAAATCATTTGTGTTGTCATGATTCTTCAAGTTAGATGAATAAAGGAATTACAAAATGTGGGCTTGTAAGTTTGCCATTGATATGTCATGTGTTTTTTTATTATTCTGTGGATTGGCCTCCACTACAATATTTCTAAAAACTAGTCATGCATGAATGTACAAAGTTAACATCAGAAATTAAAAGACCATCACGTTGATGAAAAAATGGTGTTAGTCTGTTTTTTTTTACTGTTGCTTTTTGTATCTGCAACGTCTAAATAAAACGAATGTCATAAAAGGAAGAATATTATATCTAATGTCTAACATAAATTTAAAATGAACTCGTCCAATTGACATTAAAAAACCTGAAATCATGACGTTATTGGATTTAAATATAAACTTAAACATACTCGTATTTTATATATAATTCGCTTTCGTGTGTCTGTATGTATGACCGCTTTGTTCCTCACAGATATTGATGCGGTTCTCAATTTCACCATAATTTTGAGAATTCAATTCTAGAAGGTTTATTTGCATCATACGTTCGTATTGCACTTAAATTTAATTAAAAAATCTGAATGTTTTGCCTAGTCGTAAAAACATGCGAAACAGGGGTGATTAAAATTATGTAACATATGTAAATAGAAAAATAAAGTTATTAGAAAAAAAAACTTGGCGTTTTTCTATCTCTGACGTCTTGAAAAATTCCACTATTTTGTCATGATACTAGCTTGTTTAATATAATGTAAACTATGTATGTAATTAAGAACGCAATGTAATTGTATATGAGATAGCATCTTATGTTGACAATTTTCTATATAAAAGGGACTTGCAGCAGTCTTGCAGTCTTTATGAAAAAAATATACTAACAGCAAATAGTTTTTTTCAAAATGGCTCCTACATTGTTTTTTTGTTTAATTTTAACCTTAGCATGTGTAAGGGTGAACTGTTTTGCAAATATTCAGGAAAAACGAATTCAACTGATTTATGAGCAGGTAAAATTAAATTTTTGTTTTTTTTTTATGCCTGTTAAAGTTGTGCAATACTTATGTTACCTACTTTTTTACAGGGTGCTATAAGACATTCTTCGCTAAGCCGGTTTAGACGGCAAAGTGAGGGATATGGAGGTATGTATAAGTAATTTGTATACGATCAAGTTATTTTATGTCGACATGATGGCAAATCCAGTCATCCAATTATATATTTCCAGTTTGATGTTTTTATAGATGATGTTTCTTTGTCAAAATGTAAAAAGTTCTTTTGAGTCTGTTGTTCGTTCATCATCGGCCTATTAATATGTTTCCACTGCTGGGACAGGCCTCCTCTCTATGAGAGGGAATGGGCTATACAGGGTGTCCCAAAACTCAACGTCAAGCCGAAACGGGGTGACAGGATTGATCATAACCATCACGAGAAAAATCAGAAAAAAAATCTATCCCATGCAGTTTGAAAATTATGGGCATTTTAAGAAAAACCTAGAAATTTGATCAAACTGTACCATTTTTCGGTTATTGTGGTTATTCTTTTTTATTTTTGTTCATTTGAACTTTGGAAACGTAATCCTAAATAACATTTCTAGAATCCCAATAAAAAATAATGACACAATTGCCTCAAGTTTCCGAGAATTGAGACTATTTGTTAAACTATGAATTTAAAATTTTCAAGATTCGTCGACTTTGACAGGCCCTCCTATAAAAAAAAATGTACTAGAGTGCCTTGGCAAGTAGCATTAAAAGTTGGCGCATTTAATCAGAATTCTAAAGTGGTACAATACTTTTTAGTTCCATACAATAGAAAAGAGTAAAAAAATTAAAACCTCAAGTAACCCGATTTTTGCTATCAGATTTTACTCAGTTAAAATGTTTTTAATTCGCACAAGCACTAGGTAGGTTCTTGATTTTAAGGCAAAATGATGAGAGAGATGGATAGTGGGTATGTTTAAGATAAGATATGGGCATAAGATATGCCCGACTTATAAGTAGATCTTTTTTAAGAAGATGTAGGGCTTGTATTGAGGCTGATGGTAAACAATTTGAACATTTATTGTAATAAAAAATGTTATTTCTCTATCTGACTTTTATTCCAACAAACCTAATTATTTTACTAATTTTACTAACTTTTTTTCACTTTGGTAAAAGTGGCGTCACTATCTGTCTCGCTCACTCATGGCAAACATACCCATTATCCATCTCTCTCATCATTTTGTCATAAATTAAAAACCTACCTAGAGCTTGTGCGAATTAAAAACATTTTAACTGAGTAAAATGTGATAGCAAAAATCGGGTTACTTGAGGTTTTAATTTTTTTACTCTTTTCTATTGTATGGAACTAACAAGTATTGTACCATTTTAGAATTCTGATTAAATGTGCCAACTTTTAATGCCACTTGCCAAGGCACTCTAGTACATTTTTTTTATAGGAGGGCCTGTCAAAGTCGACGAATCTTGAAAATTTTAAATTCGTAGTTTAACAAATAGTCTCAATTCTCGGAAACTTGAGGCAATTGTGTCATTATTTTTTATTGGGATTCTAGAAATGTTATTTAGGATTACGTTTCCAAAGTTCAAATGAACAAAAATAAAAAGAATAACCACAATAACCGAAAAATGGTACAGTTTGATCAAATTTCTAGGTTTTTCTTAAAATGCCCATAATTTTCAAACTGCATGGGATAGATTTTTTTTCTGATTTTTCTCGTGATGGTTATGATCAATCCTGTCACCCCGTTTCGGCTTGACGTTGAGTTTTGGGACACCCTGTATAATCCACCACGCGGGCCCAGTGCGGATTGGTAGATGTCACATGTCTTCGAATTTATGGTTCTAGGACATGCCGGTTTCCTCACGATGTTTTCCTTCACCGTTTTGGGAGCAGCGGTGATGTAATAAATTACACAAAGTAATGCGCCTGCCTGGGTTCGAACCCACGACTTACTGAACGTAAGTCGGGGCCGCCACCACTGGGCCACCGTTGTTCGTTGAATACCAGTAATAAGACCATTAAAGAGGGCCAAAAGGATTTATTCTCCTATTGTGATTTTTTTTGTTCTGGACAACATCTGGGAACCTTCTAGCTACGGAGATATTAGAGGCCAAAGTTCCAACTTTTTCAAAAGTTGAATGTAAAAAAAATTACTTTAAATAACTCTAATCTCCACCCCTTTATTACACTCTTTTGTCACAAACCGTATTTTTTCACCTCAACAAAAAAAAAGTGTCTTAACAATATTTTTTGCATAGTTACAACCTACTTAGTTTGATGTACACTTGTACAGAACGCTTGGTTGACGCCTTCGCGGAGGGTCCTTTTACACCTTGTATCTGTAACCGTAAAATTGTAAAACTCGTTATATTGTAAGATAACTAGCTAGATTGTAAACTCTCGAAAGATCGTCAAACGAACATACTGCTTACACTATAACGCATTATTTTTCGGCAGATTGTAATCTATCGAAGTGAAACCGTAATAATGTGAAAAGTATGCGATGGAAGTCATCTCGCGCGGTGTAGAGGATGGGTCCTCCTTGTCTCATGGTACCACTCTCATGAAAAAATATTGTACCATTCCTGAGAAGTACTGATAATATAACCTAACCTCGAAACACTTTATATTTCCCTAAAAAGCGTAGTCGATGGAGCCCCGCTACGCGTAGCCCCTATTTCTGTCTGCAGGGTTTAAAGGAACCTAACTAACCTTACGTGGGGGTGCCCCAAGGCCCGATTAAGGGGGCAGAGATACTTCCGTTGCATGCATTTCACAATATTACGGTTTCACTTCGATAGATTACAATCTACCGAAAAATAATGTTATTGTAAGCAGTGTCTTCAGTTGACAATATTTCGAGAGTTGATAATCTCACTAGAGAGATTACAATCTAACGTGTTTGACAATTTTACGACTATATATTTATTTAAACTTCGATGAATTACAAGGTCTATTACGTTTCTAGCTTCTTTTAATTTATTCTTCAAATCTAGTAACAAAAAGAGCATGTACTTATATATTTGACTTTACATAGTTTCGTCTGGACTAACATTGCGAACGTTTCTTAATTATGATGTAAATGGCTTATTAATTACAGGTTACAAGAATTATATGCAAGGAGCTGCGGTTCAACCAAGTGTGGTCGTCATACCTAGTGGGGGTAAGTCGCAAATAAATTAAGGCAATTACACGAGCTAAACGCGAGTTTTATAATTACTAAAAGTATATGATTCACTGCTATAAACAAGACCAAGACCAGAAAAATATATGATATTCTTCAGGATATATGCTAGCATGATACTGTTTTGAAAACATAATACAATTAATTTGGCTCGATAAAAAGAAATCACGAACTTACCTCTAAAAATATATTTCAAACAATAAAAAACATACTAATATGCATGCGATCATTCTGATTTTTTAGCAAATAATTCTACAAGCAATATATTAGCATGATACTGTTTTAGTTTTTTAATCCAATCAATAGTTTTTTGTAAATCGATCGAAACCACTCATTTCGCGCTATTTGGCCCGCAGTAGCTGACGTAACAACCACTTTGTAGTGCAAGCTGATTAGAACTTTATTCTAACAGCATTTCAAACGAAGTTTGAGCCACCACAAATAGAGTTGCTAATTTAGCTCGTCTAAGCGCTACTATCCTAATTTCTTCTCAAATTCCAATGTGACCTATCTTATTTATCTATTTACACACAAAATACTTAACAAGACTTTACATTAGGATAGAAAACCTCAAAGGTACTGCTTATTTCATAAGAAAATACTTCCAGCGCACCAGCGAGAGGAAAGTTGGATAGAAAACTAAAGTAAAAAGTTAAAGTTGTATTGGTTGGTTGGTTAGTAGAAACGTAGACACAGTGTGTAGAAAAGATAAAACAGGAACATTTCAATTAGAACTTAAAACAAGAATATACCTATATGAAATAATCATACACACAAATATTAACACATAAATAAAATAAATACTGTTATTATAAATAAAAGGTGTAAAAAACCTCTTAACGAAGCCGAAAGGCACTTGTTCTCCCCGTCACTGCAATCATTTTTTTGTTCTACACCATACCTGGGAACCTTCTAGTTACGGAGATATTGGGGGTCAAAGTTACAACTTTTTGACAAGTGTTTTTCAAATACAAGTTTTTTATTGTATCAA
The DNA here is from genome assembly GCA_950022955.1 of Xestia ashworthii. NCBI lineage: Eukaryota > Metazoa > Arthropoda > Insecta > Lepidoptera > Noctuidae > Xestia > Xestia ashworthii. The sequence continues at coordinate 8,004,100 of OX465550.1, forward strand.
TTCTGATTCTGAAAACATGAATTTTCACCCCAAAAAAAACCCAGCAATATTTTTTGCGTAAAGTTACTTAGTTTGATGTACAGAATGCTTGGTTAACGACTGTTACAGTATGGTGAAGGGATAGTGGAATACTTCTAAGCGTGCCGATGGAAATCTAAATAATGTCGGCCTCAGATCTTAGCCACGGGTTTGGCGCCGTCAGTAGCGTAATCAGTTCCTATTACGAACAAACAACAGGACACGATTCCTTGGCTTGCAGACTCCAGGAGGTAGAATTAGAGTAGCTTAAGTAAATCTAAATCTTCGATACAGCCACACCTTTGAAATGTGGTGTGTTTTAAGTAGTTTGACAACATTTACAGTTGTTTTATCGCATACCTGTCTGTTATTAATAGTTATAATAATAATAATTATGTCTGCCTCTCAAAATGGATGTAGGAATGGGTCCCGCGGTACTAAGGAGCTACTCCTCATCGACATGGCCATTAGCCAACAGGTCCGTCGATCCCGCAAGGATCTGTCAACATGTTGGATAGATTACAAGAAGGCCTACGACTCGGTGCCACATTCATGGCTCATGAGGGTGCTGGAGTTGTACAAGATAGATGCAACTCTACGCGCCTTCCTTGAGTCATGTATGGGGCAATGGAGGACGGTCCTTCGATATCCAGGATGTCGACAGATCCAGGGGGACGATGAACCTGTATGGATTAAACGGGGAATATTCCAGGGCGACAGTCTGAGTCCACTTTGGTTCTGTTTAGCCCTGAATCCTCTAAGCACTTTGCTGGAGAATTCAGGGCTAGGCTACCGGTTGAGGAAAGATGGTCAGGTCATATCTCACCTGCTTTACATGGATGATCTGAAACTCTTTGCCCCCAACAAATTGCAACTGATGGAGCTATTGAAAGTAACCGAAACTTTTAGTAGCGCCATCAGGATGGAATTTGGTGTGGACAAATGTGCAGTCATGTATGTAAAGCGAGGGGAGATTATGGGATCCGAGGGACTTCAGCTCTCGGATTCCATATACCTAAGATCCCTTTCCTCATTCGAGAGCTATAAGTATTTGGGTATGTCGGAAGCGTTAGGCATTAACGTAACTGACATGAAGCAATCGTTGAGGGAGCGCTTCTTTGGTCGCCTAAAGAAGGTATTAAATAGCCTTCTTTCAGGTGGGAACAAGGTGCGCGCCTTCAACGGTTGGGTCATGCCGGTTTTAATGTACTCTTTCGGCATACTCAAATGGACTCAGACCGAGCTCGACGCTCTGGATAGAAGAGTCCGTACACTGTTGACCGAAAACCGGATGCATCACCCACGATCATCGGTGATGAGACTGTACATCCCGCGGAAGTGCGGGGGTCGAGGCTTTTTAAATGCCAAGACCCTCCACAACCGCGAGGTGTGCAGCCTCAGAGAATATTTTTTAAAAGTCGAGGTGGGTATGCATCAGGATGTGGTCACAGTGGACAAGGGACTCACCCCGTTGTCCATGGCTAAAGAGAACTGGCGCAAACCTGTGGTACTTACTACTGATGACCGCAAGAAAGAATGGCAGGGCAAGGAGCTTCACGGGCGCTTCTACCGGGCTCTTCATGGGCCCGATGTAGATTTTCTTGCGTCCGTGTCCTGGCTACGTTTTGGCGACCTCTTTGGGGAAACTGAAGGTTTTGTCTGTGCGATTATGGACGAAGTTATGTTGACGAACAACTACCGGAAATATATTATGAAGGACGGGACGGTTGACGTGTGTCGGGCATGCCACCTTCCGGGTGAGTCCATCAGACATATTATTTCTGGTTGTTCTCGTTTAGCTAACGGCGAGTACTTGCACAGACACAATCAAGTAGCCAGGATTATTCACCAGCAACTTGCCTTGAAATATAATCTTGTGGAATCAGAAGTACCGTACTACAAGTATGTGCCCGACCCAGTTCTCGTGAAAGACCATGTGATCAGTCTATCATTACTGACAGGACTATTGTCGCCAATAAGCCTGACATAGTGGTGATAGACCGATCAGCGCGCCGCGTAATGATAATCGATGTTACCATTCCGCATGACGAGAACCTCGTGAAAGCTGAAAAAGAGAAACAAATAAAATATCTCGACTTGGCACACGAGGTTCGCGACATGTGGAATATGAACTCGGTTATCATTGTGCCGATTGTCGTGACGGCCAATGGCCTTATTGCCAAGAGCTTCGATGACCATCTATCGAAGCTCTCTTTAGGCGGCTGGATCAAGAGCCTGATACAGAAGGCAGTACTCCTCGATACGGCTCGCATTGTGAGGAGGTTCCTGTCTCTGCAGCCCTAACCACCGGTAGCTTGGACCCTGCTCCCGATATCGGTGGACCACTATTTTTTATGTTTTTAAATGTATTTTTTAGTTTTTATTTAAGATATATTTAAAAATGTAAATAATATGTTTTAGACTGAATAAACGAAATAATAATAAAAATTAGCATCAATCACCGCCTTTTATAGATACAAATTATTATTGAAGGTTTCTGGTTTTGCTGCATTTTTTCAAGCCCGTAGACCAAAAAAAGACAACTCCTGACGAGTCTCCCGTGGACCCCAGGGAGTCTACCTGGACCACTTTGGGAATCATGGATTTAAAGTAACACGATTACAATGCGAGACACGGTGACGAAAGTTATTTGAAAAAAAAAATGGATTTCCCTGTAGCGTTACTCATACTTTGTTATTACCTAACGCTACAATGGAAAAAGGGAAAAGCCATAGTACGGAGAAAAACTATAATTATGTTTACAAAGTCAATGAAAATATTTACAGGAATTCCGTCATGTGAACAATAATTTAATTGTTATTGTGTGTTCGATCTTTGCCCTAAACCTTTGATCTATGCACGTAAGCTTAGTAAAGAATAAATTAATTACAGTACACGCATCTTCTACTTGACTCACCTGCACATACGACTTGAAAAAAAGTAAAATGACTTTTAGCTGCTAAACAATAAGTGCGCTTTGATTCAGCCACAAGTCAGTTCAGATAGGAGGTAGGTCCATCATGCTTTCACTGCCGCGCCAAAACTGCATGCGCAGCCCACGCTCGTTATGCTTACGTGGCTGCGTAGCTGCGGCTACGGTGCGTAGCAGCGCCTACGGTGCGTAGCTGCGACTACGGAGCGTAGCAGGGACTACGGTGCGTAGCAGCGACTACGGTGCGTAGCAACGACTACGACATGTAGTAATGATGACTATCATTATTGTGTGTTACAGCAACTACGATGCGTAGTAGATGCGTCGTATGGCTTAGTAAATACACAATTGGACCCGATTTTTTTTTTCAGTTGAGCGTGTTGTTTTAAACTTGTATGCTCTATAACGTTCACTGCTAACTGTTGAACCCTCAATAAAACTTATATAACGTTAGTAGATGGCTTCGTGATCACATTGTGTATGTATGTATGTGTGTTCTTAACTTTATGTAATAATTCTTTTCTTGTCTTTCCAGTTCCCCCTGTATACCGGGGACCAGGGTCCTCTTATGGTCCCAGTACGTCGTATGGGGTTCAAAGTTCCTATGGCGGGTATGGAGCTCAAGGGGCCTCTTATGGTGTCAACAGAGTCCCAAGCGTAGTTGTCAACATGCCAGGTAATTTTTTGAAAAATTCTTGTTTTGATTCTTTTTCTCGTGTTATTCTTATTCTAATTATCACACTCAATAACAATGGCTCGATCATTAAATCATTGGATTCTTTCTTCATTGATGACATATGTTCGTGTAGTCTGAATGAGATGTTTCTTCTGCTACAGATAGCAGTAGCTGTACCCAAAAGAAAAAGAAGAAAACAAAGATTTTGGATTAGTAGGTAAAGAAGTAGATTCGGTTTCCCAACAGGGTAAGCGTTTTTTCTTAATGTTTATGTTGTTTTGTTTAAAAATATACTCATTCAAACCACACTATATATTGATACTTATAAGAACGGCAAAGAGATCTTGTTTTTTTTTGTTACTGAGAATAATACCCACATACCGATAAAGATTTCCATGCATTTGTGGTCATCGGGTTTTCCGCACGAAAACAAATTAATACAATTTTATCATAATATTTATTATAGTTCCTCATAAACCTGATACATAACTATTAATTGATTAATCTAATGATAACGCTTTTTTAACCCCCGCCCCGGCGTAAAAAAAAACCACGGGGTGTTATAAGTCTGTCGTGTCTGTGTGTGTGTATGTGTATGTGTGTCTGTCTGTAACACCGTAGCACCCAAACGGATGAACCGATATGGATTTTGTTTTTTTTTGTTTGAAAGGTGAATTAGTCGGGAGTGTTCTTAGCTAAGTTTGATAAAAATCGGTCCAAGATGGCCGCCGCCACAAAATGGCAGATTACATATTTTATTCAACAAGTCTCTCAATATGGGTATCAAATGAAAGGCTTGACTAGAAGAATACTATACACCAGGATAAATTCAAGATGGCCGTCACCACAAAATGGCAAATTAACGAATTATTTTCTGTTTAAATTTTAGTACATTGTGTCGGGGGTTTTTAAATTTTAAATTTAATTTTATTTGTTTAATTTATAAAGATTTTGAAGCACTTAAGTATTTAAGATTTCTCATAGTGTTTTTGCGCGCTACTTGACAACTAGGAAAACAAGACAGTTTGCTGTGCTCTAAACAAAAATAATTGTAATAGATATTCCTCTAGAAGTCATGCCTAGTACTATGGCCGTGATGCACGTGCATGGACTTAGACATGTCTCTATTGCACTTATAGTTTGGTAGTATCGGGATCAACGCTTAGGCTACGTGGTAACTCACAGGTGGCTTGCTTCGGTCCTAGGGCTGAGCGAGTATCGAAGTGAACGAACGTTCTAGAATTTGGCATTCGGCTGCACTGTATGCTTGGTGCACAGGAAAACATTAAATACATAGATCAAAATTACTAACTAGTATTTCATGAAAGTATGAACATGAATTTTTATCAAAAACTTTTTTTGTAATAACAGAGTATAGGTAGATATAAGTTTTACGTCAAGTCACTTGACTCTAGGCGCAAAGCGAGGCTTCTGTCAGCGCATAAGTGGCGTGCTACTTACGTTTATAGATCTTGGCCTCAGACTAAAGTTTATATTATTTTAATATTTAATATAGAATAGATAACAACATAAATTACACAACATTATAACGAAAAACTAAAATAGACACTATATTACCCACTAAGTATACCTACGTAACAAATTAACAACACATAAAGAATAGAAAAACCCATGATGGTGTTTTTGATATTTATCACAAAATCGGGGATTATTTACATTTAAATCTTTGAATGAATATTCATTAGTACCTATTGAATTATTTTATGCATGACAACAACAGCGGTTAAAAACCTTTTTAATGTTAAAGGCATGATTAATTTTAACTTTTTTTTTTCTTTCAGATGACAACTACATCACACCGGTAATAAACAGCCCACCATATGCAGTACCATCGAGAAGATTATAGACTATAGAGCCTCATTTTATTAAAGTGATAAGAATCTATACGTGTTATTGAAAATAAAGCTTTATTTGCAAGCCAACTCGTTTCTTTTTCCATTGTTTTACCTCAGAGGTCAGGTAATTTACCTTTTCCTTGATAATTGAATATCAGAGGGCATAATTATATGATGCGATGATGCAGCTTAAAAAATGAATCTTGATCTTGCAACAAATTAGTGTCATTTTTCATTGATATTACTTCCGGCTCGCTTTGTTTCTGTGGAGGCGTGTTAATTATGTGGAAAATGTATTAATTGAAGCCTATCAATTGAAATTAACAGTACGAGGAAAGTGTTGTAGTTGGCGATTAGATATAAATTCCCCATTGTTATCGTGGTTTTATTACTGTGATTTGTAACTTTGTAAGGGCGTAAGTGTAATCATCATTTCAGACCGGAATCATACACTGTTGGGGCCTCCTCTTTCTTCGACCATTCTTTTCTGTTCTGTACGTGCCTTTTCTTTTTTTTTCCGGGTACCTTCCCGCTCTGGGAGGAGCGGAAGGGAGTGTCAGACTTTTACTAACTAAAACCCATCCATGTCCCTTCCTCGCCCTTTATGTTCCGGGGCCACGGTATCTCATTCGAACAGTCCCGCAGCCCCGGCAGGGTTCTCTACGTCCCTTAACCCGCTTTTTTAACGAATTTTGCAAATATTGGCTGGAATTACCGAAAATCCAACTCGAGACTCAAGTATTCCTCATGTATTGCAATACAGTCTTTTAGTCGCAAACGCTATTGCTGATCATGAAATGTTGGTTCGGTTTCTAGGCCGGGCAAAGTGTTATTGAGCAGAACCCATCAGGGATATCTCAGAAACAGGATTTCAGGCAGTAGGTTATTAGAGGGGACTTAAGGGGCCGACGGAAAATGCGCTTTTCATACAAACGAAAATACGAGAACGAGAATATGAAAATCAAACATATTCTAGTGTTCGATGGGTTACAGAATATATAAAATAAATATTTTGAAAGGATAATGATTTAGAGGCGAGATATGAGGAATTTAAAATTTCTATACAAAATTTATTTTTCTTATAACTCTTGTTTAAATCGGTGTCCATTCTAAATATGTGTTTGGGAACCTATATATTCTGTAATCTAATCGAAATAAATACACACTACCGTATAAGAATATGTTTGATTTACAAATTATTTTGGTATTACGTTTGTATGAAAAACGCATGCTCCGCAGGCGTCTTAAACATAACTGTTGTAATGTCAGTGTACTTGTACTATAGTTATGTAGCCTCATTCTTCGGGGAAACAGGCGTAATGTTACATAACGCCACGCCTATTGGTATACTCACATTACAACAGTTATGTTTAAACCCCATGTAATATTGGAAGAGCCCATGGCACAAATCCAAACTGGCTGTTACAGAAATATTCCCGACAGAAAATCCCGATAAACTCATGCTCAGATATCGCACTTTTGACTACTAGACCAACGAGGCAGATTTTATGTCGTTTAAAACCATTCGATTGATTGTAACTAGTTTCAAGATTTTCCAATTGATTTTATTGATCAGATACGTCGTAGTCGTCTGTGTTATTTATAGTATTTTATATATCCTTGTAGTTTACCTTAGTATTAATTAAATTCTTTTTAGATGTACACATACCACTGCTTGTCTGAGCATCATCCAAAGGGTGACTGGTAGAGAATGCCTATGGCATTATGTTTGCCTCTGTACTGCTTAAAGAAAGAAACAATATTTATTAGTCGCAGAGACCTGGCGATTCTATGTTACGGCTAAAGGTAGCTAGCTATCAGTGGCGTAACTATAGGGTGGCAGGACTGGCAAAATGCCACGTGCCCCCGGCCCGACGCGCGACGGGGCCCCCGGTCGGGCAGGCTGCGAGCTCAAAAGTGACATTTTTAACAAAATTTAGTATAAAAAATAAATTTTAAATAAGTAAGTACCTACTTAAAATCAATTAAAGTTGGACCAAATTTAAAATCGATTAAGGTTACATTCAAAGACCATATACAAATTCAAATAAATAATTAAGATTTAAACGCTTTCATATGAAAAGGACCGATTTTAGAACGCATCCATTGGGTACTTTTTTTTGTCGGGACTAGGAGTACTTAGGTGGCGCGGGCGAGCTCGTGAAGACAGTGATAATAGATCTTTCCTTGAAAAACATTTCTGTATAATTTCAAAGTCTGGTGTAAAACTTGAACGTACACAAAAATTATTTGAAAACTAGCTTCTGCCCGCGACTTCGTACGCGGATCCTATTGCTTTTGCCAGCGACACCGGGTTCGTCAAAATCGAAGATCTGAAACGTCTAATTCTAAGAGCCCGGGGACGGGAAAATAATGGATCTTTCCCACCTGAGCAACAGATACCGTTTGTTTCTTTTTGCCATTTAACAGCTTCACAAAAAGTAAAATTTTGAACCATACCTCCGATGGCGGAATATGTGGCGTATTCAATCATAGGAGTATACGTAAATGAACTCCGTTTCTTATCAACCCAAGGAAGGTCATCATGCCCTACGGCTATATCTTGAGACACCCGATTCTTCAGATGTTATCGACATTCTGTTCAGAGAATGTCGAAGTCTTCGCGCTCTTCTTCTGTCTCTTCATGCCGTACTCCAGCAATTCTTTCTCTCTCACTTTCTAACAGATTATGAATATTTTGTTGTGCGCGTGTTCGGCGCTCTTCTTCTGTCTCTTCATGCCAAAAACACTCAAATAACATAAGCTCGAAGACATATTTATTCGATAAAATAAAATAATAAATGGGAGTTTTGGCCAGTAGAGTCAAATTTTCAATGATATACCATCGTCATCGAAAATCGAAAATCAGTCCTAAACTGTTACCTCCTTAACCGCGTGGAGGTACTCCCAGTTTTTGTCATTTTATAATTATACAGTGAAATTAGTGATAGCTTTGCTATAATTTTCACATCAGATGTTTCTGATCTTCGATTTTTTATAAGTCAACAGGAAATGCCCATCAGACCGAACAACTTTTGCTAAGACGTCATCATTCCTATGTGTAGCTGGGCTCTTGTAGTTCCACAACAGGTGTTCCAGATCTTCGATTTTTATAGATTAACAGAGAGTGCTCATCAAATTGAACAACTTTTGCTAAGACGTCATTCCTATATGCGTTATGGTGTAGCTGGGCTATTGGAGTTCCACGACAGGTGTCCCAGATCTTCGATTTTTATAAGTCTACAGAGAGGGCTTATCAGATTGAACAACTTTTGCTAAGACGTCATTCCTATATGTGTTATGGTGTAGCTGGGCTATTGGAGTTCCACGACAGGTGTCCCAGATCTTCGATTTTTATAAGTCAACAGAGAGTGCTCATCAGATTGAACAACTTTTGCTAAGACGTCATTCCTATATAGGAATGACGTGAACTCCAAGAGCCCAGCTACACCATAACACATATGTGTTATGGTGTAGCTGGGCTCTTGGAGTTCCACATCAGGTGTTCCAGATCTTCAAATTTATTCTCTCAGCAGAAAATGCTCATCACGTGAAACAATTTTTGCTATGGTGTCATATTTGTATCTCTTATAGTTTAGCTGGTCTATTGCGGTTCTACATCAGGTGTTCAGGTTTCCAAGATAAATTATAGCCTATATTGTTGCCCAGACATAATACCTATACAACAAAAAAACAACCATTCAAATCCGTCCAGTACTTCCGAAGATTAGCGTGTACAAACAAACAGACAAACAGACAAACAGATAAACAGACAAACAGACAGACTTTTTTTTTTTGGATTCGTGCTCTATTACTGTTTCTAAACCTGCTTCAATTATTATTTTTTAAATATATTCAATGTACAGACACAGCTTTTTTACTCTTTTATTATATGTATAGATTTTTTAAATATATTCAATGTACAGACACAGCTTTTTTACTCTTTTATTATATGTATAGATATAAAATGGACACAATTTACCATTGGGTAACTATCTCAGTGATTTATTAAAACTAAATTAAAATGTGACGAGTTTTTTTGGGGCCCCATGTAACGGATTTGCCAAGGGCCTCCGATGGTATAGTTACGCCACTGGTAGGTATGTGTGCTGAACTTAGATATTTGTTATATAAGTTTAGCCGGGTAATCTTAAGTTTATGTTCACACCTTAAGCCGTAACATATACAAAAACAAAATCACTGAGAAATCACACACAAAACTGGATCTGAAAGTCTGACAACCAGACATAACAAGGGATATCTTAATAGGGACAAGTACAGGGTACAAGGGACCAGGGTACAGGTTGTGGAGGTCAGATAGGCAGTTTTATAGGCAAAATGCTTCTATTCATGTAGCTCCATAGTCCATACGGTTGGACTGGAAGCAGACTTCTACACGGGCTAGTCAGAAAATATTACAAAAAAAAATAAAATATTTATGAAAACTAAGGGAGAGAAGAAAATAGTTGGCAGCTGATTTCGTGGTTGTGATAAGAAGACCCTTGGTTTGCGAGAAGGTTAGAAGAATGGATAACACAAGAAAAAGGGGTCTTAGTTTAGGAGAGGTATCTTACTTCAAAATCAATTCCTATGATCGACACCTTTTTTGACAATAAGCTTTTTAGATATAATCGAATATTAAAAACGATGGGAGCAAATACTCTTTTTGATATTTCTAAGAAGCTAATATCCTCGTGATTCCAAAAACTTCAAGATAACGTTGGTTTATGCGAAAAAACTAGTTTGGCCTCTACACTTAATGTTTCTTCGATGGAAGATATTAGAAAGAAGTAAATCCAGCTACACAGGTTTCAGATCATTCTTACCGACAAAATCGGTCCCTGCTAGCCATCGGTTAGTAGATTTAACGCTTTCATACAGGGTGTAAACAGATTCATCACGAAACCGTCTACCAAGCATTCTATACATTTTTTTAAATGAAAATTCATGTTTTGTGGTAGAACTCAAAGTAACGCAATCAAAACATTGTGCTGATGGATGTATTGAATAGTACGAGGGTCGTAGATTTGGTCGGTGTTTAAGGGGCCGGCGGAGCCTGCGTAGTTCATACAAACGTAATACCAAAAATAATTTGTAAATCAAACATATTCTTGGGTAAATCTCCTGGTCTGGCGTCTCCAGTTGATGTCGGTGGCGATTTTTTTTTCTTTATTTATGAACATAATGACAATAAATTATGAAAATATAGGAGAAAAGAAACACAATGATAGTTTTGGCACTCATTTTGGACTTATAAAAACGGAGATACATAGGTTTCAAAAAATCTGGCCACGGAAATCAACTTAACATGTCAGGGAAATCAAAATAAAACTTAATGTTTGTATTCTTTTCTATAATTCTTTAATTAACTCTTTAAACCCGTTTTAATCACAATTTCTTTGAATAATTAAATATTATAGTATTAAAATCAGCCTTAAATTTCAAGATTTAAGTAGTTCTCATAAAAAAGAACATTCGTTACATATTACATATATGTAACGAATGTTCTTTTTTGAGAATGAGAATCTTATTGACATACATAATCGCTTCCCTTGATTATCCTCAACTAAACGAACTAACGTGAATGTTATGCCAATTTTTTTGATTATGCTTTAACTAAAATAAAACTATGTAAAAAAAAAAGTCAAATTTAACAAAATTGTCCTTTAAAGCTCTTCAACAAAACGATCTTAAAAACTGGTTTAAAGGTAAAATAATCCCTTCTCTTTTCTTCCTGTAGTATTTTTCCCTATCCTTAGCTTTTAGTTGTTCGTATAGCACTGGATTTTTTTTAATTCTTTCCTTCCGTTTACGTTCAGCAATCCTCTTTTTTTCTAGTCTCTCTTCTCTGCTTTGTTTTTGTCTGTTCATTGTTGCTCGGCACTAAAAAATAAAATATATTTTATTTTTTATTTTGTAATTTTGCATTTAGGTTTAGAAATTAGCGCATCTACATAAAACAAAAACAATTTAAGCAAACGTTTCCTACGATCCTACGATATCAGGAAAAGTAAAAAAAAAAAGAAAATACTTTGGATAGTTTATTAGCTTTCCATCCCAAAACTCGCGGCTAAATTAGTTTTTCATTAAGAATGATGTATTTTCCTTTGGAAATGGAATATTTTTCCGCGGTAAAAATAATATATTCCTTTGCTCAGGATGTTAAAATGCGATCCACCAATTAAGCGCGTCCGTGTTAACAATTAAGTGTTTTTACCCTAGGAATAACATAATTTTACCGTGGTAATAAGTAGCATGTGTACTTACAAAGAGTAATTGCAGAAAAATATATCATTCCCACGGAAAAATCTAAGTAGCAAAGAGCTCGTGCAATAAAAAGAAGAAACAAAAAACGCAATTTTGAATTCCCTGGCATATTATTGATTTCCGTGGCATTTTACGCCACGGAAACCAGGGAAATCAACGGCACGGAATTCAAAAAGTAAATGTTTTTAAGTAATTATCAAAAACCGTCAGAACTAACGCAACAAGAATTCCACAGTGAATTAACATCCTCTTTATCTACTTTTTTAAGATACACAAACTGAAGTATTAAAAAAACAAACATTTATTTACGACGACACCGAGGTCAATCTGCAGGTGAACCAAAGCCAGGGAAACAATTACTAACCTGATTTTCTCGTAGTTGCAAAAACGTGGCACGCGTGTTCTCGCTCCCGTGTCTGCGGTGCAACCATATATAAAAGTACTCTGTGGGTGCAACTGAATGTTGTTGGTAAGCCAGACGCAAACAACCTACCTACTTTGACTTAGTGATGTCGCGATGATTTTTGATTCCCACGGAAATCAACGATGTTACTGGGACAAACACATATTAAGCTGTATTTACAGTATTAAGAATGTAGTCGCTTTCATATTTACTCACGTTAAACTAGCTTATATAGTCAATATGTGAATACTGAAATGAAGTCTTAACTCAAAGTAGTTGCTGAATTAGGAGCAGTTACATTACGCAAGTCAGCGTTGGGACACGCCACGGAAGGTCAATCTGGGGTAAATATGTATTTTTTTATATACATATATAAATACTTTATAAATATTTAAAGGGTTCTCCAACCCGCTAGACAGTTGAATTAACCACAAAAAAAATACGAAATCTCTAAGTCAATTTTTAACTCGAATTTTAAGCCAAGACAGTGAAAATTGGCGCCCAGGAGATTTACCCTCTTAAGGTAGTGTGTATTTATTTCGATTGGATTACAGAATATCTAGGTTCCTAAATATATATGTCACCGTAAAATGGTCAAACACGTTAGATTGTAATCTCTCTAGCTAGGTTTCAAACTCTCGAAATATTGTCAACTGAACATACGGAAGTATCTCTACCCCCATAATCAGTACTTGGGGCACCCCCACGTTAGGTTAGTTAGGTTCATTTAAACCCTGCACTCGGAAGTAGGGGCCACGCGTAGCGGGGCTCCGTCGCCAACGCTTTTTTGGGGAATCTAAAGTGTTTTAAGGTTAGGTTATATTAATCGGTATTTCTCAGGAATGGTACATTATCTTTTCATGAGAGTGGTACCATTAGGCAAGGGGAGCCCTCCTTCCGTCCCTCTCCTCCACACCGCGTGCTATGCATTTCACAAAAAAATAATGCGTTTTATTATAAGCAGTATGTTCGTTTGACAATAATTCGAGTTTACAATCTCTCTAGTTATTTTACAATCTAACGTGTTTGACAATTTTACGGTGACATATATATTTTGAAAGAACAATGATATTAAGACACGATACGAGGAATTTAAAATTGCTATAGTAAACTTTGTTTTTCTCAAATCTTACAATAAAAAAAAAACAATAAAAAAAGTTAATAAGTTGGAAATTTGACCCTCAATATCTCTGTAACTAGATGGTTCCCAGATATGTAGAACAAAAAAAAATGGGGAGAACAAGTGCCTTTCGGCGTCGTTATTGGGTTTTTTATACCTTTTATTATACAAGGTGTAAACGGAGATTCTGTACATCAAACAAAGTAACCGTGCGCAAAAAAATGTTGCTGAGAAACTCCTTTTTTTTGGGGTACATGTTACGGTAAAACTCAAGTAACTAGTGTTTTAAAAATAAACTTGAGATAATGTTGGAACTTTGACATACAGTGTATCCGTAAATAGAAGGTTCTCTGGTATGGTCCAGATGAAAAAAAAATATCACAATGTCGGGGTAAACAAGTGCCTTTCAAGGGTCTTTTTTACCACCTACATTCTTTTGTTTCTTTCTCGGTCGCAATTATAGTTTATTTCTATCTTCGCAATGCGATAAAGAAAACTTACACATGCAAGATGATTCAAAATCTGTACGCACCGTGCAAGTGTTAAAGTTTTATTTTCTCAACTTCGGAAGAATTTTTGATACATTGGTAGGTTATTTTTCAAACACAGATGTGGCTACGTCAATTCATTAATGACTTTATAATTCAACTTAATATAAACTGAAGGCGAAAACTAGTTTGTAGGCTTAACGATTTAATCTACACCTTTGTATTGAACAACAGAATTATCTTGGTCGACCACAGAAACCATGAAGAACCTGTTCGCTGTTATAAGCATGGATTCAAACGCACACAGACGAGCATCCGGTTTATGGGAATAACCAGCTTGATACGTGCATGAACTCCGCAAATTGGCAGTCGTGTAACATCACGTTTTTTACGTTCAGCTACACACGGTTCATGCCCATCTTTTTTCTTGTTTTTCTATACGGCAAATAATATCGTGAACATTAATTATTCACGTCATATTGAAAACAATCTACTTCTATCGGTTTGTCAACGTCATAGTGGGAAACGACCGTTCCGCGAACTGATCCCGCGGAGTGATGGCACTAGTAATCAGTTCATGACGTCGCAGCGTCCGTCCGCAGGAAAAACGCGACTTATAAATAGGTTTGCTTTGTTGGTCCTGCGTCAGTAATCGCGATGGGATACAGTAGTGTGGTGGTTAGCGTGCTTGCGCTTTCAGCGCTTGCGGCGGCAGTGCCGTCTATCAGAGACAATTCTTTGGACGGAGGGGAGCGAGTGGTCCTCGTGTCGCCGGTGCTAGCACCCCCGAGGGACTCCAGGACGCACGATACGACGCGCTCGAGGCAATTCCCGATCCTTGTGCTCCTTGCCCAGACGAACCCGCAGTATGTGCGTCAGGAACCCGAGGCCCGAGAGTTAAGAGGAAACCCTCAGCCTATTTACGTTCAGGTAATTTTATTGTTTTTTTCGTGGATTACCTTTTGATCCCTATTATACGAGTATCATTGAAAACTGAAAACGTGTTATGAAATTTAAAAAAATCAACACGACCTCAAAAAACTCCCGTAACTCATAATTTAATAGCAGTTTTGAGATACACGGGTTTAAAGTTTGTTTTATGCCACCGATGCCTTGCGTAAGAACTGTCGCTTATGCCATTCAGTGACTTATTTTCGCATCACACTTATGGCAGTTTTCACAATTATGGAGCAAAGATAATTAAAGTTGAATTAGATGTACTTATCGAAACCTAATATTTTATGACAGTAGGACATGAGATGTGTGCTAGTAAACCTTTTGTTTACATGCTTACATATTATAATATTATAGGACTAATTCAAGATTTATTGGTATTTTTTTTTAAATTATTGTGATATATTTTGTACAACATGAATTAATTTATTTACAATTGTTATCGAATCTCGAATCACGGGCTTTTAAATGAATTAATTACACCTGTTTATTATAATTTAATATTATTACTTAATAAACTGTTTGTTATTATGTTCTGTGTCAATTCGTAACTTAACTATTAGTCATGGATAGGATGAACAACAGTCATAGATCGCATGGCATCTAACGTGATTGTTAATTAGCGAGTATTCTAACTAATATCAGACTATAACTGCTTGTTAACTATCGTTACACGTTAAACGTAAACAGTACAAAGCATAAAAATCTACATCTAAGGGTTTTGAAAGTTTAATGCGGGAGTCTGGCTACATTATTGAAGATAATAGTATTTTTTAATACTATTTAAAGTTTGGTTGCCAATTTGCATTTTTTACTTTGAAAAAGTACGAAGTTTTTGACAAACAGGCGATCTATAATTTTATTGTTGTATATAATAAAGAGTATTCTATTCTATTCTATTCTATTCTATCAACAGGCGGTCGAAATAATTCAGGGCATAGGTGAAAATGGTAAAAGAATGAAATAATGATGAATACAATGTGAGTAAAAACACCCTTCCCTCAAGTGAGCAATAACAAGAAATGTGAGTGTTATTGTAAACTTGTGGAAAAGTTGGAAAATTTTACATTTCTTTTTTGAAGTTTTTCCTTATCTAGTATCTCCAAGACTCCTGTACCGTTATATGCGTCCTTCAGCAAATTCGGGGTTTACGGTAGGGCTCATCAAAATAAAATACTTATGCCCATATCAAAAAAAAAATTGCGTAGAATTACTTATTTTACGAAACAGATTGCTTGGTAGACGAGTAGGCTTCTTTAAGGGTCCGTTTACACCTTGTATTAGGATGATCATTTATTCATCGTCTTGAATAAAGATACTATAGCTATAAAGTTACAAGCCAATCAATATTTATAACCACATTAAACATTTCCAAGACATAATTAAAATTGACGTAACACAGCGCTAGCATATTTATAAGTTCAAGTTTAATGTAAGTACCGGTCAGCTTTCCTGAGTGGTGCACACTTGCATACATAATTTATTTGTAAATAAACTCACGCCTTTTCCCGGTACGATCCTCACATAGTCCTTTTGCTTCATCCAGAATTTGTTTCACAGATTTACGGATTTTTTTGTTTTTCAGAAACTTGAAGACCAGGAACAGCCTGGACTCAACAGACAAAAACGCCATCTAGGGAAGCATCTATTAGGTATTGGAGGAGGAGGAGGTGGCCTTGTCTTCGGTGGAGGTTTTCAACTTGGCGGAGGTGGCCTTGGCTTTGGCGACGGCGGCGGTGGCTATAGCGGGGGACATGGCGGCGGCTATAGCGGGGGACATGGCGGCGGCTATGGCGGCGGGTACGGCGGAGGCTATGGCGGAGGCTATGGCGGCGGCTACGGCGGAGGCTATGGCGGCGGCCATGGTGGCGGCTACGAAGAACCTCCACAGAAGACAATAGTCGTTAAAGTAGTGAATGAGCATGGTACGCACTGCAGCTTTTTGCGCACACACACCTATATGTGCTTTTTGTAAACGCTTTTTGTGTTAATGTATTAATATTTGAAGCAATGAGAACATTGGCGTTTGGCGATGACTTTCGTATACTGATGCCGTAATTGATATGCTTGTGTAATTTAGTAGATGATTTGGTTTCTGCAACATAGTACCTAACCACTTTAAAACTACTTGGAAAATTATGTTTAAGTATATGGCACATAATAGTTGACTAACTGTTTAGCACCGAGTTGGTTTTGCACGCCCTTGTAGAACATAAACAGATGAAGAGACAAAATGCTGTAGTTAGATAATTAACCTTTTATTGTGGGTAGCACGATAAACAACATTTCAGGTTCATTCAATTCTCGTCACAGGTTTACTTATTGTAATTGTCTTTCAGTTTATAGCAAAGGTCATCATCACGGAGGCGGCGGCGGCTACAGCGGCGGCCAAGGTGGTGGCTACAGCGGCGGCCAGGGCGGAGGGTACGGAGGCGGCTACGGCGGCGGCTACGGTGGTGGCGGCGGCGGTGGCGGCGGTGGCGGCGGCGGCGGCGGTGGTGGTGGTGGCTACGGCGGCGGCAGCGGCGGCGGTTACGGCCACGGCGGTGGCAACGGCGGCGGTGGCCACGGATACAACCAAGGCGGTGGCGGATGCGGCGGCGGCTGTGGTGGCAATGGCGGCTACGGTGGCAGCAGTGCCACTGCGACGGCTACCGCAACTGCCACGGCTACCGCACACTCGGGCGGCTACGGCAAGTAAGTATCAGCTCACAAGTCAAAATCTAACCTCGCTACTTACCTACGTACCTTCACATAAGTATAGTATAATCAAATTGGATTTGAGGCAGAATGCAACCAATAGTTACCTACAGCTAAAATGAATAATGCTAGAATTTTACAAAAAGAGCTGTTTAATTATTTTTTGTAAATAATTCACTACCTGTCAAGAGACAATTGAGGCAAAGACTTACAAATGAATTTGTCCTGACACAGAGACAATGACTGTAGGTAATTGATGTCGTTGCACTGTCGCGTTCTGATGACAAATCTTCTATAAAGCGTTTTTTAACTGTGTGTAACTGTACAATAATGAAGTATCGAGAGAAGACAAATCGCGAAATAGCTTTTAATAACTCGTTGTTAAGAAGGTGGACTGGTGGAAGGTGGAAGGTGGCCTGGTGAAGGTTGCGGGAATCCGTTGGATGCGTGTCGTAAGGAACCGGTCAATGTGGCGACACTTGGGGGAAGCCTGTGTCCAGCAGTGGACGTCTTTCGGCTGAAATGATGATGATGATGAACTCGTTTAAGTTCGTCGTTTAAGGTCGTTTTGTTATTGTATGACAACAGTACATTGATTTTGAAAACTGTGGTAGTGTAAATAACTGTTTAGTGCTTTCTAGATAATTTTAGTGTGAAACCAAATATTTTTAGGGATATTAAAAAAAGACGTTCAGATATAAAATCCCTTAGAAATCAAAGGATCCTGATTTACTGTTAAATATTTGACATCGTTAAACAGCTTTAGAATTGAATACAATAATATGAATTGAGAAGCTCATGGCTAATAATAACAGCCGTTCGGGTCGATCTTAAAGCGAGGAATTAAGTTCTCGGACATGCCCTCCAGACCTCGCTACTACAAAGGGTGTAAAACACCTCTTCACGAAGCCGAAAAGAACTTGTTCTCCCCATCATTGCGATCATTTTTTTTGTTCTACACCATACCTGGGAACCTTCTAGTTACGGACATATGGGGGGTCAAAGTTACAACTTTTTGACAAGTTTTTTTTGTAATATTTTAACTTTAAACACCTCCACGAACCCCGTACTATTCAATCCATACATCAGCACAATGTTTTAAGTGCGTTGCATTGAGTTCTACCACAAAACATGATTTATAACCTCAGAAAAAAAGTTGTTTCCCAGCAATAATTTTTTGCGTAAAGTTACTTAGTTTGATGTACAGAAAGCTTGGTTAACGGCTTTGTGGTGATTTACACCCTGTAGGTCTGTGCAATGTTTGCTAATGTAGGACCGTCACAGTAAGTCTGGCAGACTTGCCCGTTACTCATCCATGCGATCCCTAGGGCAAGCATTTGTCCGTGTTTTTTTTTTCGGATGGGAAATCATCAAATGATCCCACTCTGTGCGGAGCGGGAGGGAGTGTCAGACTTTTACTGACTCAAAACTATCCATGTTCCTTCCTCGCCCTTAACGTTCCGGGGCCGCGGTATCTCTTTCGAACAGACCCGCAGGGCCGGACCCCAGCATAGTTGGGAAAAGGCTAACCAGATGACATTTTGTTGCCCATTATTTATGTTTAAGTTACGCTTCCGACGAACTTACTTCTCGAAACGTGTTTAAACTTTTTAGTGATGTCACTTGATAAAAATAGCTACATTTATAGGGTAGGTATTATAATTATGCACATACATATGAATGAACTTTAAGTTTAAAATGGCACAATGATACATGTCATATCTATTTAAAGAAACATATTTCAAGGTATTCTTCTCTTTCTTTTACAGAAAACGTTAACTTCGAGCTACTTCAGTGAATTAACAGTGTTACGAAGTGCATAGAACAAGCTGTGATTAACGGTGACCGGACGATATTCGCTATACACCAAATAGCTTTAATTACAAATGTTACTTGGTATACATGTAATTGTAGACACGAAAATGAATAGACCAGTTTAAAAAAATGTCGTAGGTATTTGAACGTTTATACAATTGTGAATGGCTCAGCTTTCTTTACAATTTATTATGGTTTTATGATCTTATTAATGGATTCTTTAAATTTAAAATGTAAGCAGATTGCTGGGATGACAGTTTTGTTATTTTTTTACCAGAATGTATAATAATATGTTTTTAGGATTTTTAAAATTTATATAATAAGACGATGTCAATCAATAGTTTTTATGATTGTGCTATAATTTGAATTGTCATAAAAACTGCATTTTTCTTTTTGTTTTTCGCGTCTGCCAGTCAAAGGACATGTAAGGTTGTTAACGCGTACTACAATTATATAAATTATATTTGGTAAGACTGAAATCATTTTCTATACCTTACTATACGTTATATATAATGTATGGTCTTCCACCAAAAAAAAATATTACCTACTGTTACATGAATACATGCGTATCTTGTAATTTTGATATTAGTAATAAATAAAATACAGAATTTATATAATTTGTTTTTTTTTTCATCTGCCTTGTGTTACGTTTAGGTACTTGTGGTGTTTATTTTAAGAAGCATGCGACATTGACCTTTTGGTCACGGAAGCCACTGCCGATAGTCAAGTATTGGCATCGATTCCTTGATCTTAATTCATATTATTTTTACTGTGAAAATTTTTATCCTCAAGTTGGATAAAAATTGAAAATCTAACAAAATGCTCAATTTTTCTTAAAACCTTTCTCAACCGTCAATTTCCTTGTGTTATCCGTCTGGATTAAATACTAACTGGGTTGTGGAGGTCAGATAGGCATTCGCTCCATGTAAAATAAAATACTGGTCATCTGCATCCGTCTGCATTTATGCCGAGTTAAATGGTAATAGACCACCCCCCCCCCCCTTGCATGGGACATAGAGAAGCATGCGACATCACCTCCTAATTAACTCTACTGGAATGAAGATCTTATTCTCGCGATATGATATTCTTCAGTCATTATCGATGACGTAGTACTTTATAAATAGGTACTATCACACCATTCACATCCTTTTTATTCAGCCTTCGGCCTGCTCTCTTGTAGAAAATATCTACCTACTGATGATGGAGTTGTCAAAAAATTATAGAAACAATACCGAAATTTTTAGAAAAAAAAAACAGATAGTTTAGCTAGTTTAGCTTTAACTTTTATTAGTTTTAAATACTGTTGTTTTTGATGTGTTTTGTCCTGTGCGGGCTATTAAATGCTTTTTCTTTCTTTCTTTCTACTGAAAGATTGACGGCACGGTAAGTAGTGGCTGTGGCTATCGCTGCGTGTCGTGGGTTCGATCCCCGCATGGAATAAATATTTCTTCCGGGTCTGGCTGTCTGTGTGAGTTTAAAAGTTTGTAAACGCACCCACGACAGGAGATTTTTTTCTTAATGGTTCAACGTTTTAAAAAGTGGTTATTATCAGACACGTTGAAAGTTGTGATTGTAATATACGAAACGCTAGAACAGCGATTACAACTAACGTAGGCCCTTTTGTGTTCCCAGAAAGCATAATTAGTAATTACGTCCTCGATTTATCACACGTGTATACAAACGTGTAAATGTACCTACCTATGTTTTAACTCACTAATTAAAAACCTGTTCTTTTTAGAATATACTTTTTATTGAAAACTGTTGTTTTTTTAACATCGAGCCATCAACTTAATAACTCTCAAACCATTCGCAAAAAATAATAAAAAATGAATGTTTTAAAACCATTTGCTGAGCTTTGTTCGGAGATTCGGTGTAGAGCTTAAAATAAGATTTTAAAATAATCAGGTTCCCACTTTTTCACTTTCAATGTACTCCAAATGACTAGCTTTATTTTCTCTTTTTCTTTCTTGCTTGTCTTTTTTTAATAAAAATGTTTAGTATTGGTGGCCTAAAACAAAGACATGGGTTCGTGGTGGAGATGGCGGGATGAACTGGATGTCTTCCTTGAGAATTGGGAAGAAGTAGTACAGAATGGTGACCTTTGGAAGGAATGGAGAGAGGATTTTGCCAAACAGTGGGACAATGTGGGCTAGCTATAAAAAAAAAACATTAAAGAAAAATACGTTGTTTTATTAATACTTACCTACTAGTTTTTCTGAGGTATTCACCCTGATCTCATCGTTAGTTACATCACCTGATACCTCTACAATCAATCGCGATGATCATGTTTCTCAGTAAAATCAATGCGGAGTTAACAAGAATGTTGTAAAAACCACGAAGTTATGGGGAAACACTCGCGTTAAATAACTTGAATGAGGCGATAATAAATACCTTTACGTGATTAAGTTCATTAATAAGGTAAGACTTATATAAGTTAACTTTTTCGCTCGGCTTTGCCTACCGACTGAAATGCTCATGTAGTTATTAATGAATTGTGATCAAAGCATAGGTACAAATAGGATTTTGGATTATCAAAAAAAAAATGTAAATTCAATCAAATCAAATGTAAAATGGTTTTTAGTGATTTATTAATTTTTAATGTTGATTATGTATATTGAAATTAACTTGTTTTAATTTTAAATTTCATGACGGACATTCTATGTTTTATATTTGATTTGACAAAAAAAAATATTTTGTATAAAACCCACTAATATAATATTTGTTTCGTGTGTCTATGATTATTTGATTTCCAAGTGTATATAAGAACTCATCTACGGATCTTTGTGTCTGATGCAAATTAATTAATAATATTGTGTATTTCTTCTTCTGCGTCTAATTTGTAGTTTACCACTTTCAGTAACAAATTTACTTATGTCATAAATTCAAACGAGGTTTTGCAGGAGGCTTATTATGAGTCTGTATCCCAACATGGGCCATGGGTTGGATTTTTTTTCCGTCCGAGAGTGCGATAGCCTGTCTTAATTAAGGGTATCTATCGTACTGACAAGTAAGTAGGTTGTGGAAGTCAGGTAGGTAAAATCAATTGGGTAATGTACCAATAATTTAGACTACAAATACGTAGAATAAGTTTAATCTGAAAGCTAATCGCAATGTACTCGAAGGCTATACTAGTTTCATAAAGAGGCAAGATTTGTGTTTTATTGTATGTAACAAATAAACTTAAAAACTACTGGACCGATTTGAAAAATTCTTTTAACAATGGCTAGCTACGAGTACATTATCAGCGAGTAACATAGGCTATATTTTATCCCCGTACTCCAACGGGAACGAACTGGAACTTCGCGGGTGAATCCGAGTGACGCCCGCTAGTTGGGAATAAAACAAATAAACCTTGACGCTAACTTGACGGTGAATTTATGAAACGCCTGCGATGTTATTGACGATGTTCGGAAAAAAATTGTTGCTTTTGATTTACTTATAGGCGCTCTAACTTGAGGTAAGACGACGAAGTATAGATGCTAAGAGTATTTTGAAGTACCTGTCTATCCCCCCTTCGGCCGTCTACGAAACCGTAGTTTCGTAACTAGTTTCGATGAAGGAATTAGTTTTCCTTCCACGTAACTAGTTTCGATGGAGGAATTATATTTTTCTTTGTACAAAACCACGGTTACTAAGTAACAAATTTCAGAAACTTCACTACGAAGGTATTCAAAATGAAGGTTGTAGTTTCACGATTTTTCTCATTTACATATTGACTGTATCAAGCAAGATGCTTTCTTGCTGTTTCTGTGCCAGAACAATTTTTTTAGAAGGCGCTTTTTGAATCATTTTTTAATTGACTAGAACCTATCTTCGTCCATTCGTCCTACATTGCCTTTTTAATGGCATGTTTGTAGCACCTTCTTTGTTTAAAGTTATCGACAAAATGTTACCTAAGTACATCTAATTTAACGAAATGAGTGGTAACCATGAACCAATTTTGAAAAACTCGTGCCACTTCACAGTTATACAGTACTAATGCTGCTATTAAGTGTGCCTGTAAACCATAGAGTATCTGTAAACCTACAGGCACACTCGTGCCACTTCACAGTTACACAGTACTAAAGCTGCTATTAAGTGTGCCTGTGTAAACTGTGAAGTGGCACGAGTTTTCCAAAATTGGTTCATGGTCACATATTTTCTTAAACTGACGCATATCCTGTTTGTCCTGGCCAGAGGCCCACTATTGCAATTAATTTCGTTATCTCAGTACAATACAATATGCTATTTATATCTCAGTGCATGCGCATGTAAATATGTCCATATCTTGCACGATTCTCCATTCATTCCAAGAATAGATATAATTTTAACATTCATACGATTACTTGAAGCAATAATTTAGTTTAATTACTATAATCTTCGAGGTACATCAAAGGCGCAAAAGGGGTTATCAATGTCTAGACAATTAATTACAAATACTTATATAAATATCAAATTATGAATATGTTCTGAGAAGGGTTAATACACCTTTAAAACCTAGAGATAACTGAGCTGTAATTTGGAATTGTACCACGGAGTCAAGACAGGTAAGGCTACCTACTTACATCGGTCAAATAAAGGATAAGGTACTAGGAATGTACGAAGGTACCTATTCAGAGTAGCTAAGCGACACACATTACTCAAAATACAGTGGAGCCGAAGGGATTTTTTTTAAATTATTTATATCCTTTCCCGTTGCCCCCACCACCCGTGACCCTACTGGTGTCAGCGGTAAAGGTGGGATGCATCTCCGCATCTCGCCTTTCGCCCTGCGAGAACATTTGGCGTGAATAGTGGCGAGCATCACCGCTGCCGCCTTCAACATTTTTACTCTCATTTTGTTCCCACAATCAGCAAGGGATTCAAATTGTCCACACTCTGTAGTGGGGCACTACAGAGTGTGGACAATTTGATTTTTTTTAATTTGCTTGCAGAGATTAGACTTATAGTACCTGGGTGCGCCCGGGCCCAGATAACGGACGCTCGAGACAAGACTCTCCCCTAGCCAAACAGCTGTCGGCACGTCGACCTTAGCTTGTAGGTGATTATCTAACCACAGTAGCCCTGGTAGCCCAGTGGTCTGACCGTGGAACTACCAAGTCACAGGTCTCGAGTTAGAACCCAAGGCACAAAGGAAAACATCGTGAGGAAACCATCGCAGCATACCTGATAGATATTTCAGAGGCCCCTGGGCGGCATAAAAACTCAGACACTAAGTTAGGCACTCACCACGATAAAGAAGAAGAAAGACCACACTGAGGAGTCTGACACTTCAAGCTGTTCCCATGAGGAGGTGGTTTTATTCGATTGCCCGGATACCACACTATGAATTAACGATAAACATTAGTTAGGCAGTTCAATATAACTATTTGAACTTAAATGACTATGACAAAATATTATAAAGGATTAACAGAATTAGGAATTTAATCATCACGAACATGAAATTGAATTATTCTTTAAATCATTAGCAGGATATTCTATTATTTTACATACACCTACTATAATGTATGAAGATTCACGATCAATAAACAAACACTTAAGTTATCTACCTAAATAAATAAAACAATATTCAATCAAAAAATCTAGCACATCACAAATAAATCACCAATGTAGGAAGAATCAATCAAAATTATTGTTTCCGTGAGTTTACATCCTGATCCTGAGAGGTACCTATATTATTTTTTGTTAGTCGAAATCATGGCCACGCTACCTTTCTATGGTCTAGTGCGATCAGCATTTGCAATTACACAACCTGAGACAATGGCCCAAAAAAAATATCTAATCTTTTTTTGGGTGTGTATTTACTCGTAATTATCGAGTCCTGAGAATTCTGGGAATCAGGGTATAGGAGTAGAGAAAGACCATAGAAACGATAGATGGACTGGGTGACTGAATGATGTGGTAAGAATAGAAGCGTCTGTTGAGATGACAAAAAAAAAGAGAAGAATGGAAAAAGAAGACATGCTGCTCCAACCCCAAGTGAATTGGGATGAAAAGGATAAAAAATATAATGTCGACTCCTGGGAATCCTAGCTGACCGGAGATTTACTTAATAATTACATTTGACCATGTAAATTAAACAAATTAAAAAAAACATACCGCTGGATGCGAAACGCACGTGACCGGTCAATGTGGGAACGCTTGGAGGAGACTCATGTCCAGCAGTGGACGTCTTTCGGCTGAAATGATGATGATGATGTAAATTAGGTTTTACTGGATGGTGTGCCTTTAGTGTGATATGTCTTGCGCCATCCCATCTTGCCCATCGTGCTGTGCTGGCGCTGCCTCTGCGGCAGCGGAGAACCACGACCATGAACCGCGGATCGTTTGGACGTAGACAATTTCTGTATGCACCCCTGCTAACAGCCTTTTTAAGGTGAAAACGCTTAGTTGACACCTCTCGTGACCCAAGGACAGACTTTTACCGTGGCCAGAGGCTAAGCGATACCATAAAATATGGCAATGCCTCTCGGGGACATTACCTGTTCACAGCGTTAATGAGTTTTAAGAAGGCAAAAAAATAAATTTGAAGGCAGTTTATTGTTATGTTTTTTGTATTGTTTCTGATTGAGTATCACGTGAAGCCAAGCACGCTTTTGAAGTTTTCTATTCGGAAACAGGCTAAAGGATAAAATTGAAAGGTCAGGTACTCACAGGATGCTGGGAGCCAGGATATCACCACACTGTATCACTAGCAGTCGTATTTCGCGATATTTTGGTGGTTTAACCGCACGCGCGCGGATTTTCTTGCCGGCCGGCTTTTTGGTTGAGTTCGAACTAGTTTTGTGTCTTCACGCCGTCAGATGGCGGGAGCGATGCGTTGTCCTTGTCGCACTCACAGCGAGTGCAAATGGCGGCAAATTTAAAGTAGGAAGGAAACGGGAAGGACTGGGAAATCATCCAGAAGCCTGTTCATATCCCCCCACTTGAAATCAACCGGGGATTTCATAAGATAAGATAGATGAAGTTCGAGACTTACGTCTTTCGCAGATTCATTTGTCATCATGTTGTTAAAATTCTAAGTTAAAAGTTAAGCTGATAAGAACAAAATAAGTTAAAATGTAATTTTGATATACATATACTAGATAATAAAACTATAAACTAAACTGAACTATATAATGTTTAAGTGTTATAAGTGCGTTAATATATGTAAGAAGATAAATTAATTATTTTGTTCTATTGGAAGAGGACAAATTTTGACAGCAGGTCTTACAATTAAGCCTTTAGATGTTTTGACTGTCACAACACGAGTAATGTCGTCTTTACCCGGATGGAGTTGTACAACGCGACCCAACCTCCATTCGTTGGCAGGTAAGTTGGGTTCATAAATGGTTACAAGATCGTTCAGTTTTGGCTGACGGTTGCCGTGTTTGAACCATTTCATTCGCTGTTGTAAGGTATGCAAATAGTCCCTTTGCCAAGTGCGCCAAAAGCTCTGTGATAGGCGCTGTAATAGCTGCCAACGAGTACGTAATGTTTCGTTTCGGCATACACCGGTTCAGGCAGAGATACTAAAGGTCGACCGATGAGGAAGTGACCAGCTGTAAGAGCGTCAACCTCGCCGGGATCAGAAGATAGTTCTACTAAGGGTCTAGAGTTTAACATGGCTTCCACCTTTGTTAAGATAGTATAAAATTCTTCAAAGGTAAGAATTTGGGATCCGATAATTCGTTTGAGGTGGTATTTTGTCGATTTTATACCGCTCTCGAAAATACCTCCGAAATGAGGACCGGAAGGAGGATTGATCTTCCACATAATTCCTCGAGAAGCGAGGTGGCTGGAAATGCTGTCGCTTTCGCGGTGGAGCATTTCGCTAACTTCCGACAAGTAACGCCTGGCACCCACGAAGTTAGTACCACCATCTGTGACTATGGAGTGACAAAGTCCTCTCCGCGATACGAAACGATCTAAGGCCGCTATGAAAGCTTCAGATGTGAGCTCAGTAACCAGCTCGAGATGAACGACCTTGGTCGCGTGGCAGACTATGAGGCAAAGATACGCTTTGTAAGTTTTAGCGTTACGACGTCTACTTTCTTTTATCATGAAAGGACCTCCAAAGTCGATGCCGATTGTTTGAAAACAATGACCCGGTCGTAGTCGGGAAGATGGAAGATCACCTTGTAAAGGTTGAAGTGGAATAGGTTTGATTCTAAAACAGGTCACGCATTTAGATAACCGCGATCTGATAAGATTTCTAATGCCGAGTATCCAAAATCGACGAATGATTAAAGATTGAAGCAGGCGAGGCCCACAATGAAAATGAGTTGTATGATAGTGATCGACAAGAAGAGTACTCAACCGAGAAATCTTAGGTAAGAGGTATGGATGTTTGACGCGACCTGGTAATGACGCGTTCTTGAGGCGTCCCCCCACTCGCAAGATTCCGCGAGTGTCAAGAAAAGGAGATAGTTTAGATAAATGTTTGGGTAAAACTTTCTTGGAAGCTATTAGAGATATGACATCATTAAAACTTTGATGTTGAACATATTTTGTTAAATAATCTAAAGATTGGGTTAATTCAGTGGCTGTCAGATAAGGTAATAAGTTACGCTCAGAACGTTTTGCTTTCGCGTTGTTGATGAAACGATAGATCCATGCAACCACTCTTTCCACTCGAGAAAGAGAGGAGTGGCGTTCCATGATGGAATCAAGCAAATCAGCTTCACTTGTCACACCTGTGTGACACGCGCGTGATGTGGGCTTAAGTTCTGGCACGTTATCGGACACTTCAACTGCTGAAACAGGCCAGTTGCAGAGTTCGTTGGACAGCCACTGAGGACCAGACCACCAGAGGTGAGAAGAGGATAAAGATAAGCATGATAAGCCACGACTACAGATGTCGGCTGGGTTGTCATGGGTGGACACATGTCGCCACTCATTTGGCACAGGACTGTCGCGAATAAGGACCACTCTGTGGGCAACGAAGGTCTTAAGCTTGTGTGGTTCAGTATTCAACCATGACAATACAGTCGAGCTGTCTGTGAATAAGATAGATTTATTCAAGATGATTTTTGAACTAAGCAAAGAATGAATGCGATTTATTACTTTGGACAGTAATACAGCACTGCAAAGCTCTAAGCGGTTGACAGTCAACACTTTTAGAGGTGCTACTTTGGACTTAGCAATCAAAAGATAAACTTGTACGTCGTGAGAGGTAACGACGCGAAGATAAACACAACATCCATATGCTTTAGTGGATCCATCACAGAAACCGATGAGTTGAAATTCCTTAGACTGAGAAGGTATAATCTTACGAGGGATTTCGATTAGTTTTAAGTTTTGAAGATCCGCTATAAAACCTTGCCATTCTAGAGCTACATCTCTGGGCACAGGTTCGTCCCATGAAAGATTAAGACGCCACAAATCTTGAAGGAGCAATTTGGCTTTTAAGATAAAAGGTGTGAGCCACCCAAGAGGATCGAAAATACGCGCGATGCTAGATAAGATGGAACGCTTGGTACATTTATTGTCCTCGATTGGGGACTGTGAGTAACTGAAATTGTCACTCACAGGATCATATTGGACTCCTAAGATTTTTAACGTCGCTTTATCACTTTCTTCTGAGAAAAGTTTAGGTGTTTGACAATGATCTACAGGCAAAGTTTTAAGAAAGGATTGTGAATTGCTGCTCCATTTTCGGAGCTCAAGTTGAGCACAGCCTAATAA
This sequence comes from Xestia ashworthii, assembly GCA_950022955.1. Taxonomy (NCBI): domain Eukaryota; kingdom Metazoa; phylum Arthropoda; class Insecta; order Lepidoptera; family Noctuidae; genus Xestia; species Xestia ashworthii. The sequence continues at coordinate 8,032,974 of OX465550.1, forward strand.
ACTGATTAGTTGATTTTTTAATACTATGGCCTCGCGTACAGAGGGCGCGCCGGTCGTAATATCATCGACATATGTATCGTGAAGAAGAGCTTCAGCTGCGCGTGGATACGCGGCGCCATGATCGGCTGCTAATTGGTGGAGGGTGCGGATGGCCAGATAAGGTGAACTACTAACTCCGTAGGTGACAGTCGCGAGTTCGTACTCTTTAACTGGATCACTAGGAGATTCTCGCCATAGTATATGTTGTAAGTTCCGATCCTCCGGTCTTATCAAAATTCCTCTATACATCTTTGAGATGTCACAAGTTAAAACTACTGTGTGTAATCTGAAACCGGTTATGATATCTACAATATCCACTTGAAGCTTAGGGCCAGTGAACACAATGTCATTTAAAGATAGACCGTTAGTAGTTTTAGAACTAGCATCGAAAACTACTCTCAATTTAGTGGTCGTGCTCTCCGGGCGAACGACGCAACTGTGAGGGATAAGATAACGATTGAGAGTAGGTACCGCAGAGTTAGGTACGGAATGCATATGATTTAAATTCTCATACTCGCGCATAAAATTGACATAATCGGATTTAAGTTCAGTCTGACGATTAAGTCTTTTTTCAAGATGAGTTAAACGCGACAAGGTACTATTGTAAGATTCACCTAAAGAACGCTCGCCATCCTTTATGAGGATAGGTACGACGTATCGTCCGTCAGGTTCGCGATAGGTTAAATCAGTGTACATGCGTTCACAGGAATCATTCTCGGGTACGGTGATAATTACAGTGCGCGGTGGTTCCTCCACTTCCCAAAATTTTTGTATTTGTTCATCCAATTTAAACGTGGTGGCCACTAAAGAGCACGCGGTGTTTAAAGGTGCAGAATTAAAGTTTACTGCCCCTGATAGAATCCACCCAAAAACGCTGTGCAGAGCGGTAGGTAAACCGGGCCCCAGATTGATACGTTGACCATCATAAATTTCATGGAATAGCTCCGCCCCAATTAACAAATCGATTTCGGCGGGAACATCATAGTCGCGATCGGCTAACACTAGATGGTTGCAACGTTCTCGAACGACTGATGGTACTTTAACGCTAGGTATTAGAGCAGTAATGTTATCTAATACGACTGGCTTGATATTAAAGTGTGGAGCATCGCCATGTACAGGTCGTATAGAGCATTCCGTCACCCCCTTTACTTGTGGGACTGAGTTTTGTCCTAGTCCGGCTATACGAAGATTACACCGGCGGAGTTTTAACCCGAGTGTTCGCGCGCACGCAGCGGTGATAAAACAATCCTGCGCCCCACTGTCCACGAGTGCACGCACGGTACATTGAGTGCCGGCGGCGGTGTTGAACGCGCGCGCCTGACATGTCCCTAGTAAAACCATATCGCGGTTGGGAACGGTGGCGTGAGAATGAGCTGTAACGTTCGCTCCAGTGGTTGCGCTGGCGCTGGAGGGCGCTGGGTCAATATGCAATAGGGTATGATGACGTAATCCACACACAGTACAAGACATTTTAGATACGCATTTTTCTATGACGTGATTAGTACGTAAACAATTAGTACACATATTGTTTTTACCTTGTACTGACGCGAGTCGAGCACGAGAATCTAAGGATTGAAAGGTAGGGCACCGATAAATCAGGTGCGCTTCACTGCAATGAGCACAAGCCACATTTGCAGGTGGGATAGATTTTGCGAGATAAGATGAGCGTTTTGATCCGCTGCTATTTTGCCTACTAGACGCGGGCGAATGCTTTTTCCCTTCAAGGTTACGAGGGTTAGGATTGTTATTGGTATTAGATTTAGAAGATAAATGACTAGTTTCTAAGATTTTAACATAATCTTGAAGAAACTTTAACAATTCACAAAAGGTAGGTATTTGTGAAATGTTTTTCTGAGATTCGAAACGATTACGCGTGTCCGAGTCCAGGGCGCGCGAAGTTAAACAGAATAAGATGAAATCACCTAAATTTTCAATTTTTAAAGCTTGGAATGCATGGTATGCCTCATAAATTACGTTCGTTAAAGTTTGTAAATCTTGGAAGTTACCCGATTTTAAAACTGGCTGGTTAAAGAATTTGTCTAGATATGTTAAAGCTATAATACGCTTGTTTTGATAACGTTCGATCAAACTATTAAAAACTACTTCGTAATTATCGGCGATCATCGGAACCCCTTTAACAATAGACAAGGCCGGGCCTTGTAAACAAGACGCTAAATAATGAAATTTCTCGATTTTTGAAATTGAAATATTATCGTGAATTAAAGTTTTGTAAATATCATAAAATGTTTGCCAGTTTTCTATTTTACTATCAAATTTGGGTAACTCAAGTTTAGGTAGCCGCGCGTTAATGAAGTCCGACGCCCCCGCCCGCGCGGGCGGCGTCGTCGCCCGCGACGCCGTCCCGTCGACGTTACCGCTCGTATCAGTGATCTGCAAGTCAGCCGCTGCACTGATTACGGCATAGTACAAATCATCAAACGAACTCAAAGACTTTTGACACACTTGTGCATCAGGTTTCATGGCTAACTCCAAAGTTTGTATTTTACTACATACCGCAACAAATTCTTCGCGAATTGAATGAATTCGAGTATATCTCGCCTTGAACGACGATACCTTTGAACGATCTTGAATCATAGATTTTGATAAGTCGTAAAGGATTTGGATATCACGATAAACATATTCGCGTTGAGATTGAAGAAGTTTAAGTTTACCCTCCTCCATTTTGTTTCGTAAGTAGGTACTTACCTACGTAAAATAACGTTATAAAGTATGAAAATATGTATCTTTAGGTGAAATAGTACTGTAATAATGTCTGTTAGTGTATTAATACCGTGAATAGTTATAGATAATAGGTTACAAACAATAAATTACGTAGATAACGTGAATTATTGTGATATAACCCGACTAAAATTAAGATGACAACTGAATCCGCGTAAGATACACTGCGAGTATGACCAACACAATTTTGTAGGATAATACTTTTAAAATGCGAAAATCTAGCAAATCTCAGAGTTTTTTATTGAAATTGAACCTGAGAATGCTTGAAAAAAACTGTAATCTACAGGTATTCGCGCTCGAAATGGACCACAAATATGATTGAGTATCACGTGAAGCCAAGCACGCTTTTGAAGTTTTCTATTCGGAAACAGGCTAAAGGATAAAATTGAAAGGTCAGGTACTCACAGGATGCTGGGAGCCAGGAGATCACCACACTGTATCACTAGCAGTCGTATTTCGCGATATTTTGGTGGTTTAACCGCACGCGCGCGGATTTTCTTGCCGGCCGGCTTTTTGGTTGAGTTCGAACTAGTTTTGTGTCTTCACGCCGTCAGATGGCGGGAGCGATGCGTTGTCCTTGTCGCACTCACAGCGAGTGCAAATGGCGGCAAATTTAAAGTAGGAAGGAAACGGGAAGGACTGGGAAATCATCCAGAAGCCTGTTCAGTTTCATTTAGGTTTTTTTTTAATAATACTGTTATAAGAATAAGAATAAGAATAATTTATTTGGTTTTATACTCTATGCTTAAAATACAGGTGTTACCAGTTGTTACAAGTCGGTGGTTTAGGCACAAACCATACTATAAATAAAATCTTTCATAGTTCCCAATAAACATCCATTTCATTGCAAAATAACAAGGATAATTGAGTTACTTACATACGTATTACTCGAATTTTTCAGTTGTTGTTTAACTATAATAGTGAACAGACGTACGATCGCGCGCGCGTGCTCTAGTTGAGAGTATTGTGCAGACGCATCACAACATCGTCGTCGCAGTGTACCTACGTCGATCTATCGGGGTCATTGCCATGACCTAGTTACAAGTGCGGAAATCATGAAGTGTTTACAATAATTTATTGTTTAGGTGTTAAACTCACCTTACAACAAAATAATGGCTTCACAGTCTATTAAGATAAAAACTGACCTGGAAAAGCGGTTGTATGACTGTTACATCCAGGAGAAAACGGACAGAGAAAACCTGCAACTTATGGTACGTAATTTGAATGATACCATTAATACCTTGCAAGAACAAGTACAAACCCTTCAAGGAGAATTAAATTGCTTGAAGGAAAAAAATGAAAATAAAGAACCCTTAGAAAAACAGGAAAGCGAGAAAAAAATATTTGTCCAGCGTACAAAAAGTGACGTTGAATATTGCACGGACGAGGATGAACTCGCTAAAGAGACTGAGTGGATTAGGGCCAAGAGCAGGAAGAAGAGGAAGCTTAATACCTCCCTCTCTCCAAAACAACAACCCGAAACAAGCGCCCAAGAAAAACAACTGAAAAATGCGAAAGAGACTTCCGTCAAAAAAGTGCCCCCGCCACCGCCACTCATAGTAGATGGAGTTAAAAACTACCAAACGTTTTACGACTCGCTAACTGAAACAATTACAGCTGAATCATTTACCGCAAAAATGATGAATGGGGATTGTGTTAAAGTTAACGCCAAAACAGAAGACTCCTATAGAGTAATTGCAAGGTTTTTAACTGAAAAAGACTACCATTGGCATTCGTACGAGAATAAGCAAGCTAGACCAATTAGAGTTGTAGTGAAAAAATTACATTCTTCTTGCCAACCTGATCGAATTAAAGACGATCTAACAATGCAAGGACTGAAAATAGAAAAAGTAGACAGCAAATTGAGCTGGAAGAGTAAAGAACCACTCAACATGTTTGTTTTATCATTTAATAATGACGAAGATGTCAACAAAATCTATGGCATAAAGTACATTTTAGGGTGTAAAATTGAAATACACCCACTTAAAAATCCCAAACTTATTCCCCAATGCAAGAGATGCCAGGCATATGGACATACTCATAAATATTGCAGAAAAGAGCCAAGGTGTGTAAAATGCACTGGCAAGCATCTTACAGCCAACTGTACTAAATCTCCCGAGGAGAAGCCAAAATGTGTTCACTGTGGTCTACCTCACCCTGCCAATTATAGAGGGTGTGAAGTAGCTAAACAAATTCAAGTTATGAAAAATAAAACAATTAAAAAGAAACTTGCGGTACCAACTACCCAACAGTCTCTTCCCTTACCAAAACTTGACAAACAGGCACAGAAAGCAAGTGTTCAGTCAACTGCAAAACCCATGCAAGTAACCAACGCTGGTTCCTATGCGGAAGCTGCAAGATCACAGCCTTTGAATCTGGAGGATAAGATTAATCAGATCTTAAAGTGTATAACCTCATTTGACAAGAGATTAGAGAAATTAGAATCCAGCACTAAAACAGCTGTTTTAAATAATCAAAAATGAATAACACCCTTAAAATAATGGCTTGGAACTCTAATGGGCTCCTCAAACATCAAAATGAGCTGCAGGCGGTCCTGGACACAGAAAATATAGACGTGTGTTTGGTCTCCGAAACGCACTTCACTAAGCAATCTTTTGTTAAATTTAGAGGATACATGGTATATAATTCGCTCCACCCTGACAACTGTGCCAGAGGAGGTAGCGCGGTTATAATCAAAGAGAACATTAGTCACTACGTGCAGTGTAAATATGAAGAACAAGACATTCAAGCCGTGGCAGTATCTGTTAAAACCAAATTTTGTCACATATCCATTGCAGCCGTATACTGTCCTCCACGGCACATGATAAGAAAAGAGCGATATTTACATCTCTTTGAACTATTAGGCCAGAGGTTTATCCTAGGCGGCGATTTTAATGCTAAGCATACGCATTGGGGATCAAGACTTACCACAACTAAGGGAAGGCAGCTCTTAAGCGCAGTCAAAGATACACATTCCGAAGTTATGAGCACAGGTAAACCAACGTATTGGCCCACTGACCACCAGAAAATACCGGATCTTATAGATTTTTTTATATGTAAAAATATATCCGCCAATTACGTCAGTTTGGAGGAAGGTTTTCATATGAATTCGGACCACTCTTCAATTATACTAATGCTTAGTCAAAAAATCATATTCAAACAAAGCCACTTAACACTGGTTAATAAATTAACAGATTGGCAAAGTTTTGCCCTTGATCTAGATAATATAATTGACCTTAAAACTTCTATAAAAAAGCAAGATCAGCTTGACTCAGAAGTAAACAAATACATCGTTAACATCCAACAATGTGCGTGGAACAACACACCGCAATTAAAACGTAAATATAAGGGATTTATCTATCCTAAGGAAATTGTGGATTTACTATCTGAGAAAAGGAAACAAAGGAAGCAGTGGCAGCAAACAAGGTGCCCGCGAGATAAAACATCATTAAATAACCTAACTAAGCGATTAAAGAGGAAAATTCTACAATTTGAGGATGAATCTCTGAATGCCAACCTTCTGCAGCTAACCAATGACAAATCAACGGATTACTCCCTTTGGAAAGCGACAAGAAATCTAAAAAGGCCGATTACACAAATACCGCCCATCAGAACTAGTGACGGAAAATGGGCAATAAATAATGACCAAAAAGCGTTAAGGTTTGCTCAACACTTAGAAGAAACTTTTCAACCCAATGAAAGCTCGATAGAAATACTTGAGAGTGAAAATGTATCCCAAAACCAAAGAATTAAGCTTGTGACACCAGCAGAAGTAATGAGAGAAATTCAAAATAACATTAGCTCGAAAAAGTCTCCGGGTTACGATCTCATTACAGGTGAAATTTTAAAACACCTCCCGCGCAAAGCCATAGTAAAGCTGACCAAGCTTATCAATGCTGCATTTATATTAAAACATGTACCTGAGTCATGGAAGGTTGCTGAAGTCATTATGATTGCAAAGCCTGGGAAACCACCCCATGAAGCATCATCATATAGACCTATTTCTCTGTTGCCCGTGTTATCAAAACTATTTGAAAAACTGTTATTGAAACGGTTAAAACCAATAATAGAAGATAAAGACCTTATTCCAAATCATCAATTTGGCTTCAGGGAAAAACACTCAACAATAGATCAGGTACATAGAATAACTAACATCATTGAAAAAACGCTTGAAAACAAGGAAGTCTGCGCCACCGTGTTTTTAGATGTCGCGCAAGCATTTGACAAAGTTTGGCATAAGGGTCTAATATTCAAGCTCAGACGCATGCTACCAGAATTCGCAGATATCCTAGAGTCATACATTACTAACAGAATGTTTAGAATACGGCAGGAGGACGCATATTCCGAGCTAAAAGCTATAAAAGCTGGTGTACCTCAAGGAAGTGTGCTAGGCCCAATTTTGTACTTGTTATACACATGTGACATCCCAGAACTGGAAAACAACACCATTGCGACCTCTGCAGATGATACTGCAATTATGGCTACCGGATCAAGCCACAGAGAAGCAGTAGAAAAAGTTCAACTAGCTGTGAACAAAGTTTATGACTGGACACAAAACCGGCCAAGAGCGTGTCGGGCCACGCTCACTGTAGGGTTCCGTAGCTTCCCAGACCATTAAAAATACCAACATTTTTCGTCAGCAAAAATAACTTTGTTTTTCATAGTATTTGTATGAAAAACAAAGTTATCATTTGCGTTTTTTTGAAAAAGTGCTATATAACTCAAAAACTATTCAACTCATCAAGTTGAAAATAATTTTCCTAGAAAGTTCATATAAAGGTCTACTTCTGTGATTTTTTTCATATTTTTTAAACTTATGGTTCAAAAGTTAGAGGGGGGGGGGACACATTGTTTTTGACTTTCGGAGCGATTATTTCCTAAAATATTAATATTATCAAAAAATGATTTTAGAAAACCTCTATTCATTTTTAAATACCTATCCAACAATATATCACACGTCAGGGTCAAAATTAAAAAAAAAATCGCTCCCCACTTTACGTCTGGGGGAGGTACCCTAATAAAAATGTTTTTTTAAATTTTTATTTTTGCACTTTGTCGGCATGATTGATATACATATTGGTACCAAATTTCAGCTTTCTGGTGCTAACGGTCACTGAGATTATCCGCGGACAGACAGACAGACAGACATGGCGAAACTATAAGGGTTCCGTTTTTTGCCATTTGGCTACGGAACCCTAAAAATGGAAGATCAAACTGAATGAGTCAAAATCAATTCACATTGACTTTACAAACAAACACTTGGACTATCACCCAATCTACATAAATGGTTCGCAAGTACCTTATGCTAATACAGCCAAATACCTTGGAATTACTCTCGACGCCAAGTTGCGCTGGAAAGCTCATGTCAAAAAGAAAAGACAGGAACTCGATATACGATATAAAAGTATGTATTGGTTACTCGGAAGGAAATCTTGTCTATCAATACATAATAAAATAACCTTATACAAGCATATTCTGATGCCAATCTGGACGTATGGCATCCAACTTTGGGGCTGTACTAAACAAAGCAACGTCAAAATAATCCAGCAATTCCAAAATAAAGTACTTAGGGATGCTGTCAATGCACCCTGGTACATAAGAAATGACGACCTTCATCGTGACCTTAAAATGGAATTCGTCACCACCATTATCCAAAAATTTGCTGAAGCCCACGAACACAGACTCCATCGACACGTGAATGTTGAGGCAATCCAGCTGCTAGACAACACAGACTTAGTGCGTAGGCTAAAAAGAACTAAACCTTTTGAATTAGTGTAGTGTACAAAGTGAATGAGTAATAGTAACAATGTTGTGCTATACATAATAACACATGAACATAGTGTTTTATAAATTATATTAGACTCTAAGAAAGTGCTACGGACTTGTGTAAAAGTGCAAATGAACACTATTCTTAGTTTTAACATATTCTACCACGTAACATATTAAGTTAGAGTTAAATTACTTATTAGTCTTTTAGGCTAGATCGTAATTAATTATTAAGAATTTTGTTCTTAGTAATAAAGCACAAAAAAAAAAAAAAACTCGAATTTTGACGAGGATAATAATTTAACTATAGTGTCAACCATCTATGTATTTTTAATCGTTTTCCTTATTTTCAACCTCAAGTACAGTTACGAGCAGCACACATTATGCAACTTTTCAATGGACTGATTATCGCCTACTTTATTGATTGAAATTTTATGTTGGTAGGAACATATGTGTTTACCTAGTGACATACCTACAAGTAGGTAGGTATCTGAAAGTTGCAATAGTTGCTTGAGAAAATTTCTATAAGTGTATGATAAATGTTACGGGTAATGCTAGAAGAAGACGAAACTAAGTTTTACCTGGGTAAACTTAGTATTAACTAAGCTTTTGATTTTATTTTGGAAGCCTAGATATAGTAGGCTAGAACTAGGTGTAAACATAGTTCGCTTTTTAGCTGTAAGCCGTAATATAGTTACTTTTCAAGCTTTAACCAAAAAGGTTGGGTATTAATACCAAGCTTACCCGGTTTAACATCAGTTAACTTCTTCTTTTAGCATTACCCTTAATCACTACCTATCACTAAATATATTATTTCATATTTTTGTAAAATAAAGTCCTCCGCCGCCGTTCGCGATAAACTCAAAAACTACTGCACCCATTTTCATGCTGTTTTGAGCAATAGATGGAGTGGTTCTCGAGAAATGTCAAGTTTTTTGATACATTGACTAATATAAAATATGTATATTTTAAGGTACTTTAAAAAATGGGCATTTATAAAGTGGTAATTACAAAGCTATTTACACAAATGCAGTATAAATCTTTATCATTTTAAATAGCCGTCAGGCTAGCCCGCGAAATTCAAATTTTCATGTTGATGAAAATATTGTTCGCGACTGTAAGACGTATGTAGTTCTTTACAGAATTATTATCATCAGAATCATCAATGCAAACTCATAAAGGTTGAGGAACAACTTTTTCAAGGTCAAAGTTATTCCTCGACCTTTGTGAACTTGGAGGTTTGTTTGTGATTTTAAAACTTAAGAAAATTTGTATTTCGTTTACTACCCTGGAACATCAGCCTTAAGCATTTCATGCACATTATTTTACTCTTTTACACCATATAATTTAAACGAATATCTTAGAAGTAATCGCAAAAAAATTACGGATGCGAAAATAAAATTAAAGCGCATCGCTTCGCTCGATGCAATCGTCGACCCTCCCCCCGCACTGCACGCACCAAACTAGATGAACCAGTATGGCGTCCCCACAGACGTATAAAGAGTAGCAGACCAAACATAGATTCCTAGTTATACCTATAATATATCCATCATTCTTTATCCTTGTTCTATCAAGCAAAAACTTAATAATGGCGTCTCGTTCTTTTACGTGTAGCCACACTGCCACACACATAGACAAATTTTGACATGAAGCCTGTTTTTCTGAGCCGCCATATTGATAAGCTTATAACCTATAAGAACACTCTACGGTGTCAATCACGTTATGTGAAAAAATATTAATTGTTTGTACCACTAAAGACTTGAAACACGTAAAATAAAATGGTGAAGTGCAGTGCGTACCGGTGTGACAGTGATAGCTCTAACAAAATACCTGGATTAAGCTGTCATCGGTAAGTTTTTATTTACGTTGTTGTAAACTGAAACAATTTGTCGATTTTTCGAAATTAATCAACCGTTTCGATGAAGTTTAATCGTTTTAATCGTAGCCCAATTACTGCCATGCAATTTGCCCACACGCTTACTTAGAATAAACCGTACAAAAATAATAAACAAACAAAATTGTCTTATATTTACTATTAATGACAGCTCAAGTACTTGTGGAATTAACCGGGGACGGATTTAGTATTGCGAAATGCTAAATCTAATAAATATTAATATGATTGTTTACATATTGGGTTAATGCATTTATTGTAGGTGCGTAGGCTTATTAATTACTACAAAGTCGAAAAATCCAACAGGCTTAATTTTTTATAACAATATGTACCTAACGCCTACAATGTATCAGTTTATCACAATTCAATGTTGATATGAAATAGGCATAGGTCACACACATATTATAAGCTACTCATATTTCTTTGATATTTTGGTGCTGTAAATAAAAATAATAGTAATATTTTTTGTTCCAGGTTTCCAAAACATGAAAATTTAAAGAAAGCCTGGATTGATAACATGCAGCTCCAACCTAATCCTACTGGTGAACTCTGTTCGAAGCATTTTGAAGCACACTGATAGATGCCAGCGTCTTTCAAACAAGACTACGTCTATCATAATTCCTACACTGTTTACCGAATTACCTCTGGCTATGCATGTATGTAATAGTATGCTACTATAGTAACAAATTGTTTTATATTAAACTGGTCTTCATAATAATTTTGTTTGTCTTTTGTTTACAGGATAAGGAAAATGTTATTAACCTCCAAAAAACCTTGCCAATGAAACGAACTACTGCTGGGACAATTGTTTCTGGTTCTCAAAGAAGTACCACAATTTAGCGGTGGGGGTATTTTGGACATGCATGCATGTTAAGCGATGTTTACAAGTTTTCTGTTACATAAATTTGAAAATTGTCTAAAAATATTAATATCCAAGCAAGCAATGTCGAAAAAATGTAACAAAAGGTGCGAATATTTTTGTGAATGAATTAATGCATGTAACTTGACTACTTTTGGGCATCAGGCGACGATGACGGATGAGAGCGTTCTGGAAAAATGTTATTGCGCGATTAGAGGAAATACATTCCGCACATTGCCAAATAAAAAATAATATAAACAACGTCTTTTTTTTTAACCTTAGAAGAAATGCAGTCAATAAAACTTGTTTCCTTTTTGGGTCCTTATCTGGGGTTAAAGTATTAATGAATGCATTGAAACTTTGTATTCCCGTAGGCGTATCTATCATCATCATCATCTCAGCCGAAAGACGCCCACTGCTGGATATAGGCCTCCCCCAAGTATCTATACTAATAATATAATATTTCAGGTCGTTAACAGCAAATGGCACTGGGTATTCCGAACACTGCTAATTACTGTTATGGTGCTACTGCGTCTGTCAGTCTCCTGTATTAGTGTGGCGTCGCAACATTATTGATTTAATTGCGACCGTTACACAAGGTCACAGAGAATGCTTACCAACGTATATTACAAATGATAAAAGTTTGAAAATATGTAGGTACCTATAACGTCCTACAATACTTACTAATACCGGCCTTAGTCCGGCCTTGTTTAGACAATTTTTTCATATGTGTGTGTAATGACTTCACAAATTTTAGCTTATGTTTGGTCTGCTACTCTTTATACGTCTGTGGGCGTCCCCCACATTTGGCGTGAGCGGCGCGGGCGCCGCGTGCGCGCCGCTAGCGCTCTGCGTAAGCGTCGTCGCGTGTTGCCACACTTGCCATAGGTATGTGTGTGCAGCGAGCGCGCGACGCGGATTTGGCGCTTCCCCCTTTCAGTCAAGTTAGTCACAATTTTTGGACAGTCAGTCTCAATTTCACTTGGTGACTAAATTTTTACGCGTGTCAACACAACACTGTCCGGCCCTGTGACTGACCGAACGAAACAGTAGCGGGCGGCGGGGATAGTAGGCGAAGGGATAAGAATGCGACGCGAGTGCCGCGTACGCGCCGCGTGCACTCTCCACACGCGCTGTAGGGCAGCGAAACGCGATGCTCACGCAATGCGCTCGCGGCGCGATGATGTTGCAAACTTGCTTCCAAATGTTAGATAATTTACTTACTAGACTACTATTTTTGACCCTCTCACTCTCATAGTAACGCAGACGAAATTGCGTGGGTCAGCTAGTGTATATGTCACCGTAAAATTGTCAAACACGTTAGATTGTAATATAACTAGGAGAGATTGTAAACTCTCGAAAGATTGTGAAACGAACGTACTGCTTACAATTTAACGCATTATTTTTCGGTAGATTGTAGTAACCTATCGAAGTGAAACCGTAATATTGTGAAATGTATGCGATGGAAGGCCACTCGCGCGGTGTGCATGAGGGGGAGGGAAGAAGAGGTCCCCCTTGCTCCATGGTACCACTCTCATCAAAAGATAATGTACCATTCCTGAGAAATACCGATTAATATACCCTAACCTCAAAACACTTTATATTCCCCTAAAAAGCGTAGTCGACGGAGCCCCCTGAGCCCCCCGGAGGCCCCTATTTCTGTCTGCAGGGTTTAAAGGAACCTAACTAACCTAACGGGGGGGTGCCCCAAGTCCCGATTATGGCGGCAGAGAAATAATGATGTGTTATATTGTAAGCAGTATGTTCAGTTGATAATATTTCGAGAGTTTACAATCTCGCTAGAGAGATTACAATCTAACGTGTTTGACAATTTTACGGTGACACATAAATATAAGTTATCCTGTCAGTATTCTGTTGCAAGCTAATAAATGAAATTGAATTAGAAGTGCTTGTGACTGTACCAAAGTGTTTGTAATAACTAGTGTTGTTGGTGTTATTAGTGAATTTTGTATGGACCTACGCCCCAGTCGAATGTTTATTTAATTATTTTATTTATCGTTTTAACGTATATAACGTCATGGTCTAATGTTGTAGTGACTATAATAGATTTTGTAAAGAGTAAAATGTAAGTACTTACTTTTTGATTTTATTAATATTGGTTGCGACAAAATAAACTATAGTTCAACATGACAATACGGAAGTTTAGAATACGGTGATAATTAATAGTAATTTTAATCGTCATGTAAGTAGCTCAAATGGCAATCGTAGGAGTGTATCATTATGAGTGTAGGTGGCTTTTGAAATAACAATATGCACAAAATATGATAGACAATTATGTATAAGAGATTATCGTTTATTTACAGATCATCCTGCTGGTTATGCGAGACGGTGCTCTGCATCTTTGAAAAGTTCCCTGGGCGAAAGTTTAGCGTTTAACCTGTACAGAAATCTCATTTAAGTGCTCTTGCATTTTATGATGATTACCAGCTACAGCAGGATAGAAGGAGGAATTATCCCTAAAGTATATCCAAAGCGCGCTGGAACATCTGGGATACGAGGACAACTGTACGAAACAAAACTTCTGAGTTTAATATACTTCAGAGCTCTACATTATGAACAAATTGAAGATTTTTATTTAGCCACAAACGTAGACAAAGTAGGTTCATTCGATGACATCTGTTTTAGGGCTAAATTCAAAGGGACCGAAAAGTCACTCACAGTGATGATACAAGCTAAACACAGGGAGAACAATAATTCAGTTTTAACACTTAGTAATACAGATTTAGCTGAATACTTCAACAGCTACTTAGAAATTAGACGCAAATTCAAACCCAACAACGAAAACGTGCTGTTCGAAGGGACATTTAGTGAAACAGAATGTCTATTCGTTATTTATACAACTGCAAAAGGTGATAAGTGTACTAGAACATATACGGGCGGTTTCGCTGAACAATTGAATGCTCTTATAGGAACCGGTCACCCTGGCTCACACCCATTTCTTGATTTTGATCATAAGAAGCTATGCATAACAGTATTGGAAGAACAAATCAAGGAGCTAGCTCAACTGATGGCGAAGTATATAAATGGAGAATTTAATGACAGACAAATGTTGATGCAGCATGAGCTCGTATTACGCTATCACGTAATTTTGGAGCAAAAAGTTTTCGATGTTTCCCAAAATCAATTTGAAGGATATCGTGTCGCAAGCTTTAGAGAAGATTTCTTTTATTACAACGAAGACAACCTGGAGAACTTATTCAAAAATGAATTTTTGACAGCATATCTTAAAAAAAAAGGTAATGAAAGTCTTAGACAATTATTGTTGACATGTAAATTATTTAAATATCGTTGGCTTCTCAGTACTGAAGAACCAGAATCAAGACGATTTCATCAAAATGAGTTACAAGCTTATTTCTTATCTCTAGAGTTTGAAGTACCAGCTTCATTTGGCAATAAAGATTTAACAATAAAAGGAGACGACAAAAGAATAGAACGAAAGTTAAACGATTTGGCTTCTAACATTGTAAAATTGATAAAAGAATCGAAACCCAATAATATAGTCATTATAGATGATTCTTTGGGAAAAGGATTTCTTCAGCTCAGTGGAGGCATAGCTTCTGCTGTTGGTAATTTACTGGTTTTTGATAACGTTTCCAAGCTCATGAAGTTCAATGATAACTACGAATCACTAGGAAATGTTGCCAAAAAGTTATTTGATAAACTGAATCGAACTGAATTGAACTTGGATAATTTGTATAAATACAGTTTTGATGTCCAAGCCAAAATATTCCCAAAATTATCATTCATTATTGACAAATATATCGAAATAAATGTAAGTGATTTTTTGAGTAAACTACTATTTTATACATCCCAATCTAGTGAGAAAGAAGTAGAAAAAACTTTAAAATATGAAATAATGACTTCTCAAGGTGATGACGTACAACATTCAGAAGTTACTGCCGACTCCATATTTCTAAAGTATCACGATGAGGTACAAAAATGGAAGTTGACATGTAAAATGGGAAAAGGAACATATCTTGAAAAAGAAGGCAGTTTGTATAAAAAATCTGTTAAACTTGCAGTAAAACAGCCATTCCTTAGCGTTGTCAAGCTAATGAACAGATTAAGGAACGAAAATTACACTCTTAGAGAAGATGCTCTAAACTTAAATAAATAAATAAATAATAAATAAATATTGCTGGACATTACACACAGCGCCGTCTAGTGCCACACTAAGCAAGGTTTGTGTCGTGGTCACCAGACAGTTGATATACTACATATATACTTTTTGTTTGTAAATACATACTTATTATACATATAAACATCCATGACTCGGAAACAAATGTCCATGCTCATCACACAAACATTTGCTCCTACCGGGATTCGAACCCGGGACCCTAAGAACGTAAGGCAGCCTCAATACCGCTGCGCCATTCGGGTCGTCAAGAATACAAACTCAATCAATTTAGATGCACTACCTTCTGGAACTGTTATCGTTACAGAAAACATAGCACTTACTGCAGTGAAACTTACTAACAATGTAGATAATGAACAATGTATCGTGTTAGATTTGGAATACATTCTAAATTTATCTCCGAAAGACGGAATAACATTATGCAGAGAACTGATAAAAACAAGTGAACTGAAGACAGTTATTATTATCTTTGTAGAAGCACCAATTATCAATAGTGCCAACAGAAAACTAGAAAATATAGCAAACTCAATAGTGGACAAAATAGTATTTATTGTTGCCGACCAGAACTCTGTCGAACGTTCAAAAAAATATTTCTCTAAAACTGGTCACGTGATCAACGATAAACGAATTAGGTTAACAGACATGAGTGAGGAATCGCAGAAACTAATCTTAAAGAATACAAAGGTGATATTTCAAGGTGAAGAAGTAAGTTTAGGTGATATTTTGGTCTCAAGTATGGACTTCGGAGGAGACGTTTTAAATAAAATAATGCAAGGCAAACTAAATCTTATAGGGAAACCAATAAGCAATCCTAATTATAAATCACAATTGTATATTCCAAGGACAGTTAGATGCATAGAACTGAAACCACCAGAAAATATAGATGTTGTTTTACGACAGCATTCAAACAGACTGGGCATTCGCGGAAGAAAGAGATTAGAATTTCGCGGACGCATCCATATCGATACATTTTTCGACTTACATGATGACGTTGTGCTTATCATTGGGGACCCCGGAATGGGTAAATCTACTCTACTGACTCATCTATCCGTTGCAACCAAACATACTCGTATCTCAAAACTGGGCTGGATACTAAGGATTAATTTAATAGAGTACTCGAAAGAATTTAGTGAGTGGAAAGTCAAGAAAATAGACATAAATATTTTAGAATCGTTGAAATTCTTGTGTAAAGTTGCACTTAGCGAGGAAAACAGCAAAGCCAACGCTCTTGATATAACACTAGAAGTATCTAACGATACCGTGTATCTGAAAGATTGTACATGTGACCAGTGGACTGTTTTCGAGTTGAACATTTTCCTGAACTTTTATAATAATCATGACGTAATTATCATATTCGATGGCTTCGATGAAATCTGCCCAAACTATGCGACTGAAGTGTTGGCATTAATAAAAGCTGTGAAAAAATTTCCTCGGAATCATAAGATATGGATCTCTAGCAGATCCTATGATAGAATGAATACTTTACTAGAATTGCAATTCGCTAAATTATACGAAATAGAACCCTTAATGGAGCATCAGCAGGACTTTTACTTGCATTCATTTTGGAGTAGAAAGGGGATATTGAGGGACCTCAATGACGACCACTTGAAAAATATTTACGACTTCATTATGTTCATGTCTCAAAGTGAAGATTTAAAAAAGATAATAAAAAAAGAGATTTACCAATCGATTCAATGAAAGACATACCATTCCTCATAGTTTATTGTAGCTTTATAAATTATTTACAGAAAAAACTTTTAAACGCACCATCTTCCATTAGGAATGTCATCGCCAAACTATTTAACGAATGTTATGGAACTTCTTCCAATCCAAACATCGCTCACAACTGTTTCGCAATTCCGCTTCACCTAAATATAATAGCGGATTACTTTTATACCAAAATAAAAGAAGTTAACGTAAAACCTAGCAACTGGGACTTGGACACTAATATATTTCTTATTTACGAATATTTTATGGTAACAAAACTGAAAAGAATACGATTTCAAGACAAAACTCAAAACGACATGTCCAAACCGGATAATATGTCAGCCTACGAACGAGAATATGCAGATTTTAAAGACAAGCATAAAAAATTGGCTGCATATGCTATTTCTGATAAACACCTTTTTGATGAAGATGAGTCCAAACAAATTGAGGAAATGATTTACAAGCTAAAAGAGGGAGAAGAGAGAACAGGCATTATATGTGAAGTAGTAAACGATATTCCAATATTCGTACACGCGACGTTCGCAGAATATTTCGCGATCGAATACATCTGCGATTTAATAAAAAGTAAAGAAAACCAGAAATCGCTTTGGGATTTTATTTTAAACGACTTGTTTTTCAACTATAACATGAATGTTCTGGCCACATTAGACGCTAAAATAAAAATTGACGAAGAATTGCACAGACTCATGACTAAAAATAAAAATTTAATATTTGTTCTGTTATTGAAACAGGGTGAAAGTGCCCAAAATATGCGTGGTGAAATTAAATCATGTTTGTCTGAAGCGATTCGAAATGACTTACGAAATATAGGGCATTTGCTATTATCAACACTCGAAGATAACTTAAATGTGAATAATTTAATGGATTTCATCAAAATAGTCAAAGAGACTAATATGTTTTTAATAGCTGTTAAAATGGAGTTTGAAGAGTCAGTAGTTTCCATAGTCAATCACGTGAAAGCGATTGATGAATCCAAGTTAACTCTGTTGTTCGAAGATTTTGATCTCCATATTGAGAATATTGGGAACGTTAGTGTTGATGAGTTAGTTAATAAATTACACAAACACATCTGGACCCGAATGGATATTGTTCCAGATTGGGAAAATTTGGCAGATTTGAGTGGCCAAATATATTTTATTTAGTTTGAAAGTTATGCGAGTAAAGGGACATTAAAATTAAGTTATCATAGGCTGTAGATGTGACATGTTGCTGTTCCTTGTTGTTCCTTGTGAGCAGCGGATGAGCAGTATTAGTATTTTAGTAATTATAAAAAGCTTGATTTGGTCATGAATTTATAAATCATACCTACCTAACTGCTTTGTGTTATTGTTTCGCAAAGAAATAACAATATTCTAATTCTGGTGGATTCAATCCACCATTATCTTCATTACCATTATTTCTAGTGATTTATTATTTTTAATATTGATTTCGTACATCGCAATTACCTTAAGTATTTTAATTTTAAATTTCATGGCGGACATTCTATATTTTATTTGACAAAAAATTTGATAATAATATTGTGTTAATTTAAATTTTATTTTGTGTAAGTTCTTTCGTGTGTATTTGTCTATGATTATTTGATTTCCAAGTGTACCTATTTCCGGGGTTGCGGGACTGTTCGAAAGAGATACCGCGGCCCCGGAACGTAAAGGGCGAGGAAGGAACATGGATGGGTTTTAGTCAGTAAGAGTCTGACACTCCCTCCCGCTCCGCCCAGAGTGGGAGAAGTCATTTGATGATTTCCCATCCTAAAAAAAAAAAAAAAAAAAAAAAAAAAAAAAAAAAAAAAGTGTACCTATTTAAGAAATAATCTGTGGATATTTGTGTCTGATGCAAATAAAAAGATTATTGAAAGATGATGATTATTGAGAGATTGATTATTGATTATTAAAAGATTATTGGTTTTGATTAGATTTATTTTTAAATCTATTTTTCCTACCTTCTTTGATCAATCAGTCAGGTACGAGTTGTCGTGGGCCTGCCTCGCTGGTCGTAACGAAAGTCCTCAGGCACCCACTGTGTGACGATTCTGGTTTCTCCTGATCCATCCGAGAAATGTGACCCGCCAACCTCGCAGACTTGTCACCAATATCGGCTGTCACCAGTAAAATAATAGTTATTACATACCCAAGGTTGGTAGGTAATATATATTATGCTAAGCGAACAACCAGAAAAGGGGAAAAACCGAAAAACGAAAAGTGGGTGCTCTACCTGTCATGACTGCGGTCCGTAGCTCCATGCCAAGGGCGAGCCGGGTTGATGAGGAGGGCTTCACTAAAGTAGAAAGGAAAAAAAGAAGACCTGTTCTCGCAACCTATGTTGTATCGCACCGCATGGGCCCAACATGCTGCTGCGTCCTGCTGTGCCTACGACGCAGCTGTACCTTTCGCGTCTGCAGCACTTCACTACAACTGAGGATGACGTGCAGTATGTCAAAGTGAAGACCAACTGGACTTTGAGGGTTGAAAGGTTGAATCGCGGCACAACATCAAATTTAAGTCATTTGTATTATTGTGTTTAATTTTTGTTAAATGCAATTTTATGTATTTTATCTATAGGGCTTAGTTGCTTGCTAATAAAATGATTGATTGATAATATTTTTATTAATAATATATAGGTATTTGTCGGAGAAGCAGCATCCTCCTCGACACCATCAGTGTTCACGAGACTAGTGTGCGTCATTTGGGTGAAATGCAATGTATGTGCTTTCCAATTGCAGTATCTGTCCAAGGTAATGCCTAAAAGTTTTATAATAATAATAATAAATAATAATAATCATTTTATTATCAGGCAACTAAGGCCCATAGATAAAATACATAAAATAACATTAAACCACAATAATAAACTAATACATATTTTAAACCTTATACTAAAACTATACACGCAGCGGTGTCGGCGTCGTGTTTCGCTGCGTGGTGTCGCGTAACCGTCCTCGGAAGCGACGATATACGACACCCTGCGGCCAAAAGTCCTCTTTCAAGCAGGTCTGTAGATGTTGGGTTGGAACTCGAACCACAAATGACCTAAAGTTGATGTTGTGGCGCGATTCCAACCTTTCGACCCGCAGAATGAAGTTGGTCTTCACTTTCAAGTACTGCACCACTTCCTCAGTTGTAGTGGAGTGATGCAGACGTGAAATGTACAGCTGCGTCGTAGGCACAGCAGCGCGCAGCAGCATGTTGGGTCCACTCGGTGCGGTACCACACAGGTTACGATAACAGGGCCTCTTCTTCTTCCTTTCTACTTTAGTGAAGCCCTCCTCATCAACCTGGCTCGTTCTTGGCACGGAGCATCGGACCGCAGTCAGGGCAGGTTGAGCACCCACTTTCCGTTTTTCCCCTTTTCTGGTTTGTTTAGGCTGCGGCGCATCAGATTTGCCGCTGGTGACAATAGCAGCATAGGCACGTTTAGGGGTCGACGTACCTACGCGTGACGTATCCGCAGCCGGTGTTGTGGCGCGGGCGACGACGGCGGCGGGCGGCGCTTGCTCAGCGTTTTCGGCAGCTGGTGACAAACTTGTGTTCGACAATCCAAAACTGCCGACGGTTGCATTTTGCGCCCCTCGACGTGTGTTCACCTTTGAGGCCTCAGGTGACCCAATTACCGAACCAACGTTGCGCAATAATGCAATTTCTGCACGTAGCTCGGTGTTGGTTTTTTCTGAAACCTCCATTCTGGACTGCATCTTGGTCATCTCCGCTAGACATCTTCAATTTTAGCGTTATTATAAGGTAAGCCTAAAGTTTGTATTTGTCTGTTATTATAATTCGAGAATTGTAGAATTTTGGTTTTGGAAACATTGGCTGTTGTCCTTTAGCCAACTTATTATTGAGTCAATGATATTATTTAATTAATTTTCGTATTCAATATCAGGTTGGTCTGGTACTATAACCGATTTGTCATCTGCAAAAGGATACATTCATGTGCTGTTACTTGAGGAACATAATTGATGTAAATTAAGAAAAGGACTGGCCCTAGAACGCTACCCTAGGGTAGTCCAAATTTATTTATTTCTAAAGTTGATCTGAATGGGGTAGACACAAATTTATCATTTAAGTGGTTAATTTCAACGCATTGCTTTCTATTGCTTAGGTAGCTTTTAATCCATTCCAGGCTTAACGAATTGGTACGATAGCTCGCATTTATTAAGTAAGATTTTGTGATCTACAAAAACAAAGGCTTTGCTCATGTCAAAGAATATAGCAGCCACTTTATTACGTTCGTCGATATTTACTGTAATTTTGTGGATTAGTGAGAATGCGGCCTGTGTTGTGGACTTATTTTAATGAAAGCGATTTTGATTATAATATATAGATTACTCGTATATTAACGTTAAATTTATTCAAGAAATTTTTAATCCTAGAGTGCATGATTTTTCCAAAGATTTTTGAAAGTATCGGGATCAAAGTAATGGGTTTAAAGTTATTCATATCTAGTTTGGAGTTTTTCTTATGAAATGGTTTTACTATTGAGAATTTTAATTTTTCTGGAAATGTTCCTTGGTTAAAAGACAAATTTATTAGATAACTAAAAACTTCTGCTAGTTTTTTACTACACGTTTTAAGTATACACGTTGAAATGCAGTCATATCCAACAGCTCGTGTGTTATTGAGTGAATTAATGGTTCTCTGAACTTCTTCACATGAGCTTGGCCGTAAATAAATAGTAGAGTCACCTTCGATTTGCCGACGATATAGTGGTCATGGCTGAGATCATGGAGGACCTCAGTACAATGCTCGAAGACCTCAGTAGAGCTTCCGAAAGAGTGGGAGTCATGTTGAATGCCCATGTCACACCCATTCCTATCAAGATCGGAGATTCGACACTCGAAATTGTAGACGATTATGTATACCTAGGACAAACGGTCCAGTTAGGTAGGTCTAACTTCGAGAAAGAAGTCAATCGTCGAATACGACTCGGCTGGGCAGCGTTCGGGAAGCTGCGCGGTATCTTCTCGTCCAACTTACCGCAGTGTCTCAAGACGAAAGTCTATGACCAGTGTGTGTTGCCAGTGATTACATACGGGACCACGTTTCGTGGTCACTCACAATGGGCCTTATCAAAAGGCTTAAAGTCAACCAAACGGCAATCAATGGAGAGGGCTACGCTCGGAGTTTCCTTGCGTGATCGAATCAGAAATGAAGACATACGCAAGAGAACCAAGGTCACCGACGTAACCCGAAGAATTGCCAAACTTAATTGGCAGTGGGCAGGGCACATTGCTCGCAGAACGGATGGCCGATAGGGCCGAAAAGTTCTGGAGTGGCGACCGCGAACCTGAAGACGATGCGTTGGAAGACCTCCCACTGGGCGGACCGAAGACCTGGTGAAGGTTGCGGGAATCCGTTGGATGCAAGTCGCAAGGGACCGGTCAATGTGGCGACACTTGGGGGAGGCCTATGTCCAGCAGTGGACGTCTTTCGGCTGAAATGATGATGATGATGATGAAATAGTGGAGTCGAGTGAGTCTATTAATTTGTAATTAGGACGAGTACAGTTGTCTTTATTTGATAAGGAGATAAAGTAATCGTTGAAGGCGGTTGCAATTTTCTATGGGCATTCAATGTTTTCATTATTACAGACTATTGATTTTATCGTTTCATATGTTTTTGTGGCATCTGTTTTATTTTTTATTATTTCCCAGGTAGCTTAACACTTACTTTTTGCATTTGTTACAAACTTGTCGTTATTTGGTTTTTTCGAATTAGCTAAACTTTTTTTAAATAGTTTATCATACTTTTTGTAGGCTTTCTTGTTTTCATTTGTGGAGTCTTTGTAGTAGCGGTGTCTAATTGTTCTTTTTTGATAAGCTGAGACTTTTAGCCTCTTTGTGATCCATTTCGGAGTTTTAACGTTAGAATGTAATTTTACTTTATTTATTGGGAAACTAAGATTGTAATATAGTTGCAAGGTTTCATGAAATATATTAAACGCCTGATTAAAGTTTTCTTCTTCTAATACTCGTACTTCAGACTAGGATAATTTTGCGGGCCTGTGGACGGTTAGCTATGGGCTAGCTAGCCGTCCGTCCGTCTAGTGACGACAGGCCGTGTCGACGGCGCGTTCGTGTTCCACGCGCGCCTCAAAGAGATGTCAGCAGAAGAGAGGGGCTCGCAAGGGCCGAAGCCTGCCGGGGTTGCGGGACTGTTCGAAAGAGATACCGCGGCCCCGGAACGTAAAGGGCGAGGAAGGAACATGGATGGGTTTTAGTCAGTAAGAGTCTGACACTCCCTCCTGCTCCGCCCAGAGTGGGAGAAGTCATTTGATGATTTCCCATCCTAAAAAAAAAAAAAAAAAAAAAAAAGACTAGGATAATTTGGACATAATCCCTTTTGCATTTTAAACCAGAAGGGTAGTCTTTGTTCCTTATCTGTCGAAAAAAAAAGAGTTTGACTCGTGTTCTGTCTGACAGTAATAATGGATGAACATCACCTTGTTGGTTTATTATTGTGTATTTGCAAATTGTTGTTTAATAGTATGCCTTTTAAGTCTTTTGAAGAAACACTTGACTTGATAGTAATGTCCCCCGCTATGATAACCTTTTCGCAGGTTCGCGACACCAATCTAACTTTATCACCAGCGATCCACCTCGATCCTCGATCCACCACCGTTCTCTAAGCAATCCTCGCCCACCATAGATAATACACTATACCGTCCGACCGACCGTCACCATATGACAAGCGGGTTAAGATGGCGCCTCGACCCTACTCTAGATATTTTATCCTCTGCTCTGACTTGAGATTATACAATGCAATGACTTTTAAAGAAATTCGTTAGATTTTACACAATATTAAAATGTAGTAAATCAAATCATATTAAATTAGGATTTACTGTTACTGCTAGCCTACATCATCCCACTGCTGGGCAAAGGCCTCTCCTCATGATTTCCAGTTGTTTCGATCTGGGGCTAATGTTGGCCATTGGTCATTGGTTACCCCAGCACGCCCCGCCATCTTCTGCGAGGTCTGCCACGACGCCTTCAAAATTAAGATTTAACAAGTTATTTTAAATTAACAATATGTTGATCGTACGGAACCAATAATCAACAGAACTCTTCGTTTACTTCCTCTTCCTCCGAGATATATTTTTTATTCATAATAAAGGCCCCTACTCAAAGGACTGCCTGTAGGTCCCTGCCTGCAGTGACACTGCCAATCGTATTGTGTGTATGTGTCACCGTAAAATTGTCAAACACGTTATGTTACAATATACACGTTATATTGTAATATAACGTGTTTCTCTCTAGCGATATTGTAAACTCTCGAAATATTGTCAACTGAACATACGGAAGTATCTCTGCCCCCATAATCGGGACTTGGGGCACCCCCCCGTTAGGTTAGTTAGGTTCCTTTAAACCCTGCACTCCGTCGACTACGCTTTTTAGGGGAATATAAAGTGTTTTAAGGTTAGGTTATATAAATCGGTATTTCTCAGGAATAATACATTACCTTTTCATGAGAGTGGTACCACTGGGCAAGGGACCCCTCCTTCCCTCCACACCGCGTGAGTTGACTACCATCGCATGTATTTCACGAAAAATCATCATCATCAGCCTATAATGTTCCCACTGCTGGGACACGGCCTCCTCTCATAGAGAGGGAATGGGCTATAATCCACCACGCGGGCCCAGTGCGAATTGGTAGATGTCACATGTCTTCGAATTTTTGGTTCTAGGACATGCCGGTTTCCTCACGATGTTTTCCTTCACCGTTTTGAGAGCAGCGGTGATGAAATAAATTACACAAAGTAATGCGCCTGTCTGGGTTCGAACCCACGACTTACAGTTCGTAAGTCGGGGCCGCCACCACTGGGCCACCGCTGCTCCTCCGAAAAATAATGCGTTTTATTGTAAACAGTATGTTCGTTTGACAATATTTCGAGAGTTTACAATATCGCTAGAGAGATTACAATAACGTGTTTGACAATTTTACGGTGACATATGCATGCACGTCCGATATTTGAATTGTTCACCCTACCGTGTCGTTCTGCCAGCCCGGCGCACGGACACTACAACAGTTATAAAGATGCTCTGTGCACTACAAACACTGCAACCAGCGCTATGTGTAGCACGGTCATTTGTTATGTAACTTGAGACGGTTATCAAAGTCAATTTGACATTTTTGGTTTTGTTGCAAAATTAATTATAATAACATTGGTTTTTATTTATTTATAAAAACGATATGCACAAGTAAAAACTGTACCAAGGCGGACTTAATGCCTTGGGCATTTTCTAAGTAAGGGTGATGCAGAGACAATACACAGTAGGTGAAATAACAGAAAACAAATAGGTTAGAAAATATTTAAAAATAAAATATAAGATTGGATACTTTTCTTATCTTGTTATCTTATCCGGTTTTGTCTCCAAAGCTTTATAATTACCATCAGAAAAAGGGTCAACGCGAAAAAGACGTGTAGAGGGACATATTTGAAAACTGTATCGTGGTTTGCAATGTCTTTGGAAAACTAACCACGTTGTCGCTATTCCATGAAAAATATAAATCTTTTGACACAGACGTCTAATAATCTTTTTCATCCCCCCATCTCGGAAAGAGTATTTTTGCTCTTCGATATCTGAGTGCAAAAGCCGTTTTTATCCGAGGTTAAAGTAAATTGAATTTAGAACATCGTGTGCACTAAGTTTGAGAATTCAAAATTCTACCTCCATGGTGCCGAAATAACCAGCATACAACTTTTTTTAATTTGTTAAAAACTCAGACTCGGAACCTTCTTAGTGAACTTTTTTTTAGTTTGTTTTGCGCGCGCCTTTTCATTTTTACGTCTTATTGTTAATTAACCTTAGGTTAAAAACAAGAAACTTGAAACCAAGTGAAAAACCTAAAATGAGTCGTTCTAACGACGAGGAAGTTTAATTGACGCCAACAGATTTGACTGAAACTGTTAATAATGCGCAAATGAGCTTTTCCCTCAACAATCATGCGGGAAGTAGGTACTCGTATTTGAAACAGTACGATATGTTTAACACGTGGCGACTAGCTAAAAGAGCCAAAACCTTCTCAGAAAACGTTTCGCTGGCATACTTATTTTATTGAATTATCTGAGACCAAGAAATCAAGCACTATTTGAAGTACGTATCATTGAATACGTACTCCAAAGAGTGCTTGAATTCTTGGTCTAAAGCAACAATAAAAAAAAAATAGGAGTTAATTTGCTCGCTGAGGTGGGATGAAAAGTTACGTGTTGCACTCGAGTGCAAAGATTTCTCACCTCGTGCTCTTTTGATTCCCTCGCTAACGCTCAGGATTCTAATTTTTTGAATTGAATTTGAATTTTAGAACCCTTCGCTTGCTTGGTCATCAAAATTGAGCACGCGGTTAAAAAGCAACTTTGCACTCTTGTATAACAAATAACTATTTTATTTTTAACACCACAAGTACTCAGTACAGTAAAAGCCAATGCTATTTTTTGGTGTTTCGATAAAGTAGACAACAACATCTAGGAAAAGAGTTAAGAACACCACTGAACAAAACAATGCAGGGCTTTGTGGAGCAACACATGGCGGCTGCAGGCGTGCAAAACAAAATGTAAATCAGAAAATCGTAGGTTCAATGATTGCAATCAATAAATCAATGATATTTTGGATGGAACACAATTTGCCATAATTGGTGTTCGTGATCTACACTTCACAGGGCGCTGTTGTTGAAAATAAAACGGGCCAAGAGCGAGTCTGACTCGCCCATGAAGGGTTCCGTAGCAGATTGAATAAAAGTAAAATTGCTATTCACGATTCAAGACGTAAGTATTAAAAAAAACTACTTACTAGATCTCGTTCAAACCAATTTTCGTTCGAAGTTTACATGGTAATGTACCTGCTCAATATCATTTTTGAAGACCTAAAATTTTTTTTTTGAATTTCAATTCTATGTATGGGGAACCCCCAAAAATTTTTTTTTTATATTTTTGTGTGAAAATCTTAATGCGGTTCACAGAATACATCTACTTACCAAGTTTCAACAGCATAGTTCTTATAGTTTCGGAAAAAAGTGGCTGTGACATACGGACGGACAGACAGACAGACAGACCGACAGCCAGACAGACAGACAGACATGACGAATCTATAAGGGTTCCGTTTTTGCCATTTGGCTACGGAACCCTAAAAACGAGCGCAAGTTCCGGTGGAACAGTGACTCATGTAATCGCAGCTCTATAATTTTACCATAGCCGGTCGAAATCGCAGGTATAATAGGTACAAAACAGCATGTTTGTCTATACATATCTAAATAAAAATATTGTTGTATCCACTGTCTCTTTTTAAGATTGTCATTTCCTATCTTTCCGAAATTAATAAAACAGGTCAAGCTTTAAAAGCTCCAGCTTTAAAAGCAGAAGCCTTATATAATCACGCTCACGCTTTGATGCGTTCTAATAATAACAGGTTGTGTCCAGTTTTCACAGCTCTCTATGAATAGGTAAATAAGGTTCATTATAGAAAAAAAAAATTGACTGTATTATACAGGGTGGAATTTTAATTTTTCAATACCGCCTGAAGGGAAAGTACTCGAAATACTGGAGATAGCAAATTTAACTCATAAGAAACATTCCTTTATTTTTAAGAAGAAATAATTCGATTCAATCCTTTAAATTTTTTTTTTTTTTTTTAGTTTTTCAAAATTGTAAAAATGAAAAATAATCTAAATCTAACTTAAAAGTAATTTTGTATTGTAATTTTATTTTGTTGTTCGTTTGGAAATATCTAGCATTAGTCCGTTCGCATGTATTATGATAATATCCTAGTTAAACAGGGAAACCTATAATTGGCCATAGTCACTGTCACATGCATATTTTGTATATCATTTTTATGTATCGCTGTTGGTTACCTAAATAAATAAATAAATAAACCTCCATTCACAGATTTCGAAAATTCGCTTGCTATACTCGGGAATCGAACTGACTAAAAATTTCGCATGAAGGGAAAACCATGAAATCTAAAGAACTGTAATAAATTCAATGGGATAAATTCAATAAAATAAACCACTTTTATTCATGGTTTTCCTTTCATTTAATTTATCATGTTTGTTAGAGAAATTTGATCCAAATGATTGACCCTATCGATTGATGTCGAAAAGGTACAGAATGATATTTTCCGAGCTTTAGTCGATCTCCAGTATATAGATTACTTTTCCTCCAGGTGGCATTGAAAAATTCCACCCTGTATACATAGTATACATAAAAACTGCCGAAACGTGCCGAACGGCACTTTAGGCCAATAAAATTAGCTTAACCCGGACATAATTCATAAACTGCAAGTTTTTTCTTTTTTTTCGGATATTGTGTTGAGTATCGAATGTAAATGAATACCGTGTCGTTAAAAGTCCGGGGTGGTCATTTTTTTTATTAGAAATCATACGATTTCATTGATCGCCAAACTTTAACGTAAAAGTAAAATACGTAACCAAAAACCTTGTTAGTATAATTTTCAGCTGTAGTCAAATGCTACCACCTGATATGAAAATTAAACAAAACCTAAATTCGTTTATGTGTTTTTTTTACCAGTATTCATTTTGTGCATATATATCGTTAAGCAAAAATAATAACTACGATGTTATGTTTGTGCTAAGCTTAATGGAGTATTTATAGATACATAACACAAAAATTAAACATTATTTTTTAACGTTTAAAGAAAAAGTTATTTCTCAATAGTTAAAAATCGTAACTGTGAAATTTTTGTTTAATTATAATTTTTTGTGCTCTACAATCATGTTTTAATCAAAATTATACAGTTTAATGACACGTTTTTGACATTTTCAAAAATATTGAAAATACGCGCGAGCGACCGGAGTGAACGGGGCGGCGGGCGCAGGCGCGGGGCGGGGAGACACAGCGGCGTCGCGTTCTGCCACCGCCCGCGCGGCCGGCGCGCCGCTCGATACCTCAATAACTTCATTTCGACGTTGCGTGCGCGCGTGATTTCTATTGAAAAAATGGAGTTCCCTAATTGCAAGATTTGCCAGTGCGCTTTAAACTTCGATCTAGTTAAAAAAGGTGAAAAGGGACAGAAAAAGTTAATTGCTGCCAGTAAAAGGCTTATGGACGATATATTTTTAATTTTTGAAGAAAATTTAACATTACACAGTAAGTGCAGAGCGGTGTATACCAATGAACGTTCTAAAATTTAGTGCTGAGAAAAACCAACTAAACCAACAAAGGGCCTAGAAGGTCATTCTCCTTCTCGCACAGTTTTAATGTGCAAGTGAGAGAGAATGACTTTCTAAGCCAATTTTAATTATATTATTTATTTACACAAGTTATACGTGACACTAAGAGTGTTACGTATACGTAGGTTATTTTATTTGAGACATTGTTAATTGATTTGAAATTTAAATAAATGAGACTGGAAGGCTTGGAAGGACGCGCACATATGTTCGCGCATGCGTGGTGGTAGATCTTCACTCAACACGCCTTTTTTTTTCATTTTGTCTTTAAAATCTCATTCAGCGAACGCATGCACTCCAATACTGCGCATCATTCAAATACTTCTATAAAAGTTTAACCGGAGACCGGATTCGTGGTTTGTATTTGTGTCGTCTTGTGTGCTTTCTAAGAGTGCTGGTTTCCCTACGACTTTCCTGCAAGAGAGTGATGGGGTCATCGGGTTGGAGGAGGGTGGACCTTGGGCGTCGGATCCTAGATATCGCGGAGGGGACATAACTAGCTGCTGAAACGACTAACGGGTTAGGGTGTTTTTCGGCCCTATCGAAAAAACCCTTAGTGAGTCGCTTCATACACTGCTGGATGGTGGGGATCTTGAGGTCAACATGAAGTTGCTCATTCCTAACGTACCATGGGGCTCCCGTGGCCTTACGTAAAATCGGTTTTGGAGGGTCTGCATCCTATGAAGGAGATGGGGTTTGGCGTGCGCGAACACGGGGCACGCGTACGTCATGATGGGCCGAATGCACGCGATGTAAATGCGCAATTTGCACTTGAGTGACAATTTGCTACGTGCATTCAGCAAGCAGTGGAGCCTACCGAGAGCGAAGGCGGCACGCGAACGTACCGTCTTGATGTGCTCACCGAATCTTAGCCGCCTATCGAGAATGACTACTAAGTATCTGGCATGCTTCTCCCAGGGGATCGGCTTGCCGAACATGGCTATCGGACTAGGGGATGGGGGGAATCTTACGCGGGGGCTAGAGAAAAGTACCGCCTGACTTATCGGGGTTGACCTCGATTCTCCATTTCCGGAACCGATCGCCTAAGGCTTTGGCGGAGTTTTGGAGAATACGGCAGGTGTTGGATGGATTCCTACCAGAGTAGTAGTTGGCCGTGTCGTCGGCGAACAAGGCTAGCTGGGCTGCTCTACTCTTAGGGATATCGCTGGTGTAAAGCGTGAAGGCTAGTGGGGATATCACCGATCCCTGTGGGACGCCTGCACGTATCGGATGAGGGGATGAGAGTGCACCATCAATACGGTATTGGAATGTGCGGTTCGACAAGAAGTTTCGTAGATAGTACGAGACGATCTGGCACACCGAGCTGGTATAGCTTGTATATCAGCCCGTTGTGCCAGACCTTGTCGAATGCCTTCGCGATATCGAAGAACAAGGCACCGGTCATCAGTCCCCGCTGGAAGCGGGCACCGATGTGCTCGACTATGCGGTGCACTTGTTGAACGCAGGAGTGTTGAGGTCTAAAACCAAACTGCTCTGTCGGAATTAAGCTCTTAGCTTCGGCGAAATCTTTGAGTCGCTTATAAATAAGTCTCTCATAGATTTTACCTAACACGTTGAGCAAACTAATGGGCCGGTAACTACTCGGCGAGGACTTGGGCTTACTCGGTTTGGGAATGCCTATTACTGTGGCCTGTTTCCACGTTTGTGGGAACACGTTATTGGCCATGGCGCTATTGAAGATAGCGGTCATTAGCACTATAAGGGCTGGGGAGAAGAGTTTGAATACCCTATTGGTGATTCCGTCTGAGCCAGGGGCTTTCCTATGTTTAAGGCCCTTGATTATATCCTCTACCTCTTCAGGGGTGACTGAGGGTAGGGGATTATCAGGGTCTTCTACGGGGGGTAGCGAGGTCCTGCGTTCGACTTCAGCATCCACCTCGGCGAGGTGGGCTGGGTCTACTGGCTGGGTACTGGGGGGGCATTGCTTTTCAAGACTGTCGGCTAGGCAGTCGGCTTTGTCGACGTCGTCGAATGCGACGGTATTATCGGGGCGCGTGAGGGGAGGCATGGAGGCAACTTTAGAGGAAGATTGCATTTTCCTCTGAAGTTCCCAGAATGCCTGGTGGGTCGGTTCGAGTTCGCTGAGCATCTTGTCCCATTGCTCGTCACGAAGTTTTTGATGCTTCTGCTTACTTTGCGTTGTAAACGGCGCATAAAAACTTTGCTACTCGCACAGGGAAAAGAAGTATAAGCACGGACGGCCGCGTTCTTCTCGGTCAGCAGGTCACGTACATCGTCCGGGAGTTTCCAGCGGTGGCCATCCGCTGGAACTTCCCTTGAACAAACGTTCAGGACTGACTGTACGTGCTCTGTGAACGAGTTGATCGCGGCCTCCGTGTCAGCTACAGTCGCGATATTGTCGGGGATTTTGTCCAAGTGAGGGGATTCGGTGGATTTCAGCAGTTCACTTACTTTCTTCCAATCCGTGATCACTTTGGTGGGAGGGGGCTGAGAAGGGTCAGAGTGACCGTTTCTCGGGGTAAACTCTATTACGACGGGTCTGTGATCCGAATTGAGCTCGTCGATCGTCTCTATAGAATGTAATCGCAAGTTTACATTCTTTAGAAGCGCGACATATTCTAGTACGTCGGGTCTGTGATCCGGGTTATTAGGATAGTAGGTGGGATTCATCGGAGCGATGACATCGAAGTTGAGAGAACAGCAGAGATTATATAGGGCATTACCTCTGCTGTTTGATACATTACTATTCCACGCGGGGTGTTTAGCATTAAGATTTCCCGCCAGAAGGACGGAGTCACTTAGATCGAAAAGAACTTTGAGGTCATCGCTCATTTCGTTATTCGCAACCGGGGAGCCGGCTCCTGAGGGCGGGATGTAAGCCGATACGATCGTGAGGGTTTGGTGCCCTGTCATGCCCAGCCGGCAGACGGAGACTTCTAACTTGGAAAGAGAGGGGGGGTCTAAGGGGATGCAGTACATGCAGTAGATTTGTAATAAATCAGAGTAGCGAGCAGCGAGTTCTGTCGTTGCGATCTCATCACGTTGGCCATTTAGGCTCTCGGCGTTAAAGGTCCCTATCCTAAGGGAAGTCGGTTTGAACCTACTGCGGAGAGACTTATCCATAATAGTTTAAGTAGGGAAGGTTCTTCATGGCTTTCTGGATGTCAGGGTATCTGAGGTAAACTTCTACAAGAAGATCCCAGTTACCTTTACAGGCCATCATATCGGCACGCATTTGTAGAGCACGCGGGGATTGGAATATGGCATAGGTGCTACCTAAAACAAATACGGGATCGGTGGGGTCAAAGTTCGGAGGCAACGGGCGGCTTGCCACTGAAGGTGGAGGAGTGGCCGTAAAATTAAAACACGCGGGGGGAACGGGGTGCGCCCTGGCTGGCGTGGGCGGGCACCTGGGGTCCCGGGGGTGAGGGCGGCCTGAGAGCGCTCTACGGGGCGCTGGCGGTGCGGCCTTCTGAGATGCGGGTATGGGGGGTGAGGGCATGGCAGGCAATGCCATCAGTGGTGGGATGACCTGTGAAGCAGGTGTTTGGGTAGGCCTCAGAGCCGGGAAATGCGCTTGGTGATTAAGCGCATTTCAGGGGCTGGGGCGTTGGGGTCGGAGTGAGGCAGAGGGGTCAGTAGTGAGAGATGGGCTCTCTCGGTGCTGCTTATTGTTGGCCCATTTCGCCAGTTTGGGGGCCGACGATTTGGGGGCCTTAGGGCATCCGCGGTAGTTGGCGGGATGGCCGGACTCGCCGCATAAAACGCAGCTGGGGGGTTCGGTGCACAGTGTGCGATCTTTGGGGCGAGGGCAGTCAGTGGTGCCGCGGTCACCCAGGCACTTGACGCAACGCGGCTTGCCGAAGCAATTCCTCTGTGCGTGGCCGTACAACTGGCAGCGATGGCACTGAGAAAGCTCGCCAAGTTTGGCGGGCTTCTCAATGCGGATGCCTGAGAGGTTGCAGACTTTGGATAGCTTGTGGATTGGGTGATGCCCATCCACGCGGTCGCAAATTACGAGCACCATGTTGTATGGTACCGAGCTAGTGCGACCGCCAACCTTACGGTGCATGCGGTGCACTTCTCTGACGGAAATATTTTGCGCGATAAGGTCGTCTTTAATCTCCTGAGTGGAGATTTCTAGCGGGACATTTTTAACTACTGCTCGGACAGGGATGTCCTCTTGCAGTGCGTGGGTGTTATAGAGGATGCTCCTATCCCGGAGGAGCTTGGTGAGGGAGCGGTAGTCGCTTGAAGTTGGGCATTGTACTTTAATGCCGACTTCTACCGCACGAGCGTTTGTATAATTGATTTTACGCTCGTTTAGCGATTTGGACAATTCTGTCCATTTTCCCTTCTCATGGATGTAGATGGGAGGGGGACGGACCGTTTTGGGGGCATTCGCCGGGGTGGCGGATTGCGATGAGGAGGCAGCCGGGGTGGCTGAGGCCAAAGGGCTGTGCGGACGACTCTGTGTAGAGCCTACAGCCAAATTGGGGGAGCGTGAGCCCTGAGTTGCCGGCTTCTTGGCGGAGCTGCACTGGCGGGGGCTTTGCCCTTCTTCCTCTTCCCCTTTCTGACGATTTGGTAATCGTCTTCGGAGGATGAGGTGGGCGACGATGTTTCGGAGCAATCCGAATCATTTGAGGCGGAGGTCGCCTCGTTATCAGAGATGTTTGTGTCCATCTCTTCGATCGGGGAAGGAGTTTCCTCGCTGGGAGGGGCCTCTATTGAGGCTTGGGACGCGGACGCGGGGTCAGCGGGGGAATTCAGCGCGTCGCTGAATTCCATAAGAGTCGAGGGTATTTCCTCGACAACGGTTTCCGCTTCCTTGAGTCGATTGCTCTCCTCGCGGAAGAGGGCGAGAATTTTCGCGTATTTCTCATTGTTGTCCTTGAGGAGGACTTCAATGAGCGCGTCAATAGGACGGCCCACTTATTGGGCTGCGTCATTGTTGGCGGGGACTAGATGAGAGTTAAGCTCATGTCCTAAGAAATCCTAGTCCCGAGGAGGTACGTCGAAACGTGAACCCCTCGGGAAGACAGTTCCCCGAAAAACGAACCTACCCAGTGTTTTTCCTAGTGCTATGTGCTGTGCTGTGCGAGAAGAAAAACACAAACAAACTCGCCAGCTACACTACTGTCTGATTGGCCAGAGGGGCCTAAAAATAGCTAAAAGCCTATCACTTAACACCTAGCTCCCCGGGTAGGTGCGCCCGGGGATGTGTGGCCTCCCTGAACTTGTGCGAACAGGGAGGTGAGTACCTAAGGTGTGCCCTAAGCTTGTAATCCTGTCGCCAGTCTTATTGTGCTACAGGGCCCTAGTCCCGCAAGGGGCTCTAGTGCGAAAGGGTAGACACTCCCAACCGACACCAGGTGTGTAGCTGTGAACGAAGTCGAAGACTAGGTTTGACGAGGGAAGCCCCCAAGGCCAAGGTCCTAGCTCCCGATGCCAATGGAATGCCTCACCCTGAAGGGGTCCGGTTTGGATTGGGTCACCACCCTCTTGACTTCGTTAGCACCGTTAGGTTTACCGTCAAGAACCACTATGCACTACGGGACGGCGGGCACGGGGCCTTCGATGCTCGGCGTAGCGGCGAAGCTGCGGCGAACAAGACGGGGGGCGCGGGGTGCGCGGAGAGTCGGCGGTGGGGAGCGGAGCATACCACGTGTGCACGCTGCGGCGTCCGGGCGTCGATATTTTTTGAAGACAATCTCATGATGTACTTCCTTTTTTATGCCTACGCTCGGTTTACACACACTAATAACGGTTCGAGCGGGAACTGTAGGTACGACGCGAGAGCCGCGAGCCCCGTTGAGCCCCGATTTCGTAAAAGTAAACGGTGTCTGTGTGTGTTGCTCGAGCGCACTTTATATGAAAATTGACTTCTGTACCTATATATTTTGTGGTGCGTCCTCGGTGTCCGATCTAAAAACCTAAATAGGTACCTAACTACCTAGATCTTAAACAACAAAGGAAAAGTTACTTTTGATGTACTAGAAACGTATACAATACAAAACAATAAAAAAACTAACGACGGCTCAATATAAAAATCAAGTAAAAAACAGCTGCTACAAACTGCTAGTAGTACCTACCTATAGTTTTTTAAGATATTAATTTGGTAAATAAGAGTGATTTTATTTTTCGTATGGAAAGCAGATCACAAAGGTAGGTTTTAGTTAGCACCTCTAAGACCCGAACATTGAATCTCGATTGTTTGTTGTTCACTTTCATTTAGATTGATTGCTTTTGGAGGTAAGTAAATATTTTAGGTAAAAATACTTATCAGTACCTACGTGCTAATATAAAAGAATACAATAAAATAACGAGATACGATCTTATTCTTCTTCTATAATGAAATACTTTGTTGTTCGTATCTCAACCAAGTAGTGTAACAAGACGGTAATATTTACGTCATTTTAGGTATAGAAAATGCGAATCGCTCGGGAACGCACACACACGTGACGGCGTTGTGACAAGCCATCCGCGCGTCGCGTCTCGATACAAACCAATTACGGCTTCATGTCGTACGTAATAACGTCTATATTACAATGTGACTTAATAAATATTTCTATAAATAAATATCCGTGGACTATTATTGTTTAATTTGTTTTCCATAGTATTAGTAATTACTTTTAAGCTTAAATTAAAAATTTTTGAAATAGTTACGTATTTTGGTTCTCCCAAAAATACAAATATTTTTAATTTAAAAAATCCGTAAAAAGAATTTGTTTAATTTTATTAAATGGGTTAAAGAAAATAGCGAACTGCCCTAAATAGATTGTTGGGCTGCAGTTATCTATAATGCCTAGTTAAGTAAACCGAAAAATATGAAATGTTGCGAACCCCCTTGATTAATGATAGTCACGGATGACTAATTTGTTTAATTGTGTGTTCTATAACTGGAGTTCAAGTAATATAACATAAAATAAGTATTCAGACAAAGTTATCTATTCTGCTGTTGACAAGAAATCTTAATTTCTTAAAATTTCGTTTTTCGTTTTTTTTTTATTGACGCGCATCTCAAAAATGTTTAATTTTTATAAATTACATTATAAATTACACTGCTCTATGTTATAGAAAAAGAAAATTTCAGTTATAGAATTATGTCCGGGTTAAGCTAATTTTATTGGCCTACTTGTACTCCCCGTCATTGCGATAATTCTGGACCATAGATCCCTAAATAAACCTTCTGATTAATATTGAAGGTCAAAGTTCTATTTTTTAACGTTATTTTTAACTTTACTTTAAATTAAACGCTACCGTTAACGGTGATTTTTCACGCCAAAAACATGTCGCCTGCAAAAAATTTTTGCGGAGTGTTTATCCATTTTCATGTGCAGAATGCTAGGTTGTTGACACCCTGTATAGCCTTTCTATTTCTATTAGTACACATACCTCAGGTAAACACTGGCTAATTCCCACGGCCGAATAATTCAATTAACTAAATAGTTTTACAACCGGAAAATCTCGGCTAGTCTTCCGATGATTGAACAGAGATTCGATCACTAATTTGTTATTGTTCGTCTTTGTGAATATTTTATTTAGCTATATGTTTATCGGAATTGAGGTTATGGTTGTTCATAGAAGTTTAATCTTTGATTTTTCTTTGATGGACTCTAATTGATAATTTAATAAGTACACCTTTGCCTAACCCGCTCGAGGATTACAAGAGATTAATATAGAGGTGCTGCTAGATCAAGTAATTTAAGTCTCTTCCTAAAACTCTTAAATCATTGTAACAAATCCATATTAAATGTTGTTTAAGGTGAATGCGTCAGGGTGGCCCGCGAAATTCAAACTTTCTATCGTTTTTTGCACTTTGCAGGCCAGTGCTAAGTTGTATGTTGATGAAAATATCGTTCGCGACTGTAAGACGTATGTAGTTACAGAATTATAGTCATCAAAATCATCAATACAACGGCCCTCCAAGCTCATAAAGGTCTAGGAACTTTTCGGCCCCATCGGCCATCCGTTCTGCGAGCAATGTGCCCTGCTCATTGGCACTTAAGTTTGGCAATTCTTCGGGTTACGTCGGTAACCTTGGTTCTCTCGCGGATGTCTTCATTTCTGATTCGATCACGCAAGGAAACTCCGAACATAGCCCTCTCCATAGCCCTTTGTGAGACTTTAAGCCTTCTGATGAGGCCCATTGTGAGCGACCACGTTTCGGTTCCGTATGTAGTCACTGGCAACACACAGTGGTCAGAGACTTTCGTCTTCAGACACTGCGGTAAGTAAGGTAAGTTGGACGAGAAGATATACCTACGCAATTTCCCGCACGCTGCCCAGCCGAGGCGGATTCGACGATTGACCTCTTTCTCGTTGTTAGACCTGCCTAACCTACTTTTATTATTTAAATGAGTAATCAATTTCCCTTATTGAATTGTAATGAGCAAGGTATTGAGCATATACTTACTCAACCTATTATACACAACATAATATTCAAACAACTGTTTCCGATAAGATTCACCTCTAAGAAGTCACCTTTTCCATAACTTAATCGGACATCTTGTGATAAAGAATTATGTAATCTTTTACTACCGATCATGAGGATCACCTTGGAGCTGATCTGATGATGGAGCCAGGAGGTGAATAGTGAAAATCGTCAGACGTGGGTACCAGTAAACCTTTCGAGTTTCGATTATATGATTCGTGTTTATGAGTCCAGTAGATTGCACTTGGTGTTGAGGTTCTAGCACAATCAAAGCCCCGGTACACCCTAGAATCACGCGTCACATATTATCTGCCTAGCCTTTTTTCAAATATATTGGGGACGGCTACTAGTCTAATTAGATGCAGCTTGATACCAGTATTTTACTAGAGCGACTGCTTATCTGGCCTCCACATAGTAGCGGTATGGTGGCGGTAAAAACCTCAAAAAAATCACCTACTCTTCATGGACAGTCTGCTAGCCTTATGGGTTTGCCGTATTGTTGGTCCCTAAGAGGTCTTAAAATGTTCTCTTTGGACATTTGGGTATCAGCCTTACAAATTGAAAAGACTATCAAAAGTGATTTAGAATGTATAACGCTTCCAAAAAAATGTTATAATAACAATGCCTTAGTTCATGAAGTGGTATCGGAATTGGCTTCCAAATATAGTGATTGGGGTAAAATCTTCACAGATGGGTCAAAGACTAAAGATGGAGGTGGAGCTGCTTTTTTCTTTCAAAGCACTGGCCATAAAGCTATGTATAAAACTAATACAAATATATGTATAATGTCTCTGGAGCTCATTGCAATATATCAAGCGTTGTCTTATTTACATAATCAAAATGTAAATAAAGTAGTTATATTTACAGATAGTAAAAGTGCTTTACAACATCTGGCTCGATGCGCCTCTGGTTGCAGAGGTGCATCGATAGCCTATGAGATTCTAAAGCTAATTCATTACCACAACAAAGATGACATTAGGATTATCTTGCAATGGGTTCCAGCACACATAGGCTTACGGGGCAACGAAGAGGCTGACCGACTGTCGAAACTGGCTGTTGAGACGGGCAATGTTACCTCGTATATGTCCGATTACTGGGAATATTTCTCCAGGTTCAAGTGTGTATGTTTTGAGAAATGGAAAAAACACTTCAATGAAATATCCAAACAAAAAGGCATTTGGTATAAAGTGATTCAAAATGAACCACCTCGTGAGCCATGGTTTGATGATACATCCCTATCTAGGGGTTATGTAAAATTAGCGTTAAGGCTTCGTTCTGGTCACTTTTCATCAGCAAAATTTGCTTTCTTAATGCGAAAGGCTGCATCGCCTAATTGCGAAAGATGTAACAAAATTTAAGATGTGCAACATTTGTTGATGGAATGTGCTAAGAATAAAGATGAAAGGGAATCTTTGTCTAGGGAGTTCAAATTGAACATGTGGGATGTTGGACTTATCCAAAATATATTAACATACCCTAAATCAGAAAGGACTAAACGAATAATTTGTGGCTTAATTCAGAGGACTAGGCAATAATTCCCTTTCTTATGTCATAAGTTATAATGATATTAATAATAATAATTATAGTAATACCTATTTGTATAGTTGTGTGTAACTAGAATATAAGGTACAATGGGGTTGACGTATCCGTGTGGGTAAAAACCCCTAATTAATAAAGAATTAAAAAAAAAAAAAAAAAAGCACGCCACTGCTACAAAACCCAGTTAGTGGCTGGCATTGGTAATACTGGTTGTACTATCGGTGCACTGACTACCTGTAAAAACTGTCAAAGATCTACAAATGACAGCCGTGACCATAGGCGTAAAGTGCTTTACGAGGCACGGAAAAAACCCTATACGTAGTGTGTGTCCTGTGGTGGTCACCCATCCACAGACCAGCTTAGGCAAGCGTGGTTTAACCTAAATTTAGAATCGATCGACTGTTATTAATTAGCAACAAGCTCCTTAACCGCGTCACAAAATATATGCAATGTTATTACGTATCAGCCGATGCGTTTATTGACGTGTTTTAAAGTTCTTAGGTCAGATAAACAAACTTTCATATTATCTCCATTGATAACTGTTGAAAGCGTCATAGGTCTAAGTCCTGTGAGACTAGAGTCCATTTCCGAACATTTTCTTTAAGTTCTGTCTTCATAAACAATGTAGCTGAAGCCGATTGGGAGTCAGTACTTGTATAGACGCCAGCTCATCAAGCTATCCGAAACTGTCAAATTTTCCTAACAACATTGAACCTAGTGCTTTAGTGATAAAATTGAGAATCTACTGAAGAAATTTGACCAATCGCAGAAGATCTGTCGGTCGATTGTTTGTACAAGTACAATTTGACCGACAGATCTTCTCGCAAAAGAAAATAATAATATGTCCCATGGGAGTTTACGCTGGTCGCCTACTTGGTGAAGGTGCTTCGTGGAGTGAAGAGTCACCCGGGAGTATTGCAGCGATTGGGTTTGTGTGTGCCAGACCGCTACGTGTGGAGGCGGCGCAGCCTGCCATTGCTACTGGTAGGTACCTACAGCCAGAACTAACCGGCTTGACAAGGCACCCCTTACTAGAGCTATCCGTACCATTAACGACCTTCAAACTCAGACTGATGTGTTTACATTTTGTTATAGTGAATTCGCAAGGGTATTACTACATTCAGTCAAAAAAGTATCGGGAATGGATGATTTGTTTATGGTTCCAAATTCAATTTTTTTTTTTTTTTTGTTGTTGTTAGATTGGCACAACTATTTTCCATTTTGGCGCGGAGTTTGAGTTTCATCTGTTATTTATATTAAATACAGTGCAGTTTTTAGTTATATCATATCTAGTGCGTCCCGTGCGAACCGTGTGACACTTGGGGAGGCATATGTCCAGCAGTAGGGTAGGGTATGAAACATGTTACCGCTCGGCTAGTCCCAAAAGACCTGAATTTTCTCCAAAAACTCAATCGCATGAGAGTCGCTGAGGACATGCTAGAATGAGTCAATTCCGACCCAACATTCATGAAACGCATTGTTACTGGTGACGAGGCGTAGGTTTACGAGTTTGACATGCAAACTAGTCAACAAGCTTCGGAGTGGCGCCTTCCAATTGAACCGAAACCGAAAAAAAAAAGAATTTGCGGCGAGAACTGAACTCAATTTCGGAAACGGCGTTTAAAAAATGTTTTGATGATTGGATTATTCGTTGGCGTAAGTGTATCGTTTCTGAAGGAGCATGCTTTGAAGATGATAAAATAAATTTGGATGAATAACAAACATTTTGTGTATTATTGATCTTTTCCCGTTACTTTCTTGACAGAGCAGTATTTATAGTTTGCTACAAGTATATTATTACTTCATTTTAATTTTATTTTTAGTAAAATTTGTGTAGGTAATGTTTTCGTGTTTTTTAATTTAAATAATTTTGTTACTTTTACATATTTTTTGTAAATTGGTTGTACTTATTATATGTATAGTTTAGGTTATTAATATAACTTAGCTGTCGCATTGGGGTAAACCCTGTATAGATAGTTCAAGCTGTTTTAAATAAATAAATAATTAAATTAAACTTTTGTGGTTGTAATCCACAATGAGCCAAAAAGTAAGATAAACATTAAAATAAAATAGTTAGTAAGCGTCTTTGTAACCTGGACATTGACCAAAGAACAAGTGGAATGATAACAATAAAGTGCATCAACAACATCACTATCTTCTCAAATTCTGCGCGATGACATAGTAAAAACCTACTTAGAGTACTTGCGATTCTTTGATCCTTCACCTTTAGGTTCATTGCTATCTGTATAGTCATAAGATGTCTATTTTGTTGCGTTGGCGCTTATTGTTAGGTTATTTTTTTTTTAGTTTGTGTGTCGGGGGTAATCTTCGGAACTATTTTGATTTAATTCAAAAAATTCTTTCACTGACAGAAAACTACATTATTCGTGAGTGTTATGGGCTATACATTATATTTATAACATCCATATTTGCTAAGCTATCTTTTTTTTTGCAGGCAAGTGCTAGTTGTAAATAAAGTTTTGTACGCATTTAAACTCGACTAGCTTTCTGCCGGCAACTTCATCCGCTTGAATTGTTTTTTTTTTTTGTTTTAAATATCTTATATCATTCGTCAATAGTTTAGATTTCTAATAGCGGCAAGTTTTTTGCAATCGGATGAGCAGTTTCGAAAATGAACTCCTCCTAAATCAAAACTTAGCAACCTAAGTAGTTGGTAAGTTAGTGATAATATTTGCAGACGTTGCCAATATTTATTTCAAAGAATATTTTTACCGTTTTTTAAACAGAATATTATTAAGCACCTAAGTTTCCTGATGTTTGATGTTTATGGTAATTGGTGATCGTATCAACGAGGTTTATAGAGACTTACATTGGCATAACATCAAATATATCATTATTTCAAGACAAGAATTAGTGTTCGATTCAAGGATAACCATTGCAAAATGCTTAAAAAATAGTGGACTAGCACGAAGTGTCTAAAGAGGTTTGTCTTCTTTTTTTTTCTAAGCCCCTATTGTCCCACTGCTGGACAAAGGACTCTTCCATAGCCTTCCACTCATTTATCCGTGCGGTTTTCTCCGGATATCTCTCATAAGCCTATATGACCTAAAAATAGGTCACATTTTGGTTAAGCAAAATAGATGTAAGATACTAAAGGAAGGCTATTAGAAGAAATTTCAAAGAAAAAACACTAAAAATATAGCCTCATGCCCCAGTGAAGTATTTTACCAAAATGACCAAGCAATGGGACGACTAACCATGAAAATGTCAACTGCACTCAACACACGGTCAAAACCAAAATTTGTCTGTAAATAGATCTCTAATAAAAACCGTCCGTATTATTCAAAGAGCTCAAATAAATCAGTACCTTCTCATTAATTCCACGGTGCTATATTTACGTACAAACTTCATACTCAGTACTTAGCTTGTACTTGGTTTCGAGTACCTACGTATTTTATTGAATACGCGCCCTAGATTTTCAACACCTACTCGTACATCTTACAGCTAAGAAACGTGTCTAAACCGTATCGGACAAATACTTACTTATATCAGTTTTATGACTTTGCATAGAGTGGTCACATTTGCCATTAAAAGGGGCAAGAAATCACCATTGAATGTAACTATTCAAACCTTTGACTGTATGAAATAATGGCAAGCAAAATTACATGACTTAAAAGCTACCTGTAATTTTGTTTCAAACACTGTAATGAAAGCTCTTCTAAGCTAACTTTACGACCTCGTACAGTTGTAATGCACACAGGAGACTTAATGGCAGGAAAGCATAAGAACTCATTAGTCATTATCTCAAAAGAGGTTGTAAAACAATGAGGATGAGGGCCATGAGGGTTGCATGGTTGCATCAACCAGAAGGCCACGCAAGGCCCCGTCAGTGCGTCGACCCCCGCCGCGCGATCGTTGACCGCCGACTAGCCGGCACCCGGCGCCTGC
Source organism: Xestia ashworthii (assembly GCA_950022955.1). Taxonomy (NCBI): domain Eukaryota; kingdom Metazoa; phylum Arthropoda; class Insecta; order Lepidoptera; family Noctuidae; genus Xestia; species Xestia ashworthii. Next base: position 8,076,189 of record OX465550.1, read on the forward strand.
GACTGATGTGACCACTTTACCAAGGCCCGCACTAAACCGGGCCAAGTAGGTAGGTAACAGGTGATCATCGTACACGATTATCAAAAGAGGTTCAATACTTTTACAATAACTACCTCTGACTTTTTGAGGTTTGTTCTTGTTTGCATGTGGTTTTTTGGTTGGCCTTGAGTCACGACAAAAAATCTAGACATAAGTTATTTTTATTTCTGCCGAATTAGTAATTGTAACTCGATTTTTATAACTGATACATAATATGACATTTAAATAAATAATTTACATAATAACATACACAACAATATACACAATATTTTATTTAATAATTTGGTAAATTTTCTTTCTCCTTCAAATATTTCATGTAAACCGCACTTAATAGAAAAATGTTTGTGACCACTGTCAGTAGGTAAAGAGGTCATTGTCCGAAATTCTTCGTGCTCCGCGATCGGACTTTATTAATATTGACACTTTAACATCTACACTAATATGAGATGTTAAGTATTTTTGTATGTTTGTAACGAATAAAATCAAAAACAACTGGAACGATTTTAATCATTTTTTCACCAATAGAAAGCTAAGTTATCAGGAAGTTACAAGCTCAATTGTATTTATATCATGCAAATTAACCGAGCCATAACAATTTTTGCGGACGAAGAATATTTCAAGGTAAGTTATGGAACTAGGTAGCAAATAGACGATGTGAAAAGAAATATTTCTATTGAGGAAGCAGAGGAAATCCCTCTTATTTATTGTAAATTCGCAGCGTAGTCTGTATGGCAATGAAAGTTATAAATTAAATTACATCATGTTTACTTACTTATCACTGTTCACCTAATTTGCGGAAAGTGATGAAAGATTGGTCTAATATTTCATGAAGATGCATGAGTAGCACCGCGTAAATTGTAAGACACGTACGTACGTAGGGGCCACAAAGCACACCACCAAGATAAATGTGAATTTTGGCTATTCAATATTAATTAGACTTCTGAAAAAGCAACCATGTGTACCTATAACAAGACGTAAATCATTTGTAACCCCCACGAAAAAAAGAGGTGTTATTAGTTTGTAGTGTGTATGTGCGTCTGTCTGTGACATCGTAGCTCTTAAACGGATAAACCGATTTTGATTATTGTGTTACTTATTTCATTATCTAAGTGCAGGGCAAAGGCCTTTATATTCTGAAGATTAGAACAGATACAGACGTATTTTCCAGTGTTTACTGATTAGGCCTCGCAAAAGTGCGAGCTAGTCAGCCGATATCAATGTATGTATTACCATAACTACTCGTATTAAAAGTTCTCAAAACATGGATAATTCTCTGAATTTAGGTAGATTAACTTCAGAGGTTAACTTCATCAGTTTTATTTGAAGCATAGAAATTACCTACATTATTTTCGGTAGGTCACTCTTTACTGTCCCAGACTAATTTCATTTCATCAACTACGCAATTAATAATATTACCTGTCTTAGCGAACCTTTACTTCAGTTTGCAGTGATAGTTTACATATTGATTGCAAAAAAAGAACAGAACCATCTAAAAAAACGCAAAAAAGTGAAAAATAACTTTAGCTTCAGAAGTCGGTGACCTTTGTTTGATTGATTTACTTAGTTTTTTGTCACCGACTTCTGAAGCTAAAGTTATTTTTCACATTTTTATGTTTTTTGGAGACGGATTTATTTTTTGCAAAAAAAGTTTTTATTTCTCACTTTTTAGTGGTTTACTTGTGCTTATCCCTTCACAGCGTAGCAGCGTGATGTTATGTTATGAACTGGTGTAAACAATAGATAGACATGAGATTTCAGCAATCCCAGTCCATTTGCTATAATTTATTAAGGAGTTCCGTTGCCTATCTCCGAAGTTCAGTTCATCAGACCAAATTGAAATGGGATCACTTTAAGAAAGTATTCTTCCAAAAACTACACAAATCACATCAAGTGTGCCTATAAAATTTGAAGAGTTCTCTCAATTTCTCCAGGATCCCATCATCAGATCCCGACTTAATGATTACGGAACCACCTGGGAAGTATATGCTTTCAAACAAAGAAAGAATAATCCAAATCGCTCCAGCCATCTTCGAGTAATCGGGGAACATACTTACATAAAAAATAAATAAAAAATAAAATAAGGTTCCGACGAATTGAGAACCTCCTCCTTTTTGAAGTCTGTTAAAAAGCTTAGCAATTTCACACAACTTTTCCTTCAGTCATAAAATGGTTTTACACCCATAAGGGTATTGCCAGCATATTTCTATAACAACTTCATTACTAAAGCAGCCGTTATGTCTGAATGCTAATGTTTATGTGTGGCAAGCAGAAAGCTAAGTTATGTTCGTCTTGTCGACTTTCCCGGTACTTTCAGGTCAGCTTGGTGAACGTAAAAGCTCATTGAAACATTATTTTCACTAAAAACTGGAAATGCTGCACTGTGAGAAAATTGAATATTGGTCACCATGTTTTGTCTCGTATCTGGACAATCCTTCACAACATTCATGGAATTTTATATTCTTCTCTGGTAACAAAGGGGTATTGCGGATTCCTACGTGATTAGTTCTCAGCCTCGGAGTTGGCGTTTTTCCGGGATTGGAACTAAAAAGTAAGTTTGTATTAGGAGGTGGGTAATCTCCGAAAATCCTTATCCGATTTCAAACATTCATTTACTGGTAAAATATTGTATACTGTTTCCAAGTGCCATAGGATATGGTTCCTCAATGCGAACGAATTCACGGGCAGACGCTAGTAGGGAAAATAATAATAATGTTACCTCCAACACAACATCGTCACACCTGGACAGCAAGATTACTTGACTGCCACTTCATATTTCCGGTGTACGTAAACCTTCTACCACCAAGAAGGGTCTTCCGAAACTCGTGTGACACTGTGTGAATGCGGTTCTTTCAACCAGACACGGCCTTCCAGTGTTTCTTCCGCTACACTTTAGAGTACTTAAAACACCACTGATGTCGCGAACGAATTCGCAACCAACTTCTTTAAGCGTGTCAATGATAATCTAAATTGTGTCGGCACAGAGTTGAGCCACGTATTTTGCGCGCTCAGAAGCGTGCATCAGTTCCTATAATGAACTCAGCCCAACTAATTTAATAAAACGTAACATCATGACCACTACTAACGACGCGCTGTGACAGACAGGCGGACTGAAGGGACGACAAACGATATAGGTTTACTACAGCTAACCTCGTGCTGTCCCGTTTTCATCTTTTGTGTACTGCCATAAATAACAAGTCTGGACTAGGCCACCCACATTGTAACCAGTTTCTTTGTTGGCGCTGACCTTTCACAGAAACAAAGATAACCTAAGAACTACTTAAGTACTTTAAATAGTCCGAAATGTGGTGATATCGGCTAATTAAAGACCGAAGAAGATAACTGGTGTAAGGTGCTGGTGCAATTGTGTTTGGGTTGGCCTGACTAGGCACAGACCGGGCAGTCAAACTGGATAGAGCATCTAAGTACCAGAAAAGTTTGTTCATAATATTATTAAGTATAAAAAAAAATGTGGAGCAGTTTTTGGGGAATGCCGAGAGAAAACTAGTAATCTATATCTGCTACAGGTTGTGCTCCGCGCACGCCAAGTGGTGCTACGCCGTAGTAGATCGGCTACGAGTGCTACGAACGGGTCACGCGAGTTTCATGATTAACGTTCACCAAAAAAGCGCTTAACGCGCCTAAATAGGTTTTCACTTCAAAAAACTATCAACAGGGTGTAAACAACCTACCACGAAGCCGTCAACAAAGCATTCTGTATATCAACCTAAGTAACTTTACACAAAAATTATTAAATATATTAAATAACGACATTTTTTGGGGTGAAAAATCATGCTCTGTGGTAGAACTCAACGTAACGCACTCAAACTATTGTGCTGGTGGGTAGATTGAATAGTACGGGGTTGTGGACACCTCCACGACTCCGTACTATTCAATCTACGAGACTGCCGGCCCTGCCCTGGCCGCCGTCGGCCCTGGCAGTCTCGATAGAGATAGCGACAAAATCGGCCCAGCTAGTATTTTTATTTTCCAATAAGAGCTCATAGAGCTTATAAGCTCTTCAGTCAGAGTGCTGGTACTTAATTATACTTACGCTAAACTAAAGATAATGTTTAAGTTGAAATATCTTATCTTTATCTTATGTTACAGGCTGAAAATATTTCTAGGGCTGTAAGTTACAGCCCTAAAAATATTTTTCAGTACAATCCCGAAGATTCTAAAATGCAAAAGGAACCAGAAGCTAACCTCGGATATTTTTGTTTTGATATGTTTGAATTTAAAGAGTTGAACCGAGCTCTAATAGTACATTGTGATACAAGGGGCTAAAATGACCCATTATAGACGAGGTAGTTTTACTACTGAGCTTTAGCGAGGTAGTAAATAGGAACCGAGTTATAATGGGATTTTAGCGCCGTGTGTTACACCGTACTTTTCACTACGATTGCGAGAAAATAAAATAACCATTTTTAGTATGATAGTTTATTTAATTAAAAATTAAATGTACAATTTGTACTGTTGTTCTAATGAGATGTTTTTTCCCGGCAACATAATCTCAGTTCTCTGTGAAGACGAATATAATATTGTGTCGTCTGTGGGGTAAACGTAGGAGATAAAAAGGAATCCTACTTACAATTCAAATAAATAATACAGAAAATATCTTAAAATTTCGCGCCAATGCCTTTTTTTTTATTTCTTCTGTAGTTGGAATGCAACGCACACATCCTGCCAAAGAGTTCGGCGTTCGGCGCGTTTGGTTCCATTTTTAAAATAAAATGTTTTTTTTTATGGAACAGTAATAAGTCAATTCTTTATGAATTATGAGTAAAGACTTTGCGTTTTCGAACACCGACGACGAAATTAAAAAAAAAAAGCTTATTTTCCCTAGGGCTATAATGAGCAATTTTACGGCCCCTCTGGTACGCTATTATGACGGACTTTTCGAGCAAGAGGAGTGAAATAGTAAATTGTGATACAAGGGGCTAAAATGACCCATTATAGACGAGGTAGTTTTTACTACCGAGCTTTAGCGAGGTAGTAAATAGGAACCGAGTTATAATGGGATTTTAGCGCCGTGTGTTACACCGTACTTTTCACTACGATTGCGAGAAAATAAAATAACCATATATAATATATGATAGTTTATTTTATTAAAAATGAAATGTACAATTTGTACTGTTGTTCTAATGAGATGTTTTTTCCCGGCAACATAATCTCAGTTCTCTGTGAAGACGAATATAATATTGTGTCGTCTGTGGGGTAAACGTAGGAGATAAAAAGGAATCCTACTAATTCAAATAAATAATACAGAAAATATCTTAAAATTTCGCGCCAATGCCTTGTTTTATTTCTTCTGTAGCTGGAATGCAACGCACACATCCTGCCAAAGAGTTCGGCGTTCGGCGCGTTTGGTTCCATTTTTAAAATAAAATGTTTTTTTTTTTTTTATTGAACAGTAATACGTCAATTCTTTATGAATTATGAGTAAAGACTTTGCGTTTTCGAACACCGACGACGAAATTTAAAAAAAAAAGCTTATTTTCCCTAGGGCTATAATGAGCAATTTTACGGCCCCTCTGGTACGCTATTATGACGGTCTTTTCGAGCAGGAGGAGTGAAAAAAATCCTTGCGTGCCTATGTCTAAGTAAGCATTCATTAAGTCGTGCCTTTTGCGTGGCCCATTATGAAGGTACTTACCTAAAATACGAATTTAATCAGAATAACATGTTTTAATTATTGGAGTTCCCAATGAATCACTTTAGGATTAAATTAATTTTACCTACCGGTAAAAACACTCGTTATCAAGACTACGTATTTATTTACGCTACCCAGAATAACATTTTGATGCACAGCCGTAGGTGAAAGATCAACAAAACAATCGATGTTGTTTCGCCCAGCCCAAACCCTTGGACCTAGAAAACTGAACTTTTGCACAGTGGTTCCCTTTATAATGTAGACAAGGAATAAGGTAGGATTTTTCAAAATTCAACCCCTGAGGGAGTTAAATGGGAGATACCGCTGCCCCGGAACATAAAGGGCGAGGAAGGAACATGGATGGGTTTTTTCCCATCCTTAAAAAAAAAAAAAAACGGGGAGTTAAATGGGGGATGAAAGTTTGTATGAAAGTCCGTCAGTTTTTAGGATAGGATACTCAATACTAAATACTGTATTGCATTCCACATGTATTCTTAGGTGGTAAACTTATAACTAGATCACGTGGACCCTGTCGGGCACAGCAAAATAAGTGAGTTAAGAGGCTGACGATTAAAAAATAATTTATACGTCTCAGCGTTTTTGATAATTCCACCCCCAAAGGGTTAAAAAGGGGATGAAGTTGTGTATGGCAAGTCCTTAATTTTCGAAGTAAAAATCACAAAATGTATTATCTAGGCATATGGTTGGAAGCTGACGCAACGGTGTTGTTAGAATTTCATTAAGGGGGTGAAAAGGGGGATGAAATTTGGTTTTTTAAGTTAAAATCACTAATATCATGAAAAATAACGTTATCACGTTAAATTATCGTCCGTAAACCGACTTTACATAGAACCATTTTATTTAATGTCTTTTGTAAGTGGCCCACCCTAAAATAATGAAAGATTTTTTTTTAATTATCTAGAGACCAATCCATCAATTGAGTAGTCCAGACCACTATGTTGAAGTTTACTAGAGAGTGTGTCATCTGTGGTTTGAACATGAACAAAGTTTTTAAACTGACATGGTCCCTTATACCACAGATAATATAATACTAGCGTACTTATACTATCGAGGAGCTCGTGGCTAAATAATAACAGCCGCCCGGGTCGATCTTCGAATTAAGCCGTGCTGGCCCAGTTTGGTCTATGTATCAGTAACATACCTAGTTTCCTCTATGCATCGGAAAGCAAGTCAAGCCGTTAGTCCCGGCTGTCATTTGTAGATCTTTGACAGTCGTTAAAGGTAGCCAGTGGCACGAAAGTCTGTATCGTATTTCGTCGTACTAACTGGGTTTTGGAGGTCAGAAAGCAGTCTCTTCATGTAAAATACTGGTATTCAGCTGCATCCGGTTGGACTGGAAGCCGACCTCAACATAGTTGGGAAAAGGCTAGGCAGAACATGATGCAACACAACACTGAAAACGGAATATTAACTATATGTTTACTATTTGTTTCAGTGTTACTGGTTGTGAAAATGATCTGTTGGTCTCCAGACGACTTTTTCCCAATAAAAGCCCAAACAGCAGTCTCAAAGGGTGTATTTACTATTTATATAGTGTCAATCATGGTTTTGTTATGATTAACCATTGTTTGAACACGATATAGCTCCCCGGTCTCTCGATGTCTTTGACATACCTATGGGTAATTCGGTGAGAATGCATTCCTGGTAATGATAAGCTCAAGCAACACCAAAAGTTTATCAAAATTCGTTAAGCTTTTTGTTAAACTTTGCTGAAATTCATGAGAGATACGTAGAGTGGGTGCGTACTCTGCCATAACGTTAATTGTCTCGGAATTATTTCAAGTTTAAGTAAGTAAGAGAGTAATATTTAATACTTAAATAAAAGCTGGTAACATGTCGTATAAATGAGTTGATTTCTTGCTTTGTTTTATACTTATTTAGTTTGTGAAAATCGCTGCAACTTCTCTCAAGTTGTATGATTCAACTGAAGAACCTATAATATCCACCTTGGCCATGCTCTGGGGTCACCAACCCGCTTGCTATCGACTGTGCAGGCTATTTGTGACGTCAGAGGTATTTGATAATAATTGGCGTAGACATAGAGCTTCCAACTACAGTTCTAATTTCCTAACGCAATAACCATTTAGAGCCAACTGGTCACAATACCATTCTTCAATGCCTAGTAGCGAGGAATATTTTAAGATGAAGTTAAGATAAAATGCTAATAAATACCAGCTAGATATATCAGCTCCTTACCAGAAAACCTGAAAAACAAGAAACTCCGTTTTCGAAGTACTCGAGAAAGTGACCGAACCTAAACTTTCTCATGAACAATGGTTGTAGGTATAACTAGAAGTTTTCAACTATCTGGTGTTAAGTAGTGCAGTACTGCAGTACTTCCACTTGCCGATGACAGTGTGCGCAGGTCCCAGTCCTTTTAATCCGGTTATGAGAGCGCGCGCGCATCACTTGCTAGCCCGCAGTCTCCCGCGCTGCCCGTCAACTGTGCAAGCGCACGCAATTTTACCGCGAATTTTTCAAACTTTTATTTTATTATTTATTATACGTAATAAATTAAAACAAAATGTACAAGTCATTGATAGTTCTCTGTGTGGTTTTCTGTGTTGTTATTGGTAAGTTTTAATATTCATTCGTTTTTTTTAATATATTATTTTTAACACGTTTCGCGAAAATCAAAATAGGTACAATGCACTTAATAAATTTCCCGTCGGCGTTGAAATACACGAAATCGATTTATTCTAATAGACTATTAAATCTTTTTAATCGCGCAAGGTACCATTTAAAAATCGTAAATCTTAATTTGAACTGTAATACACACGCAGCATCTTTTTTATTCATCATCTTAAAAAAAACTCGACAACACCAAGCACCTCCTCCTTTTCCGAAGTTGGTCAAAAAAACGTTAACGTCTAAAGAATTAAGTGTTAAAACAAAAATAGTTCGCGACTAATCACGACCACGTTAATTATTAAGTATTATATTTGTTAGTCATCATTAAGTCACGGAGATATCGGGCGTGGATCAGATCGTGACACGACGTTCCTTTTCCGTGATCGTGAGCCCAGATCGGTTGTTATTTTTTTCTCAAAAATACACTATTCAATTAGAGACTATTCAATATTCATAAAATATTTGAACAAAATAGAATAAATGTTAACAAGTTTTTCTATAATCAAATTAAGAGATGACTCAAATACTCTCTGACACCAATTTTAATACGCTAATTGGTTTTATAAATTAAAAACAAATGCTATAATGTATCTCTTGTACTTAATTAAATTATAGACGTTGACTACTTCCAGTACAATTGAATTAACTAATGGAACACTTGATTAATTAACGAACGGTAACCGAAAAGTTAATGGTTAACGCGTAAGTCACGTTTAAGTGTGATACCGTGATTAACAAACTGTGTCTTGTTTGTTAAATCCATGTGCTCAAAAAACCAGTAAACAATTTTATGGTAGCATACTGTTATTAAAATTATGAAACAGTAGATCTGGTAATTAAAAGAACAACAAAAAAAATAAGGGAACTACTGCTGAAGTACCTATCAATTAGACAACTTTAAAGATACGGCTTGTTACGTTCGTCGGGCCTGATCTATTTAAAAGTAATTTGTACAAGACAGTTAGTATAAATAAATAAATATTCGCTGGACATTAACACGCAGCACCATCTAGTGCCACACTAAGCAAGGCATACTTATAAACATCCATGACTCGGAAACAAATGTCCATGCTTATCACACAAACATTTGCTCCTACCGGGGTTCGAACCCAGGACCCTAAGAACGTAAGGCAGCCTCACTACCACTACGCCATTCGGGTCGTCATGGATTTATTAAAAAAAAAAGTAAAGTATCGGATGAGGCTGCAAACCCATAAAAGAGGATTTTACAAAATGGTTTAATAACAGGAATGCTGTAGACACCTGAACAATCTAAGACAGAGTACACACCAGAGTCGAAACAAGCTGTGTGTGTCGTATAGATAAAACCCCTTCGTCTTGTGTCAGAATGGTCATTAAGTACCTAGATTTTTTTAAATTTTGGCTATGAGCGTCAGGGTGTCAGAGAAACTGTTACCATGAATTCAGCCATTACCATTTTTGATGCCTAAAGGAGTAACTTTCCGTCAATCACGGTCAAAATACACGGGACAGTTGATGTTTTTGCTTAACAACCGATGGAAAACATCAACGCTCAGCTCATCTCGCATCAGGTCTAGAGTTTCAGACTAAAATTATGAACTGAAATCATGGTTACCGTTTGTCAATGTGCCTAAATTTTGTTTCAAAAGTTCTATAACATTTTATACATAAAGCGATAGTCTGTCTAAACAAAAGTAACTGATGAATGCACACAGCCTAAGATCGTCTACAAACTAGTTAGACTCGTCGTCCGTATTCGCTACACGTCTCTATCTTAAGCTTCAATTTGACTGCCTTCAGAAACAGGAATCTAAAAGTAATTACATACATTCCTAACGGTGCTTCTATTTGTTAATACAACGGATATTGTATATCCATAAAACCGATCGACCATTGACACGAATTGATGGCTCTTCTCAAAATATTTGCAAAAAAACCTCTGACTAACGCAACAGCTATTAATACAAAATCTAATTGCCGTATAAGAATTCTCATGATTACTGACTTATCTCGTTGCCCATCAATATTAGTCATTTGACCACAAGTATTTTTTGCACACCTGTTTTTATTAAAATCGAAACTCGGGAAAATGATATCATCGACCCATGGGCCAAATTAATTCCGGGAAACGTAACATTAGGTATCTACCGGCCAACAGTGCTCGTTAAAACGAAATTGACAGAAATAAAAACAAAAACAAACTGTAATGACTGTAGACAGGTGAAAACGCGACTAAAACTTCGTCTCAACATACAATGACACGAAAGCTCAAGTAAAGTTCATAGCAGCGGAACTAACAAAGCATTGGATAGTGAACACGGCCATAGGACTTGTAAAATTTGTTGAAGGAATTTTATAATAATGCAAAAACAAACACGATTGGCCGGGTCCGAGCCGTGGGTTACACACCACTGGACAGGACAATGACTCTCACATTACGTCCCGTCGCGATTAAAAAGCTTTTATACGACTTTATAGGTAGATAGCTAGTATCTATTTAATTTCTCTAGTAAACAAAAGTAAAAAGTTCAATGAAGAATGGGCGTTGATGCAGAGTTATACAATGGGTAGACGAAAAGTCGTCATCATCTGCCAGCCCTTTCCCAATTATGTTGGGGTCGGCTTCCAGTCTAACCGGATGCAGCTGAATACCAGTATTTTTCATGGAGCGACTGCCTATCTGACCTCCACAACCCAGTTAATACTGGGAAATACGATACCACTTGGTAAGACTGGTGTCAGACTTTTGGGCCACTGATTACTTGCAACGACTGCCCAAGATCTCTACAAATGACAGCCGGGACCAACAGCTTAACGTGCTTTCTGAGGCTCGGAGGAAACTCGGTAAGTATGTAATGGGTGGTCACACTGGTCACCCATTCACATACCAATTTAGGCAAGTACGACTTAACCTAAAGATTAACCCGAGCAGCTGTTATCATTTTGCCACGAGTTTCTCGAATTCCGAAAAGTATTGAATCAAAATTAAAGGATGTCGCAGGAGAGGCTGTTCAAAGAGAAGATGTATGGTGATAAACATTGGACAGTATGAAATTGCAATGTGAAGTGAAACAATAATGTAGGTATAGTCCCCGCCAAGAGAAGCTATATATTTTGTAATTAAAGAACTTGTACCAAGTTACGTAGCGACCAATCAATCAACAATAAATAATCCCAAAGGAGATGTTCTAGAAATGTATGGAACCTGGGCCAGCACTATGTACCTACACTATAAAGGGTGTAAAACACCTCTTCACGAAGCCGAAAGGCACTTGTTCTCCCATGCGATCATTTTTTTGTTCTACACCATACCTGGGAACCTTCTAGTTACGGAGATATGGGGGGTCAAGGTTACAACTATTTGACAAGTTTTTTTTTTTTTATAAGTACATGTTTTTTTTTTTAAGTTGTTTCCCAGCAATAATTTTTGCGTAAAGTTACTTAATTTGATGTACAGAATGCTTGGTTAACGGCTTTGTGATGAGGTGGTTTACACCCTGTATGTAAATATTGCTGTATAGTACCTACAGTAACCGTTTTTCATTGTTAATTTTCTTTAATTTCACTTCGTTTCCATGTAAATTCAAATGAGCTTGGTCAAGGAGAGCAACACAACATAAAATTAAACATGGCGGATCAGAGCAGTATGCAAACAATGTCATTTTGACAATGACATTTGATTGAACAGATCCAATACAAACTCAAAGCAAAGACAAGCGATGATGTCACTTCTTAAAACTGTCAAATCGTCAAAGTTCATGTCACACAACTGTCATGGCTGCCCTAAAATAGGGTTTTCTTATTAAAAAACTACATCTATGTACGCCTGTACCCCTCTTCAAATTAATTTATTAGTATTTTTATGGAATTCCCCTATTTTTTTCCTATTTATCCATGTAGTGTACATAGTGGTGGCCCAAAATCAAACATCTCCTTTAATCATCTCAAATTATCTGTGTAATACGAAACTAACAACCAATTTCACTTGGTCGGGTTATATTTTTACGATATAAAGCGCTGTCGTCTAATTTTTTGTGGTACTGGGAACGCATCTAACATCATGGAACGTGAACATTTGGGCCGCTATTTTGAAGTACCTAAGTTCACATTGACGCTGTCATTTTTTATTTAATCCAAATGTTGCGAACCCGAATGTGTTTATTTACAACAAGATAGTTAGATAGATAGTTTTTTTTGGGCCCACCAGGTCATTGCATTTATTATTCATAATAACACCAAAAAAAAGTAACCATTTTAATTCTTCCTGCTCTGCGAAGCCATAATATACCCGAGGTGGTTTGACTCCCGAGCGTGCGAGGGTCAATGAAATCGAGGGTATATTAACTTATGGTAGTAAACGAAATATTACGTAGAATTGAAAACGAAATCTTGAAATCAAAATAAATAAGCTATGTTATGGTATTTTATTGCGAGTCAAATCATTCCTGTTTTGGTCAATGTCATTTGACAGCAAATACTTACGTGAATAGGGGCGTTTTTTTCTGTTTACTAAAAAAAGTACGGTACCTACCCGTTGGTAATCATATTTGCTATACTTAATTATTATAGAATCAGAAAGAATATAAAAAAAAATTTATTAAACTGTGAGCATTTTTAATGCTATTTTTAAAGGTTTACACTAAAATCGCATAGATGGTTTAAGGCGCTACCCCAGGCAAAATTAGCAACTCTATTTGTGGTGATTCAAACTTCGTTTGAAATACTATTAGAATAAAGTTCTAATCAGCTTGCACTACAAAGTGGTTTTTACGTCAGTCACTGCGGGTCGAATAGTGCGAAATTAGTGATTTTTATTCTTTATAAAATCAAATTTCCGTCTTTTGAAAAAAAAAAAACTAGCATTATGTTCATTATTAAATTGTCTATCCATTAGTCTAAGAAGCAAATCAAAATAATGTTAACTTTACGAGAAGAAGCATGTTATAAATATTTTTTTCTCATTTTTGTGGTTTCATTGTGAGGGGATTTATTACACATTATGAGACTTAAAATAAAAAATAAAACTACCACTTTGCAGTCTAAGAATATGTAGAAATTTAATGTATTTTTATTACTTGGTATTTCTTTTGGATAAAGAGGAGTTGGCTCCAAAAAACTGCACAAAAAACGGCTTTTGCCTAGGGTAGCGCCTTAAACAATCAACGTGGCACGGAACGTTATGAACCCACTTTTTTAGTGATTGACAGACAACTTTATTATTTTGACATTTACTTTTTCTGTTTATTTTGATTTTCGTAAGTGTTTTTGCAGATTTTTCGCATTTATTCCGTTTAGAAAATGATTAGCTAATTTAAGCACTGGAATCTAGAGGTTATAAGGAACAAATCAATGTAAGTTTCATGATTATATGCTATAATTTATGTGGGTGGCCTAGTCCCCGAACAAGAAAAATTGTCTCCTTACAGCTTCTCCTGGCGGGGACTTTAGACAATTTTTGATGGAAAAACCCAATAACATTATGCCCGACCCGGGAATCTAACCCAGGACCCCTGCATGCTCACCAAGTGCGCTTGTGCCATCAACAAATGAAAAGGAAGATCTAATTAGTGAAATAATTATTGTTTTAGATCATCATAATCTAAGCTTTCGATGCATGATAGTCTCTAATGAGGTCTTTGATGGATCGATGATTTAAAAGTGATCAATCAAAAGAATAACGACTCATACGATCAATCGATCATTTATTCTGCAGTAATTAAGACGCAAGTTCCGATATAGTCAGTAGTGACGGGTAGTCAGTAACCCAAAATATCTGACAACCAGTCTTACCAAGGGATATCGTATTACCCAGCACTAACTGGTTTGTGGAAGTCAGATAAGCAGTCGCTGGGATGCGGGCCTGTTCGAAAGAGATACCGCGGCCCCGGAACATAAAGGGCGAGGAAGGAACATGGATGGGTTTTAGTCAGTAAAAGTCTGACACTCCCTCCCGCTCCGCCCACAGTGGGAGAAGTTATTTGATGATTTCCCCCCATCCGAAAAAAAAAATAAAAAAAAATGTGCAGTCGCTCCATGGTACTCCATGGTACTGGTATATAGCAGCATCCGGTTAGACTGGAAGCCGAGCTCAACATACATAGTTGGGATAAGGATAGGCAGATGATGAGATGAGACGTAGACAAATAGTCATCATAATCTTCCCTTGTTCCATTCTATTTGGAGTCGGTGCGACACGTTTTCTGCTTCCATTCTCCCCTGTCAGACGTCACGGCATTATTTACTCCTTTCTTTTTCATATCAGTCTTCACACACTCCATCCATCTTTTCTTTGGCCTTCCATGAACACGTACAGATATAGTGACAGTTTTAATTAATTAATAAAGCGGGATTGTCGCCATTTATTCAAAGTTGTTTAGACTTATACAGATAAGAAACTCGCGGCTTGACTCCTCCATTGACCCACTTTCGTGGTCATGTCGCTAAACAGTTGCATTTCACTCTTAACATCTTCATTAATTAAGATATTTGTTGATGTGTGCAGACTGATACTTAAAACGAGAAAGAAAACTAATTTTAGTAAAATTATTATGCCCGTTTTCATCGACACTTTAATAAATGCCTACGTATAAAAAAAACAATTTCAGCAGGAATTTGTCAGTAGCAATCACGGAGTCAAACTCAAACTCGTAGCATTTATTTCAGCTTGGCCATCACAGTCAGTTTTGAATGTCAAAAAAGAAACTAAGAAAACGAGTCTAGTGTCACAAGGCATAATAACTTGTGAAAGTATAGTAGTACTTAGTATTAGTTTGTTGCTCATCCCAAAGCGTAGATCTCTATGGAGACGAATGGGCAAGAAACTCCAAGGACTCTCCCCCGAGTCTGGATTTTTGCCCGATTGATAGCAATAGGTTCGTCCCCTATTAGCAAATGGGGCTTAAAACATAATTGGCAAAATGTGTGTGTATTATAAGGTCGTAAACCTCTGCCTTGCCCCTCGGGGCTTACAGGAGTGATGTTGTAAATAAAAGCGCACACAAGATGACGAAATGCGCTATTTGAAATTCCAACAGTACAACAATATTACGCATTTATTCAGGTATCACATAATGATAGTGAAAACAAGCGTTTGTCTTATTAATTAGCTAGGTACAACTTTCATTTATATTGTGTGACAAAACATAATATAACATTTTAAATTGATACAATTTATAATAAAAATACAACCCGACAAATTGAACCATTTCGTTTTTTGCATCAAAATACTACTTCGCGTGACTTTATAGATTACTAGTGTGAATAAGAGGAACAATTATAATTACTCACATCTATTAATTGTATTACTTTTTTACACTATCTTTGTAAAAAATATAATGCGCAATATGTAAATGATCGTGTATGACCGATGTCTGATATCTACCTAAGTTCAAGTCATTTAACTGCGTGTTAGTCGATTGCTTGGTGTATTTGCTACGTAGTACACAAGACCGATAATATTTTAATAATAAACTTTTTAACAATAATAAGGAAAAGTCATAACAAAAACACTTTCCAGATAGCCGGTAGGTAGCCGCGGACTTTCAAGTTGGCTACCAAAAATCTATGTCCCAGTGTTAATATTTGTTCGAGACAATTTGTTCCGATTTTTGAACATCAAAACTAGGGCAACCAGCAAATTTAAAAAGCATTACGAGACGAAGACACCTTCACTTGTATGCGGAGAAAGCGTTGGACTCTGAATCTTATCAGTGTAAAGTTTGAGATGAAAATCGATGGGTGCTGCGGGATATATTTAGGTGAAATGTACTGAACAAATGAGGCAGGTACCTACAGTTATCGTTTTGACAAGCAAAAACTCAGCCTTGAGTCGGATGGCCCGCCGGCGACCGGCGGCGACCGTTAGAAAGCCGGTGCAGCCATACATTCACGTACACGATGCTAACACACAAACAAACTGGTAGTTGTTAGAACATTTTATAGGTAATTTTGAAGGCATTTTAATTTTAACGGTTTTACTCAGCAGTTTACCGCCTCTTGTTATTTGTGAGTAATCAGTGTAAAAAGGCATAGGTACAGCTTACTCAGCGGCGTGAAGCAAAGCGCGAGTGCAGCTTTGGTTTGAAATTATAATTTTCTAGTTGTAGGTAATGGTTATGTAGGTAGTTCAAAATTGCTTCAATCGTTCGTAAAGATTTTAATGTCTTTGATTCAATCATTTTGGTTGTGAAATTGGCTCATTATCAGAAAAATTACCTACTTAGAGCTGAATGAGCTGATGAGTAACGGATCACTCCATGATAAACATGATTTCCCAAAAACCTTGAGGTAAGACCAGGTACCTCTACCCGCTAGTTTGCACCCTTATTTATTTATGTTAGATACCTATACAGGATCCGAGCATTGAAAGTTCCAAATAATATGCAGCAGTAGTAAGTACCAAAGTGAGCGATGTTAGGTACCTACCTACAGGTGAGGTCATAACACGAAGTGCAATGATGAGTTAGAGACCACATCACTGCAAGTCCTGTTCGTGTTATATGTTTCTGATAAAAATCTCAAAATCTTGAACCTACTTATTTACCTACTGCGGTATCAACAAACAACATAAATTGTGCGGAATTTGATAGTATGATTGACATTCACCGTAGTTGCTTAAGCAATCTTCACCAATACATTAATTTTTTTTTGCTAAGGATGAACACAATCTCCTCGTTAAAGCTTTAGCGTGCTTCATTGTACAGATAGCTACGATGTAATTGAATGAAACGAATAAAATTACTGAGAATGCTAACTGAACTGCTAACCTTCAGGTAGGTAAGGTTAAAAAAAATTGATTGAAGTACCAAAACAATTAACTTCTTATGTTAGCTTTTATAGGAGTAAGTGCAGTGCCTGCCTACCTTGGATAGGTATGCACAAAAGTGAACATTCGCTATCACAGGAGGAGTTAGAAAAAATCTTCTGCCGTGTCAGCGTGCTATAGACTTGTTCCTATCTAGACAAATCATGGTACTTGCCTTTGTTCCTGCGTAGAAACGAGGTTGCGTAAAAACATAAAAAACCCCCTCCGTGAACACGGAGTCTGCAGCTTCCTGGCTTCCTTACAACTAACTGTAGACTGTACTTACTCCCTGCGAACCGGTAATCTTTTTACCACACCATAAAATCCTCTATAGTCTATAATCCTAAAGGGAGTGAAGTACCCATAAACGTGAGCAACATCTTCTTTACTTATAACGTATAAAACAGAGTTGCCCCCGCTGTTTCCACACTTAGATCTTTTAAACTTCGCAACGGATTTTAATTAATGCAGTTTTCAGCATTAGATAGACTAGAGTGATTCAAGAGGAAGGTTTATATGCTGCACCTGTGAGAAGGGTCTCTAGTTTACTGAATCAAGATAAGAAAAAACTTTTTTGCAAAAAATATAACCGACTTCACACAAAAAAGTGAAAAATAACTTTAGCTTAAGAAGTCGGTGACCTTTGTTTGATTGATTTAGTTTTTTTGTCACCGACTTCTGAAGCTAAAGTTATTTTTCACTTTTTTGTGTGAAGTCGGTTATATTTTTTGCAAAAAAGTTTTTATTTTTCACTTTTTAGTGGTTCACAGGTGCTTACCCTTTCACAGCGTATCAGTGTGATTTTTTGTCACGAACTGGTGTAAACAATAGACAGACGTGAGTCTTCAGCGATCCCAGTACATTTGCTATCATATTTTGTTAAGGAGTTCAGTTGCCTATCTTCCGAAGTCACCAGATCTTCATCAAATCGAAATGGGACCACTCCGAGAAAGTACTCTGCCTAAAACTACCCAAACCGCTTCTGGTGTGCCTATAAAGTTAAGGAGTTACCTCTATTTCTCCGGGATCCCATTGAATGGAACTTTACACGTCTAACTGTCGAAATCTGGGTGTATTGTATACTTCTGCGTACTCCCTCAGAGCATACATGTGTGATGTTACGTCATGATGTTGCATAAACAATAAACAACCAAGCGATTGCAGCAATTAATGCAGCTTTGCCGTGTATTTTTGAAGAGTTCCATTTATATCTCCGAAGATCAGCATAAGATCTTAACCAAATTGTCATGGAACCACACGGAAAGCACCAGCTTTCAAATAAAAGAAGAATCATCAAAATCGGTTCACCCAGTCGAAAGTTCTGACGTAACAAACATTGTCGAAATCTGGGTATATTGTACACATCTGCGTACCCCCTCAGAGCATACAGGCGTGATGTTACGTCATGATGTAGTATAAACAATGAACCTACAAGCGGATGCAGCAATCACTGCAGATTTGCCGTCTATTTTTGAAGAGTTCCATTGTATATCTCCGAAGATCAGTAGCAGATCTTCAACAAATTAAAATGGGACCCAACAGGAAGCACCAGCTTACAAATAAAAAAAGAATCATCAAAATCGGTTCACCCAGTCGAAAGTTCTGAGGTAACAAACACAAAAAAAAAAAAAAAAATACAGACGAATTGAGAACCTCCTCTTTTTAGAAGTCGGTTGAAAATCTGCTGTTGCCAAAATTTTCACAAATTACGCAACCAAGAATGTATGGAGCAGATGACACTGCTTTCGCGATTTCATGTTCAGTCACATAGTAAAAGGATTTCATTTTCATGAATTCCTAATAGGTACACTCCCCGTAAGTACCTATTACCCACGTTTAAAAAAAACACACACAGTAGGTATAATATAGATAATGGCAACACGAAAGAAAAAGAACTGGGGCATGTGAGCCAAAAGATACCATGACAATCTGTGAGATAGTGTGAGCTCAATGCACAGGTGACGAGTAGGTACTCGAGGCTGAAGGGGGCGAGTACAGGTTTAGGGCAACTAAATCAAGATTCGTGTCTAGCTGCGCAGTAAAATCTATTTTTAATGCAGTGAATTGCAGCAATTGTCTAATCGAATCATCTAGCTAGATTGTACAAACGTGCGCAGGAGAACTCATAGTTATCTCTTGTGTCTACGTCAAACGGTCAAGTGACTGGATCGTGACCATTTGTGACCGCGATAGTTGACATTTAGCACTTAGGCTAGTATCAGTATTCAATAGACAAGCTAGAATTTGAAAGAAGTTAGAACCGTCAACAAGTACCTAAAATTTAAATAAAAATAATTCGTTAATTCGCAATTTTGTGGCGGCGGCCATCTTGGACTGATTTTTATCAAACATAGCTAAGAACACTCCCGACTAATTCACCTTTCAAACTAAAAAAAAATCAAAATCGGTTCATCCGTTCGGCCGCTACAATGCCACAGACACACAGACACGTCAAACTTTATAACACCCCGTCGTTTTTGCGTCGGGGGTTAAAAATATCAGTTCTAACTTTAAGCAAATGAGCAACTAGAGAATAAAAATCGCATTACTTTTACTCAAGTAATCACTTTAACTTGTTTCCCCTACGGGTGTCTAATATCTTGGACAGGGTATCATATCAATGGTGTAAGGTCAGGCAGCCTAGTCACCATCATTCTCTCGTCAATCCCAATTCAATTGCGGTAGGCGCATGCTGCGTCTTCTTTTTTTATACTTCTCTATTACTCGTAACGTCATCTCATCAAAAACCTCCTTTCATGCCATATCATTATTTATTGAGTCCTTCGTTTCTTTGTCTTCCCTAAAACGAATTGTGCTTAGGCTACTTACCTAACTACACCTAAAACTGTTTAGACTAGCTTGGGTGAAATTACGCCATATGTTTGATATTTCGTGACCGCGCCCGTTAACGCGAACGTGAAGTACTCATTCACGTCGACTCGCGGGCGCGGTGATTGATTGATTGATTGATTGACGGTCCAATATAAAAGTTGCGGTCAATCATTTCCCATGTCTTCACATGTGTAGTTTTCAGAGAGTCGATGTAGATAATATCATTGTGTTCGCGATCATAAACTTACCTTAACCCAAACTTACTACCGCGAAATGTAGGTACCTACCGACTTCCTGACTTTAATATTTCGACATCGTCTCATAGTTGAGAAATGGCAAGACGATGATGATGACGACGATTTTCGCTATGGCTCATTTCCTGTCCAGCTGCTCTATGTGTAATTGCGCCTGCGTTTTATGGGACCTGTCCGAAGCCACCACCAGAAAAATGGCCGAGTGCTGGTTGAAGTTACTTTGACTCTAATACACGGAAATTATCGACACGAGGAAGCAAAAGGCTTGAATTCTCTCAAAACTTAGAACCAAAAGCTTTGGCACTGTTTATCTGCGAATCGGCATCTCGTTTCATCTGCATTTATAGTCGGTGAACGACCGCAGTAACAAGGAAAGCGACCTAAACAAGCCCCGGCCTAGCCATTATCTCTAGGTATTAGCGAATTTACGACGCACGGATGCATGCGATCTCATCGTGCAACGCGAGGTCTATTGGCGACCCGAGACGCTAGCTCGAACGCGCGACGGTATGACAATGTACCTACTTAACTTATATTCAATCGATTCTTGAATCGAAAATAGAATCATAGTCTATTTTCCAGGATTTTCTTTTTCTACAATTGACTTGGTAGGTACTAGTAGTTAGTATCCCATAGATGTAAATAAAGTCTTATCTAATTAATTAAATAGGTACCTAACTAACTACCTAACTACAGGTAGGTATTATAAACATAAGTAATTTAATTTTGGGGAACGTTTACTCCGCGCATTCGTGCTAGACCCACTATGCTCGTGCACGCAGATGAATTCAGTAACTTTCTTCGCGTATCCAGTCGAGATAAAATCGTTTTTATACCCGCTATAAAATAATTAAAACAGCAAATTAGACAGAGAAGTTAAAACTGCCAGAGTTCGCGTGTTGTACCTAGCATTGTTGGTGCATCTGAATGTTATGTTAGACTTGACAAATTGAATATATTCAATGCGCATAACACGGTTGGCTCGTCACGGAAGATCATATGATGCGACACCAAGCACGCTGTACACGCAATGTTGTTTAAATCACAAGAAATATGATGAAACCTAAATAAATAATGACTACCACGACTAAAATTGATGAGGTATAATTCGTATTGGTGCCAACGGTCATGACTTTTCGTTTACAACAATATCATTCATCATATTAGAGGCCAAATCTAACGTTTAATAATAATAATATACCAGCTTAGCTTTTTGTACATAAGCAAAAAAAAACTTATGTAGATATTTTAAATAGGTACCTCATGTGTTGTTTTTTTTTAAACAGAATGTTTGTTTGGTAAGGATGCGTCCAGCATCCATAAATCATTCAGAAAATAATACTTCTGACTGCGCATTTATTTTCATCGAAATATCTAGTCGTATACCGCGGCCGAGTTGACCCAACGTGATATCATCGTCTGGTGTGGTCTAAGGTTTCCTTTTCGAGTAGGCCACACGTATTTTGTTTTAAAAATACGACTTCTCAGTCAACTGCATCAAATGTCCTACTTTTGGAAATTGCTCACGATAAAAAATGCTCTGCTATTAAACTGTAAACTGGCCTTGGCCATGCCTCAAAAACCAGAAACCAGGAACCAGGAATTATAGGTACCTACTTACTGTGTACTAGACGATAAGGGGTTCTAAACAACAAGTCAGTAAAGTTATCCTGAGGCTTTATTATACTAAATTTATCATTAACATCCAGACCATCATATTTCTTTGGCAACTGATTTATACTGTCGCTATTTACGAACTAAATTATACCTAATGAAGGCTGCATCGATTTGAATATGCGGTCAGTCTCAGCCTTAAAATCCCAGTTGTCTCAGCCCTCCGTCCATGATCTGGCATTCCTGACTACCTGCAAGAAAAGTTTCACAATACTAACAACATAATTTTCTCTATTTCAGAGGCCCGTCCCAAATGGCAGGTCCTGCCTCCGAAGCCAGGCTACGTGCCAGTCTATATCAGGTCCGGTGACACACCACTTGAGGAGATCAACCTGGAATTAGCAGAGGCTTTCCACGAACTACCTTCCGGAAGAAGCGCGGGAAAGCAAGTAGAAGCGTCACCTGAGACCCCCGAACAAGCCGACCAGCCACAACCTGACGAGATACCAGCCCCCGCTGACGAAATCGTCGACCATCGTCCCTACGAGAAGAAAGTCCTAGAAAAGAAAAAGAAAGCCAGCTCCGAAATTCCAAAACCGATCGAACGTAGATAGATAAACGTACTTAAGTCTTAGTTTTAAGTTTTTAATTTTAAATACTACTCAACTCAAATTTTTGAATACTCATTTTCCTAAAAGCTTGCCATTAGCTTTATTTATTAACACAATGTGTAATCGTAGCCGTTTGCCAATTTGTATTTAGAATACTCTCCAATCTTACTGAAGTAAAATAATTTATTTTTAATATGTCTTGACTTTCTTTGTTGCCTCATCAATGTCACAGTCTCTGAAAAGCTAATCAGCAGTCAATTTTTTGAAAGCCATTATTAAACCTCATGGAATTAAGTGTATTGTGCCACAAGATAACTGAAAAAATCTCCATCATCATCATACGTTGGGTGAATACAGCTGAATACCAGTATTTTACATGGAGCGACTGCCTATCTGACCTGCACAACCCAATTAGTAATACGAAGTTAACTAGAAAAATCTATTTACTAAGAAATCCTAGATTCTGTCTGGTCAGGACGATGGGAAACTTGATTACTGATTGGCTTTAATTCTGCTAGACAATACAGAAACAAAGTAATACTCAAACCGGCAAGCGTAAGGTGGGGCGCCCTCAGGCTCGGTAGACCGACGATCTTCGCAGGATGCCTGGTGGCAACCAGATGGAGACTTGCCAAGAATCGAGTTAAGTGGCGCGCGGTTGAAGAGACCTATGTCAATTAGTACTTTTGGGTAAAAGGTCATCATTTTTGTATGGTTAACATCGGGTTTGTCTTTGCGACTAGTTTCGTTCGTTATAAAAACTTTTCGGAAAAGGACTCCGTAGGTACTTAAAAAAAACCGGCCATATGCAGTGAGGGTTTATTGGCTCCTGAATAAACGAATGTGTTCGAACCCCTCAAATATGCTAATGATCTAACCTCTGTTCACAAAAGTCTATTGTCAGCAATTCTATGGCCATAAAATATTCTCGACTACAAAAGCATTGATCAGACAGTATAATATGACCCCTTGCACTGACATTGGTAGCCATGACACGATTGTCAAACAAATGATAAAGGTCAGTTTCACAATAAAACTACGATATATGAAAGATTCTCATTATTCTTTATATTTAAGTTATACCTATACATAATACAACAGTACATACCTAACTATACATCTACACAAATATATGTCACCGTAAAATTGTCAAACACGTTATATTACAATATAACGTGTTACTCTCTAGCGATATTGTAATATCTCGAATTATTGTCAACTGAACATACGGAAGTATCTCTGCCCCCATAAACGGGACTTGGGGCACCCCCCCGTTAGGTTAGTTAGGTTCCTTTAAACCCTGCACTCGGAAATAGGGGCCCCGCTAAGCGGGGCTCCGTCGACTACGCTTTTTAGGGGAATATGAAGTGTTTTAAGGTTAGATTATATTAATCGATATTTCTCAGGAATGGTACAGTATCTTTTCATGAGAGTGGTACCACTGGGCAAGGGGGACTCCTCCTTCTCTCCACACCGCGTGAGTTGACTACCATCGCATGCATTTCACGAAAAATAATGCGTTTTATTGTAAGCAGTATGTTCATTTGACAATAATTCGAGACTTTACAATATCGCTAGAGATATTACAATATAACGTATTTGACAATTTTACGGTGACATATATACAACAACAAAAAATTGTTAAACACGGAATGTGTTGCCACAAACTTGACCCGACGAGACTGAGGGAAGCTTTACATTCGAATGTAAACTTTATTCGTGTTACGTTCATGTTCATATTCTTATGAAATTTGTTTTTTGAGGTGCGGTAATACTACGAACGAAGGCGAACTAAAAGAAAAGGTATGGTATGCGAAGCACGCTCCGAACACCATCCCCTCTTTCGTAGGGAACCTTTAAATCGGGTGACAAGGAACTGGTATAATATCACCCGAGTTAAAGGTTCTAGGAACCGGTAATTAGGAACGGTACATCGGAACCCAAACCGGAACCGTATCGAAAAGAGGAACCTTTATCAGAACCTAAATGAAGAACCAGAACCGAAATTGGTACCGGTTTTCAATACCTGCTAAGGAGCCAAAAGAACCATGCACCAGTATACGAATGGAAAATTATTATACAATAAGGTTCACATTCGTATGTATAGCTTACTTTACTTGTCAAAGTAAACGCGTTGTCTCTCACTCAACGTGTGATTTTTAAAGCTAGCCCTAAGCGACTTGCGGCAAATTAGATTCTGGCCAGGCGCAGTCGTAAGAGCGAGACGACACGATACCCAGTATAGAGGTTTCTTGTTTCTCTTTCACTCGAATGTCTAGGTACTGGTTTTATACTCACTTAAATATGGGACAAGGGCAAGCAGATGACACACTAACATTCGGGATTGTCCGATTTAGTCCGAAACTACTCGGAAATTCCCAAACAATCATACGAGCAGAAAGGTTAACGTAAAAAGGTCAACAACTTGGTTTTTCTAGAAAGAGAATGTGTTAGTCTTAACAAAATTAAATGATGAGTATGCCTTTTGTGTTTTACGTCGATCACATAAGGTTTAAAGTCCTAGAGTAATTTTTAAAACTAACTACACTAAGTTAAGATCTCCGCATTGTCAACATAACGTTTATTTCCCATATGATTGTCCTCAAGTTAGTTATCACTTCCTTCAACTGTTTGTTTTTTAACACCACCTGCAAACAAAATATTGATATTAAAACCTGTTTACGTGGGTACTTAATATTCTGTGTAATTCTCAGCCTCGCCAACTACACAGGAGACATCATTGTAGCTTACAAGTGTTAGCGCAAGTACAGGCGAACTCTATGTTCCCTCACTCTCAGAGTCTTATGGGACGACAATGTGACATGACCGGAAAGAGAGCAGGCGCAATACGGATGGTTTTAAGTTCTTTCGAAAGCACGGGAGTGTTATGAGTTACGCCACACTCGACGGAAATTCCGACGCCGAACTTGCGAGAGGTCCGCGACGGAACAACCGATCTTCCGCGTCAAGTGACCGTCATTTAGCCGTATTAGGTCCATGTTCACCAAAAGATGTCAGCCTGATTATCTAAAAACAGCTGTTTAAAACACATTTTTGTATTGGAATATGTCACAGTGACAGCTGGTTATAGATAATCAGACTGTTATCATTTCGGTGAACATGGACCTTAGTCATTTATTATATGTAATCGACGACCCGAATGGCGTAGCGGTAGTGAGGCTGCCTTACGTTCTTAGGGTCCCGGGTTCGAATCCCGGTAGGAGCAAATGTTTGTGTGATGAGCATGGACATTTGTTTCCGAGTTATGGATGTTTGTATGTATTTACAAACAAAAAGTATGTATACTATACTCGTAGTATATCAACTGTCTGGTGACCAAGACACAAGCCCTGCTTAGTGTGGCACTAGATGGCGCTGTGTGTAATGTCCAGCGAGATTTGTTTATTTATTAATTAATAACATGTATTGGGCTTATTAACATAATAAGTAGTATTAGTTTCGGAAATATTTTATACAAAAAAAAAAAATATAGGCAGTGAGTATTGCGATCAACCAATCCCAAATCCAGGCTCTGTGGTCGCTACTGACAAATTTTTGATGAAAAATCGCAATTACACTTTGCATGACCTAGGAATCGCACCCAAGAATCTCACGCTCAGTAGCTAACTTAGGTTATGGTTACGTTTAGATATAAAAGTATCACCTGTTCTGTAAGCTCTCTATTCTCTTCTAGTGCTAGTCTGTAAGATTCAGTGTTCCGCCTTTCATCCAACGCTTTGTTCTCTGCCTCATCCTTCAGTGGTATGAGACTTTCCATGTGAGTGTACTCCATTCCCTGAAACGATGTTTAGATGTTTACATGGTTGAGGAGATCTCAAACTTCCGTTCAATTACATAAGACTTGATACTTTTACGAGTTGCTACTACTACTAATTCGGCGCTTTCGATAGTAGCGCCAAACGGTTTATTCCCGTCACAACCCATCTGCCACCACTGGTGGTAGTTACAACTATTAGCCGCTACGCAACTATCTACCACTGGTGGTGCTTGCGTCTGTTCAGTCGCGCTTGCCCCTACCTCTGCCACCACTGGGGTGGCA
Source organism: Xestia ashworthii (assembly GCA_950022955.1). Classification (NCBI taxonomy): domain Eukaryota; kingdom Metazoa; phylum Arthropoda; class Insecta; order Lepidoptera; family Noctuidae; genus Xestia; species Xestia ashworthii. The sequence continues at coordinate 8,102,686 of OX465550.1, forward strand.
GATGACACTTAAATTAGTGGAAACTTTCGAGTGTACCGCCACTGGTGAAGGATTTCACTAATTTAGACGTAACCACCACCAGTGGTGGTAGATGCGACAAATAGTTGCAACTACTACCAGTTGTGGCAGATCGGTAACGTGGTGGCAGACGGGAATAAAGGGCGCCAAACTAGTAGCTCAGTTCCGGGCCAACACAATTTAGATTACCATCGATACGCTAAGAAAAACCAGTTGCCACAACAGCCACAGATTGCTTTGCAACTGGGCCTATCCCTATATATCCTAATTGTAAACGTCCCTTTGTGCCTATTGACCTTGTTTCGTTCTGTCTCCTGCTGATAATATGGCGGGAAGTGGAAATTACGGTTTTTTTTTTCTACTCCTCCGCTATACTTTCTGATTAAATTCGTTGCGGGATCCAAGACAGTTAAATTCATTCTCTGGGACTTCGTCGAGCTTCATTGTCTCGGCGCTTTTCTGGTGGTCGCCACTGTTGATTCTGGCTTTCAGGAGTTACAGTGGTTTGGGAGTAGTGCAAAATAAAGAAAAGAAAAACCGCCATAGACCAACAATGACTTAAACTGAAAAGTCAGGCTGGAAATGGAAACTTTTAACACAACTTTGTACCGTTTAAAATGATTCCTAATTTAAAAAAAAAAATGATTTTGTTTAGTCCGTCAGTTAATAGAAAAATATTGGATAAGTACTTACATATTTTTTTTAAATTAAATTCATGAGTATGAACTTGTGACGTCACTTTTCGGTAAAAAAAATACTCAAATGTGACGTCACACGAGTTTTCGACGTAAGTACCATTTTTTTACATGAAAAATGAAAAATGTGTGTCATGTGTCCAATAATTTTTGGAAATCTATGTGACGGACTAATTAGTTTTTTTATCATGTACCCTATTATCAATATTAATAAATTAAGCTATAATAGATTGCTTTGTATTGAACTGAAATACTCAAATTCAAAATATTTTATTACAAAGCCTACATGAGCACTTATGAGACTTCCAAAGATAGGTGCACAGTTTGTATTGGTCTTTGGAGAAAAACTAGCAAGAAACACTGAAAGACTTTTACAGGTGAAACATGCTTCAGTTATAGGCAAAATAAGGATTGAAAGATATTGATTGAATGTACACTTTATGTCAATCACATAAGACACATTTCCACACATTAACTAACCTGACATGTCTCATTACATTTCTCGTAGATAAGCCGTAGTCTCTTGAACAGCAGTCGGATTGTGCGCAGTTGTTCCTGCATTTTGGCTTTCTTATCATTACTTTGATTTTCACCATTATGTGTACCGTTTGGGGGCTGAAAATAAAAAGAACCGAGTTATTTACACAAAAACTCATTTATATAAAATCTGTAAAGATATAGAGAAAGAAATCCTACTAATATTATAAATCCTACGAATATATGGATGGATGATTTCTACTATTTCACGCAAAAACTACTGAACGGATCTGGATGAAATTTTGCACACAGATACTGTATAACCTGGATTAACACATAGGATTTTTATCCCACTAGTATGATCCTATGGGACAATTATAATAACATTCAGGGGAGCACTGTTGATACTTTTTTTATTTATTGAGGAATCAAAGATGGCGGTGTTAGTTCCTATTGTGGCCACGCACGAAACGATCCTGATGCAGCTTTGAGTATTCAACACAACTGCAAATCCTTCTAGTTTATTTTATTAATTAAAATTATTTTCAGATATACACCAACCAAGACAGGCAATGTGTCTCTGCATCACCCAAAGGTTGACTGATAGATAATGCCTATGGCATTAAGGCCGGCTATGTACTTTGTGCTTGAAGTTATCATCAGCTAATTAATGTTCCCACTGCTGGGACACAGGCCTTCTCTCAATGAGAGGGAATGGCCTATAACCCACTACGGATTGGTAGATGTCACATGTCTTGGATTTTTTTGGTTTGGTCGTGAGGAAACCGGCATGCTAGGAGATGCCGGTTTCCTTTAAATGTTTTCCTTTAAATAATGACTGTTTTAAACTTACTTGTATGGCTTTTAATGTCTGGAAAACATCTTGGGTTCTGCTTACTATATCCTGCACGGTCTCCTGACCAAATCTGGAAATTAACAAAGCAAGGTCAGTATTGGATTCTCTTCTTAGTTGTTCACTCTTGACAGAGTGGTGTGATCATGAGGGGTCGCCCACAGCTACGGTCGCTGCCTTCGCGATCCTTATTCACCAGTCTCTTTTGGCCGCATGGCGAGCACATTCTGCCAAAGGGATCTTGGTGACAGATTTGATGGAGTCTGTCCATCGGGTTGGTGATCGCCCACGTGGTCTCTAGCCTTCGACTCTACCCTGGATTACCAAACGCTCCATGGAATCATTGTTGCGGGTAACGTGTCATGTGTCGTGTAAGTTGAGCTGAAGATTCCATCAGTGAATGGACTTTTCACTGTTTTAGCTCTTATGTCGGAAACGTGACACTTTAGAACATTTTGCCCAATACAAAACTTGTTTGTATTGATACCAGCTATCGATTTATATAGGTCTTACGCGTGGCCGCTACTTTGAAAAAAAAACAAAATGGCGGAAAAAATTCGGTCAAAAAGTTCAAACCCCTTTCAAATCCAATATGGCCGCCACCACAAAATGATGAATTACATATTTTTTATTTGACAAATACCTCAATATGGGTATCAAATGAAAGGGCTTGACTAGTACAATAATGTATACTGTATTGAAAGGGAATAAGGAATACTAACTTCCTAACGAATGAATTTACTTAAACTTTGATAGCTCATATCTCGGAAACGTGACACTTTAGAACGTTTTGTTTCGTATGAAACATGTTTGTATTGATGCCAGCTATCGATTGATAAACGTTTTATGCGTGTCCGATCAAATCAAAGTTATGCTGAAGATTCCATCAGTGAATGGACTTTTACTTTGATAGCTCATATCTCGGAAACGTGACACTTTAGAACATTTTGCCTCATTCAAAACTTGTTTGTATTGATACCAGCTATCGATTTATATAGGTCTTATGCGTGGCCGCTACTTTGAGAAAAAATAAAAATTTGGCTTCATACAAAAATGTTCCAAGCCCTTTATTATAGCATACTTATAGTATTTTACTAGTCAAGCCCTTTAATTTGATATCCATATTGAGGGAGTTGTTGAATAAATATGATAGAGGCTAGGCGGTTGATTGAACGTCTAATAAAGCTAGTTGGCTGCAAATATTTATTGCATAGAAGATATAGAAACTCCTACAGGAGTGGCCATCAATATAAAAAAAACTAGTAAACTAGTGAACTAAAACTTCTTTAATTTCCCAAGCATGGACATAGCAGATTTTGACATGAGGTACATACTTGCACAATGACGCGGTATTGAACTCCTTGTTCTGAGGCGGCTGAGGGGCGGGGGGCTGCGTGGGAGGGGGCGCCGTGTTGTTGGACACTGCGCCGCCAGCTTGCATGGCACCTGGAAATAAAAGTGTAGGGAAACTAATTAATAAAGGGTGTAAAACACCTCTTAACGAAGCTAAAAGGCACTTGTTCTCCTCGTCATTGCGATCATTTTTTTGTTCTACACCATACCTGGGAACCTTCTAGTTACGGAGATATTGGGGGTCAAAGTTTTGACAAGTTTTTTTTTAATACAAGGTTTTATTGTACGATTACTTTAAACACCTCCACGACACCCGTACTATTCATTCAATTCATCAATCAGCACAACATTTTGAGTATGTTACATTGAGTTCTACCACAAAACATGATTTTTCACCATTTACACAATATTTTTTGCATTAAGTTTGATGTACAGAATGCTTGGTTGATGGCTTCGTGTTGAGGTTGTTTCACCCTGTTTATCCAGAAAAATGGAATCAGGGAAGAGAGCCTCCCTGCATGCAGTGAGCGGACACCATAGGATTATAATAAAAAACCGGCTTAGTAGGCTATCCTAGTAGGGAAATCCCCTATAATTTTTAATTACTTAATCTTTATTTTTATTATTTTTTGTTGTAGCGGCAACAAATACATCTTTCAAATTTCAACTGTTAGTAATAGGGTCCCGTTTTAACCCTTTAGCTACGGAACCATAAAACTAATGTAGAGAAGACTCCTTCATTAGTCTACTAATCGCAATAGCAACTGCTGATCATATTGTCCTGTGTTAGGTTCCCAGGTCAGACAAATTGTTATAAGATTTTTCTATCAGGCACTTCTCAGTAGCAGCCATGGAGTCCCGGATTTGTGCCCGATGAAAGGCTATAGGCTCGACCCCTATTAGGTACGGTCGAACAAGCTATTTGGTTTACAGTTTAACCACAAATTACATTGTAAAATGTAAACCAAATAGCTTGTTCGACCGTACTTGAGAATTAAACTTTACTTGCAAAATGCAGGTGTAGTATTCGGTACACGTTTGCCTAACCCTTCAGGTATTACAGGTGTGACATTATGTTTAAGTAATGTAGAAAATACAAAATATTCCTTCTTTTGTTTGAACTTTTGTTATTTTGGTTTTTTAAAGAAGATTAAGTACCTACTTACTTACATCTTTTTTCTTATTTCAAAAATTATTTACTTTTTAAGCTGCCAGTACCTACTAATTAGCAATCTAAAATGATTGATCATCATGGGACCTCTTTTATTTATGTGTGCCCGCCCGCCCTCATCGTTAGTAATAAACGAGCTTGAGTACTACGCAGTTGTTTCATTGCTCCGTAAACATACCAAAGACCCTTCAGCCCGGCTAGCATGGGCAGGGGGAACCAAACTGATGTTTTTAATGTTATGTTTTCTATAATATTGGTATCAAACAACCACCGAGGCCAATCAAACCACCGGGTCAAATCATCGGGCCAATTTGGTTCATATGAGAAATAATGAAACTCTTGACGGTGGTAGAAATAATATGTTCATCAGTTAATTCTGCTTGATGATCTGTTAGTACCTGATTGCTGAACTGTCTGAGGCCCCATGCCTGGTCCACTAGGTCCACCGCTGACACCTACACCCATACCCTGAAAACAACAAAATATATATTTAGAGAACTTTGTGATTCTTGTGTAAATTCTCTTTAGTTAGAGAGCCATTAGAATTCAACAAAAATACGAAAAAATAAACAATAGTAAAATTGTTTTAAAAAATAATAAACTACTTACTATTGTTTAAAATTATGAATAGTAGTTATTCTTAAGTTTACTTAAGAAATTTGTATTATTGTAATAACTAATAGAACCATTCATAGTTAATTCTGGTAAGCTGATTTGATTTAGGAAGATACACATCAGACAACCAATCATGCTATGCAGAACCAGTATACACTGATCTCTCCCTGTATGGGAAGCTCATACAAAGCAAAGAATGAATTTACTAGGTATGTAAACCTTGATGTGTCGCCGTGTATACTTAGTTGCCTGGTAGATGTCAGGTTACGTGTATACATACCTGTGGTCCCATTCCCATGTTTCCCATCTGATTCTGCATAGTAGCTCCATACGGTGGTACCATTTGGTTGCCCATACCAACCATCCCGCTGGTATTAGCCATGGGTCCCCCCATCACTCCTATAAAGATTATTTTAAAAATTAGCATAAAATTTTGGCTTCACAATGGCAAGAAGCCCGTTGAATCACAAATCTTGTAACCAGCCGAGTCGAAACACAACATAAATCGAAATAACTTGGAAGTCTAGACACCTAAATGATGCATCATATCAGCCTATTATGTTGGGATCGGCTTCCAGTCTAACCGGATGGAACGAATACCAGCCTGACATGAAGCGACCGAGCGACTGCAAATACTTAAGGAACGGAATGATTGGCTCTGATAGAGCCTAATAGTAACTTATAGCCTAAAACAAGATGATGTAGAGTGGTGTTTATAAAGTACTAGCGGACGTCACGCGGTTTCACCCGCGTAGTTCCCGTTCCCGTGGGAGTACGGTAAATTTTTTAATTTTTCGTAAAAAATATTTTTTTTTTAATAAAAATTATACTATGTTACTTCTAATACCTCCAAGAATATGTGTACAAAGTTTCAAGATGATCGGTTGAATGGTTTTCGCGTGAAAGCGTAACAAACAAACATTTTTTAATATTATTAGAGACTAGCGGACGTCCCGCGGTTTCACCCGCATAGTTCCCGTTCCCGTGGGAGTACGGGGATAAAATATATCCTATGTTACTCGTGGATAATGTAGCTTTCGAATGGTGAAAGAATTTTTAAAAACGGTCCAGTAGTTTTTAAGCCTATTCATTACAACCAAAATAACAAACAAACAAAGTTTTCCTCTTTATAATATTAGTGTAGATGTAGATGTAGATACCTGCTAGCTGATTCGGCATTGACTGCATTTGCCCGCTCATCGGTCCCCCGCCGAAACCAGATCGCATGCCAGCAGCATTGCCTTGGAAGTTGCCAGGGAATTGATGCCCTTGACCAGCCATGGCTGAATTTATTGTTTACACTTTTGATCGGTAAATTGATGAATAAACAATTTAAATTTATGCCCAACCAAAAATAACCAACAAATTCAAACTGTCATTGTTGACTTGACCAGGGTTGCCAACTCAATGCCACGGTTTGGTGCTAAGTAACATCTCAAAAATGAGATTTTAACCCTTCCTGCCCTCTATATCTATGAGATCGCTGTATTTGTAAAAACCAATAGGGAAAAGTTTGGTAACCTGCACTCCCGTCGGCATGCCGACAAAGTAGTAAATAACATGCCCTCAAAAACAGCCCTAATAACTAAAAGTTTTTTCGGAATGTCTTCAAGAATTTATAATAAACTTCCAAAGCAATTAAGAGAAATTGAAAACACTAATCTTTTTAAGAAAAAATTAAATGATTTCTTAGTAAATAAACCATATTATACCATAATTACATGAATTTTTGTCCGACAGATTCGTGACGAGTTGAGTGCCAAACTGTTTTTATGTTTTTGATGCAAAATATTATTATTATTTTTTTCTATATTATTTTCTACTACTTCAATTGAAATGTCTCTGAATTAATATTATATAAATTGCACAAATTATTTCAAACTATTGTATGCCTACCATGGTAGAGCAGTGCAACCGCACATAAAAAATAAACACAAAACAACCCTGTAACCACTGTCTCACAATAAAGATCTTTGACTTTGACTTTGACTTTGAAAAAGTGCCATATTGGTAGAAAATTTTAACAATAGTGCCAAATATATGAAATAAAAAAATAACGTGTAGAATAATAAGTTGTAAATTTCAAATTGTCATGACATTAATATCAAAGTTATGTTATGTTATATTTAAACAAAAAGAAAAAATTATATAGTTAAATTGGAGGATGTGACCATAAAAATTAACAAAATTCGAAATATTAAAAATCTTTATTATCGTTAAATCCAATCATCATCCTCACTACCATGCTGTGGTATCTTAGAACAAATGGCACGGGACGCTGTAAGCGCTGCCATCTATTCGCTGCTTCAAGAAACAAAATGCTGTTTGGATTTTTTTTGCAGGTTTATCACTAGATGGCAGTTTAACCAAAACGCAATGAATTAACGATGACAATATAGTGACGTTGACATTTGACATTACTTTCATACTTTGAATTTTTCACAAGATTTTTTTCGGTTGATGTGCATGCGCATAACTTGTTAATTTTCTTGTGTTTTCGTGTTTTCTCGGTTTTATTTTCATTCAGTACGTCGAGTCGAACTTTGTTCCTCCTGCTTTGAAGATTGCCTGCATAAAACAATCGTGAACTTTTCCTTACTCTAAAGTTTGTGATGGCTCAAAGATCTTGTTGTGTTCCCGGCTGTTCCATGAAACTTGGAGGTGGTAAGTTGTCTCAGTCTGACTGAGTATATTTTTATCATTATCTTATTATGTTTGGTGAACTTGTAACAAGTTCCTTTCTAATTATTATGATGTTTCAGGATTGCCATTGCACCGGTTTCCAAACCCGAATAATCCTGCACAAATAGAACGTTTTCGCACTTGGGTTATGAAAATTGGAGGCGACATTATCGGAGAAGATAATAATTTCATTCACAAGAATCGAAAAGTGTGTCACAAGCATTTTGAAGCTATTTACACATTTCCAAATAAGAAATTATCTGCACTGGCAATTCCGACACTTGCAATTCCAGGTAAAATTTCTTAAGTTTATTAACTGTACTCTGTTTAATGATGGAAAAATTAAACGTTATTGTATTGTACAATGGGCTGGTGTCCGCAACTCCACTTCTAAGCTCTTATTTTGCATATAGGCTATAATCTACCACGCGGGCTCAGTGCAGGTTGGTAGATGTCACGTGTTGCAAATTGATTGGTTCGGTTTCTTCACCATTTTGAGAGCAGTGGTGATGAAATAAATTACAGAAAGTAATGTGCCTGTCTGGGTTCGAACCCACGACTTACTGTTCGTAAGTCGGGGCCGCCACCACTGAGCCAAAGCTACTCTCTAAAATAAAAAAAACGTAAACTAATGTTCCGAATGGCGTAGTGGTAGTGACGCTGCCTTACGTTCTTAGGGTCCCGGGTTCGAATCCTGGTAGGAGCAAATGTTTGTGTGATGAGCATGGACATTTGTTTCCGAGTCATGGATGTTTATATGTATAATAAGTATGTATTTACAAACAAAAAAGTATATATGTAGTATATCAACTATCTAGTGTCCACAACACAAGCTTTGCTTAGTGTGGCACTAGGTGGCGCTGTGTGTTAATGTCCAGCGATATTTATTTTTATTTATTTATCTCTTTTTTATGAAATACAAATCTAATGAATGTAAAAATAGAAACTTAGTTCATGAAGTAGTTTTTTAAGCAGATTAATATTACTCAGTCTTTTAATATTATTCTAGCTGACCCACGCAACTTCGTCTGTGTCACTTATAAGAGAAAAAGCTCAAAAAGGGAGTAAAATTTCCCCCGTTTTTGTAACATTTTTAATTCGTCGTATGCGTGATGTTATTTAGCGTATAACCTTTCTCGGTAAATGGACTATCCAACACAAAAAGATTTTTTCAATTCAAACCAGTAGTTCCTGAGATTAGCGCGTTCAAACAAACAAACAAACTCTTGAGCTTTATAATATTAGTATGGATTTTCATATTCAAAAGTTCTTTAAAATTTGATTAGTGATGATAACGGCTTCCTGAGAATAAATCCCAAATGGTTAAGCTGTTCATACCTATTAAAAATCACCCTATAAATTTCAGGTGTGCATGTTGGTGAGCGCAGGCATATTGAACTGCCATCTACTTCAGGTCAAATAAAGACAGCCTCCTCAACCAGACCAGCTCAAACGGACACAGATATAACTTCCAGGCCCGGTAAATATCATACAGTCTGCTTAAAATAGTGCTGACCAATTTTCTTAATAGATTTTTTGCAGTTGGTAATCTACACAATACAATTTTTAATTTTGTTTTCTTATGTAATTACAGTAATGAATATTGAAATGCCACTTCAAATGGAGACGGACACCTCTACCAGACCTGTTCAAATGGACACAGACATGTCTTCCAGGCCAGGTAAATATTAAACAGTCAGCCAAAGATAATGTTGACAAATTTTTTTGACTCATTTTTTGCAGTTGGTAATCTACACAATGCAATGTTTAATTTTGTTTTTCTTATGTGATTACAGTAATGAATATTGAAATGCCACTTCAAATGGAGACGGGCACCTCTACCAGACCTGTTCAAATGGACACAGATACGTCTTCCAGGCCAGGTAAATATTAAACAGTCAGCCAAAGATAATGTTGACAATTTTTTTTGACACATTTTTTGCAGTTGGTAATCTACACAATACAATGTTTAATTTTGTTTTTCTTATGTGATTACAGTAATGAATATTGAAATGCCACTTCAAATGGAGACGGGCACATCTACCAGACCTGTTCAAATGGTGACAGGCACCTCTACCAGACCTGTTCAAATGGTGACAGGCACCTCTACCAGACCTGTTCAAATGGAGACGGGCACCTCTACCAGACCTGTTCAAATGGACACAGACATGTCTTCCAGGCCAGGTAAACAAAATAAATAAATATCGCTGGACATTACACACAGCACTATCTAGTGCCACACTAAACAACGAGGCTTATGTTGTGGTCATCAAATAGTTGATATTATACTACATAGATACTTTTTTTGTAATTATATACATACATACTTATTATACACTAGCTGACCCACGCAACTTCGTCTGCGTCACATAAGAGAGAAAAAGCTCACAAAGGGAATACAATTTCCCCCGTTTTTGCAACATTTTTCATTTATGCTCCGCTCCTATTGGTCGTAGCGTGATGTTATATAGCCTAAAACCTTCCTCTATAAATGGACTATACATCGCATTTGATTTGATTTTCAAAAAGATTTTTTCAATTCGAACCAGAAGTTCCTGAGATTAGCGCGTTCAAACAAACAAACTCTTCAGCTTTATAATATCAGTTAACTCAGTATAGATATAAACGTCCATGACTCAAAAACAAATGTTCTCATCACACAAACATTTGCTCCTACCGGGATTCGAACCTGGGTCCCTAAGAACGTAAGGCAGCCTCACTATCGCTGCGCCATTCGGGTCGTCAAATCGTCGCCGCGTCGTCGGTAGAATCATAAACAAAAAAATAACAATTTTATTAAATACTATAAGTAATGAATATGGATGTAAGACTTGTAAACAAATTAGTTATGTTCAAATAAATATTCTATAATTCTAATTAGTAATACCCAATGTATAATTTTGTTTTAATTTTTTCAGGTTGTTATAAGATTTCCATGCCTTTGACAGCAACAGAAAAGAAGCTGAAGGACATAATATCTGATGTTAAAGCAAAATTGCGCAAAGCTCGCAATACAAATAAAAAATTAAGAATGGAAATGCTAATGGCAGAAAAAATTATGAAATCTTCTGCGTATCAAATGGTGAAAGAAAAAATGACACCAGCAGCTCAGACATTTTTCGCAATGCAGATCAAGCAGTTTGCGAAGAAACCTGCAGGGAGACGTTTTACTCTAGATGAGAAAGTTCTCTGTTTATCTTTATACAAGCCTTCCCCTAGAGCATACAGAATACTTGGTCAAATGTGCATACTTCCCAAGAGAAAAACTTTAGAGAAATTACTTTGCAAAATAAATCTACACCCAGGAATCAATGAAATAATATTTGAACATTTGAAAAGAAAAGTAGAAAAAATGCCCACCCGTCACAAGTATTGCTGTCTGATTTTTGATGAAATGGCCATAGCACCTAATGTATCCTATGACAAGACCAATGATGTTATCCACGGTTTCATTGATAACGGTGAAGAGAGATCAAAGATATTCTGTGACCATGTGTGCGTTTTTATGATAAGGGGTATTAGTAAGAAATATAAACAACCAATCTCATTTTCATTTTGCAAAGGAAGCACTAAAACTGCAGATTTGTGCAAGCAATTGAAAAATATCATTCATGCTTTAAATGAAATTGGGTTAAACGTGGTTGCAACTGTATGTGACCAAGGTGCAACCAATATGGCAGCACTTAACCTTTTGATGAAGGCAACTGAAGCCAACTATTTCAGATGTGGAAAAAATTATCCTGGAGGCTTTTTTGAGATAAATTCAAAAAAAATATATCCAATTTATGACCCACCTCATCTCATAAAGGGCGTTAGAAATAACCTTCTAACAAAAGATTTGCATTTTAAAGAAGATGGTAAAACCAAGTTAGCTTCTTGGTCACATATAGAAGCATTATATAAACGAGGACCAAAATACAGAGGAGTTAAGCTTATGACGAAGTTAACAGCTGAGCATGTCTATCCACAACTTATACCAAAAATGAGAGTCAAACACTGCACACAAGTGTTTAGCAATACCGTTGGCATGACGATGGGATTTATGGCAGGTTTGTTTTTTTATTGAAAATATTTAATAACAGTACATTTAACTTTAATTACTTGACGGCGGGAGTTAAATTTAAAAAAATATTTTTGTGGCTACTTCTTTATCATAGAAACAATATTAATTTGTAGCTTCAGTACTTTCCTCTGCGTCAGTAATTAAGTCTGGCCATGTCGTCAGTGAATGTTTCATTATCGATGCTTATGCAATCACGATGAAAGTTACTTATTTCCAAACTGTTTTTCTTTTCAGATGAAGGGAAACTGCCGAAAAAAAGTGTCGATACAGCCGATCTCATCTTATTCTTCGACAAATTATTTGATTCTGTCAATGGCAATTTCCATAAACCTGAGCTAGGAAAAATTTATAGATGTGCTGTAACTCGGCAATCTCCACATCGCAGGTTGTGGTATAAAAGTTTACCAATATTGAAATCCATGACATTCATCACAAAAACTGGTAACAGAGCAACTGTGCCGTCTTTAACGAGTTGGGTAAAAAGTATCGAAGCTTTTCTCGCCCTGACGAAGGATTTGCATTCTGCAGGTTTGAAATCGATACTGCTGCGGCATATTAATCAAGACCCCTTAGAAAATTTCTTTGGGGCAATAAGAGCACATGGTCTCCGCAATAATATGCCAAGTGCTCATGCCTTTATTAACGCTTACAAATCATTACTGATATGTAATATTACATCTTACAAATCGGTTGGGGCTAATTGTGAAGAAGACAATTTTGAATTATTGCAATCATTAAAAAAAATATTAACTGAAAACCTGCCCCAACCAGAAACAATCAATGTTAATTTTGAAATAGCGGAGGAGCACTTGTGCATAATGGACGCTGATGTGGAAAATTTAATAACAAATCCAGAAAACACAGAAAAATGTGCAGCAGTAGCATACTGTAGTGGTTGGCTCATCTACCTTTTAAAAAAAAATATTTATAAAGATTGTCAAACCTGCAGAAATGATTTCGAATCTGAAGAAATGCAGGACTTTCATAAATATATTAAAATTAAAGAGTATGATAGCACAAAAACTTGGCTTTCTTACCCAAGTCGTGAGGCATTTTCATTCTTTTTTAATTCAGAAAATATTGTCACTGAAGTTCTAAAGACAAAATGTCAAAGCAAAAATATACACGCATATTTGGAACTAGTGTTATCAATAAATATCAACTACAATTTTATTACATGTAACCATCATAGAAATGTATCAATAAAATTTATGGTAAAAAAAATAATTTTGTTCTTTTTGAACAATTGGTGTAAGGACATTAATCAGTTGCTATCTGGAAAAACCACGTTTTGGGATGAAAGTGATGAAATGAAGGTGGCAGCTCATAATTATTATCTAACTCATAAAACCCGAAATAAAAACTAATAACATACATAAATTCTAAATACAAAAACCACATAACTCTGCAAATGTTGACCTGGAAGAAAAATGGAAAACTGTTTTTACTTTATATCTTAATACTTTTATTCCCTGATTTATATTAGCTTTAGTCCATTATTAATAAAAGTGAAAACTGTTTGTATTTTATATTTGTAATACTTTTATTCCTTGAAAAATTAGCTTTAGTTCATAACAGTCGCGCGGGTAGCGCGCTCCAGAGGATAAGATTGTTAATAGCTTTGTATTGTTTAATGTATATTTATTAAATATTTAATATTAGGGAATTGTTATCTGTAATGTGTAATAACTGTTACTTTTAATAGATGTTTATAAAGTTTCATTTAATTTTTTGTACTCTTAAAAACCTCAACCTACACAAATTAATGTGTAAACATTATTTGTACGCCTTGCAAGGCAGCACATAGTGAGATGTTATTTATTTTTATAACACCATGTACCTATTTTTACTTAATGTCACAAATAAACTTAATTGAATTTGAATTTGTTATTTTTTCTCTTTAACAAAAATGTCATGCATTGTTTTCAAGATTTGTGTTTTCCTGAAAACACAAATTTATGAAAATAATGCAATCTAACAATAGTATGTATAGAAGCCGGGGCTAGGTACGGCTGTACTATATATACCTATTTATGAATTGCATCAGCTTTAGTTCATGAAGCAACCACTACACGGCAGCACTTTCGCGACCTCGAGCGAAGCCGAAGTTGCCCATCTATAGATTATTCTAATCTATGCTCACTACTTGTACAGTCTGTCTCTGGCTGCGGTTCCTTGTACAGCTATTGAAGTGGACGGCTGTGGCTCATTTACACTTATAGCAGACTTTTTCAATTTAAATGTGAAGTACCGAAGTGCAGCGGACTACACTAATTTGCGTTTTGTTATTGCATTTTGTGAGTAAACAGACATCAAAATTAGTGCTAGATTTTGCGCTAGGTGGTGTTTCTTAAATTTCAGTGCTAGACACATGAAAATAGTGCCATGACTGAGTGACTGACGATGATTATATACTCTGTGAACAAAAGTTCACAGAGTATATAATCACCACGTTTAGTTTTGTTTGTCGTCTATGGCTACATTCCAAATTACGCTGTTATCGATTTGAGCGTTCATAAACCCGTTCCGAATTACGATGAGCGCGATTTCGATGTCCGTGGAATCATCAGATGACGTCATGACTTGCGCCATCTTGCGTTACACCGACCATGCTCCAAATAAATATTACCGTGAGCACTGTAAAAAAATACAGCTATGTTCAAGGGTTGGTTGTTTTGTTATTGTTAGAAGACGTGTGCTCATTAGATGACGTTTATTATAAGATAACGAAACTATAGACCCATCCAAAAAGGACGGAAACAACAAAAGGCGTGTACTTACACAACAGTTATCAACTTAGGGAGTCGCATCTAACTATTCTATCGTGGCATTTTAAGAAATTGTGCTCATTGCAACCATGAGTATTCAAGTGAATATAGCTGACGAGCCCAACAAAACTTCCATTTTCAAAAATAGGTCTTGTGAAAGGTTTTGGTTTGGGGTTATAACAGCTCTTATCTGTCATAATCGTGTTATCTAAATCAGAACGCAAAATATAGCTTTGAGCGCTGTGAGCAATTTTGTAATACGGAATGCAGCCATGTAAACTGCTAGTTTTTTCCACAGAGTACATACACTTTTGCCTTTTGTCAAATTGTCAGTGTTCAGTCAAAAGTTCAATTTCAAAATTTTTAGCTAGCTTATTTCAGTTCTGGCAAACCTAGCAGAACTGAGATGAGCCACAACTGAAGGGTAAAAACAATAATTATATTAAAAAAGCTCTATTCAATCCTTGAGGGTTTATATTTTTATTAATAAGTGTCTAGATTCGATTTTAATTTATGGAAGCGATTTTTATCGCTGGCAACCATGTAAAATCATAGACATTAGTTTTTCATACGCTCATGACACAGATTCATGGCGGGAATATCAATTTTCTTCAACTTAACGAGACTTCAATTCGTTTTCGTCAAAAATTAACAAGAAACATACTTCGAGCGGGCCTCTGCAGTGTACTGCAATTAATAGGGTAAGAAAATACAACTAAAGTACCTACCTCTATCCTTATAACCTCATGCCCATTGTTATAGATAATAAATATATTAAATAAGAACGCACCCTAAACTTAACGTTTAGTGAATAATTTTGTATCTGTGGTTAGAATACGAGAATGAACAACCTACCTAGATTTTGACATATATGTTTTCCTTATATTAATATTAATCCAATTTAATCCACTCGAAGCAATAAACTATGCCAAATTAGAACCGAAGTTTTGAATTCATAACAAGTGGCGACCGTGACAATAGAAGTTTGGCAACGATCTTGGCGCTGTGTGATATTGCGACCGGCCGGCGATCTCGACAAGAAGATACAACGTGTTTCCTCCATATTTTACATGAAGAATGGAGGCCGTCGTAAAGCTACAACGAGAAAGGGACCAAGTAAGGCGCATAGTTAACAGACACACATTAATTGTTGAAGAAGCGCTAAAGAAACATAGTTTACCTAACGATGCCGACATGGATTATCTTGACGAAAAGTCTAAGACATTGGAGGCCCTGGACCAATCCATTCAAAGTGTGCTACTTGGAGCATCCGACTATTCCGAAGAAAAATGTAATGTAGAATACGACGAGGCAGAAAAATACAAAAAGAAGTGGATGCTACTGAAGATGCGAGTTGAGAGGGAGAAACTGAAGAATGAGCCTCCACCTGCACCAGTCTCCAAAGAATCAACAAAGCTACATAGCCTAAAGTTACCGCAATTAGAAATCAAAAAGTTTAACGATGATCCGAAAAACTGGGTCCCATTTTGGAGCCAATATAAACGTATACATGAAGACATCAATATTGATGAAGAAGACAAGTATCAGTATTTATATCAAGCGATGGCACCTAATTCAAAAGCGAGGGCTCTAGTTGAAGGTTATGCGCCAACTACAGGAAATTACTTGAACGTAGTAAAGATGTTGAAGGAGAGATTTGCCAAGGACGAGATACTGATTGAAACATATGTTAGAGAAATCTTGAAGCTTGTGATGTCAAGAAGCAAAGTGACCATCGACGTTCTCTACGACAAGATAGTAGCAAATTTACAGACTCTTGAGACATTAGGAATAGTGAAAGAAAAATATGAGTGTATTTTATATCCGCTAGTAGAATCTGCCTTACCTGATAATACCCTCCTTAACTGGAGTAGACTCCCCCATACTGATAAGTCCAGACTAACCCAGTTATTAGGTTTCCTGAAAACTGAAGTAGAAGCAGAGGAAAGATTGAACCTAGCTAGGATAGATTTTTTACAGGAATCAGCAGGCAGGGAGAAGACAGTTCCAACAGCTACATGTCTAGTGGCCAAGGACATAAAGGGTAAGAAACCAGCAGAAATGGAAGGTAAGAATCACAAAATTACTTGTTATTTTTGTAATAGCACTCATAGCGCCAGTGAATGCACCAATGCCAGTAAATTGAGCCTTGAAGATAAAAAGGAAATGATAAAGAAAAATGGTGGTTGCTATATTTGTTTAAGGAAAGGTCATCTGGCTAAATACTGTAGAATGTCTATAAAGTGTAGTAAATGTAGCCGACGCCATATGGCGATACTGTGTCCGTCACTGCATACTCAGGCTACAATCCCGAAGAACTCTCAACCTGAAACAGAAAATGTTCTGGTTAGTAATTTTTCCAGTATTAACACAACCATTCTGTTGCAGACACTGATAGTGAAAATATCTAGCAATGGTAGAGAGAAAAAAGTACGAGCATTGCTGGACTCCGGAGCACAACGAAGCTACATCAGAGCTGGTCTGGCTAAAGAAATGATGCTGGAAGTGACAGGTAGTGAGAGACTGGGGCATATAGTTATTGGAGGCATCAAGAAG
Source organism: Xestia ashworthii (assembly GCA_950022955.1). NCBI lineage: Eukaryota > Metazoa > Arthropoda > Insecta > Lepidoptera > Noctuidae > Xestia > Xestia ashworthii. The sequence goes on from OX465550.1 coordinate 8,119,937, forward strand.
GAAATGCAGGTACACCGACTCGTTGACTTTGAGGTAAGCAACTTGGATAATACCTATAAAGCCAAGATGACAGCTTTAGAGCAACAAACACTATGTGGCAACTTACCTAAAGTACATGATGAAAGAATCATAAGAAAGTTGAATGATAAAGGCATAAGGCTGACAGATGTAAAAGAAAGTATATCTGAAATAAGCTTGCTCATCGGATCGGATTACTTAGGATCTCTAATTGAACCAGACATGGTTCAAGTGGAGAACAATTTAGTTGCAATAAAGACCAAATTGGGGTGGACGTTGCAAGGACCCATACAGGGTATATACAACACATTAGTGACCTCCCATTTTGCGGCAACAGTACAAGAAAATGAATCTTTGGAATTCCTCTGGAATATTGAAACTTTAGGCATAAAAGATCCTTATGATACAGAACTTGAAGTTAAAGAATCAGAAATGCTAAAATCCTTCAATGAAACTGTTTCAGTTAATGAAGAAGGCCGCTATGAGGTGAGCCTTATATGGAAGTTGGGGCATCCAGAGCTGGAATCAAACTATGACCAAGCATACAAGCGCCTACTCTCCACAACAAAGAAACTGGAACAAACAAAGAACATTGAAGCCTATCATGCAGTTTTTCAAAATTGGATAGATGAAGGCATTATTGAGAAGGTAGTGGATGATAGAAAGAATAGTGGACATTACTTACCGCATCATGCTGTAATCAAGCTGGAGAGTACTACTACGAAAATACGTCCCGTATTTGATGCTTCAGCCAGAGACAGGAACAGCAATTCACTGAATGTGTGCATAGAAAAAGGTCCTAATCTTATTGATGCAATACCAAAGCTATTGATTTTATTTAGAGCAGAAGCTTATGGAGTGATATCCGATATAAAGAAAGCATTCTTACAAATATCAATCTGTCCACAAGATAGAGAAAACTTGAAATTGCTGTGGTGGGATGATCCCTGTAAAAAGAATGAGGTAACAACATACAGGCACGCTAGAGTGCCCTTTGGGGTTGCCTGTAGCCCATTTCTGCTTGCAGCTACTATAAACCACCATCTAAAGAAGCATGAAGACAAGTACAAAGACACAGCAAAGAGACTACAAGAATCCTTTTATGTAGATAACTGTGTGACCAGTTTCCATAGTGAAGAAGCGAAGCTAAAATTTATTGAAGAAGCTACAGAATTAATGAAAATTGGAAAATTCGAATTAAGAGGTTGGATGTCAAACACAATCCATAAAGAAAAACCAGAACCAGTACTAGGTTTGTTATGGCATAGAGACACAGATAAATTACAGTGCCACATAAATCTGAAAAATAAACTAACAGAGGGAGTAACAAAGAGAAAAATATTATCAGTTACTCAACAGGTATTTGATCCATTAGGATTTGTATGCCCAGTTACACTAGTACCTAAATTAATAATCCAGAAGGTCTGGTCCCTGAAAACTGGCTGGGATGAGAAAATACCTGAGAACTTAGAAAAGGAATACAATGAATGGATAAGTACCCTTCACCATCTAAACGAATGCCAAGTGCCACGGAGACTCGCGGCGGCGTCGCTACAAGAATGTGAAACGAGCATACATGTATTTAGCGACGCCAGTAAAGATGCTTACGCTGGTTGTATATTCTTACGCACAAAGCATGAAAATCAAGTATCAGTCCAGCTTGTAATAGCAAAGAGTAGAGTAACTCCAATCAAGAGAAGCATGACTCTACCAAGATTAGAGCTGATGGGAGCACTTATAGCATCTAGACTGTATACAGAAGTGATGAGATCAGGCTTACTCCTTGCATGCGAGAAGTATGAAGTTTATTGCTGGACCGATTCATCAGTAGTACTAGCATGGCTGAAACGACAAAACACATGGAAAAGATTTATAGGAAACAGGGTAAATGAAATATGTAAAAACACTGATCGAGATACATGGAACCACTTACCTGGTAGTTGTAACCCTGCAGACTTACCCTCACGTGGCTGCTCGGCGAAGATACTGCAACAGAAAAGCTGGTGGTTAGGCCCGCAATGGCTGCACCTAGAGAAAGAAAGCTGGCCGAAGTCAGACTTGACTAACCTGAAAGTAGACGAAGAAGTTGTTTGTAGTGAACAACTCAAGAATACAGCAGTCAATTTAGAGGTGAATACAGAAATATTTAGTAGAAAGTTATTATATTTTAATCAATATAATAAGATAGTACGTTTGGTAGCAAGAATACTCAGAATGAGCCCAAGAGTAAGAGAGAGATTTAACATAGACTCTGAGCACATAACTTATGCCGAACACAAGAATGCAGAAGAAGTTCTTATAAAATTGATACAGAAAGAACACTATGAAGAGCAAAACATATCCGGACAGAAACTTCTGCTAATAAAAGATAATGGGATTTTGAAAGTGAAAACTAGACTAGAATACAGTGGAGAAGAAAAAGATTTTATTCACCCAATTTTACTTCCAGGAAATAATGAGATAGTACAGAGAATGGTTCAAGAAACACATAGAAAGATGAATCACGCTGGGACACAGACCTTGATGACTGCATTAAGGAATTCATTTTGGATTACTGGTGTTAGAAAGCTAGTAAAGAATACAGTGTCAAAATGTAGTACCTGTAAGAAAGACAAAGCTAAACATTATGTAGTTCCCGAACCACCTCTGCCAGCAGACCGTATCAAAACGACAGCAGTTTTTGAAGTGACCGGTATAGATCTGGCAGGTCCATTATTCCTAAAAAATAATCAAAAATGTTGGATCATTCTTTTTACCTGTGCTGTCTATAGAGCAGTACATCTGGAACTTGTAGAATCATTGTCCACAAATGCCTTTCTTATGGCTCTAAGGCGTTTTATAGCAAGGCGTGGCAGGCCAAGAACTATTTATACAGATAATGGAACAAATTTTGTTGGTGCTGTTAACCTGCTTCAAGAAGTAAACTGGCAGGAAGTTGAAGAAGCCACCAACACTTACAAGATCCTATGGAAGTTCTCCGTGCCAGCAGCTCCGTGGTGGGGAGGATGGTGGGAGCGGTTGATTCGAGTAGTGAAAGAAATGCTGCGCAGAATTCTAGGCAAAGCATCAGTGGATTGGATAGAACTTTCAACCATTTTATGTGACTGCGAAACAGTGATTAACAGCAGACCCCTTACATATGTGGAAATGGGAGATGTTAAACCACTGACACCGTTATTGTTTTTACAGAACTTACCTACTGGAGAGACACCGGATCTTGATCAGGTGGATGAGAAAAACATACAGATTCGTTATCGTTACCTACAACAACTAAGACAACAATTTAGAACAAGATTCAAAAGTGAGTACTTATCTTTACTTATAAGCAAGGGAAAACAAGATAAAAAAGAACCTAAAGTAGGCGAATTAGTTTTAATAGAGACAGAAGGGAAGAGACTAAACTGGCCTCTAGGTATAATCCAGGAGACTTACACAGGAAAGGATGGTTTCACACGAGTAGCAAGAGTTCACACCGCCACAGGAGAAAAGGTAAGACCCCACCAAAGATTATACCCTCTGGAACTCTCTGTCTCAGAAGACTGGCTAGACAGCATCCCTTCATCCAGCACTGCTCAGCCAGACCATTCAAAGGAGGAGCCAGGTAATTCTCAGAGCTCAATTACACCTTTGCCTCTTGGTGTGAACACTAGGTCAGGACGTGCAATAAAACTACCTCTTAGATTTATGGAATAGCTTTAATTTTTCAGGAAACCTAATAACTGGGCTTTATTCCGAATTGTATGATGCTCTGTGATGTACTGTATACTGATTATTAGATGTAAAATTTGTTGATTGTTACAGTATATTTTTGATCTCTAGGACTGACTCTTTTTATGATAAAATAATTATGTTATTGATGTTAGATGTAAACGAAGCTTGTACCTACTTTTGATTTTTTCTGCCCCGGGAGTGTGTTATAGATAATAAATATATTAAATAAGAACGCACCCTAAACTTAACGTTTAGTGAATAATTTTGTATCTGTGGTTAGAATACGAGAATGAACAACCTACCTAGATTTTGACATATATGTTTTCCTTATATTAATATTAATCCAATTTAATCCACTCGAAGCAATAAACTATGCCAAATTAGAACCGAAGTTTTGAATTCATAACACCCATGATTAATGATAAAAAAAAATTTCGAGCTAGGGGCGCGTGCGAGGTGTCCAGAGACGCGTCTCCGCGCGGGCTAGCGAATTATGGAATAAAACTTGTTGGGTGCCGAACAAAAATTTTGACTTTTGGTCAAATAACCAGTTTTCTAAAGAAAAAATTTGGAAGTTAGGTTATAGGTACGTGGGCCAGTTGCAAATCTCAATACCTACCCGGCTTTAAATGTATGGGTATCGCCATATACCCGGTAGGTATAGAAACCGGTTATCAAAATATTTATAAGTATTTGGCTAGGTAAGGTCTTGTAATCTCGATAGGTAAATGTAGTTCGTGTGCATCGTGTATGCAAGGTGAAGTAGGTACAAGGTGCGTACTTTCAGTGTCATGATTGAATGAAGTATAACTGAGAGATTTGTATTGAGGATATAAATGAATATATTTACTTAGGTACTTTGATAAATATTAAATACTTACATGCGTTTTTTGCAGTTTTAGAACTTTTGGTTAAGGTTCTGCCGTTGTGTAAGAACTGAAATTAAATAAAATGGCAAGTTTAGAACGCACTAAAAAGACAAGGTCAACAGTCAGATCGCTTCACGTGCGAAGATCTGTCGCTCCGCACTACGCGACTGAGTGCGGTGCAGTGTGATAATCGCCATAGACAGATACCGGTCAGTGGGTCGTCTTAGGGGCGGACCTAATAGTACAACAAAGATACCTACACAGCTATTTTACAATCTTTCTAATTGTATGAGTATTGCGGCCGTCGCGCGTCGTTACCTACTTCATCGTTCACTTTTTTGTCAAAATGTTTCTTCGTCGTTCTGTCATAGTAAATGACACAATCAAACAAGGACCCATGCGATTAGGACATAATAAAGTCAAAATTGACGAACTTTAATGAAAAGTTTGATCCTCGATTTATCTAACGCTTTATGATACAATTATTTCTAAAATCATATAACCTTTATTCATTTTAACTACTTAGTTAGAATAGTGGTCCGCCGGGGTCTGGAGCAGGGTCCAAGCTACCGGTGGTTAGGTTAGGAGCGCTCCGGATACATAAACCTCCTCACTATGCGAGCCGTATCAAGGAGTAGGTACCTACTGCGTTCTTAATCAGGCCCTTGACCCAACCGCCTAAGGAGAGCTTCGTAAGATTGTCGTCGAGGCTCTTAGCTTTATGGCCATTGTTCGTTCCGATAATCAGCTCAATGCTAACAGAGTTCATATTCCACATGTCGCGAACCTCGTGTGCCAAGTCGAGATAATTTATTTGTTTCTCTTTCTCAGCTTTCACTAGGTTATAAAACATTTGAAAACGGGTATTTATCGCGAATTTACCTTTAATTTAAGTCCGACGTTTCGACCGAATTGCACCAGCCGTGGTCGCGGGGAGACTGAAGTATTGAAGGTACCGCGACAGCAAAGTGAAGACGTTTATTCAACTACCCTCACTTGATCCTCATAAATGTTAATTAGGGCTGGTTCACACTAGGACAGCACACTACACTAACAGTGTCCGTATATTGAGGTGATTTCACTTGACGAGTATACTTAGTCGCGCCGCGAAGACGGCTTCATACTCTCTTCCGCTTGGAATCCAGTGATCACTAAGTGTACCTACTCGTTAAAAAAAAATATCGTTAAATTATAAAGGTAGCGTTATATACCCGTTTTCATGATTATGTTTCACGAGGTTCTCGTCATGAGGGATGGTAACATCTATTATCATTACACGGCGCGCTGATCGGTCTATTACCACTATGTCTGGCTTATTGGCAACAATAGTCCTGTCAGTAATGAAAGACTAATCCCAGTACAGCGTGACATGGTCTTTCTCGAGAACTGGGTCGGGCACATACTTGTAGTAAGGTACCTCCGATTCCACAAGTTTATATTTCAAGACAAGTTGCTGGTGAATAATCCTGGCTACTTGGTTGTGCCTGTGCAAGTACTCGCCGTAACCCAGACGAGAAAAAAACAGAAATAATATGTCTGATGGACTCACCCGGAAGGTGGCATGCCCGACACACGTCAACCGTCCCGTCCTTCATAATATATTTCCGGTTGTTGTTCGTCAACATAACTTCATTCATAATCGCACCGATAAAACCTTCAGTTTCCCCGAAAAGGTCGCTAAAACGTAGCCAAGACACGGACGCTTTACCTTTTTTTATAACCTTCTTTATTATATATTGGAGCTCACGTGACACTTACATGCAACGTCTAAGCAGCACACTCCACTTAACACGATGCCGACGATGTAACCGCTGTGTCCACGAGACAAAGCCGTGCCTACGCGGCGTAGCCACTGCTTATACAAGTGCCTACGGTGCGCCTACGCGACGCAGCATTGAGTCTACGAGAGCCTACGCAGCTTCTACGCGACGTAGCCACTGTTTTTTCGGACCACACGCTGCTTCTTCGCCAATTCGCCATTGCTTCTACGAGGGACTAATGAGCACAACATGTCATCTATCTGTTCATTTTGTAACTTCCAAAACCTAGCGCTGATTGATGCAAATGTTTTACCAAGTATCCATCCATCTACATCACCTGGGTCTCTTGGTTTTTGGGTAAAATCGATGGCCCATGACTGCATGTGCATGCTTGTTTCGATAAACATTTTCGTGTCTCTTTTTACCTTCCCGGAGTCGTCAAGCTCGAAGAATAGAATAAAATAGAATAGAATAGAAGAATAGAATTAATTTAATCTAATTTTTATACATTTACACACACCTAGTCTTCCCGACAGACTAGACATATTTATAGATTTATCCATTGTGCAAGTTCACTTTGTCTGGAACTAATGTCCCTGTTGTTCTACCTATTCTTTATCGTAATTAGGTAGGTGTCTGCAATTTGTGCATTTTGCAGTCTCTACTATTTGTAACTTTCAGCTTCGTGGGTAGAATGCCCCTGTATTTTGGTTACCTACAAATAGTAGAAAATAATTCAATGAATATGAGAATTCAGCCGCAATTTTGTCTAGAAATTTCATTTTGTAAGTTATTTCGGTGCATCAACTTTGTCAAAACGGACAGGCAAAGTTGGAACGACGCCAAATGCTTGACGACATACATTTTTTCACTGCTAAACTAAATATTTCTTTTTTTATAAATAGATTGAGATGTGCCACATAGATTCGGTTCATCGCTTTCAGAGGCGAATAAAACACGTAAAATGTACCTTAAAAATTTATTTTCCATTTTATATTAACCTTAATTAAGTACGATACTATAATTTTAAATGAATTATAACAGTTATTTAGTATTTATTATGAATTCGCGTTCATATTGTTATGTATGTAATATATATATAATAGTAATTGTGCTTAAAATTACTATGAATGAAATGCACTATTATGGACAATTCAGGGCGTCGTGCCGCTCCGAAAATTTTATACATTTGATGATATGTGTATATAATTTTAGTGTAAGTAATATATAACTTAGTACAATATTTCATCTATATATAAGGCAAGATGGCCACGTCTATGGCTTACTATATTCCTTTTGGTATGTTTCTACTTAAAATATTATTCTACTTATATTTTAAAGTATTTCAATATATTGGACCGAATCTTGTTTTTTAAGGAAATTGCGAAAACTCCGGGCGGTAAGAGATTCGATTCGGTCGGTAAATATTCAACAATTTTTATTTTTCTTCCACATAATAAATAGTTATCAACATGTAGATTTACAAATATCAACAAAATAAATTACGAATAACAGAATATTACAATTACATTAAGCTTACATAATATACGTATCATTTTGACACGGTACGAACCTACCTATTTGGGATATTACCCCTAACTTGTACTATGTCGCCGTCCAAGATCTAGCCTTCATTTGAGATGAATCTCTTTCCCATGCAGATACTTTATTCAATGCCTGCATAATGGAATAAACAGTTAGTAAAGCCATGAAATGCTGTAAATCCGTTCAAAAGATGGCACTTAGGTATTTTAATAGGCTTCTGACGATGTAATCAATTCATTGTAATCCAGTTTTATATGTATTAATAAGTTGTGTTTTTTTTTCATAAAATGGCCGGCGACCGCCTATAATTCAATACATTAAAATTACATGGACTAGTAATTGAATTATCCTAACTATTTTAATACTACTACTTAAGTACCCTTAACCGCTGTGGAGAACAAATTATAGTAATAATATGTTAATATTACAAGGGCATAATAGGTAGTGTACAAAAAATATTGTAGTTTTTCAATGAGACAGTTATAAGAACGTTCCTTAAAATTACATTAATTACTTATTTCTTTATTGCTCTCCTTCTACCTTACCCTAATCCAAGTCCATTTTCGGACTTATTGAGCAATATGGACAAGTTAATACAGAACTAGGAAACCTAAGTAATTATCTATGGCGTCTTACAACCAAAACAAATCGACTAATGAAAGCTTCATTTTCAATGAAGCGTCAGTGATGTTAGTCCCCATGATTTGCAACTTATTACTGGAATTGCAAACCATTTAGAAAATGCTCAAGTCGTATTGTTTTCTATTGTTTTTTTTTTAATTTATACAAGTTTATGAAGAATTGCTTAAGCTTGGGATAGTTTGACCTGGGCAAATCCTTGCAGCTTGCACAAAATTCTAAAATCCAAAGAGAAAATACATGACTGAGGCAAATAAGTTTCGTTCTAAGGCGTCCAATAGATCAATAGCTGGATTAATGTGTTTATAAACCTTATTAAAATAAAAAGCTACGTAAAATGGAAATTATGGAGGAAGTACACAATGGTATGTGATGATACAAAATCAGAATGTAATCATTTACTAGTGATCCTAAAACTGATCATTTTTAAAAACAGCTGTCAAACAGTTAATGCGTTTTCGTAAGCGTTGATCGATAGATAGATGCCACAAGTAAAATGAGATTTTTACACTTCCTTCGATGATATATTCCAAGAAACGTAAAACATTTTTCTAAAATAACAACTTCTCTAAATCAATCCACCAGTGTAGGTTATTTAATTCATGTAACATCGCACGACAAGTAAAAATTATTTTTCGTGAATAAAGCCAAGCATAAAATATTTTTACCAAACTTTGTCCCCTTCATAATCTTTACATCAAAAGAAGGATAATACTTTCATTAATATTGTATATTTATTGTCATTTAACAGCTGTATGCTTTTAAATGTTTCTTTCATTTCTAAATGATATTTAGATATTTGAATAAGTAGGGTATCTATTATGAAAATATATTTGACTATCGTCTATAACTGTAGAATATAAAAATATGTGATGTTAGGAAGTTAAGTGAATGAGGCAAGAATATTTCAACATAGCTATATTTATGTTTGTATCTTAACGATATAATGGTATTGGTGCTTTTAATAGTTATACATACGGATAAGTACGTAATTATTACCTACTTAGTTACATCACCATTGATCTGGCTAAGTACCGGTCTTAATTCTAAATAAAAAGCTTTTAGCCTTTGGTCATTCTTTAACATTTTTTGGTTTATTGATTCAACTAGATTCTAGACCTTTAGTCTATACCTATATTTGGCCTTGCTTCCATCAGAGTGTAAATCATTAAAATGTTCTAATGACATGGTTTGCTATCGTCTTTAACTACTGTTCGACAAAAGGCACCGAACGTTTGCTGTAACAGCTGTGTCATTATTTTATTTCATTCCACATTTAGTCCTGAAACCGTGTTGTAGTTCTCGAATTCATTACTGGTGATTGGTACTTTTACTAGCAAGTTACATAATGGTATGTTTTTTCATTGAAACTCAGATCTGCATTCATACGCGTGTCATCAGTAATGTTTTTGGGAACAGTTACGTCAATCCTACTGCATCCGTGCCTCTTGCAGCTGCGGGGGGTAAGGTAGTGGAGGTAGAAGGGGAGCCTGCATGCCGCCTCCCTGGAGCGTGTAGTAAGGAGATACATAGCCGGCACCGCTAGCTGCTGCCGCCGCTGCTGCTGAAGCATACGAATGTTATTTTTAACCGAAACAATCAAGTTGAGGGGTCAAAAATTGAAATGCAAATAGCTTAATGTTTTTAAGATTTTAAGGTTGCAAGCAAGAAATTGATTGAAATCACAATAGTACAATAATCAATATAATCCAAACACCTGATAATGTCTTAGTTGAGAGTGTAGTACAAACCGGCGGCTGTAGCATAGGGGTCGAAGCCGGCTGCGGCATACTGCTGCTGGTAAGCTGCCGCTCCCTGCGCGGCGGCCGCCTGGTACTCGTACAAGTGGTTGGCAGCAGCCACCGCCGCGGCGTGCTGCAGTTGCGGCAGCTGCACAAGCCCGCCCGCACCCGAGCCCACGCTAGCGCCCACCCCGCTCATCGCATTCATGTACTGCGGGGTGCTGTACATGTATCCGGGCGACAACCTGCCAATTAACATCAAAGTTATCCAAAAATCCTCCTGACATCAAAGACGTCAATCCTTCAGATACTCCAACAAGTAACTGCTCAATTGACGTCTACTATCACCCGTGATATCCCCTTACTGAGCTTCTCAATAATCCCGTGAGGAGACATCGAAAATTAATACTGTTTAAAACGGTCACACTACCTAGCCCCAGCAGCCTCGACAGGCACGAGCATCTAATCTTGTTATGTTAGTAGACATCGATAAACTGTTATAGTTATGTAAGTATGCGACTGTCTGCCTATGTCGCCGTTGCGGAACCGCCGCCGTGCGTCAGTGCCAGGAAAGCTTAAGAAAATGTAATAAAAATATACAACGGGCGGCACTCCGCCTCGACCGAAATATCCGGACCACTCGGTATTTGCCTAGTTGTTACTTCGTCGTGAACAGTCGAGAAAATTAAGATTTAGATGACAGCCCATTATCCAATTTTATTTAGAAAATAAGAAAGATTTTTCTAAATATACATAAGTGTTTTGAATTCAGAGAAAGATATTATTAATTTTTGACTTGGCTACCATAATGTACTAATTTGCCACAAGCACGGGCTAACCATGTTTTATTACATGGTTAGCCCGTGCATGTGGCAAATTGATTTGACGGCATCGATCACTATATTAGTGATTGATGTTTGACGGTATGAAATTATCAATTTGCCTCAAATTACTTTTTTCCGAAAACAGGATGTAATTTTTATAACTGAGCATGAGTGATAAGTTATAACTTAAACCTAAAAATTAAATGGTCTCAGCTTTATAATGAAGTAACTCATCATGAATAAAAAATGCCAATTCTGCTTGATTTGCTTGAAGGCGGCCAAGTTTGTTCAAGAGCATCTTGAATTCGCTTCAAGTCGCGTCAGCGATTTTAGAGGGCTCTCTTCATCCACACTGTTAAGCATCGCGCCACTTTTGATGCAATTATCTGTCTTTTTCTACCACTATAAGATGTGATAGAGACGAGCTGACTGTTGTTTGTTCTATTTCGACTGAATTAGCATGGTACAGGGATCGGAGGCAATACGCATGCGTGGTCCACGCCCGCATCCACGCCCCGCCCGCCTTTTACGCCCACCTGTGGTCTACTGCTGTACTTCTAAATACCTACTTGACGTTGGTAGATAAACAGTACAAGTTTACATCAAGAATAATCTATTATACTCACAACTAGTAGTCTTAAAATCTCGTCTACAGTGATCAATTTGTCACTTTACGATTATATCTAGGTACGTCACGTGGCTTTGTATTTTACTAACGTTTGATACCCGAGTTAATACAATTATCTACTATGAAGAGAGAAAAAATATAGTAGTAGTAGGTGAAAACAAACAGCATTATTATAACTGGCATATATACTCACACAAGCCGAGCTGACACATCTACTAAAATACAAAACACAACCACATACTAGTCTCATAGCTAATAGAGGATGTACAGGATCTTAAGTTACAATGCCACTTTCAACGTTTCTAGGAGAAAGTATATAATAATTAAGTACATAAATTACATGCAAAAAGTTATCGCAAGAATATTTAAACTAAGCTCCTAATTATATTAAGGTAATTGTGTACGTAGGACTATCATCCAATTAAACAAATTATAAAACGATTTGCCTACAGCAATGAATAATTAATTTACCTATACTCATTGCTTACATAAAGACGCTACGTTGGTGGGTACGTTAAGACGCATTTCAGGCCAATACTTTAAAGCCCGGTTTCCACCGCAAGCGGAGCGGACCCATGAATGACTTCTTTTAACACGCAAGAGAAAATTGCTTACATACACATGTAAGCAATTTTCCACCATTAGAAATGAGCGAACTCATTATTTACTCTTTTTGCTTGGTGAGTCATTTCCGCTCGACTTTTTGTTGGTGGAAAAACAATATGAGTAAGCAGTTTTCTCCTGTGAGGTAAAATAAGTCATTAATGGTTCCGCTCCGCTTGCGGTGGAAATCGGGCTTAATGCGTACCTACTTTATACTCAGCCATAATTTAAATACCATTACTCTGTGGTCACTTAACCGATAGAAGGCAACCTTGCGTATTTGATAATTTTGACATTTTGCGTAACAAAGAGACTAACAAACAACGTAGTTCGATCTCCCAAATGTCGTAGTTTTATATTATATCGCTGGACATTAACACACAGCGCCACCTAGTGCCACACTAAGCAAAGCTTGTGTCGTGGACACTAGATAGTTGATATACTACATATATACTCTTTTGTTTGTAAATACATACTTATTATACATATAAACATACATGACTCGGAAACAAATGTCCATGGTCATCACACAAACATTTGCTCCTACCGGGATTCGAACCCAGCACCCTAAGAACGTAAGGCAGCGTCACTACCACTACGCCATTCGGGTCGACAAAAGTTGTTGGACCAAATTCGATTCTTAACGAAAATAAAAGCGTTCATTCGATTAAAGCTTTCACTTGATTATATGCCATTAAAACAAAGAGTGTCACTGAATAATATATAGACAGTTGTGTTGGCGTGGTGGCCCTGGTTGAGCATCGATCGAGCTTCACTTCAATATGTAAGTAATTAACCGGGGCACGATGAGTGCAAGGCCAGGTCGGTACGGATAGGCCGCGTTGTATCGAATGCATGTTAGACAGCACGGCGGCACCGGCGGCGACGGCGACGGCGGCGACCCGTCGAGAGCGCGCTCACACCTACGCACACACAGCGTGCCCTCGACACCCGCCGCCGCCGCACCTAGACAATTACTTAGTAAGTGTATTAAACGAAATCCACCACCAACAAAACTCAATTCAAATCAACAAAATCTTACACGAACACGGCATAAAACATAAAAGTAAAGAAAACATTGAGTGTCGAGAACGATGCGTAAAGTGTGACGGCGGTGGGCGGCGCCCGCGACCGACGACGTCGCCGCCGGCGCCGCCCATGCTCTGGTATAGCTTTATAAAACGTAAACATTAAAAAACCCAATCGACTAATTCACACCCAAAACGAAAAAAAATCCACTCTCACGCTCACGCTTGCCATAGATACCTATGTGAAAATGTTTGATAATTTAGTCTAGGTGTGGTCCGCCGGCCGCCGCGCCGCTAGCCATCAGGAGACGCCGCTCGCCTCATCTACCGAGACAAAAGTCAGCAAACTATATTTATACCGCCAAGCGATATCAACCTGGACCTTAGCTGCTCACTTCCTACAGTTCTGGTTTAGGAGCACTTCATGAAACTTGTTATTTAAAAACTGTCTCCTCGCAATTGATGAAGTATGATTCAATAACAAACCTACATCGTTAGAAAAGTACGTGTTTTTGTAATGGAAAAGTTGGGAAAATACTTGATGAGTTTCCAAAACAATATCTTTCATAAAGTTCTGACCTAATCGTAGACATTACGAACGCACGTACGTGATTGTAATTGTGCAATGAAAAGATAAGTTTTTTATCATATCCGATCATTGATACAAGAAAAGATTTCGAGCTTTTCCGATAGCATCTAAGTTAGAATAATGTACGTCTGATTTTTGTCTCGTGAGATGTATTCAGAGCGGCATGCGGCGCCGCTAGTGCTGGCAAATATCGAAGTGTTGAACCACTGAACATTGATACATGATACAGATATGGTACAGATGAAACCAGCCGACGGCGTACTTACCCATACGGTGAAGGCAACACCGTTTGATAACCGGCCCGAACACCCGCTGCAGCTGCTGCGGCCAAACCGAAACCTGAAAAGAATTTAACTTTGTTACTATTTTGTACATTATATTAGTACCTACAATAAGTCACCAAAGTTTTAGAAATAGGATATGAGGAAATTCATAAAAAATAAAGCTTAAAGACGACATCATCACTCTTTCATCATTGTCATTAATGTTCGTAAAGACGTTATTTTCAGTCTCACTTAGCGGAAGTGGCTAGGACGAAGTCAAACTAAAATATATCTCGAAGAGATTGGACCACATCCAAATGACACGCGAGTCAACTTAGCGCAGGGAACGTCACTGTTAATTTCTTTTTATTGCATTGTTAAGTCGCGCGAGGCGGCGTCTATTTTGGTCGCTCGCCGCCCGCCCGGGCACCGGCATCCATGGACATACCTCTTGACAAGAAGACGACAAACACTCGCTATAAATGGCTTTCGAACTTTGGCACAGGCCAATGTACGTTACCAAAACGATCGCAAAGGCATCTTCAACCTGGGTGGAGGTGGCCAAATTGACGAAATTTCCCGGGTGTTACATAAAAACGAATTACTTAGTTACCAGAGAGTTTTTTTACGGATCTGTTATTTCAGGGCTAGCCATTTCGAAAACCAAATGATATTTAGGAAATGAGCAATCACAGTAATTCTGTGTTCCAATCATACCTATAGGTATGATTGGAACACAGATTATAATCTGTGATTAATGGTTAATATTCAGAAGAGCGTAACCTCTACCGGCCTGTAAATAAGTTTGCTATTGTGTGGCGAAATTTCACCGGTGATTACAGTGGATCACATCCGCAGCCTCTCCGGATGGTGTTGCGGTTCGTTTGCTATGAGAGTAGTTGTATTGTAGTGACCTTGCTACTTTCAATACTGATAGATCTTGCAATGGCTGTTTTGTCAACTTATCCTACACTGTTAAATGACCAATATTTGTACATATATTTGTAATCACATTCTTGAAAACGGCTCTAACGATTTCGATGAAAGCTGCAATATGGGGGTTTACGGAGGTGAAAAATCGATTTATCTATGTCTTATAAATGGGAAAATTCGTTTTCTCTATTTTCACCCGTGCAAAGCTCGGTCACCCAAGTACTGGTTATTAAGTAGCTAATTCGATGTTTTTAATATAACACTTTGTTGCCTTCAGCAAAGATAAACCATGGCCAAGCAGTCATTGAAACTTTGTTTAATCAACAGAATCTGGTAACTGGCGATTTTGTGTCCACCACAATATATGTATAAAACTAGTGCTGATCGGCTCTGAAGTCTGGGGCTAATCGCGTGCCGTACAATGCGCGTGATGTGCCACCGCATTTGTTCGATCGATGCGGTGCCATTTGACGGCCGAGGTCGAACCACTGTCCACCACAAAGCTTATCTTGATTCATTAAATTTTTTCTCTTTCCTTTTATGTCCATTGTTAGTTGGCCTGAATGTAGCGCGATGGTCTTTTGTTGCTTATATGTGACCCAGATAGATTTTAGTCGTAATCGATTGTCAAATACGATACAAAAGGCAAACAGTTGAATTTATTCACAATTATGTAGAACAAAATATGACGCAGTGCAAACACGGTTTGAAGCTAAAACTAAAATGTCAGTCAGTCATCAAAGTTTCGGAAGGTATAATTAGTCATGGGTCCTCATGAAAAATATTTCGGTCGTTTGTGTGAGTGTTACGAATAAAGCTTTGTCTGAATTCCTGTTCGAGTTTTTTGTTTTCAGGACGTCTTCTGAAGCTCAGGTCGTCGAACTGCAAAGCCGACAGTAAGTGCTTAACGTCGCTTGTAAGGATTCTACGGAAATACGATTTTAGACGCGAGCGGCCTGAGCGGGATAGAAAGAGGGTATTATTATATGTAGAAGCATTCGACTCGACATAATGTACTCACTTATTTTCAATGCCATTAACTTTTTACGTTCTACATTTCCAAAATATATCTATGTATAAGTACATAGAGCACATAAACATGTCTAATTTCAAACAATTCTAACATCGCAGAATGTAATTATTTCGTTTATGAGTTCTAGATTTAGGAATACGAATGTGTTAGAGCAGCCAAATATTCCCAATAAATTAAACTAAAACCTCTCATTATTATGAACACGGTTTCATGAATACATTGTAGAATAAATATGTCGTGTTAGTTTATCGATACGAGAATAGAACTAGATGTGTCGTGGCCCAGTTTTGTATGACCAAACTGGCCGTGTTGGACTCGCGGCCGTCACGGTTTTGTGTTTGGCGAGCCTTTGATCTGACCGGTGTCGTCTGCAACACGATCCACCATCAATCTGGTACCACCTATTTCGCAGTGCTGTACACGATTGCCGGGAGCAATTAATTACATCCCTCCCCGTCACGACCTCAGTTCCTGGGACACTTATTTTTGGACAAAACACGTGCGCGTATGAGCCAACGGCGATTTACGGCCGATGTATCTTTCCTCGCACATCGGTTAGTGCTATCAGCCAGTTTAAGTAACGCGAGATTAGTGTTTTATTCTTACAAAGAATCAGTCTGATCTTATAGTAGGTACCTTTCTTAGTTCTCCAGTTCAGTCACTTAATTAGAGAAGTTGAAAGATATCCCAGACGTGAAATTGCTAGTTACATGCTTTATAGGTCCCGACAAAAGATAAGCTGGCGAGGAAAGATGATGTTCTGGCTCGATGCCAAAGCTGGTGTCGCGGCAGAGTCGGCCGCGACGACGTTCCCAAAACTGCGTATATTTAGACAAAATAAAGAGCGCGCCGAAGACAAAACGAGACGCAACTCTGTTTTATAAATAACCGCGTCGTTCGCCGGACGGACTCAGCCTCGCCCGACCAACCTCTGCACGCCAGCTGTTGTACATAAATAATAATTAAGACACGAAGAAAGCTCCACGTCCATCTTTTGAGGATCATCAGATCAGTAATCGAAAATTGTAGACTAGTGACTAAAATGAAGAAAAACGAGCTCTAAATGGTTTAAAGTGTAACTAACTGTAACTAGAAATGTAATCTACTATGTAGGAGGATTATCGGAGGATCGAAGGGCTTCGTGCGGAAGTCGTGGACGGGGATCGTGTTTCAGATGGTGACAAAGGGAACGGAACTACTACAGTGAAGTGTTCCTGTGTGAACTGGGGTCACTGCACGATGCTAGGAGTGTAAGCTGTTTTATGCCAGCTACCTACGCTAGTTCCACCGTTCAGTTTCCTTCAGCGCACAAATATAACATGCAACGTTGGAAGTAGCTACAGTATTTTTAATGAATCATCGGCATTCATTTAACGGGTGTCGGATACATACCAATGAGAGAGATTAATAGACATACATAAAAATTGCAAAGTATATGGAGCAAAGTAACTAACTAAGATTTTTGGGACACATGCCACACATCCGCATGATACGGAAGACGCTGTTATTTACTTGGACGACGTTCAACAACTTCGAGGTTATTAGTGTGGCGACAACGTCGCAAATTAATCTATCTGTGCGCGCACTAAATCTGTTTTACTTCGAAATCACTATGAATTTCCAAATATCTGGAAAATAACTAGGCAAATTATGAGATGCCTAGAATAAAACCGTCAAAATATTACAACGTAAAGTTTCAGTCTTGATACCACGAGCATTTTATTGCGTTCGGAGAATTTGTAGAACCTTTCTGTTTTACTACGAATTTTTGCCCGGGTTAACGGAAATAGACTAGATGTAACTGTTGAAATGCTAAACCCTTAGGTAATATCATAATATTATATCAGGCGTCATAAAATTGTGTTCCTGTATTTAAACTCTGCAAAGTAGCTTCTAATATGCTTGAGGATTAGGTAAGTAGTGTCAGTTTAGAATCAAACTAATAATTCTGAGACAAACTTGTTCCATTAGTCATATTAGTTATACGACGCAAAACGCATCACAGAAATAAATGCAAGCGCTGTCTCAACAGTCATTAACCTGCATCCCTTTCTACCTTCAAATAAGAAAACTATGTACCCACTACCCATGAGGTACCTCATGGGTAGTGGGTTTCTTCATGAAAAAATATGCCTGATAGAAAAGTGTCACTTCTAATTTACGTTCAAAATCACATCAAAGCGATACTGTGGCGGTAATTACAAGGTTCCATTGCAATAAAACAAAGATAGTAACTATTGGTGTGAAGCGAGATCGTATCACAATCCACACGACCGCCATTGCCACCGGCTGACCATTATGGCTTCGCTTCATACAATTATAAACGATGCTCGCTTCGTATCGATTTGTGGTTAGGCTTTTTGAAGCTATGATATGAAAACTAGAATGGATCTACGTATAGGTGTAAATGCTATGGCATTCCTTTTATACATGGCAGCAACATAATTGAGTTACTTCATTGCTAGGACGAATACGCAGTTTATAAACCTTTTAACATGTAGGATTCCCAAAGGATCCTTGAGGGACCTTAAACTTGACCTATACTTATTAGAAGTCATATGAGAAACGTTCCTTTACAAAGAAGCAGCTGCAGCTCCTAAATCATCGCTTAAATATAATATTTAGGCGACTTCTATAAGCATATTAAAAGTGCATTGTATTCAAACGTTATACCATTCACCACGCTCGCTATCGTCTAAAACGCCATTAGTTAACTCGTACAACTCAATGAAAAGTAAACAATCTCATCACTCTTACGTCTATCTAAAATTACACCAGAAACTATGCGTAGAGAATTCGGTTAATTAAATGAACCGAGTCTCTGTGCCTTATCGATTGTGAGTGAGCGGCGCGTGCGGACCCATCAGTGCATTCATCGCCTAAATCCCAAAGACTAAATAAAAATAGTCGCTAGGGTGTGCTGGCCACTGCGGGGGGTTTGGGCACATGCATAAGTAATGCACAAGCGAAGGGCGCCCGGCGCACGCGATCCGCCTGCAATGCCAAACACAGGGACAACCCCTTCCCAACACCGCAAAGGGCCAAGCTATCCATTAATCAATGATGACTTATATGCTCACTGCTTACCTCAAGCAGTACCTGTGGAGCATCACTTACTTGAGACGTGCATCTTTAGCAGACTTTCTTATTTTTTCTTAAAGCTCGCTGAAATTTGTTTTCGTTGTTTTTTAATAGGGGTCTTGATATGAAACGACCAAAGTCTCACTGCTGATGATATGAGAGTAGTACTTGGAAGAATTCATTATTCTGGCTACAAAGTCTTGTTTCAGGTATAGTAGGTATTTCCAATACCTGATGGAATTAAGTAATGAACTGTAATAATCATATTAAGGTCGAATGTTTCAAGACGTTGGTCGAATGTTTTCGATTGGGAACCTTTCATAAGACAGGTGTGAATCGATTAGTGCGCTGCTCGCTCCACTCAATAATTCATAGTGTCGCCTCGTATGTTTGGACAAGTGGCCCGCTCGGCCTTCATCAACACGCCCATATAATAAAACTTTAACAATGTTTTCATAATCGACGCCGGGCCCGCTGAAATCGCCCATTGGCTGCAACCACTACGGCGTATTTAGAAACTGGGCTACACAAATTTCTTACCGCAGCAGTTAACGTGTACATTATGTATGTACGTAAACAACGTACCTACCGCCGCGATACAATGTAGCACCACAATTTAGTTTTCATTTATCATAACGTGCAAAAAAACACCTAATCAAACACAAACAGAGACCGCCATATGTATATGTATAAATTGGCTTGCTTGAAACATTCCTATAGGTACCAAGTAAATGTCTTCACCTCCTTCATTAAATGAATATGGATAGTTCCATATTTTTTTTTCAAGATTCATGTTTGAATCTTGAAAAAAAAAAGGACTTATGGAACGAACTATATCTATTTCCTTTTACTTCTACATACGCGTTCAGCTTGCTTATTTATTTTGGCGCGAGCCACGATGCGCGGGCACCGAAGACAGACAAGCCGTTACGCTTCCATCAAACCCCGTGAATGGATTTCCATAAAAAATATTATTCCGGCCTAATCCAAGCCAGATTTCTGCTTACTTGAAGCAAACTTGTTTTTATTGAAAGAAAAGTTTTTTTAACCTCATGAATATCAAAAACCAATACAGTCCGTAAAGTGGAAATGCTGTTATTTAAATTCTGTCATTTTCAATCTGTGAATAGGTAAATACTGTAACAAAAAAGTTCTTCGATTTCATAGACGGCCAAACTGAATACATTGCGCATGCATATCATTTTGTGTAAATCGCAGCCCCTCTGTAACGGTAACGGCCAAACGTTGCACTCGCATTATTTGGGGACAAAACGGTCTCCCTAAAACCGGCCTAGCTAACGGTCATTTTATTTATATTACCATTTTATTTATATTATTTATATTTATATAACCGAATCTAGATATTTTTTTTTGAATTCGCTACGTCTTGAATGTGCGTACGGTGAACAGACTCTGTGAATATTATTTCAACGTAGCAGTATAAAGGTGCACGTTTGAAGGGCTTCGTAAGCAAACACAGTGTGCCTCAGGCGTTTGTGTATAAACCAATTTTACAAGACACAGAATGTAGACTAAACAGGCTCTGCGGCGGCAGATTTAATGCGTTTCCCGCACTGTTTCCAGTGGCGAGCTAAAACTAAACTGTTTGAAGCAAATATTTAAGCGCACATATATGCTTTTGGAATTGTCATCGAATAATGGAGGTCGTTGACAACCCAAAGATTTTGCTCTTTCAGGAGCAGGAGAATCATTTCGGTACTCCTACTTAAAAACTTCTGATCTTCAACAGCATTCCAAGTTGAAAGGGCGATTTTCAAAACTAACGGAAATAAACTGAATTATGTTTACAGAAATATTTACTAGAAAAACTCTTGACTTGTATTAATCTCGTAAAACAGACAGTTTTACAACCGCTTATCTCAAGAAACACCCTATGGAAGTTTCACCAGATCAAATTATTGGAGCATTTACTTTTTTATTTTATTACAGTTCCGCTCATCTTATAGTTTATCTAAAGTGCGAACACGAAACGTAGACTGCCGTAAACATGCGGATGAAATTCAACAAATTGAAGATTCCAGTGCTGATGACGCAGGGCTGCGATTGCCACGCGTGTCGGACGCACTCATAGCGCGCGCATATCACAGGAGCGTGGCATATGGCGTAGCCGGTACAGCGAACCAGGTGTCTCGTCATGCGCGCCCGCACCCATTGTGTGGCACCCCTCCACCCCTCCCCCCTCCCCGCTCCCCGCGGCGCCCGCGCAACTGTTTTCAAAGTGTGCACTACCCGACACATCGAACAATACCGCGACCTCCAGAACGTTGCTGTAGCAAGGATGCGGATCCATTCATTCGCTCTTTAATTTCTCAGACATCTGACAAAGACTCGACGATCAGCTGTTCCGGCCGTCAATGAACTGGTTTTTTTAACGGCCGTTTAATACCTATTAAAAATCTGGACGGCCTGTGCTTATATCAGCTGTTCTTTTGCTAGATGTCGTTCTAATTTTCAGGTTTTATTCGTGTGCATGAAATTAATTTCATACCTACATTGAATACAGAATAGGTTGAGACGTGGACGAGATGTGATCATGTGATGTTCGTTTTGTAAATCACATAAACTACAAAATAATCATGCAGGTACCTACAATTTGTCCTGCAATCACTTGGTAACTGTAATGGTTCTTTTGCATAAAATTATACCTATGTGGTATGAGTTGCTATCAAGGTATTGTTGATTGCGTACGCGCGGAAGTTTCATTATGCTATGTCATTCATGTTAGTCGCCTCCTGGCCATGTGATGGTCGGTTATAGTAAATTGGTTTATGTGCCGAATCGTTTGAATCTCTGCCAATGTGTTCTTCACTCGGCCCGAACGAATTGATTAGAGAAATTGTAATTAGGGTACTTTGATGATATGAATGAAACTGTATCATTCATGAGGCGCCCAAAAGATTAGACACCTCTGAGAGTCCCTTCCAACATTTTGTCCATTCAAAACAAAAACAGTATATCAAATTCAAATCGTGTGTTCTTAAGAAAGGCCCCCCACCAGCACCGCTGATCAAATGGGGCCAAAATATTTGCTTCTGCTTCTACAACAACAATATGCAGCTATTGTAATCAATTAAAATTATTGCTTATAATAATAAGTTACACGTTATAACTATTATCAGTTTATATCGAAGATAATATTTCATATCCAATGCTATGATGCAGAACGATAGGTTCATTAGTATAGCAATCGTAACAATTCTTTTAAATATGCTGGCGTGACAACAAAACTTATTCTGAATGCTTTTTGTATGGTTATTGTGAGGACAATATGGTGGGTAGGTACCTATGCTTCACCAACGAATTGATGTACCCTCATTAGTCTAAATTGCTGACTGAATTACGAACCATGATAAATTACGTATCGATCGATCAAACATGCCGTTCGGTAAATGTATTGTAATTACGTGAATTACGTAGCTTTTTCATCATTTTACAGGACACGTTTTCCTTGTAATAGGAATGTAGATGCGGAGATTAGGCAAAGGTTACAGTATGTCACCTTGCAAGGGTTGCGGTGCGTGTCCGTGGGGCGCAATCAATTAGCGGGCCGGGTATACCGAGCACTTCCGTTTCCGAGCGTTTAGGGACTTCCGGCGAGGGCGGAACGCTGATCGCTCCCCATATTCCATGGTGCAACCGTCAGCGATACACATTTAAACAAGGCTTTCGAAATTAATACTTTAAAGTGTCGAGTTAAAGTTCAATTTGTTGTTTTTCAGTTCTTTTTAGTATGTCCTGTGTGGTTTACTGTACTAATCACTATTGTGTTCGACACGTCACCGTGACAGTAGTAATAAATTGTAATTAATGCCATCGCCGCTTATTAGTTAAGAGACGATTAAAGCTAGGTGGCTTGATGTGATTTTGATAGACTTAATACAAACATGAGACGGAATTAATTTCAGCGAATTGCAGTCATCCAATTGATTGTTTTCCGAGTTCTTAGCTCAAGCATGTAGTTAAATAATTTCTTTAGAAACGTTATCTTTAGTCGATGGCAGGTCGTATCTTTTTTTTGGATATTATCTATACAGCATGTTTTGCGAAAAAAAAATCTATGGTCCCATACATTTTAATCGAGATTGAAATAAGTACTTACGACTTTAGCCCCACGGAAAAAAATGTTAGTCCATATTGTTATATGACCATACCTTTCTGATATATTATGCTGCAGATCTACCTTCTTTGGGAAAGCAGATGTTACCCTTTCTAAGGAATCACTTGTTAAAGTAACCATTTAAGTGAGCAAACTGGGAAGAGTTTGCTAATGTTGTCATTGGAATCGCACTTTATTAATACCAAACTCACTACACTCAAAGATAACATTAAATAAATTGATATCAGAGCACTCGCTATCGGATCGCTATCGTGAACTAATCAAACGATATAAATAAAACGACCCACTTGTGCCTTAGCGGTAATTAAATGTACATAATTTTAAATATTTATAAAGTCCTTTCAGGATTAATGAATATGTTACTGAGGTACTCGTGACTAAAAAATAATAGCCTCTCGGATCGATCTTCAGGTAAAGCTGCACTTGCCTAGGTTAGACCGTGGTTGGTTGACGCATTACATGCCGGGTTTCCTCCGTGCCTTGGTAAGAACGTTAAGACGTTGGACCCTTGTAGATCCTTGACAGTCGTTTTAGATATGCAGGGTGATTGGTAATTGGGTGCAGGCCTTGAAATGGGGTATACTAGACCTTATTTGCAACAGTTTTGACCCCGTTACATTGGGGTACAAACTGGGTGGTTTTTGAGAAGTCAAATTTTAAAGTTTTCCTTGAAATGTTCCACCTTTACACCATAAAGGGCCGATTGTGAGAAATCTACACCATTCAGGATATTAAACTGACACTTTTCTGATATCTCATGAACGAATGTATCATCCGAAAACCAATTTATCAATACAGTACATCTTACTTTGGATAATAGGCGCCATAAAGGTCATCTTCTGAAAATTTCTTGAAACTTTTCTTGTTTTTCGAGGCCGGTTTCTCAAAATAAATGCATTACACTTGTCGTACAGATTACAGAACCGACTTTGTTATCTCATTAGCTTTCCCAAATCGTAAGTACCACAATACCCTCTTTTAGTAAGTAAATGACCAGAAAACAACGATTGTTCATGAGAAGGTACTATTTTTAATAAACTGGGTAGTACAGGTTTTCCGATGTACGTCTTCCTTGTGATTTTCTTGTTACCGCTATGTCATATAAGCTGTTTGACGTAATGCGCCGAATCCTGGTCGATCAGATCATGTAAGATCTGTCTCTACCAAGTGTATTTTAACCTACCCTTTCAGACTGGCAAAGCGGTCATTTTCTTCTGTTGGAACGTCATTTAAGCAGGATCAGGGCCGGCAGAGTAACTGAGTGTCTTTTTTGCTTTGGTTCCAATAGCAAATAAATGACCACAGAGAATTCCGAGGCACGTAGGAAACTCGGTATTTAAGGGTGGTCACTCATCCACAGAACAACCTAGGCAAGCACGGTTTAACCTAAAGATCAGATATTATTTAGCCTCGAGCGCCTCACTCTGCCGGCCCTGTGCCAGTTTAAATGACGTTCCAACAGAAGACGATACGATACGAACGATAAAATGGGGATTAATTTTGGTGATCATTTACTCATTTTGGAAATCAAAAGTGATTTTTTTGCCGTTACATTTTGATAAATCTGGTGGATCATTAATTGTATGCCGAGATAAATTGGGAAAAGGGCATGCAAGAGTATGATGATAACTGTAGTAATCATTTTGTCTTTTAAGATGTAAGATTACCGATCATATTTTTGTCACCACTACACGTGGTAATATCACCGCAGACAGAACAGATTTGTTTTAAAAGTTACTTATTCTTCAACTTCAAAAATCTGTCACAATAATGCACAAATAAACCTAGGTATTCCTAGATTTTTTTCTTTAGACATTTTATACAGTTACGATTAATAGATAATAATTATTATAAATTGTAATGCGGCACAGCACACATGTATAACTGACCCCCACGAAGGCATTGTATCACACACGACGCGATCTCACCATTTTTTTGTCCGTTGACAACACGCTGGCTTTGAAAATGAAGGCAAAGCACAAAAAAGAATCATGTGTACGTTTGTACGAACAAAAAATGCTCCTTTTACAAACAGCTGAGCGTTGATAAGCTTTGCTCCGGAGAACCCTTACTCCTTAGTAAAACAACCCGTGAAGATGATCTGCAGTTATTTTATTATTATTCGACCGTTAACGTGTCTTTGTAAACGAGTTTTAAATCCTTTAATTTCTGCCACAAGTACTGGTACCTACTTAGGCCAATTTACATGAGAATAACGACACCATGGTATTTTTATTTGGCATTCCCGTGTAGCAACGTGTGGCAAGTTCCAGTTCCTTTAGCCAATGGAACGGGACAATTTTATATAGAAAAACACGATTACCTAACGCTCTTTAAGTCCTCATTATAATTTATCCAATAGTTGAACTGTTTAGACCGCAATTTCCTGTTCTTTTAATTCATCAAGTCAGCGGTAGGTATATCGGTTGTTCATATTCGGATATTGACCAATTTGTTCTCGGTATTAGTTGATAATAAATATCAATACTATTATTATTTTGTTCCTTGCTGGTTACAAATCGGAGAATGTGTTGTAAAGCTGTTCACACCACACTTTGTGGGTTATTGGTGCCAAAATAGGTTGGAACAAGTGTAACGGGTAACACAATTTTGTACAAAATACAACATTTAAACATGGAATTACTACTCAAGTGGTATGTTAACAATACCAGTTTCCTTCTCTATGGCGACCTATTTCCCGCAGCCGGCTGTTACTTATCTTTAATATCGATAAGGCAAGCGTGTCACTAACCTGGCGCCAGGTTCCCTCTGGGTTTGGCTCCGAGAATGGCGAGATTCACGTTTGCTTTTCTCCCATCTATGATAGGATTCGGGTCCTTGCACGCTCTCTCCGCCGCCGCTCGGTCACCCATTATTACCTGCAAACAAATATTCAACTTAGTCCTATCTTTTTAAACGTAATTTTATACTGAATCCATTTAACTAACAAATACGTCGGAGGATGACGTCGAGCCAGCATTACCTATTGTAATGCATGCGTGATCCGCAGGTCGCCACCTTATCGGTTCTACTATTGAATCGACCAACTCGAATTGACATTCCTTGTCCCCCCGCTTTAGTTTAAGGTTTGAATAGTGAGCATCACACAATGTAACACCGAGGGTTCAATATAAATTGGAGCGTTGGTCTAAGGCAAATGCTTGATGACCTCCAGATATCGAAAGCCTGGAATAATTCAAAATTCAGGTTTTTTTTGTGTTTCCGTCCTTTGCATGAGAGATCAACATACCGTTGAAATATATTCAAATATATTTTGTATAGGTTAGGTGGTTTATTCGGCATCAAAAACCATTTTCAAAGCTGGTTGATATACGATAATCATCACTCACAAACCAGAAATACCCAGCGAAGTTTCAAATTCAGTAGGTTGTATTGTATGTAAATTTCCCCGGTATCAAGGAACAAGTATAAATTAAATAAGTGAATCGGTTAGGTGCAGACTTTATAACGTTGGTAAACCGTACAAATCGTAGTTAGGTGCGGTGTGCGATAACGAATACTATCAGCGCACAGCTAACTGCCAGTTAGTTGATTGGTTGTACGTTTCGTTTGTTCTGCCGAACTGATCTTTAAGTAACTCCTAAGCCACACAAACAAAAAAAACTTTTCCAAATCAGCACACGTCGTATCGTAAGTAAATAAAATGAAAACAATCAGATACACTCAATAAATTTTGATTTGAAAATTTTATTGCTAGTTTTTAAATACTACAGTTTGACTTCTAAAGCTAAAATTCAGCTTCAGTCTATGTGAGGCCTGAATTTCAGGCGATGAACATTTCCATTGCAAGTTTCCTACAATAGAAATTATATCAGTAAAAGATACTGCAGCTCGTAAATAAAGCAGCTTACTCAAAACAAAGCGTCCGTGAGCAACGTTTTCGCGGAATTAGGCTCTGATCAACAAATTAAATTAAAATGGACTAGATTTCACACAAAAATGACCTGCACGGAATGTGTCTAATGTATCTTCTTCGTAGCGTTTAGCGTAGCAGAAATGCAAATAATTATGGTTTAGAATCTTCATTACACTCCTACTCGAATATCAAAGAAAACTAACGATGTTATAATAATTAGCACATAGTTATAAGAACATGACTTATGAGATTTTTAGGTTTCAAAAAAAATGTTTGTGATTTCAGTCCAACGGTAAAAAATTGTTTGTCAAACATTGAAACAGGTTCAACAACAACCACCAACATTACCAACTTAACCATTAACCGTTCAACGGTTCGACTTATCAACTATCTACCTACATGCATAATTATTTGAGCGTCATGCATTTTACGTGAAACATTACAAGAATGCAGAGCATATTTAAATTTTAGTTTCCGACATCGTCTGTGAAGCCATAATTTAAAACTTCAAGCATTAGCAAAACGTGTTCAAGAACGTGTTACTATTCCTTCAGTTTTCAATCTAATGTGTCTACAGACTTGTCAGACTAGACTTTGTAAAAGTCTGACCACAATAATCTTCTAACAGTAGAATGAAGTGGAGTTAGTAATCCGACCAAATTATCGATCGGAACAATCGAGCTAGTCTGCGGGCACCTCAACCTTCAGTTACATTATTTCCATTTGTGTAGCATGTTATAGCAAGAAATGTCGAGCATTGAAAACAAAAATGCACTGTTAAGGTAACTACTAGCGCCTCTGTGACATATTCCTCACAATCGCGGAAACATAAATAAATAACACTCCATTGTCTAGATAAAGACAGTCATTATTTTAATATTCGTCGACTAAGTAGACACAAGTTAGATTCCCGCACCAGAGTAAAATATTTGTCATGACCTTCGCAATATAAACTCAGTATCACAATTGTAATACGACCACAGAGTACAAAGATGCCTCGATGGGTACTGTCAAGTGCGATTTCGTGCTTTGTGGGTAACTATAGTTTTTATCATGTTTATTTTCTCTTTTAACTTTCTATCCAGCCTGTATTTCAAATAGTATTCCCCTTAATGTAAACAAACCTTTAGACTCATCACTCACACAAAGTTACTTGCACCTTTAAATATTTTTCTGACTTATTCTATAGTTCCAGTCATACTGAAATTAAGTCAATTTACACAGATGTAAAGTAGATATTGTTTAAAATGAAAATATTATTACATCAATTGAATATGGATTTGAACATGGAATTTAGTGAAAGAGTTTGGGTATGAATGTCACTAACCCACCTCCAGATTATTTTTTAAAATACTTACTAGCATTAAACCTATAGATTTCCCCATGAAACTAAGTTTTCAAAACAAAAAGAAAATGTTAAGAACTGAGAACGCATTTCTTTTCCGGTGTAGTAGCAGCCTTAACCGTCTACGGCGTAGCCCGTAGCCACAGGAGGCGTGTCCATATTGTCCACGGTCCGCCCATATCAACGCGCACTCTTTAATAAACTTAAATGTACAGTTTTGTTATTGTCAAACAAGTTTGATAATTTATTGAGTTATTAAGTTTTTTATACAAAGACAAATAAATATGTTAGGAGTCATTCTACGTACATAATGCAGTTTTTTGCTAGCGCAAATTCAGAGAATTGTTTAGTTTTGGAGACTTATTAATATTTGATGTTGACTATGGAGTTTTACTTATTTGTTTTGAATTTATTTGTTTAAAACAATTAGCAAGCAATATTTTTATGTCTAAGCTACAACTACCTAATTTTTTAAAGTAGGTAATTTCAGCCTCGTGATGCCACAATGAGCCAAAAGTAATTCAACTGAATGTTTACTATTGACGGATTACTTATCTATACATATAATAAAAGAGTAAAAAAGCTGTGTCTGTACATTGAATATATTTAAAAAATATTAATTGAAGGGGGCTTAGAAACAGTAATAGAGCACGAATCCAAAAAAAAATGTCTGTCTGTTTGTCTGTTTATCTGTTTGTCTGTTTGTCTGTTTGTCTGTTTGTTTGTACACGCTAATCTTCGGAAGTACTGGACGGATTTGAATGATTTTTTTTTTGTTGTATAGGTATTATGTCTGGGCAACATAATAGGCTATAATTTATCTTGGAATCCTGAACACCTAATGTAGAACCGCAACAGACCGGCTAAACTGTAAGAGATACAAAAATGACACTTTAACAAAAATTGTTCCACGTGATGAGCATTTTCTGCTGAGAGAATAAATTTGAAGATCTGGGACACCTGATGTGGAACTCCAAGAGCCCAGTTATACCATAACACATATAGGAATGACGTCTTAGCAAAAGTTGTTCAATCTGATGAACACTTTCTGTTGACTTATAAAAATCGAAGATCTGGGACACCTGTCGTGGAACCTCAATAGCCCAGCTACACCATAACACATATAGGAATGACGTCTTAGCAAAAGTTGTTCAATCTGATGAGCACTTTCTGTTGACTTAAAAAAATCGAAGATCTGGGACACCTGTCGTGGAACCTCAATAGCCCAGCTACACCATAACACATATAGGAATGACGTCTTAGCAAAAGTTGTTCAATCTGATGAGCACTTTCTGTTGACTTAAAAAAATCGAAGATCTGGGACACCTGTCGTGGAACCTCAATAGCCCAGCTACACCATAACACATATAGGAATGACGTCTTAGCAAAAGTTGTTCAATTTGATGAGCACTTTCTGTTGACTTATAAAAATCGAAGATCTGGGACACCTGTCGTGGAACCTCAATAGCCCAGCTACACCATAACACATATAGGAATGACGTCTTAGCAAAAGTTGTTCAATCTGATGAGTACTTTCTGTTGACTTATAAAAATCGAAGATCTGGGACACCTGTCGTGGAACCTCAATAGCCCAGCTACACCATAACACATATAGGAATGACGTCTTAGCAAAAGTTGTTCAATCTGATGAGCACTTTCTGTTGACTTAAAAAAATCGAAGATCTGGGACACCTGTCGTGGAACCTCAATAGCCCAGCTACACCATAACACATATAGGAATGACGTCTTAGCAAAAGTTGTTCAATCTGATGAGCACTTTCTGTTGACTTAAAAAAATCGAAGATCTGGGACACCTGTCGTGGAACCTCAATAGCCCAGCTACACCATAACACATATAGGAATGACGTCTTAGCAAAAGTTGTTCAATTTGATGAGCACTTTCTGTTGACTTATAAAAATCGAAGATCTGGGACACCTGTCGTGGAACCTCAATAGCCCAGCTACACCATAACACATATAGGAATGACGTCTTAGCAAAAGTTGTTCAATCTGATGAGTACTTTCTGTTGACTTATAAAAATCAAAGATCTGGGACACCTGTCGTGGAACCTCAATAGCCCGCCCAGCTACACCATAACACATATAGGAATGACGTCTTAGCAAAAGTTGTTCAATTTGATGAGCACTCTCTGTTGATTTATAAAAATCGAAGATCTGGAACACCTGTTGTGGAACTCCAAGAGCCCAGCTACACCATAACACATTTAGGAATGATGACGTATGATGCGTTATCGATGCGTAGATCGACTTCTAGATCTCTAGAGACAAGTGGGGAACGTGATGCGCGACTGACCGCTGATCGGGAACGTCACGCATTGTCTCGCGAGTCGGAGATGTTCACGGATAGAGAATTACGCTTGATTTCTCATCGTATCTACGCATCTGCTTCTAGGTCTCTAGGGATAAGTGGGGAACGTGATGCGCGACTGACCGCTGATCGTGAGCGACATGCATTATCTTGCGAATCGGAAACGTTTACCCTACAGAATCACGCTTGAGTTCTCAGCGTAATCGCACATCTACTAACTGCAGGTCTTTTGAAACGAGTGATGAACGTGATGCGCGACTAACTACTGCTCGAGATTATCATTGCCCCGAACACGCACACAACAAAATATTCATAATCAGTTGGAAAGTGAGAGAGAAAGAATTGCTGGAGTACGGCATGAAGAGACAGAAGAAGAGCGCGAAGACTTCGACATTCTCTGAACAGAATGTCGATATCATCTGTACATGTCTCAAGATATAGCCGTAGGGCATGGCGACCTTCCTTGGGTTGATAAGGAACGGAGTGCATTTACATATACTCCTATGATTGAATACGCCATATATTCCGCCATCGGAGGTAGGTATGGTTCAAAATTGTACTTTTTGTGAAGCTGTTAAATGGCAAAAAGAAACAAACGGTATGTGTTGCTCAGGTGGGAAAGATCCGTTATTTTCCCGTCCCCGGGCTCTTAGAATTAGACGTTTCAGATCTTCGATTTTGACGAACCCGGTGTCGCTGGCAAAAGCAACAGGATCCGCGTACGAAGTCGCGGGCAGAAGCTAGTTGTAAATAAAATATCGTACAACATACTTAGAACCTCTTTGATTATAGATTGCATTTGTATGTTCAAAATCAATGATGATTAAGTAGTTACTTATTAGCTGCTCTTTCGAAAGGCTTTGCCCTTGAACTTAAGATTTCTCAATAATATGAATAGCATATAATGCCAAAATACTACCTTAGTGAATCGTTGATATTAAAGACCTCGATTTGGCCGTGAAGAAGAGAACTTGCAAAATGTGCAATCGTGCATCATAGATGTTTAGGAAATTGATAAAGAACGATCTAAAGAAGACTATAATCATAAGAAACTTGTAAAACAATATTTTTCATAAAATAATATTAATTAGAACTTAACTATGACCTAGATTATTTCTACTCAGAGTGACTACTCTGCCTAGTCTGGTACGAAACACGGCCACGGGAAGTTTAAAAAAAAATACTTATAAAAGTGTTTCCATAAAAAACATAATTTATCACAATCATTTATAACGAGCGATATTGTGGTTTTAAACTGAATAAAAACTTACAGCAACGGAAAAAGACACAAAAGTAAAAGTTAAGATGTGACAACGACGCAGGAAACAGCTTACTGTTTAAACAAGCGAATTTAGTCTACATTCAGCAGTTAATGAGTTGAATCAATTAATTAGTTTCCTTTAAGGCGACTACATGAGCTAAATTAGCAACTCTTTTTGTGGTGGTTCAAACTTCGTCTGAAATATTGTTTGAATAAAGTTCTAATCAGCTTGCACTACAAAGTGGTTGTTACGTCAGTCAATGCGGGCCGAATAGTGCGAAATGAGTGGTGATCGATTTACAAAAAATCTATGGGTTGGACTAGAAAATAAAACATCATGATACCAATATGTTGCTTGTAGAATTATTTGGCAAATAATCAGAATGATCGCATGTATTTTATTTAGCATGTTTTTTACTCGTTACAAGATTTTTTTTTGAGATAAGTATCGTTTTTGAGATAAGTATCGTTTGTATCGTTTTCAAAACACTAGTACATAGGTACTTAGCATATATCCTGAAGAATATATTTTTCTGGTTTTGTTTTCTGTATTGCAGTGAATTATAAGCTTTCAGGCATAATAAAACTCGTGTTTAGCTCTTGTAGTCGCCTTAAATTAAATCCTGAAATAGAAACAGGAAAGGTTTTGTTATTCGTATCTTGCGCTCAAAAATTGTACCATGTGCGATTTTTGAAATACATTTTCTTTAACGCCAATAGTTTTCAGCATGCTTTCCAAATAGTTATGTATTTAATTTGTTTCAATTCTAACCCGTACAAGCTGCTTATAATTATGTTGTAAAGTTACAAGACTTTTAAAGTCATTTATTGTAAACGGAATTGAGGAAAGAACAATTTTTATTTTAGTAGGCTGATTAGGCGATAAAGATTGCAACTGTAAGACATAATCACGTCGTTAAACATTGTTATCCGTATCTTCAGAGTTTACTGATTAGGTACTTCCTCAGAATCTGATTTGAAAGCATTACTTTGAAATAATATTTTGATTTCACAGATCTTTCCTTTTTGATTATTCATTAGGTACCTACTAGTGGGTTTGACGACAGAACATGACAATTACAAATTGTTTACCCGTCATGTCGCTTACAATTTATAAACAAAAGCCTTTTTGTATTTTTTTGTGATTCAATTACTTACAGGCATAAAGGTATTTAAGCCGTGAAGGTGTTAGTTAAACAGTTTTTTCCTTCCTTTTTTTTCTCACCGTCTATCGAGTTTTATTGTATTCGTCGTTGTTAGATGCCAGTTGAGCCCATACGCTATCAGATGACAGTCTTTTGTTTCGTGCAAGTACTTCGGCACGTCCCGCCTGGAGCCGGCTGCGGCTCCGACCCAATGGCTATGTAGAGCAAAGCACCAGCTTAGACGAGTTTTAAAAGTGGTAACTCTAAAAGGAGTTATTACGGCATGTTATGTGAGTGCCTGTTACCCTATTGTTTTAAATGCTGTCAACATTTTAATAATTGTCTGTTTTGTTTGAGACGGTTTCTTCACTTTGTATTGGCGCCTAATGCAACTTAATTCTACAGCCTATTTTAATTGTTTATGGTAATTAACAACCAATCGTCGATTAAGTAATTTAATAAGATTCAAAGGGTACATCCGAATGAAATCTTTGATCGCTTCTCATTCAAATACCATATTAATAAATCAATATTATGTTGCAAACACAGAACGCTAATCATTTCGTCGAAACACAATTATTACCTGGACATTAAGTTTATGGATGGCTTTCGAAAATGAAATTTTAGTTTATAACACATAGTGAAGTGTTACGAACGATGAATTGCGATTATTACAGCTATTTGGATGTCACAGCGAGGGTGCTACGCGTCGTGTTCCCTCAGGGTCCAACCACCCCTAGCACGAATTGAAAATGGGGTTGTGATTCATTTCCCACGAGCCCCACGAGCCCCACGCTGCACCAAACAAAAAGCCTCAAACTTTATTACAATAAACTAGCTGCATTGAAAAAACTGCGTCGTTCAATGCATCTGTTGTTAAGAAATAAATAATATAAATATTACGAAATATAAATATAAAAAAATATAACGAAATAGCCAATAACTGGCAAATTAATCATCAAATTATGCCGCGCAACCAATTCATTCTTCACACATTGATTCGCAAAGGAGTATCGATGCATCATTACAATATTTTACTTATTATTGTAATACATTCCTGATTCACGTGACCGTGACATCGACATGTCTAATTTTGGCAAAGAAAATGTTTTTCCCGATATGACGCTACGCCGCCCTGAAACGAAAATCGTCCGATGATGATGCATCTTAAAAGCATTGCGCATCGTGCCCTCTATTTTCAGTAAGTACCTGCATTGTTTGACATTTATACCTGCGTGGAACAACTTCCGTGTTTGATGTAATTTCGCGATACACCTCGTATGTGTACATGTATGTATTTAGCTGCCGGTGGGTTAGGTATAATGTAGGTAGCAGTGAGGTGCGATAACGCGCTAACTGTGCGATACGGTCGCTGTTCCAGCGACACGAGTCGACTGCGCACGAGCATTCAAAGTTTACGTGTCAATTCAGTTTCACATAATGCTTTGGCTTTCGTTTCATGAGAATAAGCTACGTGTACGTTGTAGTTTCAGGTGGCGTATTTAAAATGGTAGTCAAATGCGCAAAATGTATTAGTTAAAAATTCTTACAAAGCCATATCCTCTGCTTTTGCTGGTCTGTCTGTCTGTGATGACGACCGCCTCCTCGATGTCGCCGTAGACTGCGAAGTGCTCTCTAAGGCTCTTGTCGGTCGTGTGGTACGGGAGTCCTCCAACGAACAGCTTGGTCCAGGTTGTGTCTTTCTGACCTGGCAGCCCGCCTAGTGCCAGCAGCCCCTCGGGCTCGGCCGGCAGAGCGCCCGCCATCAACATGCCTTGCACAGCCTCCGTCGCGCCGGCCACCGTTGCACTCTGCTAACACTGTCACTGCCGCCGCTTTCACGGTCTACCAGTTTACGGGTCGCACGAGTGTGTAGGTTAAGTTACAGTTGTAAACACTGGCGAGTGTGCGGGAGCGACCGTTCGTCGTGGTGGTTGAGCGCGGACTGATGCTCGTTCGCATCGCACGTGGCGCTCCGGTACTAATTTTAGCCCCCGCCGCGCCCCCCTCGTCACCAGATGCGTCGGCAGCGGCACCGTCCCGGCCACATGCGTTGCGTGCCCTACCATGCCCTACTGCCTGCTACCCTCTACTCACGCTTAATGATATGCCTCGTTATCACTGTTGTGTTGGTCTCCATGTTACTGACTTGTAAGGCACCTTTTGCCAATATCTGTAAAAAAATCCAACAAATGCTCTATCTTTCTCCTGAAAAAGGACAATTTAAGAAGGTATTTTTGCGAGACCTTACGAGAGGTAATAGTTTTAAATCTATAAAAAGTGAATACACATTACCTTCGAATAAAGCTTATAACATTAACTATACTTTAGCTGTCTCTGCTGCATTATGCAAGTTGCCCCAAAGCACAGATTTAAATGACCGAGGTATTTTCGTAAAAGCCAAAACCATGTCTATTCAAAACTGGAACAAAAGGCAAACAATAATGCAGACACGCGTAAACAATTGGAAATGGTAATGAATTGGTCAAAACGTCTGAACAATAAGACCTCATAATTCACTGTAGAATAAACATTTCAAGATATTTTTTGACCTTGTGGGGTATTTCTAAGTTGAGACATCATGAACCACTGATGGTTTTTTCTTACTTAGACCCAAATGACTTATTTTGTTTACAATAACTGAAACGCTTACGTTTTATCTAAAGGGTTTAGAGTCACTGTATCTATTCTATTCACATCCAGCCGAGCTGCTTGTATCTCTGTAAGTAACTACAATTTTAGTTTTTATTTTTCCCCATGTTTAATAACGGAGCCATACCCACCTTTTAACATATTTTTTAGATTGGAATAGCCTTACGTTAAAGACAAAGTTATTAATTAAAACTTGGTAACACAAATGCGAAAATAACTCGTCTTTTACGAGCCATCAAAGAATACAACCGTGGCAACTTTCAGTTCGAAACCTTACTGCCCCGTTCCCTAGAAATAGGGTCTTGACATAAAAACACGGAAACAATAAAGTGATCCGATACGGATTCTGTTTTCATATTCGTTACTCCAGAACCCTAACATAACTAGTACAATTATAACTTCTATGCAGAAATAAACTAACCATAACTTTACGACAGTATTCAAGAAAAGGGGTAGGCAAAGAGGTAGACATACGTCATTTCGTTAGTTAGAATCGTTTCAGTCCTATTGTAATAGATCTTGAACAAGTACGAATTCAGATTGCGAGATGCTACAACCCAATTATACCATCGTGAAATAGTACATTATGGTACAAGTGTGTAATGTTGGTGATTACCGCTGAGGCGCCATTGAGACCCGAGCCGTTAAGCGAGGTTCTTAAGAGAGCCGAGGACGGTAATCATCAACACACACGTGTATCATGCGACGTTTTTCAACACACTTGAGATTAAAATAAAACTAAAAATAACTATAATTTCAACAGTGAAAACGAGTTGTGAATTATTTTTCGCAGTGGCGGGAATAATTAATCAGTTTTCCTATGCGCGCGCATCTAACAATGGCGATCGGCCATAGACTAAAAGAATGAGGTTTCTTTTTTTTTTGCTTTTCGCGGGTAGCGTTTTACCCACGTACGAAATGGGGAATTCAAAGTTTTATTTAATACAGAGAAAAAAAAAGTTAAATTTGAGTGAAAGTTTTATTTATTAAAAACTTATAAGTTGAAATTATCTATGTAGATACGAAGTTGCATGAAATGCGAAAGCAATAGGTATATTAATTTATTTGTACTAATGAACACGATCTTTTTTGTATCGAAACTTTTTTGAGAACAAAGCAATTCAACCAATAAAATAAAAAAAACCCTATAAGTCACTTGTGAATAATAGCAATGAAAAAGTCACAGTTTGATTACAGGTGTCATTATGTGCCTAATTGCGGTGAAATTAGAGCCACTTTATGAGCAAGTGTGTTGAAAAAACTATAATACTGCCTCATTCTTAGATCGAACCAAAGACTCGCTTGTCGTGCTTGCGACTGCTACGCCAACAGGGCCTCCTGATTTCGGTCACGGCGGGAAAGCTCCGCCTCAGCCGTGATGGAGATATATTAGCCATCGGCCCGGGAGATATTATTATAGTGCACAAGTGAATGCGTAAACACAGGTTGTTATAAACGCTCTGTCTTTCCTTACTCCCGATGGAACAGCATTAACACGACAGCCGGAGAGCGATTAAACGCAGGACTGCTAGTGCTACTAAGAAATTCCTAATGGGATCCCTATATCACTTTTCCCAATCCGGGACTCGCACCCAGGACGCAAGAGCAGCACGAGCAGACCATCAAGGCGTAATTATGTAAAGTACTTTATTATAGTTGGTTTGCTCAAGGAGTTAGTTGGCTGTGTCTGTTATGTACAATTCCGGAATATGTATAGACCGGATGAGAACTAAGGCTAAAACCAGGTTTAATATTTAAATAATAAACGAAACCTCTATAATTTTCTTGGAAAATGAGAGTCCATTCTGTTGCCGAGGTATCATCAGTAGTTTTAATTAAACAAGTAGACATCGTATCGTGACACAAACTTTTACTATATGGATTTTATCCATGATCTCAGCAGCATTGCAATTTTTTTAACATTTTGACCGTGTTGCTTTTGTATGAAATAGCATTTACTCGACGTCCTCGTCCTTGTATTTCAGAAACATTGCAAATGGGCTAGTAAATAGATTCCGTTAAAAAAAAAGACTAAAGAAGATATTTAAGCCGATACACTGTTATGAAGATAGTGCTAAAGTACCCAATAAATGATCTCAACCACACTGGCTAAGTTACAAGTTTATTATTACAAGATATTTATAATTGTCAATCGCAATCAATGGACGGTCTCGTATTCGGCCGACCGGAAGCGTAAGTGCGGTGCGCCTGCTGTGGGAAACGCATTGTTCTTGTGAACACTATGTGGAACCGAATGCTTCCTCTACGCTACTAGTGCGGACTGTTACGATTCATAATCACATACTATTTCCTTTTACAGTAACGTAGGTAGGTTTAAGTACGTTGAGTGGTATTCAGGTGATCGTAAATAGCACAGAGTTGGAATTCTAGATGCTCCAATATTGCGATGATTTACTCTTGAGTAGTGGTAGTGGTAGATTGGCTTGCGCGACGACAGCGTCAACGCTATAGTAGCTCATCTCAATTTTGGTATTACTACCCTTTTTGACAAACACGCTCCCCGTAAGACCCAGATTATAAGAGAAAAATCATATCCATGGATAACAGATAACATCAAGTTTATGATGCACGTGCGCAATCAAGCACATGTGAATTCCTACAACGTACGTTGTAGGAATTCAAATTCTGAGAGTAAAATTGAATATTACAAGGAATTAAAAAGTCTAGTGAACAAGTCCCTATATTACGAAAAGGTTGCTTATTTCAAATTCAAATAAAACAACCCAAAGCATCGTGGAACAATCTAAAGATCACCTTGCTACCTTTTAAAAGTGAAACTGATTTACCCTCTCATATTTTCAATGACCCAGATATAATTAATTCTCACTTCTTGAATGTCCCAGGTGATATAATGGCACCATCTACATGTCTAACTTACTATGAGTCTCATAGATTTAATGACGGGCGTTATATTCGCTATTGAAACTGTGGGTCAGTCAGACATAATGAAGATTTTTACAGAGGGTTTCGACCACATTACACTAGACATGTTTCTTCTGACTCTTCCACAGACTTTGGATATCCTTACTTCCATTATTAATCATTCCATTTCAGCCTCGACCTTTCTTGGTCTATAGAAAATAGCCGTTGTGCGTCCGATTCCTAAAATCGCGAACTTAACCCAGCCAAAACTAAATTTATGCTCTTCGGATCTAAAGGGCAACTAGGTAAAATAAACAGGAACCTTGCAAACGTGACTGTGATGGGCTAACACATTGATCGTGATTATGAAGCGAGAAATTCAATCTGGGTTTGATTATGGACCAAGGCCTTAATTTCGAGGCTCACATCGCAAGCTGCTTGAGAAATTGTTTTTACCGCCTAAAAGTCTTGTATAGAATGCGCCCATACGTAAATGAGGACCTGCTTATACAGCTCGTTGAAAGCCTAGTTTTATCCAAACTAAATTATGTTGATACCGTCATAGGTACCCACGACTACTAGCACGCACCGAAAGACTTATTCAGCGGGTTCAAAGCCTCTAAGGCTATCTATAAGACTAAAATGGCGTCAAGATTGTTTTTCCTGTTCTGCAATTAAGCAATCTAAATTAATTTCAAACTTCAAAAAAATTATTCAATAAAAGATTATTCGCAGATGCAATGGCTTTAGCGCATCCTTCGTAATGTCGTGCCCTTTATCAAGATTTAGATGCCTGTGCAATGTCACCCTAAATCTCAGTACTTAGCTAAGAAGATTTGTATGACTACCTACCTACAGATTCGAAGGTACAGATGCATCAGATGTAGAATCAGCTGTTCATATTTTTTTGCACATTTCAAATTATTTTTTGTTTAATGGTCCAAAAAGTAGGTAGTCGGAAAGAAGAACGGTGCGGTACCTGATATGAAGGGTGAGGGGTGCCGGGTTCATTGATCGCGTCTATTGTCAAAGCAGCGCGTGCGACGGCAGCTGCACCCTGCCGCCCTACGCAGGGGTAGGCAGATGGTAGATATTGAACTTTTTTTCTATCAAACAATGTCTATTATGCGTGATAAGTGAATAAAGTTGGTGATAGATGAACGGGTACAGCGATATGAAAATTATTTGGTTGAAATATGGAGGAAATCATATCGTGTAGTAAACCCTATCAACATAAGTAAGTCTTCCTACTTAATATTACTACCAAAATTGTCTTATTATTCAAAAGAACCGGTGTCTTTAAAGATCTTCAATACAAATACGCCAAATAAGAAAAGTCGTTATATTTTTCAAGGGCCTAAAACGGGTCATGTCTGAGATACCTATGTAGTCTACCATTGCATCTTATTCTCACAGTGGTTAATTTAATCAGCCATTCAATACAAAGTTGTCTTTCTATAAAACACGTTTCATAACGTTTATACTCTTTATCATGTCTTTATCCAAAAGTCCAGTGAACGTACCTGCAGTTAAGTTCTCACAGCATCCGCAAAACGAAAAAGAAATCGTTTTTGTATAAAATCAATAGAAAGCCTGCGCCATAATGCATCGGTCAGTTACTCAACTCGACGCTCGCGCACCCCTGTTTGGGGCTCACATCCCTTGCAATTGCACGTCAACAACGGCGACTTTATCCAAAGCTGAGAGAATATTTTATAGAGTATCTTATATCTTATTTATTTCTATCCTCGCATATATGATAGAGTTTTAAATTATTCTTGCCTTCGATCATAGACGAAGATTGCCTATGGCTACGTAGATATATTGCAATGAAAAATTCAAGGTTAACCTAAAGTTTTCCAATTTCCAGAAACAAACCTTAGAAAATCCCTATGCCCTATATAAGCTACGGAGACCCTGTAGCCGAAAGTACCTTTAGGTAAGTAAAGAAACCCCTGTAAGTTAGGGCAGAATGGGCCTAAAACTGTAGCACTTTCTAGTCTACATAAAAATAAAGATGTGACGGCATGCCGCATAATGAACAAATAAAAAAAATCAGCAGTTCAAACAATCAAATTATTATTAGTAATGCGTTAATTTAGTTGTATCTAACTTTCGCCATTTGGTAAGTACTTACATATAATCTAACAGTGCTCTCAATATGCACGTATTTCTACATTGTTCTAGCATATATGTATAATCTCAACATGAATGATGTAACCAAGATTTTGTAATAATATTTCGATTGAAAAGAGTGTCCATGGAGTTTCTCGCCCATTCTTCTCCATAGAGATCTACGCTTTGGAATGTGCTACTACAGTACTTTCTCAAGTTATTATGCCTTGTGACTGTGACTGTAGCTTAGCGTTTTTTTTTTTGGTTTTTTTGACATTCAATAGTGCCGTAATGGTCTAGTTAAAATAAATGCTTTGAGTTTAATTTTGTTTTATATATGGGCCTTCTTTCCTATTTAATAATCGTGACCACTTCGAACAGAGCGACTGGAATAATAAAACTACCCAACTAGTACACAAGCTGCTTCAATCATTTCTTTACAACCTGAATGTTCTACAATAGCCGTTCAAGGGGTTTACTATAATACTTAAGTGGTACAGTAGCGTATTCAATCGCTCTTGAACAGGATTGTGGTACAGTAGCCGTACAACAGTAAATACAATCCCCAATGGATCTAAAGCAGAATTATAAATACCTTTCAAAACACCGCTAGGTCTTGTAGAAGGCTATAATAGTTAAAAATGTTTAAATGGACTTACAAGCTTCCTTTAAAGCGCTTTAGGTGGTGTATTGCATATTTGTAACTCTATATCTACAGCAGAGAAACAGGATGTACAACGGAGTATCAATAATCCGTTGTACAACCATAGACTCTTGAAAAGATATATTAATTCTGTAGACCTAGAAAAGTACAATAGAGCGTCAATACCACCATCATAGAACTGGAAGGTATACAATGGGCGATACTAGCGGCTAAACCGGTAGAATGGTTCTAGTAAACTTTGAAGGCTGTTGTAACCGAGACGCCATTAGAGTTTTTAATAAAATCAATGCTCGTGATTTTATAATTTATTTACATCATAATATTAATATGTATAAAAACCGAATTCACGTCACTCTTTCTCACCCAGAATTCTAAAGAAACTACCTTGAAAACTAAACTGTCTTAAATAAACTAAATTCAAAATTCAAACCCTCTAATCAAATGTACATTTTATCCAAAACACTGCATAAACAGCAGGCGCGTGAAAATTTTAGCTAAAACATATGTATACACTAGCTTCTGCCCGCGACTTCGTACGCGGATCCTGTTGCTTATGTCAGCGACAACGGGTTCGTCAAAATCGAAGATCTGAAACGTCTGATGTCGAATTCTAAGAGCTCAGGGATGAGAAAATAACGGATCTTTCCCACCTGAGCAACACATACCGTTTGTTTCTTTTTGCCATTTAACAGCTTCACAAAAAGTACAATTTTGAACCATCCTCCGATGGCGGAATATGTGGCGTATTCAATCATAGGAGTATACGTAAATGCATTCCGTTCCTTATCAACCCAAGGAAGGTTGCCATGCCCTACGGCTATATCTTGAGACACATCCGATTCTTCAGATGATATCCACATTCAGTTCGAAGTCTTCGCGCTCTTCTTCTGTCTCTTCATGCCGTACTCCAGAAATTCTTTCTCTCTCACTTTCTAGCTGATTATGAATATTTTGTTGTGTGCGTGTTCGGGGCAATGTATGATAATCTCGAGCAGCAGTTACTCGCTCATCACGTTCATCACTCGTTTCAAAAGACCTGTTAGTAGATGTGCGAATACGCTGAGAACTCAAGCGCAATTCTCTATCCGTGAACGTCTCCGACTCGCGAGACAATGCATGACGTTCACGATCAGCGGTCAGTCGCGCATCTATTCTTCACTGGTATCCAGAGACCTGGATGTAGATGCGTAAATACGCTGAGAACGCAGGCGTGCTTTGCGATCCGAAGAGGTTTCCACGGAGCAAGTTGCAGCCTGATGTTCTCGAACAGCATCAAGTCTCTCCTGACGCTCTTCGGTAGATTCTTGGGATCATAAGATCCCCAATCTTTTAGCTCCTTTGGAACATTGGGAAAGATTTGATTTCTTTCTAGGCATGGTTATAGTTTTGTTGTGAAGATACCTGATCAATTCAAATCTAAATGACTGCTCCCCTGCGTTACCGGATAGGCTACAGTCACAAAGATAAATTGAAAAGGAAAATAAACACTCAAATAACATAAGCCCGAAGACATTTATTCGATTAAAAATAATAAATGACAGTTTTGGCCAGTCAGCGAAAATCAGTCCTAAACTGTTACCGCCTTCACCGCATGGAGGTACTCCCAGCTTATGTTATTTTGTAATTTTACAGTGAAATTAGTGATAGCTTTGCAATAATTATCACATCAGATGTTTCTGATCTTCGATTTTTAATAAGTCAACAGGAAATGCCCATCAGACCGAACAACTTTTGCTAAGACGTCATTCTTATGTGTTATGGTGTAGCTGCGCTCTTGGAGCTCCACAAAAGGTGTCCCAGATCTTCGATTTTTATAAGTCAACAGGAAATGCCCATCAGACCGAACAACTTTTGCTAAGACGTCATTCTTATGTGTTATGGTGTAGCTGGGCTCTTGGAGTTCCACAACAGGTGTCCCAGATCTTCGATTCTTATCTTAACTTTTGCTAAGACGTCATTCCTATACAGGGTGTAAACCACCTCATCACAAAGCCGTTAACCAAGCATTCTGTACATCAAACTAAGTAACTTTACGCAAAAATTATTGCTGGGAAACAACTTTTTTTTTTGAGGTTATAAATCATGTTTTGTGGTAGAACTCAATGTAACGCACTTAAAACATTGTGCTGATGGATGGATTTTATAGTACGGAGGTCGTGGAGGCGTTAAAAGTCAAAATCTTACAAAAAATACTTGTATTTAAAAAACAACTTGTCAAAAAGTTGTAACTTTGACCCCCTATATCTCCGTAACTAGAAGGTTCCTAGGTATGGTGTAGAATAAAAAATGATCGCAATGATGGGGAGAACAAGTGCCTTTCGGATTCGTGAAGAGGTGTTTTACACCCTTTATGTGTTATGGTGTAGCTGGGCTCTTGGAGTTCCACATCAGGTGTTCCAGATCTTCAAATTTATTCTCTCAGCAGAAAATGATCATCATGTGGAACAATTTTTGCTACAGTAGCATTTTTGTATCTCTTATAGTTTAGCTGGGTTGTTGCGGTTCTGCATCAGGTGTTCAAGTTTTCAAGTTTAATTATAGCCTGTATGTTGCCCAGACTTTATGTCTATACAACAAAAAAAAAACATTCAAATCCGTCCAGTAGTTCCGAAGATTACCGTGTACAAACAAACAGACA
Organism: Xestia ashworthii; assembly: GCA_950022955.1. Lineage (NCBI taxonomy): Eukaryota > Metazoa > Arthropoda > Insecta > Lepidoptera > Noctuidae > Xestia > Xestia ashworthii. The sequence continues at coordinate 8,164,250 of OX465550.1, forward strand.
AACAGACAGATTTTTTTTTTGGTTTCGTGCTCTGTTACTGTTTCTAAACCCCCCTCAATTTTTTTTTAATATATTCAATGTACAGACACAGTTTTTTTACTATTTTATTATTATGTATAGATATGATGTACATTACAGTGGCACTCGCACAGGGCAGGGCCTCGATTCTGCTATTACAATAGTGTCAGAGTATTCGATCATTGATCTCATAATGATCAAGTTCTGTCAAATTTTGACAAGTTTGTTAATTCTACTACCATAATGGCGCCATTATGACTTCTCAATGAACAACCACTGACACTCCATTGAAAGAAATGTTATAGAATATTAATCTCGTACATGAAATCTGGCATGAATAAATGTTCGCATTTAGTAGTAGATTTCGAAAACCATTTGTACTAAGTAAGGGTTTTATAATAATGACAATACGACAATGCCATTAAAACACAATTTTATTACGAGACCATTGACCGACCATTGTGAATTTAGCAGATTACGAACTTTAAGCAAAATGACAATGGGATGAATGATGGAATCGTGTTGGAGTGACGAATTTATTAAAATAGCAGAATTAGGCCCGGAAAAATCAACACCAAACACTACTGTTGTTTATTTTCCAATTCATCCATCAATCACTCATAAGTTAAAATTTCAATTAGTTTTGTTCATTTCCCCAAAATATCGTTACTGTAGACCTAATATAGATCTGTAAACTGGAATTCAGAGATACAGTCGCGTTTGAATACGATTCGAGCTCTACAGTCGCGCTACAAGAACTTATTTTAGATCCTGAGGCGCACTCTACCGCTCGCATAGCACCTTTGTAGATCCAATGGAACTACAAAGGGTGCGAGCGGTAGAGTGCGTCGTACTAACACCTCTGTAAAACCATTGTAGAGAAATTGTAGATCCTTAGGCCATACTGCGTGGGCCTCTTTCGGGGGTACAGCGGCGCTATAGCCACTTGTACATCTACTGTAGAACTTATCTATAGAGGCTATGCCGTTATTAAAAACCTCTAACCAGCTGCTGTACGGCTTGTTGTAGAGCTTGTGTGCTAGTTGGGTACCAATATCACCTCTACATAAGGCACTCCTCAACGATAATAGCACCGACTTGCCAGTTGGTGTAGGTACACGTTCAAAGTTTATAGAAAAACATGAGATATAATACCAAAATTTGGAACTAGGTAGGCTTGGTATTACATAATGTCTTCAGGATTTGGCCTGTAAAATCGGCTTATTTACTTAGGTAAAGGTAGTCTCTGCGTTTAAACGTGACATACGGCTCTTCAATCGATACCAACACAGCAGAAAAGTTGCAAGTTAGGACATTTTGTCTATATTAACTTTTCTGAAGTCTAGAAAAGTAATTATCGAATGCTTTTCTACAGCCGTCATAATATTGGTATTCCTTTAAATGCCATGACATATCTATCCAATCTACGGACAGGTCCAGTCATTAGAAATGTTGGTTACAACAATAATTAGTTAAGTAATAACTTTCAGAAATAGACAACCGCCTCCCATGCATTTGAAACGAAGCCCAAGGCCCTATATGATTAGAAATGGAAGATATAGAAACCATAACATTATTACATTAAGTAATAATATCTATGAAAAATGTGGCCTACATACTTTGTCCAATATTTGAAAATTTATATAAGGCCATCGTATAGGTACCGCCCACTTATGTAGGTACAAGTATCTATTTCTTAGTATTCTGTTGTAACCTTATAAATAAGCTAGAGTTCTACTATCATTTGGTATTCTATGATTGCGGGCTATTCCGCAAAGTACCGTCTAATATGCCACTAACAGTAATTTCACATTCTTAGGTAAATTGTTTGCACTGCACTTAGCAAAACTGCGGAATGAATTGATTAACTATAAAGTAACTGATGTTTTATTTAATAACATAGCCAAATATAAAAATGCTACATTTTAAATTTATGGTATGAAAATATTTAAGGTGATTGTACTCAGATGCGTATGCGCAGTAACATTCAAAAGAGATTTTCTCTTACTACCATCACACCATTGTTTTCCTGCCCTTATTCAATTTTTTTGGTGACCCCCAAATGCACAGCATTTGTCTTCTTCATCCATAGTTCTCTAGATTATCTCCTACATAACGATTGTAAGTAATTTCATGTTGTTAAAAATATAGTATTTTGGAACCCATACTATTACGAAATAACACATGTCAAAGACCGGGTCTGATCTCAAAGTTTCAATCGATTGTTCCATTAGAAAATTATTTTTGAATCTTGCTACGTGTCTAAGTACTAGTGGATGCAGTACATGTTCCTTCTCAAGAACCGGGACTTTCCCGGTATTTTCCGGTTCCGGGATTTCCCGGGAGCATGCCTTATTAAGTACATAATTAGTTGTGTACAATTTCAGGATCAAGATCTTACAAGACTCAAATCCCAATTTCACAAACCAATAAATCCGACTACCGACCCGATAGAAGACAATGAAATACCAGTACAAAGTGGTGAAATGAACTGGGACAGTTTCTGCATTGGAACATTTTTTGGGGCTTTTAATTCATACTTAATGCAATAACTAGTTTGAAGATGACCGATGATAGAAAGTATCTATGGAATTATTCAGATCATAATGTGTGTAGTCCACTCAAATTATACTTACAAGCATTCGAAATAAGTAGGTATTACTAGTAACGTTTCACATATGTACCTAAGTAATCCATCAGTCAGTACAGTCATACGTTTGTTTGGCTAATCAATACTAATTTAATTAGAGACAAATATTTGTAATCAGCACTAAGTATTGTGCCAAAAATGTTAAGTAACACCCACTTTTTATTTGCCCTAGAAATTGTCCCGCAAATTCGATTATTATGTGGGATAGGATCTTTTTTTGTGATGTACCTACCTATTATAATCTTTAAATAGATTGTAAGTAGGTACATGTTATTAGTACAAGTAAAGAAAACTACGCACTCTTGATCACATGATCGGTAGGGATCGACACAATAGGTTCCTAAGTAGGTACCTACTACAAGAGTAGCCGTTTGGCCATCAGAACAATACTTTCTGCTTCTGTTCTCTATTAGCCAATGTGAAAACATTCCCACCACTCTGGAATGTACTTATCTTTCTCATTGTTTCGACAGTTCAATCCTTCATTTAGGTAGATACTTTGCGAGAATATCCTCGTATCTATACATTTTCGAGCCTGTAACTAATCTATTGGCCGATTTTGCGAGTGGTGGCGCACAACTACCTATAAAAGTTACTTCGTATTTATTCTGTCCCCCCGAAACTTCGGACAACTCAATGGATTGGCCTTGATGAGTGTTGACGTATGAGGTCAGTCCAGAGATGGTTGTCTATGTCCAATGTTTAGCCCTTTACATCCCAAAATAGGTAGGTAAGTTCCGTCAACTAGCATTTAACAAAAACTTCTTAGCAACATTAGCCCCATTTTTTATTTTAATAAAATGGCTAAGTAAATGACACTTCTCATTACCCGTCAATTCCTCGTTACAGCTATTATACATATGGACTGCGAAAGACTGAGTTTATTTAATGAAAATGGTTAATAAGATTTTTGTTTTTTTTTTTATTTCCTCAAATTGTAGGTGCCTATTTGCATTAAATGTTTGCAAATCTAGTGCCTAATGGATTACCTACAAACCAAATTTACCGTTGTACTTGCCAATAAAATCAGATTTCAAGTAGGTATCTATTTATTTATTACTTACAAAAATACTTAACAGGACATCACTTTAAGATAGAAGAGCACAAAGGAAGGTACTGCTAATTTCATAAGAAATCTCATCCAGCAGACCTGCTAGAGGAAAGTTGGATTCTTTAAGTTCTATCTGCCACCTGCGCAAAAATAACCAGTAGTAATAAGCTATCGTACAGTAGGTACTCATAAAGTAGGACCTGAGGAATGAGGGCTTTTCTTTATCAACTCTTTCCTAGTCGCTGGATAGATGGTGCTGATCTCAGTATGCTACTGCAAGGAACAGAACGTCACATAATTTCACTTGGACCTAATGGCTATACCTATTCAGAAGCTTATGCAAACGAAAGTGTCAGTCAACGAGCGTAGGTACCTATGTGACGCGTGTTTTTTGAAGCGTTTTGGCTTTGGCACCTAGTAACGTAGTCAGTTCAACGCCATCTACCTAGTTCTTGGAAACCATATTTTTTTTATTCCCAAAAAGAAAACCTCTCATAGTGTCCTCTTAACAGCATTAAAAAAGATTCACAATATCCTGAAACAAGTTCGTTGCGCCGCGCCTTGGACTACTACGCCATCTAGTGTCATATTTACAGACTAAGTAACCCCTCTGTTCGGTTCACCAAGCGATTCACGAACTGTTACGATTATACAATGAGAACTCAGAGAAGTTCTTCGTGCTCGTTTTCTGTGTAGTTCTTTAGTATATAAGTAGATGTCGCTGCTATCGGCGAAAATTAAAATGTACTGTGAAGTGGTTGCCAAAAATATTTCGTGTAGTGTGCTACAGAAATAAAACTAATCACCAGCAAAAAATTTGCTGATAACAGCTTATCAGCAAATATTTTGCTGGTAATTAGTTTTATTTTTGGAGCTGTATGTAGTTATTGCATTTGAATACGTTTGGTAAAACAAATGCCCGACGTTTTTTATCTCGATACCAACATACAGACAGGCACATCAAGCTATACTGATCAAGCATAACCTAACCTCGATTTGTATGAGCTTCCCGTACAACGAGAGATCAGCGTATACTGGATTTTCATAAAATCGGTCGTCGTGCGTCCCATATAAACAAGAAGTCATAGTAGGAGACCTAGTAGGAGTCATAGTAGGAACCACATTAACTCGGGATTGCTCAACAGTCAACGTCTGTAATACTAATACTAATCATTCATAAAATATAAATAATGACGACGTTCTATGCCACGTCACAGTTTAAAATAAATATTGCGTAGAGGGAAATAATTATGAATCGTTTCTCGTAATTATACTGGCAGGTGTATAGATGATGCCAAAACAAACAAAAACGGATTCAGTATACAAAGAATATTAAGAAAGATATCTCTACTTTTTGGGGTTCCGTATCCGAAGGCTAACCAACGGGACCCTATTACTAAGTATCCGCTCTCTGCCCGTTCGGCCGTACGTACTCTGTCTGTCAGCGGGCTGTATATCATAATTCGTAACAGGTAACAGTTGAAATTTTCATAGAATGTGTATTTCTGTTAATAAAAATAAATTAAAAATTAACCTGATTACGAATACTACGATGGTACGGCACATGCGCAATCCGACTCGCACTTGGCCTTTTTTAGGGTTCCGTAGCCAAATGGCAAAAAACGGAACCCTTATAGTTTCGCCATGTCTGTCTGTCTGTCTGTCTGTCTGTCTGTCTGTCTGTCCGCGGATAATCTCAGTGACCGTTAGCACCAGAAAGCTGAAATTTGGTACCAATATGTATATCAATCATGCCGACAAAGTGCAAAAATAAAAATTTAAAAAAACATTTTTATTAGGGTACCTCCCCCAGACGTAAAGTGGGGAGCGATTTTTTTTTTTATTTTGACCCTGACGTGTGATATATTGTTGGATAGGTATTTAAAAATGAATAGGGGTTTTCTAAAATCATTTTTTGATAATATTAATATTTTAGGAAATAATCGCTCCGAAAGTCAAAAACAATGTGTCCCCCCCCCCTCTAACTTTTGAACCATAAGTTTAAAAAATATGAAAAAAATCACAGAAGTAGACCTTTACATGAACTTTCTAGGAAAATTATTTTCAACTTGATGAGTTGAATAGTTTTTGAGTTATATAGCACTTTTTCAAAAAAACGCAAATGATAACTTTGTTTTTCATACAAATACTATGAAAAACAAAGTTATTTTTGCTGACGAAAAATGTTGGTATTTTTAATGGTCTGGGAAGCTACGGAACCCTACAGTGAGCGTGGCCCGACACGCTCTTGGCCGGTTTTTTGACGTTTATTTTTGAATCTAGATAAAAAGTAATTCGCGATCGCGATACATTTAGAACTTTTCTTCGGGTAGTCAACTGTAATTTCAAAATTACACTGTGGCGTAAGAACTATTCATCATCATCCCACACTACTTTTTTTCTAATATAAACGCGACTACACCACGTTCCATCGACATAGAATGTACAGTATACTCGTAGTATGCATGTACAGCATAGTATTGTATGTGTAATCATACGGAAATATATGTATACATATATATAATTTTCTACTCTAGCGACATTTCACAGAGTCAACGCGACTTCAACACGACATAAAAACACAGCTTTCTAGAATGCCTACGTGGCGTAGCAGTGGCGTATATAAAAGCCAACTCAGCTTCTCCACGTCGTAACCGCTAGGTCTACGACAGCCTACGCAACAGAGGCCCTACTCCCTAACGTTTCGTCTATACGGACGGATCTATCCGCGTCTCTCACACGCACTCGTCTGCAGACGTGCGCGATAGAGACGGATAGATCCGTCCGTATGGACGAAACGTTAGGGAGTAGGGCCTCTGTTGCGCATCGTAGCCGATGATAGGTCTACGAGACCCTACGTAGCGTAGCGGTTGGGTCTACGAGACCGTAGGCAGCGTAGCAGCTGCGACTACGAGAGCCTACGCACTGCTAATGCGACAAAAACGGTGCGACTGTACGGCGTATCCGTAGCAACGCAGTAGAACCAAACAAAAAGTAAAAAGATCCGAGTGTGACAGTGAATTTTGATGGTATTACTTAAACACATTGTACTCTCAGACGCATGTTTCACCATCTTGATATTTATTCAGAACATAGTTCTCGTCAATGTTAACTGTAACCTAGTAGATTAGCACTTAGCTAATAAAGTAACAATCATTACATTCACACTACACAGTACCGACCGAGACAACAAAATTACGCGCCATTGCATGTCACAAACTACAATAGGATGATTCATAGTATTGTAGTAAGTCAGTCAGTCAGTCGGAGCAAGCCAGATCAAGGTTGTCCGCACCTCGCTCATTGTACACTAATAAAATATAGTACCTATACTTCTGGCTGCCAGTGACGTCATAGTGCTGTTAGCTCGTGTGCCTCGTGTCAGGCGACCTGGGACTGTGCGTTTGATTAGTTTTATATAGTTGGTGACATCAGTTTATTGGTCGTAAACCAAGTCGAGAGATGCCATGATGTCTTTTCTAGGAATTCTGAAATTAGTATACAATAGACAGACAGTAGTGTTGAAGAGATGAATGTCAATACAGATTATATTCTAGTAAAATCTATTTTTAAAATTGATCCAACCTCACGCTTGTTTTTTTTTCAAAAGGGTTAGGTAGAAGTATTGCTGTAACGACTACGACCTCATGTCGCCAACTATGTTTCAGTTTGTAATAACATGAGACAAGTCTACATATAGACTTCAACCGGCACAAATTTAAACTCCGAACTGCTTCAGAAAAATCCTTAATGGAAAATCCCAAGAATATTTTCCGACCCGCGAATTGAATCTCCTTACGTGGTTGGAAGAAGCATTAGACCACTAGACGATAATAAATTATTAACGTAACCAATCATTTTACCATCTCTACTTTACTAGTGTTACACATCGGTAGGTACTTATTGTCTGTTTTAAATAGCATTTTTTTTGAGCTGTTCATAATATTTGCTTGTTCTTTTGCAAGGATTGCTAATTCCGTTGATTTCTATTAGATTGAGACCTGACCATAAGTCAAGTTACATACATACATCAAGATTTTTTAGTAACATTGTCTTAATAAAACAACCTCGTTGGTCTAGTGGTCTCAAACAGTTCAGCAGATCATGAGGCTCTGGGATCGATTTCGAGGTCGAGCAAATACACTTTGTATTGAATTTTAATAATTTTTCCATAATTCATATTTCAGAAACGCAGCCGAATCCAGATTCCGTTCTAGATTTGTGCTCGGTTGATGGCAATAGGCTCGTCCTCTATTACAAGGGCCAAATTTGGTTGTACTATAATACATTACGTAAGGCTTTGCCTAACCCTTCAGGGATTAAAAGCGTGAGATTATGGTACGTAGTTCTTAGCTGTGATCACCAGTCCGTCAGCTAAGTGTTGTGATATGGTGATGATTAGCGTAATTGGTCGTTTATTGCAGCGGTCATTAGGAGATTTTGGAGGCCAGAGCAAAGGAGCGAAGAGTCTAAAAATAGAATTTACATAACAATGCAATATTATTGACACACACACACACACACACACACATACACACTCACACACACACACCCACACGCACACATACACAAATCATCATCCATTATACACCACTCAACTTTTACCAGTAACCTCTCATATAGGTACATTCATAACATATTAGGAGAATATTAGGATTATATAATATTGTTAAGAATATAAAATAGAATTATCTTAATTTATGGAAGAGCGGTGTCTCCTACTACAGGCATTAAGGAGACTCCAATCATCAACAAATGTAAGAAATATTGTTTTACGGAAATTAATATTTTTGTATTTTTTGTATTATTTTGACCTGCCTAGTATTTTTCTAAGTTGTCAGACTTTTTGGGCCTTATTCAAACAACTATATTAGTAGTCTTACAACCCCAACTACATATTTCATATAGGTACAGTCGCCACGCCAGCATATCAAACTACCCGAAACTGTCATATTTTCCCAATAAACCTTGAATCTAGTACTATAGCGATAAAGTTGAAAATGACGTATCAAAGTAATTTGACAGTTATAGGTAGTAGTAATGGGATTGTTGGCGTATGCCGCTCTCTGCGTCCATTATGTCGTCAAGTAAAAGTAAGTGTGTGGTAGTAGTAATAAACAAACAAATCTTCTCATAATTATATTATTCAAATAAGAAGGAAAATTGTCTATGACAAATAAAATCTAACCTTGAGGATGATTTGAGTTCAAGGCGGAGATTAATATTTTAATTAGCAGTTTAATGACGCTGTTTGTACGATGTTTACAACTGGCTTGCGAATCTCAAATATCGAAAAGAATATACCTACCTATATGTATAATAAATAAAAAAAATGCATAGTAAAAAAACTAATCTCAAAAGCAGAAAAATCTACCTAACCATTTTGAATTTAGCTTCAACAGTGCTAACTTTTAGGATCGTTCTAGAAGTTTCCATACCGTGCCTGTATGAAATGAAAACCCGTCTGCCCACTGAGGTATTTAGGCCACCCGTATGCTTACGTCATACTGCTGAAACCTTGCCCTTTCCATGTTGTGATCAAATAGTAATGGTCGTCGCCTCGACTACCTACCTCGTATTAATCTAGGTGAGCCACAGATTACGGTCGATAATTAATATGGCCATTGGAACCTTTTTCGTCATAAGTCTGTACCATGACAGAACAATGACGTGACTGCTGAGGTACTGAGTCATGAGATGACTGCTCATGACGCGTTGGAGGTGTTTTTGGTGATGATGTTAAACTTTCTTAGGCAGTTCTTGAATGACTCAGGAAATGGTTGTGGTTACTACAATTTAAAACGGTATTTACAATCATTGAAGATAGGTTTGGCTTCTAGACTAGGTAGTTCATTCACGTCTTCAGGATTCTATTCTTCTTAAATCATGATAATTATACAAACATGCGTAAATCTTAGAGCTAAAAAAATCATTAGATGTTTTTAAACGTGACTTTATATGCAGAAATCTAACGTTTTTCTAGACTAATCCACAGCAACAATTTTCAAACAACATCCATTTTCGTACGGCCTAAAGTAGGTATCAGTATCAGGCGGATAATCAGCAACATAACTGTTAGTAGCATCGTTTCAACTAGACATAACAAGTAGCATAATGTTCGTAGATGATTCATAAATAATGAGACAGTTTAAATGCCATTAATTTGTATGATACATGACTGATTACAAACCCTGAGTTCGTGGTCTTCGTACATCTTCTTAATAAGCAACTAATTATGCCTACCTATTGCCTAACTAGAAAATTTCTACGTAGGTATGTAGAATTCGAACAAAATTGAAGTGTGCATGACACGAATTTAAATGCGGAGTCTACACGAGTTGACAAAAAAAACATGGAGTGGAATTTCGGTGTAGTTTTATTTAACTTGTATTTGAACGTGCATCATTCTCGGTCTGCGCAGCCCGCAGTCATTATGGGACTAACCTTGACCACCAAAGCAAGGGCCCGCGAAGGTCACCTATTGTTTTATTTATGTAAGGTACCTGAACATCATAACAACAGAGATAATATTCTTTATAGATAATTCTGCATACTGTTTCGTAAGGTCGTAAAAACGATCCCATATTTCGAACACCAGCGCTATTCCGACTGAGTCAAAACGCTATAATATTGTCCAATATTTAAAACGTAAGAAATGCCGTGCTTATAGTATAGTTGAAATTTTGCTTAAAACTTTTTATAGAGAACTTTATTTTGAAGGATAGTATGACATCATATAGAGTTACGTCGCCTCGCGTCGGCGTCGGCGTCGAGGTCGCAAGACGTGCTCGTACCGGCTTCGCTTCGCAGGGCCCAGTTTGAAATAGCGTTCGCGGCTGACACCACGTACGTTACAAATTCAGTGAGAAAAATAATTAAGAACTTCATAAATCATGTCGAACATAATGGGTGAGTAAACTATCTTTTATTTAATAACTAATTATAATTTTACCGGCGAATTTTACGTCTAATTTCAGTAGCTTTATCACATCTTTGATACCGGTTGCCGACTGACGCCAAGTTCTCTAACATTTTAGGTAATGAAGGCGATCTTTATTTTAAGGATATTTCTAGATTCTCAGATATATAACCTACTGTTGTTTTTTGAGAAGCCGGTGCCGCAAATACCAGACCGGCGTTTTCTTGGCACAAGGCCAAAGTCGGGCGTGGTGATGCGGAATATAGAAAATCGGTTAGAAACAATCAATACAACAATAAACATTCTAGGCGCCTAACTTATAAATATACCTATGATCAACTATCTTTATGATGTGAACCATACGGCTACAAGATGTGGTCATGTGGCCAAACTCAATTACAGATGTAGATATTTTTCCACAAGAATGCCGCCAGGCTTGGTAATCTCCCACAATTAACTGGTTTTTATTATTTATGTTAGTTAGGTCACATTGTTTGATGGTACTTAGTAAACGCAGTTATGAGATCATCCTCAATTCCGTCACCATCGAAGGTTACCTTACTGGTTCTAGATGCGAGGTTGTGAGCTTGTTTATGTATAATATTTGTTTTCTAACAAATAAGTAGGTACCTATGTAGGTAATTGATAAACTACATTGAGAGTATGCTAAGTAATTAAAGCCTAAATGAGTCATATTATTACGATAATGTTGGTCATACATGTAGATGAACCAAGGTAAACTGCATTACATAGGTAGGTTTTCCTTTTGATTTTTTCATGAATACCGTTGCACGTTGTGGGTAATTCCTGAAAGGCAATCATGTCTAAAAATAATAATTTCGGCTAATACGTATCGCCCTAGGCATTCATAGTGTCTTAGGTCAGACTGTTAGATTGGCCCAATTGACCTAATAATCTCACGCATGCCGCGAAAATGTCGGCGCATAGGTACATAGTGCCGAACCGACGCCGACGACAGTATTTACTGATAACGTTCAAACTTTGTTTCAAAACAAGCAAATGTAAACATTATGTCAGTCACGAGTCACGACTTATCACCTCCGTGCTAATCTAAGTACCAAGGTAATTGAATAACTTTTTCAACGTTATACAAAGAATAGCTTGCCAAGTACCGGCAGTGGTGCAATCGTCACGGTGAATTGCTCGTTAATTACCTACTAATTAGGTACTATCCAAGTCATGTCTATTCTAGACTTTTGTGGAACACTATAATAGCTATATAAACCTACCTACAATAAGTACAGTCTTCAGGCTATTTACACCTACCTACTTATTGAAATAAACTAATTTAACCATTCCAACAAGGAGGAATTATAATATGACTTGGTTCCGTCCTGCAGTCATTTGTTTCGAACTTGCTCGTAAACACGCGAATTAGAACGCCTTCAAATGGTCAGGGTGTGGCAAAACGGTACCCAGCCATAGAGTACCTACTTAGCATTAGCTACAACGCTGAATAGAATAAATTACATTTTATTAAAGTAGCCATCTAATAATAGGTTGGTGTATCCAACATAGCCGTCAAAGTTTATGTCTGGCATGAAAACAGTAAAACTTTTAGCGATGATTGATCCAAAACCGAATATTACTTAAAACAGTAGTAAATAAAACAATAACTCAGAATAGAATTGTTTTACAGCATACCTACTTAGTACATTCCGAGCTGACTCAATTCACAGATAAACTCAGCTACAGACAAACAAAATTGATTTGATAGAATGACATCATCGTGGACTACTTTCATAACAAGCGACGCGACGCAGTCCCACAGCGCAGGCGCCATGGCCATGGACGTGTTTCTACCGTCCGGCGAAAAAACAAGCTCTATATAGCCAGCAATGGAAAGCTTCCACCAGCGCTATGACATAATCAAGTTATGAATTCGTGGGTGCCGACACTGGCGACTAGTGCCGGGACACCTAGCTCGCATACCCGCATACCAATACACCGGCCTATATTTAGAGTTGAGTAAGGAGACATGCCTCGAATGGAAGGCAATGGCCGTATATCGTTAGACTAAATAGGAATTGAGGAAAGCGCTAAGAAGTGTTTACGGAATTTTAACTAGCTCTAATGCCAACGACCCCGCTGTTGGAATGCAAGGATTTAGGTAGACAAACGAAAATAGGCGAGATTTTACATAATTTCATGCAAGTGCTGATTGATTTTTATATCACACAGAAAAGTATTTTTCATCATGAGAAATAATATAAAATGTTTTTGTACATTTTATGATGATAAGCTGTTTATTTTTAGTGATTATCATAAATCGTAGTAAAAGTAGTAATAAGTAATCATAAATCGACATATTACGACTGTAATTTTTGAAAGGTTAGGCAGTAATACTCCCACGTTTCGCCAGTTATATTGAAGTCCCATATTATGTAATGGGGGCGACCCTATTGCCGTGACACAAATTCAGACCTCGTGGCTGTTAGGTTTTGAGAAATTGCTTATGGAAGAACCGAAAAAGCCCTGTGGTGTTCACTCGTACGCTAGTTAGGGTTTAGAGTAAAGCCACCGTATATCAGGGTGGTGTCTTTGTTCAGGGTTGTACAATAAAACACAGTTTCCAATATTACTGGGTTAGGCATGCTGTCGCTAAGGCTGCTCGGACCAGGGGGGTGAAACTTACATACATTGGCGTCAAACAAAATGTTCATAGATAGTGCTGCCATCTGTGTGTTTGAGAACACAAACTTTTCAACTGTTTGACTGTTTTACAACTGTCATAAAGAGAACAGCTATTTTGGACAACTTGTCAGTGAAGTAGATAGGTGACAGCGGCTGCCTTGTGATTAATAGGTCCCAGGTTCGAATCCGCAGTCACGAACTACTTTCTGTATTATATTTGGTTGAAGAGAAACTAACAGTGCTATTTAACAGTTTAGGTACACAGTTTTAAAAACGAAAACCGGAGTTGCGCATCTATCTTGTATTTTTATAGTGACTCAGACTAGTCCGAGCCATAGATAATAACGGCTCGGACTAGTCTGAGCGCGGCGTATCGCCCCGCCCCGCACTCCCTCCAACGCGCATCCCCCACCACAGCACGCATAACTCATTTTTTAAATTTCACAAGCTCTTTGCGCGACCTGGGAATCGAACCCAGAATCTCAAGACCAGCAGTCGCGCTTGTGACCACTAGACCATGGCAACGAGTCAATATCATAGTGATAGAAAATGCTAGACTAGCTGTTACCCGTGACTGGCCGTGACCTTCGTTTGCGTGAATATATTATAAAAAATATTACTTCCGTATTTGAATTGGATCTTGTTGCCAATTTCAAGGGTTTCAATTTTTTAGCACGGAACCCTGATTCTTATTCTAAAATAAAAGCTTAAGTTAAAACTTATAACATCAGCTATCTGCTAGTAAAAGTCCCATCAAAAGCGTTTAGGAGATTGGCCGGGACAAACAGACAGACAGAACGATAAAAATGTATTTTTGTTATTTGTGTCGTTTATATTATGTATGTACTTACCTACATATTGCTATACGCTTTCTGTAAAAAGCTGATATTTTGTTACAAAACAGACACTTCAATTTATCAGGGTGTAAACCACCTCATCACGAAGCCTTCAACCAAGCATTCTGTACAACAAACTTTTTTTTTTGGGGTGAAAATTACATTTTGTAGTAAAACTCGATGTAACGCACGCAAAACATTGTGCTGAAGAATGGATTGAATAGTACGGGGTTCGTGGAGGTATTTAAAGTAAAAATCTTACAATAAAAACTTGTGTTTAAAACAAAACTTGTCAAAAAATTGCAACTTTGAACCCCAATATCTCCGTAACTTGAAGGTTCCCAGGTATGGTGTAGAACAAAAAAATGATCGCAATGACGGGGAGAACCAGTGCCTTTCGGCTTCGTTAAGAGGTGTTTTACACCCTTTATTTATTTGAATAGATAAAATATTACTTAGGTAATTATTCAGGTTACTATTGTTTACAGATTTGAATACCGAGGATAAACTCGAATACCACTACTTCCCGGTATCGAGCGGCTCCGTGCAGTTCAAAGTTAGGACTGCCAATGATGCACATCTTGCCCTTACCATGGGACCCCAGGAGAGCAATCCTATGATTGAGGTGGGTACCTTATAGATAAGAGACCACTTTTCTATTAAAATCAAGACAAACTAATTTTGTAGTAGTAATCGATAACCTAATAAATTGTTTTCTAATAAATTGTCAGGTCTTCCTTGGAGGCTGGGGTAACACCAAGAGTGTAATCAGGAAGAACAGAACCAAGCCCGACAAAGTTGAAATCGAGACCCCTAACATTTTGAACGGCGGTGAATTCCGTGGTTTCTGGCTTCGATGGGACGGTGGCATCATCTCTGTGGGACGTGAAGGCGAAGCTATCCCCTTCCTCTCGTGGGCAGACCCTGAACCATTCCCTATTGCCTTCGTCGGAGTGTGCACCGGATGGGGCGCGACCGGCACCTGGAAGATTGAAGGTAAATGCTCATAAATCACCGCTTACACTCATCATCACATAAAATGTACCCAACAATTAAAAAACGTGCCCTTTATCGGTACAGATGGGGCTGAATTCGATACTCCGGACCAGTTACAGTATAGATTCGGACCTGTCCTCGCTGGTTCTCTGAAATTCGAATATCGCGGTCCCCACAACTGCCATGTAGCCCTGACGCCAGCTCCCGCTGAAGTGGATCCTATGTACGAAATTATGCTCGGTGGTTGGGAGAACACCAAGTCGGTTATTAGACACTGCAGGCAGAAGCCAGATAAGGTACGATAGAATGTCGTCCTCGTCGTTGTGTTATTTGTTCGAACTTTCGTTTAAATTTCACTGTTGGCCCATAGGTTGAGGTTGAGACTCCTGGGATTATGCACCCTAACGAGTTCAGGCAATTTTTGATCGAATGGAAGAGCGGCAGAGTGATGGTACGGGATGGCCAGACAGGCATGGTTATCATGGAGTGGACGGACCCCGTGCCGTTCGGCATCACGCACTTCGGAGTGCGGTCCGGCTGGGGAGCGCGCGGCCAGTGGCGTATCACTCACTTCAACCATCCCGGCGCTCAGCCTCGTTGAGTTATCTTTTATTGCAGAATGCTTGGATGTTAATTGCTGACTTCTAATTCGCATTTAATGCGTATTACTTCTAAATGTTATAATCGGTAGATGAACTAAATGTTTAATCGTTGTCAACACCACCGTTAGACTAACAATAAATATTGTGTCCAAAAGAAAATTGCGTGTGTTTACGGATTCCTGACAAGTATGGTAACGTTGCATCCTGATGTTTCCTTTCCAATTGGCGTTTGGTACGTTGGGTACATTTTGTGGCCAAGCTTTTCTCTTCTTGTGTTTGGTTTTTTTTCTATTTACACGCCTTTTCTTACTGTATACCTGGAAATGTACTACCTTTTCTAGCACTATAGCCATTCGTTTAGGTATTTGATAGCTTAAACGTAACTCAGTTCTTCTACCTACTTCGATACCATCGTAGTTAGGTAGAAGTTTGTTATGATTTTCAGTCCCTCAGATACCTAAATAAATCGAATATAGACAAGTTTTTAATACTACACAACATTGCTAACGCAACGTGCATGTAATGTTTACTGAATTCTCGAAGCATTGATTTAGCAATATTTAGGCTAAGTCAGTGCATTCATTCATTATTGATGATAACTGATACTGACTCAATAACCTAAATAATTATTTATTAACTCAATTTTCTTACAAAGCTGGTGATAGTGGCACTAAATTTGTTGACGGAACATCCGTCTTTGTGTAAGTAATAAGGTAATAAAATAATAATTGTACCATTGAAATGATTATAAAATTTCATATTCACAGGGTACTTTTTTATTTATTGCATTTTAATGCGTGTTAATAGCCTGCTGCCTGCTATAAATAAACTTTCAGAACGCCAGCTCATGCAAAATACTTATTATTTGATGCACATTCTGCTTAACCATCTGTGTGTTTTGCAAATGTCAGTGTTTATCATTGTTCTATGCATAATTTTGTAGTTCCTCCATCGGCGCCTGTGGCTGCACCTCTATACGCCGCGCCGCCCGGCTACCCTGGTGCCATGCCCGCCTACAACGCACCTCCCCAAATGCTGGCTGGCCGCGGCAACTGGGTAGACGCCAGTGCTGGACAGATCCCCCCCGGCGCCGTCGTCGGTGGACAGGACTGCAATGGCGAACCCCTGTACGTCGCCAGGGCACAACACGAGGGTGCTGTGATTCCTGGAAAACTTTGTGCTTCCCATGGATGCGCCTTCGTACCGTGGGGCGGTCAAGAGCACAGCAAACCTCAATACCAGGTAGGTTTCATGAATATTGATTTCCAAGACCCTATTTAACTAGATCTGCATCTAAATAACAGAAAATCTATATTAATATTTTAAAGAGGTCACGGAATGTGTGCATACTTATGTAGGGGGTAATCTTCGGAACCACATCTGATTTCGAAAATTCTTTCGGTTACGGGAACTTACATTATCCCTGAGTGTGATAAGCTACATTTGGATGGGAGCGAAGCCGCAAGCAAAAGTTTAAACAGCTTAAAAGCTTATAAATTTGTACTAACTCCCCACTCCCCTTTGATGGACTAATGTCAAAATATGAAGAATCAACGACAATCATTTGGTGAGCACGACACTATAGGTACAATGCACCCACGACACGATAAACCGTTAATCCGAAAACCGTTAATCTTACCATTTCCAAACTCTTAGGTGCTGGTAGGTGGCCCCAACAACTGGGTGCGCACGAACGGATCGAACGTGCCCCCTGGCGCTTTCCCCGGCGGCCAGTCTGAGGACGGCGAGCCCCTATTCGTGGGCCGCGTAAACCATGAGGGCAGCCTCACCACGGGAAAGGTCCAGCAGTCCCACGGCGTCTGCTACATCTCCTTTGCCGGTCAAGAACTCGGGTTCCCCGACTACGAAGTCCTCATGCCCTAAATAAAAAACGCAAATCGTTTATGAATCTCAGGATTAGTGCGTACGACCGTACGTGTAACTTAGGAAAACTGCTTCCACAATTAAATGAGCAATTAAATGGTGCATTTAAGTACCTATAGATACATAATGTCTGTCACGCTATGCCTGTTCGTACGTATGTTAATTGTTTAATGCACTGCATAATATTATTTTGTCTGGTGTTAAAATGTTATGTACCACATAAGTAACGACGTCTATATGTAATATTTTTGTTAAATTATTATTATAAAATATTTACCTATTTATTTTAACGCGTTTTATTTAACCCCTCATTTAGTCGTCAAAATGTTTCAAGCAATTATTAAGGTAGACGACGAATGACTATCATAAAGATGTAGAACCCTGTTTGAATGTATATGTCACCGTAAAATTGTCAAATACGTTATATTGTAATATCTCTAGCGATATTGTAAAATCTCGAAATATTGTCAAATGAACATACTGCTTACAACAAAACGCATTATTTTTCGTGAAATGCATGCGATGGTAGTCAACTCACGCGGTGTGGAGGGAAGGAGGGGTCCCCCTTGCCTAGTGGTACAACTCTCATGAAAAGATATTGTACCATTCCTGAGAAATACCGATTATTCTAACCTAACCTTAAAACACTTTATATTCCCCTAAAAAGCGTAGTCGACGGAGCCCCGCTTCGCGGGCCCCTATTTCCGGATGCAGGGTTTAAAGGAATCTAACGGGGGGGTGCCCCAAGTCCCGATTATGGGGGCAGAGATACTTCCGCATGTTCATTTGACAATATTTCGAGATTTTACAATATCGCTGGAGATATTATAATATAACGTATTTGACAATTTTACGGTGACATACGAAGATAGCATGTCCCCAATGCCATGTCCAATAGCTTGCCCACCGATTCATTATTTAATTATTTACATACACACATACTACATCGATTCTTTAACAAAAGAAGAATTCTATAATACAAGCACACTTTACCAATTAAATTGTAGTTATAAGATTCCAATTAATAGTAAAAATTCTATAATACAAGCACACTTTACCAATTAAATTGTAGTTATAAGATTCCAATTAATAGTAAAAATGTATGCATTTATTTATATATGTATGTATGTATGTTTTTGGTCATTACAGTCTCACCGGTCATATTGGAATCGGTATATCCCGAAAAAAGTTTCATGAAAGATTTCACTGGCTTCCAATGGTTGATGGCAAATTACCTGCAGATGCAATGATTGGTGGGTTTGAAAATGAACATATTTACATAGCACGAGCCTACCATAATAGCTCGCTGTGTCCTGGGAAGTATGTCAATCAGCTGGAAAGGCATTTGTCCCTTGGGGAGGTAGAGAACATACCAAAGAAGAGTTTGAGGTAAAAGTATTGCTTTCTGAGTTAGTAAAACCTTTTTACGTCCCATAATACACGCATTATATTATATTTTTGCTTCTTGTAGCGATGAGTCCACAAGCAATAAGATTTGCGGAAGTCAATTGCGCAAACGACTTGCGACTCGCGCAAGTGGACTTCTGCAATCTGCAAGTTTTAGTGACTTGCCGAACTTGCTGCAAGTCGCACGTGTTTATACGGTTGTTTTGACCTTGCAATACTACGAAGTTTCAGTTTTTTAAGGAAGATTTTTAATTGTACGGGATCTTTGCTTTGGAATTCTCTTGAAGACTTAAATCATCATGCTTCAATATTTAATCTCGTACCCACATCTTATTTTTTTGTTTTAAGGGGCCGGCGGAGCATGCGTTTTTCATACAAATGTAAACCAAAATAATATAAAAATAAAACATATTCTTAAGTAGTGATATTTCGATTGAATTACAGAATATCTATGTTCCCAAAATGTATGTATGTTTCTATTTTGAAAGGACAATGATATAAAAGCGAGACATAAAGAATCTAAAATTTCTATAGAAAAAATATTTTTCTCATAACTCTTCAGTGTCCGTTCAAAACATGTGTTTGGAAAAAACCTATATTCTGTAATCCATTCGAAATAAATACACACTACCTTAAGAATATGTTTGATTTACACATTACTTTTGGTATTACGTTTGTATGAAAAACGCATGCTCCGCAGGCCTCTTAACATCAACACTATAGACGCAGCTCGCGTGTTGCTCGTAACAGGGTCCATAATAGGTATGACGACAGTATCAAAAAATTATCAATCTATTTAATCCGTCAGTTAGATTATTGAAATAATATAATGGACACGTATTTTTTGTTTTTGTTAATCAATGAATATTGACAAAAATAAAACGCATCAAAACTCGGAAGTGGGGGCTTGTGACGTCAGATCTAGCTAAAAATTTAGGCGTGACGCAATTTTGATTTACGTAACAAAAGAGAAGACACTGGCCAAATATACCTGACGGACCAATTCTATTTTTTTTTTGTCGTCTCCCCTATTGTTCTTAGCTGAAAGCCCATTATAAAATATTATATTCCCATTATACTATTATATTTCTGCAGCTAGGCATCTTTTCAACCGACTTCCAAAATGAGGAGGTTCTCAATTTGACTGTATTTTTTTTTTTGTGTCTCAGAACTTTTGACTGGGTGAACCGACTTTGATGGTTCTTTTTTTATTTAAAAGCTGGTGCTTTCCGTGTGGTCCCATTTCATGTTGGTTAAGTTTTATCTTTGGAGATATAAATGGAACTCTTCAAAAATACACGGCAAAGCTGTAGTGATTGCTGCAATCGCTTGGTTGTTTATTGTTTATACAAGTTCATGACGTAACATCACGCCTGTATGCCCAGAGGTAGTACGCAGAAGTGTACAATACACCTAGATTTCGACAGTTGCATGTGTTAATTTCCATTCATTGGGCCCAAGCCATTGAGTTATAATGTACGTACGTAGTACATTATAACTCAATGGCCCAAGCATTCAAGCCCTATTACCGTGACATGTATTGTTTTTCTTTTTTTTTATTGGAAAGGATGTACTTACTTCAAGGGTACCTACATTGATGACAATTTTGTTAGGTTCTGATTACTTCTGATTATGATATCCATGACCAAGGAACGGAACTCTTAAATTCTTAAGAGCAAATTAACGATACTCGGCCGAATCTTTTATAGGCTATCCAGATATTTGTGTCACCTACCATAACGTCTTTATTAACCGACTTCAAAAATGAGGAGGTTCTCAATTCATTGTTCCCCGATTACTCGAAGATGGCAGGACAGACTTTGTTTTTTTTTTAATTGTCTGAAAGTATCCCAGATTGTCCCATAATCATCAAGTCAGGATTTGATGATGGAATCCTGGAGAAATAGAGAACTCTTCACATTTTATAGGCATACCAGAAGCGATTTGGGTAGTTTTAGGAAGAATACTTTCTCGAAGTGATCCCATTTTAATTTGGTGAAGATCTGGTGAAGCACTTCGGAGATAGGCAAGGGAACTCCTCAATAAATTATAGCAAATGTACTGGGATTGCTGAAATCTCATATTTGTCTATTGTTTACACCAGTTCATAACAGAAAATCACACTGATACGCTGCGAAGGGGAAGCACATGTGAACCACTAAAAAGTGACAAATAATAGTACATTATGGTACAAGTGTGTAATGTTGGTGATTACCGCGGAGGCGCCATTGAGACCCGAGCCGTCAGGCGAGGGTCTTAAGAGAGCCGAGGACGGTAATCATCAACACACACGTGTATCATACGACGTTTTTCAACACACTTGGGAATAAAATAATACTTAAGGCGAGGATTTACTAATTTTGAACTTTTTTGAACATGTGTAACGTTTCAACTATAAAACAGAAAGCAATGAAAAATTATTTTACTATAATTGAACATACGACCAAGCGCCGGGCAAAAGCCAAAACATGATATCAATAAGTTGGCTCGGCCCTCCCGCTCCGCCCAGAGTGGGAGAAGTCATTTGATGATTTCCCATCCTAAAGAAAAAAAAAAAAAGGTCTAGCATGGCCGGAGACATTTTATCCCCGGGGAGAGGACAAAATACTATTCCCCTCTGTCAATTTTGTCCACCCACCGAGCATGGCGACATGGGTGGATAAACTATTCACGGTGGACAAAACAGGGGAACGCTTGTCCCCGCAATTATTGCCATTATAAGAAAACTTTTATTCAATTACAAAATAGTCGAGAATATCGTCGTAAATCAAAGTACTTATTTCGTTTTATTACATCTGAGCTGGATATTTATTTTGTTTTGCAATGTCTCTGAGTATATAACCTCAAATCGAAAAACTCGATAGCGCGGGAAACTATTACCGGTTGCTCCAGCTCCTTCAGTTCCCGCTCAAATTGGGATATGTCTGATGGCCATGTCTGATTTTTTATAAAGTTATCTTTATGAAAAATCAGACATCGCGCCATTTGTAGTACACGTCCAAAAAAAATGTTATCTCTGAAAATTATGGAACCACACTGCATCCCAATACATTTGGGAAGTTTTTAAAACAAAATGCCTTCAAGAATATTATTAACGGCAGTGTCAAGAAAATCGGGCGTAACAAAATAAGCATTTCTTTTTTGATTTTCTGGACGCGAATTCATTTATTAATAATACTTGTCTTGAAAAATATAATTACAAAGCTTACATAGGTACCTACTTTTAATGTAACCGACGGCAACACTAAGCTCCCGTAAACACGAGACATTTTTATTTTAGGTACAACTAATTATATTTTTTCAAAGAGTTCTACATAATGAAACGTACATTGATTTCTTCCATAGAACCTCTAGATTACAGTGGTTAAATTAACTAAGCCATGTCTAACCGGAATAAATGCGAAAAATCTGCAAAAACACTTACGAAAACCAGAATAAACAGAAAAAGTAAATGAAAAAAAATAGAACCGACTTCAAAAAAGTGAAAAATAACTTTAGCTTCAGAAGTCGGTGACCATTGTTTGATTGATTTATTAAGTTTTTTTGTCACTGACTTCTGAAGCTAAAGTTATTTTTCACTTTTTTGAAGTCGGTTCTATTTTTTTGCAAAAAAGTTTTTATTTTTCACTTTTTAGTGGTTCACTTGTGCTTACCCCTTCACAGCGTACCGGTGCGGTGGCGTGATGTTATGTTATGAACTGGTGTAAACAATAGACAGACAATAGATTTCAGCAATCCCAGTCCATTTGCTATCATTTATTGAGGAGTTCCGTTCCATATCTCCGAAGTTCGTGATCAGATCATGACAATATTTCTATGGGACCAACTTGGAAGTATACCCTTTCAAACAAAAAAAGAATTTTTCAAATCGGTTCAGGCGTCTTCGAGTAATCGGTGAACATACATAAAAAAAAAAATACATACAGTCGAATAGAGAACCTCCTCCTTTTTGGAAGTCGGTTAAAAATAATGAAGTTGTCTGTCAACCACTAAAAAGTGGATTTATAACGTTCCGTGCCACGTTAATTGTTTAAACCATCTTTGCGATTTTAGTTTAAACCTTTAAAAATCATTACAGTTTAATAAAATTTATTTTTATATTCTGTTCTGATTCTATTATAATTATAGCCGATATGATTACCAATGGGTAATAAGCACCGTACTTTTTTTAGTAAACGGAATAAACGCCCCTATTCACGTGAGTATTTTCTGTCAAATGACATTGACCACAACAGGAATGATTTGACTCGCAAATAAATATCATAACATAGCTTATTTATTGTGATTTTAAGATTCCGGTTTCATTTTTATGTAATATTTCGTTTAAATACTATTGTAAAATGGTTACTTTGTTTTGGTGTATTGTGAATAATAAATGAAACGACCAGGTGGGCCCAAAAAAAATTGTCTTAAAAAATAATATAACAGTTTAGTTGATATTAATATAACAATTAGTGTCAACAAGATATTTATTATTAAAATTCTTTTCTCCGAGCTTTCTATTCAGCAAAAGTTTATATAACATCATCAAAGTTTAAAGGTTGGGGCATAGAATTTTCAATAGACAGAATAGCCAAGTTGGATAGCCTATTTTGTCCCAAAGAGTTTCTTAAATTCTAAAATCGGTCCTTTTCACAAATGCGTTTAAATTTTAATTATTTATTTGAATTTGTATATGGTCTTTGGTTGTTATTTTCATCGATGTTAAATTTGGTCAATCAATTAAAGTTATTTAATTGATTTTACCAAATTTGGTAAAAATGTTAGGTTAATTTTGAGCTAGCAGCCTCTCGGTCCGGGGGCCCCGTCAGGCCGGGGGCCCGTGGCATTTTGCCAGTCCTGCCACCCTATAGTACGCCACTGTCTCCGACTAACAGTTTGTCGTAAAAACGATGTGGAAGGGATCCATGGGTTCCTGCCGGGAAGAGATACCGCGGCCCCGGAACATAAAGGGCGAGGAAGGAACATGGATGGGTTTTAGTCAGTAAAAGTCTGACACTCCCTCCCGCTCCGCCCAGAGTGGGAGAAGTCATCTGATGATTTCCCATCCGAAAAAAAAAAAGGGGTCCATAGGTTAGGTTAGGTTAGGTTAGAACTGTGACCAATTACGCGCGAGCCGAGCGAGCGGAGCGAGCGGTGCCGCGGCAGCGGCCGGCAAGCGCTACCTCGAAATTGGTCGCGAAAAATCAACAAACAAATCACAAATCATTAGGAAGAACAATTTCGGGTAAAGAACTTTAGGTGAGCCAATAGGGAATATGCAAGAAATACAAAACTCTTTTTATTTATTAAAAATGCCTTGTATTGGCGCTTATAAACATTATGATGCGCTTGTTTAAGTTTCTAATACATTACTTATTTTACAATTTACTGTTTTATGTAGCATATTTTTGGTGAAACGGAACGCACTCTCAAAACACGTCGCTCTCGATAACGGCGGTAGTGACATCAAAATTCATATGTCAAAAAATAACTTTTATTTGAAATGTAGGTAAAGTTGCACTACGACTTTATTATAATATCCTTATCGCCATTTTTGCTTGAATAAAGCACATACAATTAGTAAAATTACTTTATTAAGGCCAAAAAAATAGATGCAAACAAGGTAGATTTTGATAAATGACGTCAAA
The DNA here is from genome assembly GCA_950022955.1 of Xestia ashworthii. Lineage (NCBI taxonomy): Eukaryota > Metazoa > Arthropoda > Insecta > Lepidoptera > Noctuidae > Xestia > Xestia ashworthii. Next base: position 8,188,898 of record OX465550.1, read on the forward strand.
GTATGGTCGCGACAATCACGGACGTTTGAACTGTCATAGAAAATTGCAGGAGTTTAGTATTATTTTTAAGCGACAAGCAGTAGTTGAAACTAACTTTTAATACTTTTCTTGGGTTGATAATAGTGTAATTAATTGATTTGAGTGAAGAAAAAAATACATGCATATTCCCTATATGGACCCTTTAAAATTAGCACTCACAATATGTAGTTCTCACGTATTACGCTAGGTGGTGCTTAATCAGCGCCAAACAAAGCGTAAACGTTGACGCGGTCGATACGTACAAAAAACTCGCAATAAGCATACAGAGGCTGAGGCATAGTTCACGCGTATGTGCGCACGAGCTGCGCGCGCCCCACTCGAGCCTTGCTATTGTTGCACTCGAGCGGCGCGTCAAATGTAGGCTGTAACCGCACGCGAATGAGAGGTTTTCTTTTTGAAATTAAAAAAAAACTAGTTTCCATGAACTAGATAGATGGCGTTGATCCGACTACGTTACTAGGTGTCAAAGCCAAAACGCTTGAAAAAACACACGTCATAATTATACGCTCATTGACTGACACTTTCGTAACGTAGTCAGACCAACGCCATCTATCCAGCGTCTAGGAAAGAATTGAAAAAGAAAATCCCTCATTCATTACACGCGTGCAGTTCGCAAGCGCGGCTCTAGTGGGGACGCCGCTCCACATTAAACTAAGACTAGTCACTTGTATATGTTTATAATTACATGTGACTGTTCGTATATTACCTACCCGCTGATAAAATAGGCTTGTTTCCACCATCAATAAATTGCAAATCTATTTAGTCCGTCAATTAGAGTATTGGAAAATAATGGACACGTATTTTTTGTTTTTGTAAATCAACGAATATTGACAAAGATAAAACGCATCAAAACTCGGGAGTGGGGGCTCGTGACGTCACTGTTCGGTATCAACTCACTAAGAATGATACCGAACAGTTACGTATTGGGAATTTTAAAAGCGTCGTATCTTCGTCAATTTTGGTTTATGTGACAAAAGAAAAAATACGGGTCAAATATTTTTTGATAATCTAAGTGACGGACTAATTAGATTTTTTCAGTTAACAAGCCTATTTTCGTTTTTCCTAATTCATGTTAATATTAGTGTAATGGTCAGCTCGATTAGTGTTAATAATTGTCATATATAATAATTGATTGAATTCTGAAGTCCATGGCAAGCGATGCACCATAGATATAATTTTCTTATATATGGGTCCATTCCGAGATACGAAATAATCACTCACAGCGCTCACATCAATATTTTGCGTTCCGATATAGATTTCACTATTAAGACAGCTAAGAATTACTGTCATCAGGTTATTTGACAGCGCTCACTTTGATATTTATTTGGAGCATGGTTGGTGTCATCGCAAGATGGAGCATGTCTTGACGTCATCTATGACGCTTCAAAGGACATCGATATCGCGCTTGTGATCGCGCTCACACTAATTCGGAACGGGTTTATTTATGGACGCTCAAAGCGTTTACAGCCTATCTCGGAACGCGGCCTATGAGACGCTACTAATATCATTCTTAGAAACTTCCTATCTCAATGGTTTAGGAGATGAGATTTTTTTTTTTAATAATCTTTATTCATGACCATAGATACAAGTCTTTCAGTCGAATACATAAATAAATAACTAGACACAACATAGGAGATGAGATCAATGAATGAGATGCACTGACTGCCAGTGACAGTGACAACTCATTACTGTCAGTGTCAGTCAATTGCAAGCAAGGATTAAAATTATTTACGACGTACTTACTGAATTTTATACGAATGCAGAAGACAGCCAGCAGAAAGAACGAACATTAAAAACAGAAAATCGATAGATTTACTGTAAAAGCTGTGATTAAAAAGATATCACTTTGTGCAAAAGCTAGTAACTTGGTCTGTTTCGCTAGACTACCAGAACTAGCGAAAATACTTCACAATGGGTGAAATATTCGGTAAATATTATTTTCTTTGTATTTAATATTTTACTGTTAATTCGGAAATTTAATAAATCAATGTGTGTAATTACCAATACACCGTCGAGATAAAATTGCATCATAATTCGTGTTTAACACATGAGTCACTCCTTTGCAGAGTTCACAACATGGCCAAGACATCAAAATATATTTTATAAAATCACAAGCAACGGAATTAACTTTGAAATAAAAGCTCCTGGTAATGCAGGGATTGGATTAGCAAGTAAGCCAGGGCCTCACTGTGAATATATGGTAAGAAAATTATTTAAATTATGTACCTACCAACTCATTCATAGCTAGCTTTTGCCCACGGCTGCACCCTTTATAATCGAAAATTATCGTACGGAAATGTAATCCATAACTCTTGGGGATTGCCACTACTGAAAGAATTTTCAGAATCAGATCAGGACCAGTTTGGAAGATTACCTACCCAAACTAATATTTTATTTTATTTCCTCTTGGAATTAATTACCAAATGAAGGGGTGGATGAATTGGTTATGTTAATAGGTAAGAAGTGTGATTTGTTATTAAATAATTAAGTACTTTAAATCAAAGTTGACTCTTTTATTTACAGTTTGGCATAGGCCATAACCGCAACACTTGGATTAAGAAAATGACCCCGAGAATGTGCAAAGAATCAGTAGAGACACCAACTATTTTGTCCTCTCAGGAGTATAGACGATTCTGGATTTCATGGTATGGAGATATTCTGCGGTTGGGCATTGATGGAACAGCTAAACCTATAGTAACATTCAATAGTAAAAATTCAAATTTGAAATATGTTACATTTACTGCCATTGATGATGTCAGAAACCCTGTACATTGGAAAATTGAGCGTGAGTCAGTCAATATTTTTTATTTTATTCTTTCCATTTGGTGAATTCCCCTTAATGCCAATAATACCACAATTTTGAGATCATTGTTATTGTGACAGCTATATTTTACATTAATTGGAATATTATGACATTTTTCAGTGCCACCGTTACTAGAAAGGCCTCTTTTGAAACCCATAACAGGGGGTGACCTGTATTGGGTTCAGGTTGATTCAGAGTCACAGTTCCCAGATAGTGCATACATTGGAGGGTATGAGAACGAAAACCTCTACATAATTAGGGCTAAACACAGAGGATCTTTGACACCTGGCAAGTTTGTATCCTCAGAAGGATTGGGATATATTTCATGGGGAGGAGCTGCTAATGTAAAAAATTCATTTGAGGTATGTATGCTTACTCAATATGTATATGTATGTTCTGTTCATAACAAATTCAGAACCTTTATTATCTCACTGTGTGAAGCAAACAAGAAAGTGAAATAATAAAGGTTAAAGAAACCTTTTCTCTTTTCTTGGTTTCTCTCAAGATCTTAGAATTTAGACCAGTCCAAAACCAAATAATATAAATGCCTCAAGAAATATCTGAATGCTGATTTCCTCACAATGTTTTCCTTTATGAAACAAACAATAATTATATAATACGCACATGAATCCAAAAAATCTGATGTGCTTATCTTGGGTTCGAACTCGGGACTAGACTGTCATCAGACTAGACTAGACTGTCATCACTATTGTATGTTTGCCATTGTGAGAAATAGACATTAGAAATTGTTATTTTAAGAAATTCAGTTGTGATTGACAAATTCAGTCATTACTTAATAAATTTTTGCCAACTTTGATGATATGAGCCCATGACCAACATTTTTAATGTTTTTCATTATATAATAATATTATCATATATTAATAATTAATAATATTATTATATATAATATTATTATCAATTAATGTTGATGTTACATTTGAACATATTATGTTCTAATGTAACATCAACATTAATTGTTTTTTTTATTATTTTAGGTTTTATGTGGATTTAATTGCACCTGGGTGCAAACAAAACATGATAATATACCTGTTGGAGCTGTTGTAGCTGGCCACTCAGAAGATAATATACATGAAAAACTTTACATTGGCAGAGCCAAGTATTTAGATCATATAATCCCCGGGAAAGTACAACCGACACACAAAGTCTGTTACATACCATTTGATGGAAAAGAAATAGCCATGGACACCTACGAGATAATGATAGTTCCTGAGAAAAATAGATGTGCTAACAAGTTCTTATTACAGAGCATAGATGAAAGTATGATAGAATCTGAAGATGAAAACAATGAAAATGATGATCACTCAATGAATTATGAAGATTATGATGAATATTTTTATGCTGAAAACCAGGCAATGATTTAGAGTTTACTATTACAGGTTAATAGTATCTATCAATAATTATTTCGGTTTAAAATAATCAAAAAAGAATTACAAGCTAGACCAACGAGGTGTTTCAGCCTCGTTGGTCTAATGATCGCAAGCGGGTAAGGTCCTGGGATTCGACACATGGGTCGCGTAAAGTATTATTGGGGTTTTCGATACGAAAATCCTCAGAATCAGTCTGGATTTGTGCCTGGTTAATGCGAACAGGCTCGCCCTCTTTAACGTGGGTGTATTAATCAGATCTGCCTATCCCATTTGGGAACGCGAGATTTTATAATAAGTAAAAGTTATGAAGCTTGCACTAACCATATGATTTATTTTTTAAAGAAATACCTACTTAACTCAAACTCTATGTTTTTAAATGTTTATTTATAAAAAAATTTAGGATGAGATAAGTAATTAAATAGTATTTTAAGGTCTTTTTCTTGTTTTTTTCTTTAGAAAACCTCTCAATCACGTTCTCAAATTGCATGTTTTGTAAAAATATACAGTGTGTTCGGCTACTGGTTCTTCTTCTTAGTCTTTCACTCTTGACAGAGTGGTCGTGGTCATGAGGGTTCGCCCAAAGCTACAGTCGCTGCCCTCGCGATCCTATTCCACCGGTCTCTATTGGCCGCATGGCGAGCACGTTCTGCCAGAGGTCCATCGGGTTGGTGATCGACCACGTGGTCTCGTGCCTTCGACTACCCTGAATTTCCAAACGCTCCATGGAATCATTGTTGCGGGTAACGTGTCCAAAAAATCTGAGGATTCGTAATTGCATCTTTGGGACTGACACGTTAGTCCGATGAGCGGTCCAGGAAATCCTTAAAAAAAAAAAAAAAAAAAAATCAGACAAAAAAGTCCGTAAGCAAAGCAATGTTGTTATTAACAAGAGAATTTTGCTTATATCTAATATTAGTAAACAACAGACACACCGACGTCTAACCCTGTACAGTAGACTCACTGGTCCCGCACCACATGGAGTTCAGTGAACCTACTGAGCAGAACAGTATCGGTTCTCGCCAATTATCCTATTTGGGCTCCCCCGTACCTACTCTGCGCACCACTGACGCAACGTTTTTTACGCATAATTGCATAGAAGTCATCTACGCTGGCGTCAGCAAACATACCGGATGCACTGTAATATCGAGGGAGCCGAAACAGAGCCTTAAACACATTATTGTACTGGACGCGCAAGGCATTGTAGGCTTTCTATGTAAAGTTCGCCCACAGGCCGCTTGTATAGAACGTCTGGCAGAATGCCTTGAACATCGTTATTTTAACAGGAGCAGTATACCGAGCGAACCTGTGTGCCAGCCAACATATTACCACGCACCGACAATATCCTGCGCTCCCTCTCAATATCCATGTCGTCACTCAAATTCTCACAGTGATGTGACCAAGATATTTAAACTGTGCAACACGACAGAGGTACACCGTTAAGTAACGTACCTATTAAGGCGCAGACACATGACTTTTAGTGATTTTAAATTGATCATCACGTCTTAACTTCTAGTCTAATTTCTTTGAAAAAAATATATGTTATACTAGACCATTTCTTTCATTATTTGATATGTGAAAATGTGAAGAAATATTTTTATAACTTAGTGTAATTAATTTGTGAAGTAATGTCTAACGCGGCAAAAAAACGATCATTCACGCAAAAACTATCGGGCGTATTTGCATGAAACTTAGATCATCTCAAAGACAATTTAATGCCCTTTATATGTATTAGTATACGGCTTTTATCCGTATTGTGTTTGATAAATCAAGGTGGGTTGTTTTTTCGAATAATCTTGGTGCGGGGCTCCTCGGGGCGATGGGCGGCAGTGTATCGCTGATCACTCTCACGCACGGGTATACGCTATTGCTAAACTTCTTGTTAAATAAGGTGTACAATGTTCTACATTTATCTATGTTTGCATGTTTGGTTCTTTTGTTTGCTTGTCTATTTTTTCTCTCTGACATGTACTTGTAACGATGCAGTGTTCGGTTCAAATATTACAGCTTGATAAGTAAAAATCTCTGCATTTCATTTAAAATAACTTCAGGTTATGGGCCCAGGCACATCATCCTGTATGAGTTAGTTAGAGTCAAGAAAAGTTCGTCGTTTGCAGTTATTCGTTGGTGGGGAAGAAAGTGAGATTAAGTCTCACGGCGGCGCGCGGTGTGGTGCGGTGTATTACCAACCAAAGATAACTTGTTCTGGATTGTGAACAAGGTCGGAAAATGGAGAGTAACAGTAATGTAAACGTGATCAAGCTGGAGGGTTCCAAAAATTGGAATATCTGGAAATTTCAGACTACGGTGCTGATGAGAGGCCAAGGTTTGCTAGACGTTGTGGAGGGAAAGTGTGTTAAGCCCGAAACTCCTGCTGAAATAACCAAATGGGAAGCTAAAGATGCCAAGGCGCAAACGTTGTTGGTCACACGGATGACAGAAGAAGCCATGTTACACATCATCACATGCACGAGTTCTGATGAAATGTGGCGTAAACTTCAAAGCGTGTATGAACAGAAGAGTGAGACTAGTATACACATTATACAGCAACGGTTTTTCCAGTACAAATATGAAAAGGGCATCGATATGTCTGTTTTCTTGTCAAAAATTCAAGAGATGAGAAACATGTTAAAGCAGATGGGCGAGGAGATCTCTGATAAGTTCGTCATCACAAAAGTATTGATGTCGTTGCCTGACGAATATAAGCATTTTGTGTCGGCGTGGGAGTCTGCACCAGACGATAAGCAAACCATTAATAACTTGGTGGCCAGATTATTAATTGAAGAAGAGAGGGTGAAAGGCAAGATTGAAGAGTCCCAGCAATCTTCATCCTCTGCGTTCGTTGTGAAAAATACAAGACAAATAAAATGCTATAAGTGTGGCAAGATTGGACATTTTCAAACTGATTGCAGACAAAATAAGAATGGTAGAGAAGAAAACGCAAATAATACAAATTGTTTCTACTGTGGAAAGTTTGGACATTTCAAGGCGCAGTGCAGGTTTCTTAAACAAAAAGTTAGCAAGACTGAGAACAAAACGAAGAGTAATGCGTTTGTAGCGTCTAGTTCGTCACATGAACTGCATAAATCCAAGTGGTTAGTGGACTCTGGAGCTAGTGAACACATGTGCCGAAATCGCGCATTGTTTACATCATTTTCTAGTACCACAGAACAATCGGTGGTTGTCGGTAATGGTGCGACAATTAGTGTCCTCGGCTGCGGACAGGTGGCGGTGCAGGTGTCAAACGGGACCGAATGGATTGATACGGTTATAGACAACGTTCTTTACGTTCCGGAACTCAACAACAATCTATTTTCAGTCATTCGAGCCACAGATAAAGGTTACGCCATGATGACAGATGACAGGTCATGCAAATTTTCAAAAGATAACCGAATTGGTGCGGTGGCGGAAAGAATTGGCAATTCTTATTATTTGGAATTGCGATATGAGTATAATTACGAGACTGCAAGCTCAGCAACACTTGTGAATGACTTAAATGAGTGGCACAGAAAACTCGCGCATCAAAACTTTACTTACGTAAAAGATATTCTGCAAAAACATAATGTTGTTGTTAAACAAACCACTAAACCTGAGTGTGAGAGTTGTTTAGCTGGGAAGATACATCGATTACCGTTTAGCAAAAGCGAGAACGTAAGTACAAGGACTTGCGAGCTGATTCACGCGGATACTTGCGGCCCAATGGAAGAAGCATCTATTGGAGGGTCGAGATATTTTGTTATACTGAAGGACGACTACTCGAATTATAGAAGTGTTTACTTTGTTAAAACAAAGTATGAGATTAAATACTGCATTGAAAACTTCATTAATAAGGCGGAAAACATAACGGGAAACAGAGTGAAAATGTTTAGAAGTGACAATGGTTCAGAATTCTTAAACAAAGAAGTGAAAGAACTGTTTTCAAAACGTGGGATAACACACCAAACCACTGTACCCTATACGCCGGAACAGAACGGAAAGGCTGAAAGGGAAAATAGGACATTGGTGGAAGCAGCACGGACAATGTTACTTGAAGAAAACTTTCCAAAGAAACTGTGGGCGGAAGCAGTTAACACAGCAGTTTTTGTGTTAAACAGAACTGGCAAAACTCATATACATGGCAAGTCACCATTTGAAGTATGGACAAACAAAAGTTTTGACATTCACCAGTTAAAAGTCTTCGGAACGGAAGTGTATGCTCACATTCCGAAGGAACGAAGAAGGAAATGGGACAAGAAAGGTAAAAAGGGGTTGATGGTGGGTTATGAAGAAAATGTGAAGGGGTATAGAATTTATTTTCCAGAAACAAACACAGTTGAGACAAAGAGAGATGTTGTATTCCTAAACCGAGATGGTATGGAGGAGAAACTTCAAGTAAAGGAAGGCAAAGAAAAGGAATCTATAACATCAATTAACCTGGAAGAAGAACCTGTGGTAGATAGTAACCCTGAGACAGAACCTAACCCTGTGAATGAGCAAACTACTAACCTAGATGAAACAATGGAGGTGACTCATACCAGTAGTGGTGGAGAGGAGGGATCAGAAAATGACGGTGACAGTGAGTACTTACCATGCAGTGATGAGGAACATCTATTGGATGAAAGTAATTCACCCATAAATGTAAGAAGCCAGCGGCTAAGAAAACAAACATCTTTCTATAAATGCAATAATGTGCAATTGGATGAGAGTGAGTGTGAACCAGCTACATACACTGAGGCTATGAACAGAAGTGATGCAAGTAAGTGGAGAGAAGCTATTGCTAGGGAATTACAGACTCTTAAAGACAATGATACTTGGGATTTTTGTGATGTACCAGTAAATAGGAAAACAGTTAGCAGTAAGTGGGTTTTTAAGATAAAAAAGGGAAATAATTTTTTACAGTATAAAGCTAGGCTTGTTGCCAGAGGGTTTGAGCAACAGGAGTCGTTTAGTTTGAGTGATATTTATGCTCCAGTTGCGAAGTTGTCCACATTTAGACTATTTGTAGCAGTAGCAACAAAGTTAAATGTGCCTATTTATCAAATGGATGTTACGGGGGCCTTCTTATACGGCGAGATAAAAGAAGAAGTGTATGTAAGTTTACCTGAAGGGGCTTATTCAGGAAATAATAATACAGTTAAATTAAAGAAATCTTTATATGGTTTGAAAAGTTCTCCTAAGTGTTGGAATCAAAAATTTAATACAGTAATAACACAACAAGGTTTTGTGAGATCAAAGTGTGACTCATGTTTGTACACAAAGTTTACTGGCACAGATAAAACGTTTGTATTGATTTATGTGGATGACGTGTTAATTTCTGGCACAAATGAACAGGAGATAATAAAACTCAAAAATGCGTTAAATAAGGAATTTAAGATGAAAGATCTGGGGTTCATTTCAGATTTCTTAGGAATAAATGTAAAACAAAATTTGCAAAATGGTACAACTGTATTATCACAAAGAAAATATCTTGAAAATGTATTAATAAGGTTTAATATGGAAAATTGCAAGCCAATGATGACCCCTATGGATAAAAATTTTAACAGTAAGGTACTTGGTTCTGATGTAAAATGTGATAAAAAGTTTGAAGAAACTTGTAGGGAAATAATTGGCTGTCTTATGTACGCTGTTTCAGGCACTAGGCCTGACCTTTGTTTTGCCATTTCTATGTTAAGTCGATTTCAGAATTCAGCGAATAGTGAATTATTGAGTGCGCTTAAGAGGGTATTGCGTTATGTTAAGTATACTATTGATTATAACTTAGTATACAATTGTAATGATACAGTGTTGCAAGGGTTTTGTGACGCTGATTGGGCAGGCGACCAAAGAGACCGAAAGTCTACTTCAGGATACTTGTTTACTTTTGCAAATTGCTTGATAGTATGGTGTTCAAAGAAGCAATCATCTGTGAGTCTGTCTTCAACAGAAGCAGAGTATATTTCAATGAGTATGGCTGCTAGTGAAGCGTGTTGGTTAATTAATTTGTTAAAAGATTTTGGTTTTCAAAACGCTTGTCCAGTAAATTTATTTTGTGACAATCAGTCAGCAATATTGAATGCAAGCACGGAGTCTCTAAAACGCTTGAAACATGTGGATATCAGATATCATTTTGTCAAGGATTTAATTAAAAATAATAAAATTTGCCTTATGTACATATGCACTTCGAAACAACCAGCAGATATGTTAACGAAATCTCTTAGCAGAGAGTTAATTGTAAAGTTTCTGAAAGAGTGCGGTGTAGGTAATGTTCTGATAAACTAAAGCTTTTATTGTTGTTAATTTTTAGTATTAGAATCTTTTGTTTAAATGTATTACATTGAGAGAGGGTGTTAAATAAGGTGTACAATGTTCTACATTTATCTATGTTTGCATGTTTGGTTCTTTTGTTTGCTTGTCTATTTTTTCTCTCTGACATGTACTTGTAACGATGCAGTGTTCGGTTCAAATATTACAGCTTGATAAGTAAAAATCTCTGCATTTCATTTAAAATAACTTCACTTCTCCCACTCGCTCAAGGTCGTTGGCGTGAGGTAGCGCCATAGAGGTGGTATATATAGATATTGTTTTTGCCTTAGCATGCGCCTCCAACACCACATCTCAAAGGCGTCAATTTTGCGTCCGTCCTACATACGCAATGTCGATGTCTCCGCTGCATATAGGAAGATCGGGAAAACCAAAGTGTTCATAAGGCGAATTTTAGTTTTTTTAGTTATTCTGCGGTCTCCAGATTATGTCCAGCTTTTGTGCAGCCGGTCGAGTTATAGCGCAACGTCGTCTAATCTCGGTGTCGCAGCTCATACAATATTGGTGATAGTAGAGCCCTAATAAATATAGCAGTCAACGACTTCACAGTTGGCAAGTGTTGTGACATCTGAGTTGCTCTCGTGGTGTTTATCCACTACCATCTTGGTTTTTTCGCGGTTCAGGGCGAGTCCAAACTTTAGACTGGTTTCGAGTATACCCAACAAATTACTGAAATCCTCTTTAGACGACCCCAGGAGGGTTGTATCATAACTCAGCAGTCAATGCTAATCTAGTCAATACAATTAATAGCAGTCAATACTAACCTTGACCTCAATCGACAAATCTGTTGATTTTGTAATTTTGTAGGGCGTAAAGCTCGTAGCTCATTACATAGAACAAGTACAAGCTCTTTAGTGAACAAGTGAAGCATTTGCGTTTGATAAGAACCATTTTACCATCAGATCTGATGATGAAGCCAAGAGTCACGGAACTCCATAATGAGACAATGTACCCTAGTCGTGTTTGGGCTTGATGTAATTGTAACGGTATGCACTTTCCATGTATATCAAGCACATGAGAACCACTAAAAAGTGAAAAATAAAAACTTTTTTGCAAAAAATAAAACCGACTTCAAAAAAAAAACAAAAAAGTGAAAAATAACTTTAGCTTCTGAAGTCGGTGACAAAAAAACTAAATCAATCAAACAAAATAATGTCACCGACTTCAGAAGCTAAACTTATTTTTCACTTTTTTGTTTTTTTTTGAAGTCTGTTTTATTTTTTTACGTAGGTACTATCCACTGACAAAAAGTTTATCAGTAGGTAGTAACATTTATAACATTATTTTCTTAATCATTAATGAACAAATCGCTAAATCTAAATGAGATCTTGTTTACAATCAAGTTTCTGAAGTAATCCTAATCAGTCATTTTGTTCGTATTTAAGTATCACAATAATTATTTTCTTTCAGTAAAAAAAACATAAAAATTAAACTTTAATAACGCATATTTAAAAGAGATATATCAACAGGAAATCTGTAGGTAGTTTGACGTTGATTGCTTGAATTTTCAATTTTAGGAACTGGCAGAATATATTTAATTTCTGCAATATTAACACCAGCCGTATCAGGTTCCTTTGGATCGGTAAGTTTCTGTTGAATCTTACTTTTTAATTTTAAGTATGAGACATAAAAATCACAATCTTCTTCATCGTCTAAAATTTCCAGAATTTTAGCGACGTAATAGACTTTTTCATTTTTTGTTTTAAAAAGTATAATAACAAAGTCATTTTCACGGGGACTACGTTTAAGTGGTGGAAAATCGTCTTTCAGAACTATCTCATCTTCATCAGAATCACTTGTAATCTCATTCATCTCACCGCCAGAAGATGATCCACTTGCCTGAAATTCTTCTTGATCTTCATCTGAAGATTCAACTGGGGTCACATTTATCTTTCGTCGTTTACATGTATTTTCCTTTCCTTTGAATAAATTATGTGTAACTTTTTTTACAGCTTCAGTCTTTATTGTTTTTTTAGACTTCTTGTTTTTCTTTTCAGCCAGAGCATTCTTTTCTGGCGTGTCTGTTGCGATCATACTTTTGCCAGCTTTTCTTCCACCTTTTCTAATATTTCGTGGTCCTGCTTTTAAAATTGGTCGAAAATCTTTCGGTGAAACAAAATTTCCTGTACAAGGTTGAGATCTGTCCGGCGTTTTTCTACTCGTACTTTGTCTAACAACATCGAATGGAGTGGTAGATTTATCAGGCGCACTTGAGTCTGATTTTGAGTTAGAACTTACAACTAGCTCAGTTTTCAAAAGCGTATTAGTTGAAGAAGGGCTTGTAGGTTCACTAAAATCTATTACGGGTGCAGAAGAAGCATTTTCAAACTCAAATAGATCTTTCATTGTTGCTAAAGATGTTGCTTCAAGAGACAGTGAAAGTAAGTTTCTGGGTTCAACCGTATTTTGGTCAAAATTGTAAGTAAGTAGAGAGGGTGAAGGCGTTCTATATTCACCCGGGTCTTGCTCGGCATTCAGTTCTGAAACATCCGAAAGGCTTGTAGCACAGCTTGTAGCGTCGTCATCTACATTTGTTGGTGTTGTTTCAATTAGTACTGGTCCTGGCCTGTCTGTAAAGTTGCTCGGCAAAAAGTCTAACTCCGAAAAAATCTCACTATTAAACGGAAATATATCACATTTTTTGAAAGCGTTTGTTATGTTTATTGGGGTTAACGCTTTCAAGTATGCTTCTCCAACGCATTCTGCTACATCATATTATATAGAAATGGGTCTCCCCGGGTTACGTAATAGCCACGAGTCAACAGCAGCGTTATAATAGCATTTGAAAGGTCCGTTCACACCAACATCAAGCGGTTGGAGCTTGTTTGTAGTATGCGGATGCAGCGTCAGAACTGTGATTCCCGATTTCTTTGCAATGTCAAGCGCTTCGATCGAGAGATGACTTTCATGGTTATCCATGACTAATAATAATGGATTGTCTTTTGAAGACGCTGTAAATTTCACGAAATGTTTCATCGTTTCGACAAAAAGATCACTATTCATCCAACCTGTCTTAGAAGCCAATCCTAACGTTCCAGTAGGTGCGCCCCTAATCATGTGCGCTACGTATTTCTTGCGGGGGAAAATCATGACAGGTGGGAGCGCGTGTCCCGTTGCATTAACGATGAAACACGTAGTTACTAAAATCCCACGCTCACCACTAGTAATCTTAGCAATATTTCTACCTTTTTGGGCTATCACTTTGCCAGGCCCTTGAACAGTGGTAGTAGATGTCTCATCTAGATTATAAACTCTTGTGCCGTCACCAAATTGTGGAAATCTTCCATACACTTCTTGAAGATTGTCAAAAAATGATTTGACATTCGTAGGATTGAATGATGTGGCTCGTGCAATACTACATGCTTCTGGTTTTTTAATGGACAAATCAGGGTGCCTTTTTTTAAAACCACGTAACCAGTCTTTACCCGCCATTCCATTTTCTTTCCAACTAGTAGGATATTCGAGTTTATTCATTTCCGCCATTTGCAAGGCGAGTTTTCTGCATTCCTTTGTATTTAAACCATAAAATTTATTGGCACAATCAAGAATATACATCTTTAGACTTGTTTCTTGCTCCTCCGTGAATATTTTATTTACGCTGTAGTTCGGTTCCATCGAAGTAGACTTGCCTTTCATATATTTTATCACATATCTTCTTAATGTTGGATATTTATGGTATGTTGCTATCTTTTGCAGCCTTTCTCAAGCTCATACCGTCAAGATGTAAATTGACAGCGGCCTTCATTGCTTGAGGTAGGTAGGTGGGATCCTTTTTTCCTCGCAGATCTATCTAACTTTGTTCGGCCCATCCTGAAATTTTGTTTTTTTATTAGATTTTTTGATTTCGTAAAATAACTAGTAAGTACTACTAGGTATAAAAAGCAAATTATCTGGGTTAATACTCAATCTAATAAAGGTGGTACGCAATGAACCAACGGTAGTTCTCAATGAACCAAGGATGGTACTCAATGAATCACTGGTTCATTGTGTACCTACTCTGTCAAAATGGTTCTTTCTGTACCACCCCATACTTACAAACTGAGGTTAAGTAGCCACATACACAAACACGTGGCGCTTTATGAAACTATCATAGGTAAAAGCGCAAAAAACAACTAATTTATCAATCCAATTGATATTCAGCTACTATTTACACAAATAAAATGAGACGAAATTCTACTTACGTAATTTTTATACAATTTTCGCTACAAAAACACAAAACAAGGGCGCGCGCGGCCGTCTGCGCCGCTAGCTCGCTGTCGACTGGGGAGGGAGGGGGGCTCCTCAAAGACACTTACTAATGCAGTTTGCACCAAACGGCAACGTCGCTTTTCTGAATTATTTGCATGGTTCACTCTGTACTGGTTAATTGTTAACCACTCGACCTACTTACGTTTTTGCAGTATTTTTAATTAAAACAGTTCAATTTAAGTTCCTTTCGCAAAGCTGCACATTATGACGGCAGGGCAGTTCAATTGTTGAATGTTTTTATATCAAAAAAGACTTGATGGTAAGGATAAGTCGCAGGTCAGTCGGCTGAAATGCTGTGACGTAGTCACTCACCGGCTTAGGTCACGTGATCGCTGGCTCGCCTGCTACTTGGAGCGCTCATGGTACAAACTAGCACGACAGGTTATTTTTCGTCTAAATTTGACCTGCTATAAGAGTTCATGGTAAGCCCCCAGGTCGGATATCATCCTGCCTCCGACCAACACACCTCTATCACAGTTATCTAAAACAATTCGCATTATGTATTCGGTTTATATGTTGAACAGTAAGGATGATAGTATACAATATCCTTGTCTGACACCACCTTGTGTTTAAAGAATTCTGAATCGACACCATCCAAGCGCTCACTTGCTATTCCTCCCTCATAAAGATTTTTGATAAGATCTACCAGAGGCACACCCATCTTCAGAAGTATTTCCCACAATTTGAACCAGATGAGTGTGAAATGCTTTGCTGAAGTCAATAAAACAGATATACATCATCATCATCATCATCAGCCTATAATGTTCCCACTGCTGGGACACGGCCTCCTCTCATAGAGAGGGAATGGGCTATAATCTACCACGCGAGCCCAGTGCGGATTGGTAGATGTCACATGTCTTCGAATTTTTGGTTCTAGGACATGCCGGTTTACTCACGATGTTTTCCTTCACCGTTTTGAGAGCAGCGGTGATGAAATAAATTACACAAAGTAATGCGCCTGTCTGGGTTCGAACCCACGACTTACTGTTCCTAAGTCGGGGCCGCCACCACTGGGCCACCGCTGCTCTCAGATGAGATATACATACAGCGCATTAATTAACTCTCTGGCTTTCTTAATGATTTGCCTAAGGATAATATTTGTTCACGAGTGCCGCGACCGCGAAACAAAACAAAACCCGCCTGTTCCGGACTTATTTCCCTACCTAAGTAAGCTTGAAGCCTGTTTATCAACCGACTTCCAAAAAGAGGAGGTTCTCAATTCGTCTGTATTTCTTTTTTTTTTTTTGTGTTTGTTACCTCAGAACTTTCGACTGGGTGAACTGATTTTGATGGTTCTTTTTTTATTTGAAAGCTGGTGCTTCCCGTTTGGTCCCATTTTAATTTGCTGAAGATCTGATGCTGATCTTCGGAGATATACAATGGAACTCTTCAAAAATAGATGGCAAATCTGCAGTGACTGCTGCATTCGCTTGCAGGTTCATTGTTTATACTACATTATGATGTAACATCACGCCTGTATGCTCTGAGGGGGTACGCAGATGTGTACAATGTACCTAGATTTTGACAATGTTTGTTACCTCAGAACTTTCGACTGGGTGAACCGATTTTGATGATTCTTCTTTTATTTGAAAGCTGGTGCTTTCCGTGTGGTTCCATTTCAATTTGGTTAAGATCTGACGCTGATCTTCGGAGATATAAATGGAACTCTTCAAAAATACACGGCAAAGCTTCAGTAATTGCTGCAATCGCTTGGTTGTTTATTGTTTATACAAGATCATGACGTAACATCACGCCTGTATGATCTGAGGGAGTATGCAGAAGTGTACAATACACCCAGATTTCGACAGTTAGACGTGTAAAGTTTCATTTAATGGGATCCCGGAGAAATAGAGGTAACTCCTTAAATTTATAGGCACACCAGAAGCGGTTTGGGTAGTTTTAGGAAGAGTACTTTCTCGGAGTGATCCCATTTCAATTTGATAAAGATCTGGTGACTTCGGAAGATAGGCAACGGAACTCCTTAATAAATGATAGCAAATGTACTGGGATCGCTGAAATCTCACGTCTGTCTATTGTTTACAGTTCATAACAAAAAATCACACCGATACGCTGTGAAAGGGTAAGCACATGTGAACCACTAAAAAGTGAAAAATAATTTGTTTTTGCAAAAAATATAACCGACTTCACACAAAAAAGTGAAAAATAACTTTAGCTTCAGAAGTCGGTGACCTTTGTTTGATTGATTTCGTTTTTCTGTAAATTGCAAAAAACGTAAGAAAAATTATATTTCGCGGGCTACCCTGACGCTTTCACCTTAATGCTGATGTTCCAAGGTAGCCCGCGAAATTAAATTTTTCTTGCGTTTTTTGCAATTTGCAGGGCAGTGCGGGGTTGTAGGTATGTTGATGAAAATATCGTTCTGTAAGATGTATGTAGTTACAGAATTATAATCATCAATACAACCTTCCAAGTTCATAAGAGTCGAGGAACGAATTTTTCACGGTCAAAGCCATTCCTCGACTCTTATGAACTTGTTTATCAACATACAACTTAGCACTGCCCTGCAAATTGCAAAAAACGTAAGAACACCTTGACGCTTTCACCTTAACTGATTCTGTTGCAGTTGCAGTGTTGTAAGTAACCTGCCCCCGGTCGGCCGGTTGCTAGTTAGTAGTTAGCCTGTACAGGGTGGGAGAGACAACGACGCGAAAACGGTTACTACGTATCCAGTATGAATTCTGAGCCACATAGAAATTTTTCAGTTATCAAAAAAAAACCGCTGTTCATAAATTCGTTCGTACATTTTGAATTTTTTTTTAACTCATAAGTGGGTAGGTACCTACAGCCCGACAAAAAAGTATACCTATGTAGTGGCGAAACGCGAAACTACAACCTACGGAATTAATCAAAATGAATAAGGAATAAATAAAATTCCTAAAATAGTTCTAATTCAATTAAATGGAATCTACACTAATATTATAAAGAGGAAAACTTTGTTTGTTTGTTTGTTTGGTTGTAATGAATAGGCTTAAAAACTACTGGACCGTTTTTAAAAAATCTTTCACCATTCGAAAGCTACATTTGATGATGCGAAGAGTCTGTTTAGGTTCATGGCCCACATATGATAAATGTATATTTAGGATACGATGGGACTGACATACGCATTGCGATTATAAATGTCCCTAAATAAATAAAGAAAAAAAAAAAAAAAAAAAAAGAAAGCTACATTATCCACGAGTAACATAGGATATATTTTATCCCCGTACTCCCACGGGAACGGGAACTATGCGGGTGAAACCGCGGGACGTCCGCTAGTATTAAATAAATTGGGGGTTATGGGTTATTACGTTTATTAATTTTTTTACAGGAAATTAATCGAAAATTAAATTATATTAGAATTGTTATTAGATTAATTGGAGGTTTTTATATTAGTTTAAAGTGGTCATGCCGCGTTTTCTGTTGCTGCTCAGGGCTGCCAGAAAGTCGCTATTTCGCTAACAACGCCCTCATTTTTTCCATACTCTATTTCGCCAACTGCACCTAGGTACCAACACTTTAAGTTCAACATCACATGATTTTGATAAATATTAAACACAGTTTATTTGGTAACAAATATTTATTTTATTGTTTGTTTTAATAATTTAATGTACAACAGTCGTAAGGCTAAGGGTCACTGCCCATTGATCGACGGCGCTCGATGATTTGCCCATACCAAAAAAGCACCAAGATGAAGACGCTCCCTGCGTCTTCAACACGTCGCCGCGTCGCGTCGATGCGAATGGATACATCGTCGAGGCGTCGTCCTCGCGTCGTTACCCTTTTGACCGCCAGAGCATAAACGCACGCGCGTACTATGAGGGTACGCGCGTGCGTTTATGCTCTGCTAAGCCCCAATGTCAATCTACCATATTATACCACGTATGTTATATGTTTTATTTTTCACACGTGATAGATCTCGTTCCCGTGGGAGTACGGGGATAAAATATAGCCTATGTTACTCGCTGATAATGTAGCTAGCCATTGCTGAAAGAATTTTTCAATTACATGTCCAGTAGTTTTTAAGTTTATTCGTAATACTTATACAAAAATATGAAAATACAAATCTTTCCTCTATATTATAGAAATATAGATTTATGTCGTTTGGCGATTGACAGTGGTCGTCAAAGGACAAAGGTATTCCTTTACCATTGTTGTTTAAGAGATGAACTTCCCAAGGCCTGTGGTATTTCATCATCTGGTATCACTAATATTTCGTAATTACTTACTTCGACCTCATTGCCTTGATAGGGCAAATAACAACTTTTATACAGAAGGTGCACTTTTCCACATATAAGGCTTCCCATAATCATAGCTCTACCTATATACAAAGGTTCATTATTCACTTCAGAATAACCACCAATAAATGCATTCTGTGGAATATAATTCGTTCGTGTTTTAACCCATTTAGCATTGAATCCACACAATATCTGAAAAAAAAAAAAAAACTCTGTGCCATAAACGAAGCTAGCATAATGTACCTATAGTAGACGCAAGCACATCAGCCCAACAAAACTTGAACCTGATAAAGTAGAAAATCTAAGAGTAAGATTGTAGTATAGCTTGATGTCATAGAACAGATGAAAGAAGTTAGAATAGAAAGGAAATACCTACACTGTTTCAGACTTTCATGGTTTTTCACTACACAGAAGGACACCTACGGGATAATATCCGAGATTTTCTTCTGTTTCTATGGGCTCCAGATATTTCGCCTTTGTTGCAAGCATCATGATCGCGGGAATACATCGCGATTCGCGGATCGTGGGAATGATTGCGGGAGCTCATGGAACCAGCAGAAAATCACGGTTATTATCCCGTAAGTACTTTAGGTGTAGAAAGAATAAAATTCCTGATGACATAAAAAATATGACATTACATAAGTTTAAAAAAGCTCTTATCAAATTATTAATTGACAAATGTTATTATAATGTAGACGAATTCTTGAACGACCAATCATTACAATAATGCATATTATGAAGTACCTACTATGACTATTTATTAATTTGACTGTATTTAATGTTTCTTTTTTATTATTATTTTTATTCTTTTCATGTAAGTATTAATTAATTTAAAATTATTAATGATATAATGTAATGACACCTAATGGGCCACTTATAAATTTGTATGTCTTAATCATGACAAAACATAGCGCACCACCTACTTAATTATGTAAACACCTAATGTAAACACCTATGTTTCACAAATAAACTGATTGATTGATTGATTGATTGAAAGGAAATAGTTCATCCTGATTTGTATTAGAATTAGAACAAATTAGAGAAAATTAGAAAAATAAAATTGAATGATATTTTAGTACTTACAAGAATAAAACATTTGAGTTTTTTTTTCAATTTTTTGCATATTCTGAGAAGATTTACTATCGTTATGTATATTTCTTTTCACCACTCCCGCACGAAAGAAGTGTCTTTCCTCTACTAAAACGTTGAGGAAAGTTGGTTTTTCCTCACAGTTTGAACAGCGAGGAAAGTAATGATCGCGTTCCGAAGCTAACCTTGCCCGATTTTTTGTATGTTAAATTTTAAAGATATTTTAAAAAATAAATAATTTTATGCTTAGAATAGAAATATTTATGTCACCGTAAAATTGTCAAATACGTTATATTGTAATATCTCTAGCGATATTGTAAAATCTCGAAATATTGTCAAATGAACATACTGCTTACAACAAAACGCATTATTTTTCGTGAAATGCATGCGATGGTAGTCAACTCACGCGGTGTGGAGGGAAGGAGGGGTCCCCCTTGCCTAGTGGTACAACTCTCATGAAAAGATATTGTACCATTCCTGAGAAATACCGATTATTCTAACCTAACCTTAAAACACTTTATATTCCCCTAAAAAGCGTAGTCGACGGAGCCCCGCTTCGCGGGGCTCCTATTTCCGGATGCAGGGTTTAAAGGAACCTAACTAACCTAACGGGGGGGTGCCCCAAGTCCCAATATTTCGAGATTTTACAATATCGCTAGAGATATTATAATATAACGTATTTGACAATTTTACGGTGACATTTATAAGTTAAGATTAATGTTTTTTATAATATTTATCAAATTAAGTATTGTAAGTGTATAAGTTTAGAAACATTAAAAAAGTTTAATAAAATATTGAAAAAATTACATCGTCAAATTTAGGATTCTAATTTTTGAACGCACTCAAAGAAAGAAGTACATTTGAGCGCGAAAATTCTAAGTTTTGTTTACGTGCGATTTTGATTACCTACTAAAAAAAATGAGTGATTCTAGTGAGGAAGGTTTAAGTTTAACTCCAAAAGAGTTAAAAAACCTTGTTTCAAATGCCGAACTAAGTTTTTTGCCCAAAAAATCGAAGGAAAGATATCTTAAAACGTTCGATACATTCAATCAATGGAGAGTTTAAAAAAATGCGAAAACATTCTCCGAAACGGTTTTGCTGTCTTATTTCATGGAAATTTCAAACACAAAGCAACCCAGCACATTGTGGAGTATTTATTCTATGATAAAATTAGTATTGGTAACGAAACAACCTAAATATAAAAGAATATCATAAGCTGATTTCATTTCTTAAAATACAGTCTTCTGGGTTCAAAAGCAAGAAATCAAAAGTTTAAACAGATGATACTTTTCTCGGATTAAAAGTAAGTTAAGTTTAATATTTTGTATTTCCTACAATTTTTCACTCTGGTTAAAATAACTTGCTTGGCTTTTGCTAGTTCTGCTAAAATTTCACAGATGGCGCTGATTTAATTATTTTGCAATACTTATTACAAAATTAAATAAAATTACATTGTTTCAGGTATGTTTGATTTTTGGAATATGTGGAGCTTGTCGTTCTTCAGAAATGTTAAATCTGCGCATTCAAGACGTAGAGAAACACTCAGAAAAATTACTGCTCATAAAATTACTTGAAACGAAGACCAAAATTAATAAATCTTTTGTGATAAGGGAAGAATACTGCGCTATTATCAATAAATACATTGCTTTACGACCTGACAAAATCAAAACCGACCGTCTTTTACTGCAATATTTGAATGGGAAGTGCAAGAGACAGCCCATGGGCATTAATAAAAATGGCGAAGTGCCAAAGAAAATTGCGCAATTTTTAAATCTTGAAGATGTACACCTCTACACGGGACACTGTCTAAGAAGGACGTCGGCAACTCTTTTGTCCGATTCGGGAGCAGATCTTACATCATTAAAACGACACGGTGGCTGGCGGTCTAACACAGTCGCCGAAAGTTATATTGAAGATTCAATAGAAAATAAAACAAAAATCTGCAACAGTATAATAAAATCAATAAACCTCAAACCATCAAGTAGATCTTTGTCGCCCCAGCCGTCAACATCAAGGGGAGGTGGTGAAATGGAACCTACAGATTCTTGGACGAAGCCGTCTACTACAACGTCGGCTAATGTTGCGGCAGAAGATATTGTCAATGCCCCACCTCAGGCCCCTTCTAATGATACAGGAATATCAAACACTCAAAGGAATAGTAATAAAACAACGATAAATGTACCCAATAAAAACGTTACTTTTAACTTGAATAATTGCAGTAATTTTACATTTCATTTTTAAATTATTTTCATGAATAACAGCTCTTTTTATTTTATAATAAAGAATTATTTTGATTTGCTTTGTGACTATTTAATTTATTTACCTATGACGACTGAATACTTTCTTGCTGGAAGTGGTGAAAAGTTTTGTATGCAACATGTGAGCAAGTTCATTTGCTATTCGTTTTTTTGAGTCTTTCGCTTACTCAGGATTGAAATTTAAAATCACTCGCTGCGCTCGTGATTCTATTTTTCAATCCTTCGTTCGCTCAAGACTCAAAATCAAAACTCATAGGAAAAACGAACTTTCCTCACTTGTTGGATAAATAACTATTTTACACCATCAGAAAGTAAGAATTTTAACGAACAAAAAGCCCCCTACTTTTTGGAAAAAGCATATATTTTGACGCGAGAATTTTCGATTGAAAATTAGGGTGCTTTTTTGATATTAAGCTAAATTAAGGTGAAAAAATAAATACATTAAATCAAATCAATTACAGTGTATTTGGGACATAATAAGGTAAGTTTTCACCAAATTTCGTAAAAAAAAAAACATTTTTGAAAAAGATAAAAAAAAAACAAAAACTTGGTTTTTTGAATTTTTCACCTAAATTTTGAGGTTATGTGAAAAAATTGTAAGTGCAAAAGTTGTAGATCTTTTTATTACCTACAACTTTGCCATTTAACTTTTTTCCATAGGACTTGGAGTTTCGCCGGAAATCGAAATAAACCATTTTTTACCCTTAAAAGCTTACCCCCTCTTATTTTTCCTTTCATTTTTATCATATTCCCCTCCTTTTCTGATGGGTTTCATTCTACTGCAATGTTTTTTGGTTTCAAAAATTATCGACCCTGGTCTATACAAGCAAACGAGACATACGTACGTGCATTAAGCACTAAGCAAACAAATAAACTACTCACACTTAGTTCGCGAGTTTGCTATTGATTGTCACACTTTCGCTGTGTGTTTGACGTGCACAAACAAACGCTTCGTACGTTGCAACGTACGTTGTCACAATAAGAGCGCGACTGTTGGTCGATTGACATATGAGCGTTCACTTATATGAGCGGCGCCTGCTCCGCACATAAGGCCCTTCTAACCGCTTTTATCTGTTCTGTGCTTGATGTACTGGCATCTGTACTACCACTTATCATACTTATGCCCTGAGTAATAAGGTTGAAAGTGGTCGACTATCAGAGACCGCGGTTAGTAATTACTTATACCTATTTTGTGAAACTGCTGTTAGTGCTGATAGTTACTTTGTGACAATTTCGAGAACATGTTTAATCATACGCATGTATAATATGGATGAAAGTACTTTGCAGTAAATAAATCAATTAAAAGTATTATTTTTACCTCAAAGTCTTCTTTGGCATGTTCTCGGTGACCCCAAGGGACAAACGCTTTACCAGTTGATGGCACATATTTACCAGGACACAGCGAAGCATTATGATTAGCTCGGGCTACGTAAATAAGTTCATGATCAAACCCACCAATCATTGCGTCCGGGGGCAATTGACCATTTATCATTGGATGCCAGTGAAGTCTTTCGCTAAATTTTTTACAGGGTATGGATTCCAATATAACGGGCGACGCTGTAATCACAAAAAAAGAATTTTGTATCAACAAGTTTTTTTTTAATTATGGTGCATGACGTGTACATGATAGATTATATTTTGAGAGCATTATGATATAAAGACGAGATATGAGGAATTTAAAATTCATATAGAAAAAATATTTTTCCTATAACTCTTGTTTAAATCAGTGTCCATTCAAAATATATATTTAGGAACCTAGATATTGTGTAATTCAATCGAAATACACACAATACCTTAAGAATTGTTTGATTTACAAATTATTTTGGTACCTATTACGTTAGTATGAACGACTCATGCTCCGCCGGCCCCTTATTTTTTAGTAGGTACATTACTGGAGGATTCAAAAAAAAAATTTTTACTTGTTTACTTTCAATGTCTCCTATTACAAATCAAGTAAGTGAAAGTCTTCATATGAAAATCTTTCAAGCCCTTTCATGAAACATTATGGATAGTTTCCTATGACTATTTTCGTGTACCTGTAATGCTAAGGTAGTTAGTTCCCCTAACTGCCTCATTGAACGTACGGTCTATCCACCTTGTATATTTCTTAAATTTTTAAGTGATGTAAAACATTTTGAATAAAATAGGTAGTTGTATGAGAACACTACATAACATAAAAACCACATACTTTCAATTATCCACTCCATATTGCCAGCAGTTTGGTCATATCTAGTTTTGAAGCGGATGTACCCAATAATCGGATCAGTATCCATCTTGTGATAGTTAACAAAAGGCTTCTGGTCAACTATCCCAACTTTAATTTGGTTACTATGCCAAGTTAAGTAGTAATCCTTGAATTGATCATAAGGCAATGAATCGGGAGAGGAAAATCTCTGTCCTTGTTTATCACTAATACTGTAGACAACAGTTTCATATCCAAACGTAAGCTGAAATGATAAATCAATATAACAGTTTTTGATATTTTCCTTGTTAAAATTATTGATTAAATAATGACTAAATTATACATAAGTAGGTATTACTTAGTAGGCAGCAGTGGCCCAGTGGTGACAACCCCGAGTTACAAACAGTAAATCATGGGTTCGAACCCAGACAGGCGCATTACTTTGTGTAATTTATTTCATGACCACTGCTTTTAGAACAGTGAAGGAAACATCGTGAAGATACCGGCATGTCCTAGAACCAAAAAAATTGAAGACATGTGACATTTACCAATCCGCACTGGGCTTGTGTGGTGGATTATAGCTCATTCCCTCTCATAGAGAGGAGTCCTGTGTCCCAGCAGTGGGAAAAGTAATAGACAGATGATGATGGGTCCTTTTAAGGAAGAGAAAATCTATTATTTTCATAAGTGGTTGTAGTGATGTGAGTGTGAAGTCTCAATGCAATAGGGAAGACAACTGCCATAGTTTAGACACCAATAGATTTGAAAACAGGTTGCTATTGAGAATTTGAAATGCTGTCCTTTATCATTTATATAATAAATACCTGCCTTATAGAGACAAACATTTGGATCATGGCGTGCTATCAATGTTAACTCTGAACGGTTAACAGCACCTACACCCATCATTTTAAACCTTATGATGCCACTGTTAATCTTGTAAATTGCTTGTTGATCATAGAGTCCAAGTTCTAAAAGCAAACAGTAGAAGTTAAGATTTTTTTGCAATGCCGGGTGCAAAAGTCGGAAAGTGAAAAATATATGCACAGCTATTGAACATATTCCAGAAATAGAAAGGCATCATCTGCCTAGTACAGTCACGTCTAGTAATATGTAAACACTAAAGATTTTTTTAAATTGTGTTTCTCCTAATGTACTGATTAAAATTTAATGTTATGACTTTTATAGTATTCTGGAACTCATATTTTTATGAAAAAGATCCAATCTCCTAGTTACAATCGTTATTTCTCGCGAAAATAGCTATGATATTAAGGAAACTGTATACCTACATATTATTAGACGTGACTGTACAAGCTATTAGTAGTATTTTTGTATATATACCTATACATTTATTTTACCATACCTTGGAGATTTGCCATTATTTTAAAAAGATAAGTGTAAGGTATTCTTTACAACTGTATTATTTTACAATATGTTGAAAAAAACCAGCAGGTATATGATAGCAGCGTGGGAGATAAAGAAATGAATCACTTATTAATTATATTGTGCAAGTTTACATCCATAAATAAAACTGAATCATATCGCACATGCACAATCACAACAACAACAATGTCAATGTCAATATTGTTATTGTCAGATTGACATCCATGGAATATGTTGCTCTATCTTGTCCATGCTTTTGATGGTTTTGAAGATGGATTTTTTGGGTAATAAGTAAAGTTCATAAAAGTCGAAGAAGGATTTTGACCGTGAAAAATAAAAATTCGTTTATCGATTCTTATTAACTTGGAGGGTTGTTTTGATGATTTTGATGATTATAATTCTGGAACTCTAAACGTCTTACAGCCGCGACCGATATGTTTAATCAACATACAACTTAGCACTGCCCTGCAAATTGCAAAAAACGTAAGAAAATTTGAATTTCGTGGGCTACCTTGGAGCATCCCCCTTAAAAACTCCATGGGGTTGACCGATAAAGGAAAAAGCTCTAGAGTTGGCATAGTTGGATTAACCCTTTGACAAAATCTTAGAGGAATAAGCTCTAGAGTTGGCATTACTCATAAGTAATTTATTTCAGAACAAAACAAATTGTGTAATTTTTAAAAAATGAGACTGTACCTTCTATCAGGGCTATCATTGATAACATCCGACATGAAACAGTACCTTATAAACATAACAGTCGGAAAAAACATGTCAAAGATAATAAAAATTCAAAACGATAGTAGTCCATAACCATTCAAATAAAAAACAATTAAGAATACAATATTACAAATGGTCAAATAAAAAGGAAAAAATCAAAATCAAATTAGTCTATTTTCCTAAGAATAATGCAATAAAATAAAAAATAATTTGTGTTAAAAAGATTAATAACATGTCGTCTAATTTTCTGTGAATAATCAATAATAATAAAAAAATAGAAGCTCGAAACACAGAGAGTCAACAATTTGCGTAGGTAGTGATTATATACTCTGTGAAGTCGTTGTCATTTAAAAATATTTTTATTTGCATTTTATAGTTACAGATATTATTTTATTGAACCAAATACCAGCTCCGTTTTTAGAAATAAAATAGTTTTAAATACATCTATAAATAATACAATGAAATCCATATATTACATGAAGAAACGTAAAAAAAACCTGTGACTCGAAATGACATAATTATAAAAAATAAAAAAAATCTTTATTTCAGACCTTTAACAGTCCATACGTTGTTAGTAGTTAGTAACAGATTGTGCTTAAATGTTATGTTTGTGTTTTTTGTATTACTTAATTTAATTTAAACCCTATACTTATTTTGACGCAGTGTCTTTGGATGGGGCAGTCCACTATGCCAACAATCATTTCCAGGATGCTGTTCTGAGTGCTACGCAAGCGTTGCAGTAAGGAAGCCGCTTTCTTACGCATAGATAATACACTATATAATACAACATAGATGCGCAACTCTGGTTTTCGTTTTTAAAACTGTGTACCTCAACTGTTAGATGGCACTGTTATTTTCTGTTCAACCAAATGAATACAAAAAGTAATTCTTGACTACAGCTTCGAACTTGGGAACTATTATTCACAAGGCAACCGCTGTCACCGCTGGGCTATCTACTTCACTGACAAATTGTCCAAAATAGCTGTCCTCTTTATGACAGTTGTAAAACAGTCAAACAGTTGAAAAGTTTGTGTCCTCAAACACACAGATGGCATCACTATCTATGAAAATTTTGTTTGACGCCACTGTATGGAAATTTCACCCCCCCTGTTCTTATGCATAATGGCGTGAAAGCCATCCGTATGTGCTGCCGCAAACATTCCCGATGCACTGCAACGTCACGGCAACCGTAACAGCATCCTGAAAGCGTTGTTGTATTGTACGCGCAGAACGTTGTAGGCTCGGCTCGTATATGACACCCACAGGCCGCTCGAGTAGAAGGACTGACAGAACGCCTTAAATAAACTCACTTTGACGTCCTCCGTGCAGCGAGCAAACCTGCGGGCGAGCATATTGCTCCTCACCGCTAACGCCCTGCGCTCACGCTCTATTTCACCATCATCACGTAGGTCAACATGACAACATGACCATACCAACATAGGTATTTAAAACTATTCACTACATTGAGTACTACGCCGTTGAGACAGACTGGAGGTACACGACGGGGCTGTTGTTTAGGTGCCGTGAACACTAACACCTCACTCTTTTTTGAGTTGTATTTGAGGCCGTGTACTTCCGCGTACGTCTCGCATATGGTAAGTAGCTTCCTCAGTCCGCTCATCGATGGACTGAGCAACACCATGTCGTCCGCGTAACTTATGTTATTGACAGATATACCGTCTATATGACAGCCGACATATGTGCTGCTCAGCCGCTCGATAAGTTCGTTAACATATTTATAAATTGAATACCAAGGGGGAGAGCTTTACCCCCCCTGCCTCACACCACATTCCATTTGTTAGTCATCCGACAGAGTACCGACCCACCTCACCCGATTTGTTTGTTGAGCATACCAGTATCGTAGAAGGGCTGTGTACTGTGGCTGTGTTGTCCCACAGCACATTATAGGAGACAAGATCGAAAGCTTTCGCTTTGGCGTGCTCCTCGCGGTGTAGTACTTGACGGTGTGCTTCAGGCTGAGTATGGCACTCTCCGAAGACAAGCCCACCTTGAATCCGAACTGGGCGTCATGCACTTTAACATATTCTGAGAGGCAGCCTTTCATCAGACCGTCAAGCACCTTGGCCATGGTGGTGGCTAACGAGATGGGTCGATAGTTGTTCATGTCGGATGTGTCACCAGTTTTGTTTTTAACTATGGTAACCACTATCGTCCGCTGTGGTTCCGGTAAATACGAATGACCAAGACACAGAGTGAAAAATAGCGACAAAACTCTAGGCAGATGGACTCCCGCATTTAAAATGCTCGATGCTGAGACCATCGTGACCCGGCGACTTCCCACGTTGCATTCTGGAAATAATTGCAGCCACACTCTTGGCTCGTATTTTCGCGTTCCGCTTAGTCTCAATGGTCTCAGCACCGTTTGCTCCATGAGAGCCTAAGAGTGACTGCACCGAAAAGTGGTCCCTAAAAGCATCAGCAATATTCTTGTGGTCAGTGATACCACCGACACTCACCGGGAGACTCGGCAGCACAATATTCATTTTATTTGTTTATTTCCAAAAATGCCTAAAGTCTTTGTTAGCATGGTTGAAAGCAAGGAGAATCATTTTAAGCTGATCTTGCCTGTTCTGACACCACTTGAGTTTAGTTTTAAAATGTCTCCTCGCCTCCGCCATATCGCTAAATACAGGACGGGCGACCAGCCATTGTCCACACCTGGAATTTAAGCCGAGCCTCGCGGTGAGCGTCAGCAACGTGCTTGTTCCACCCCGTGATATAGCCACCCTTCCTCCGACACTTTATCTTGTAAGATTGTACGGCGGCCTATACAAGTATATTCACAATGTTAAAATACATTTTGTCAAGAGCTGAACAATGTTCTCTGTGATCACAGAACTTATCACAACAATCACTCAGCTCCTATGGAATATCTATAAGTCTCAGCTTAGAGTGACAGAGGTCGTGGTACTCGCTAATCTGCTCGGACGTCCTCTCGCCCCATACAACACGATTATCAAGATTATTCTTAGGTATATTGTCTACAATTTTACAGTTTATTTTAAGCAAATCACATTCAATCACAATCGGGAAATGGTCGGACCAATACAAGTCATACATTACTGTGACACTAACGACTGATTGCTGCGCAGACTCAATGACGATGCAGTGGTCCAACCATCTATTACAGCCATGTGATTCACTTGTAAAAGTGTAGGTTTCTCTGTTACACATCTCCACATCTACACAGACCCAGCTCTGATCTGAACAAAAATGTATCATTTCGTTATAAAACAACTCATTCGGATGTGCATTATAATCTCCTATGATGTAAAAAGCCTCAACTCCTTTATTCTCCTCTACTTCTATTATTGAGCGAATAGTACTAAGACAGGCTGTAAAATCCGGAAGATTATCATTCGAGTTTGTTGGCATGTACACACTGAACACTACTACTGATCTAGTATTTACGGTTATTCTGACCGCGCACACTCACATTATTACACTCAATCGGCAACACTGTCTCAAACGCACTTTTACGCCACAATAACGCCACCGTATGGCCTCCCGCTCAAAAGGCCCGCCGAAGTGTCCACAGCCGACGTCCCGGTGCACCCAAAGCCGTCATCAACCGTGCTGAGCAACGGCAGAGCGTGTGGCAGCAACCATGTCTCTTGAAGGGCTACGACGTCCGCCGACCGGCATAATGTTCTTATTCCTTCAATGATCTCTTGAATAATTTGCAATTAAAGCTTAATATCTTACTAAGGCTGTCCATTTTTGCTATCAATATTTTCATCTACGTCTTTGTTTACTCGCCTCATATTAAAGTGCACAAAACGTCTAAATGACACACCAGATAGCCACAACTTATGATCTAAAAAAACTTTTTTGCAAAAAAAAAAACCGACTTCACACAAAAAAGTGAAAAATAACTTTAGCTTCAGAAGTCGGTGACCTTTGTTTGATTGATTTAGTTTTTTTGTCACCGACTTCTGGAGCTAAAGTTATTTTTCACTTTTTTGTGTGAAGTCGGTTATATTTTTTGCAAAAAAGTTTTTATTTTTCACTTTTTAGTGGTTCACAGGTGCTTACCCTTTCACAGCGTATCGGTGTGATTTTTTGTTATGAACTGGTGTAAACAATAGACAGACGTGAGTCTTCAGTGATCCCAGTACATTTGCTATCATTTATTAAGGAGTTCAGTTGCCTATCTTCCGAAGTCACCAGATCTTTATCAAATCGAAATGGGACCACTCCGAGAAAGTACTCTGCCTAAAACTACCCAAACCGCTTCTGGTGTGCCTATAAAGTTAAGGAGTTACCTCTATTTCTCCGGGATCCCATTGAATGGAACTTTACACGTCTAACTGTCGAAATCTGGGTGTATTTTATACTTCTGCGTACTCCCTCAGAACATACAGGTGTGATGTTACGTCATGATGTAGTATAAACAATAAACAACCAAGCGATTGCAGCAATTACTGCAGCTTTGCCGTTTATTTTTGAAGAGTTCCATTTATATCTCCGAAGATCAGCGTAAGACCTTAACCAAATTGACATGGAACCACACGGAAAGCACCAGCTTTCAAATAAAAGAAGAATCATCAAAATCGGTTCACCCAGTCGAAAATTCTGAGGTAACAAACATAATCGAAATCTGGGTATATTGTACACATCTGCGTACCCCCTCAGAGCATACAGGCGTGATGTTACGTCATGATGTAGTATAAACAATGAACCTACAAGCGGATGCAGCAATCACTGCAGATTTGCCGTCTATTTTTGAAGAGTTCCATTGTATATCTCCGAAGATCAGCATCAGATCTTCAACAAATTAAAATGGGACCCAACGGGAAGCACCAGCTTTCAAATAAAAAAAGAATCATCAAAATCGGTTCACCCAGTCGAAAGTTCTGAGGTTACAAACACAAAAAAAAAAAAAAAAAAAAAAAAATACAGACGAATTGAGAACCTCCTCTTTTTAGAAGTCGGTTGAAAAAGAATCATCAAACTCGGTTCACCCAGTCGAAAGTACTGAGGTAACAAACACTGTCGAAATCTGGGTGTACTGTACACATCTGCGTACCCCCTCAGAGCATACAGGCGTGATATTACGTCATGATGTTGTATAAACAATAAACCTACAAGCGATAACAGCAATCACTGCAGATTTGCCGTACATTTTTGAGGAGTTCCATTGTATATCTCCGAAGACCAGCATCAGATCTTCAGCAAATTAAAATGGGACCACATGAGAAGCACCAGCTTTCAAATAAAAAAAGAATCATCAAAATCGGTTCACTCAGTCGAAAGTTATGAGGTAACAAACACAAAAAAAAAAAAAAAAACAGACTTATTTATTTATTTATTTATTTATTAAGATAGGTTCACCAACAGCTTCTGTGTACAGCATTTAGATATAAAAATGTTTTAAGGTCTTGGACTTACACAGTCGCCAATTATAGGTTAACCAGCATTCACAAAAATAAGTGATAACATAAGACGAAAAAAAAATAACAATAAGATGAGTGGCTCAAGACATGAAATACAATAGTAAACCTTACTATTAAGAGTTTACTTAACTAACGAAACAATACAAAGAAAAAAAAAATACGCTCTGAGTGATTAACTAGGTAATTACAATTAAAATTTAAAAAAAAAGAAGACAAGATATAAAAATTATCGTTAAAACATAAAAATTAGATCAGAACTATGAATAAAATAATAACGTTAAAACATTGTTAACAATATAGAAAGAAGTAATATAATTAAATAAACCGAAGGGATCATTAATGATTACTAACACCACAAACATTGTGTTGCGATTTTCGCGAATCCAGTAAATGAGTTTTAAATATTTTTATGGAGTTATGGTAAATGTCGACATCAGGGGAAGATTTAATAAAAGAATTCATCACTCTACAGATTCTATTGAGTGGTGAGTTTACCCCAATATTCGTGTTAGACCCTTGAGTGTTGAAGAGGTTGGTCATAGGATACCTTGGCAAATTGTGAGGTACTTTTAGTCCAATACGCTCAACTAGTCTACTGCAGTCTAGTTTATTATTTACTAATTTATACAAAAACATAAGATCCTGCATTACTCGACGGTCGCGCAAACTATACATTTCATAAGATAGAAGGCGTTGTTCATATGGACACCGGGGAGATATTACACTGAAAGTATACGCTAGATGTTTTGTAAAGGCTCTCTGGATGCTTTCGACTCTCTGTGAGTGTACTGCATAGTGGGGGTTCCATACCACACTGGCAAATTCCAGTTGGCTACGAACTAAGGCGTTATAAAGGACAGTTTTAGTTCTTAGAAGTTTGAACCCTTTAGTACTTCTCTTAAGGAATCCTAGCAACCGTGCTGATTTAGTGACGATGTTATCGATATGGCTTCTAAAGTTAAGTTCACTGTCCATAATGATGCCAAGATCGCGGACCTCACTAACGGTTTCTAATAATTCTCCTCTTATTTTGAATGAGACTGTATTGGGTTGTTTTTTCCTAGAAAATCGTATGTGGTTACATTTTTGGATGTTAAGTTTCATGTGATTCAGGTTGCACCAATGATCAATTCTGACCAAATCCTCTTGAATTAGGGAAGCATCTTTATCTGAAGTGATAATTTTATAAATTTTAAGATCATCGGCAAACATTAGGTATTTACAGTGATGGATATGATCAGTTATGTCATTAATGAAAAGTGAAAATAGAACTGGTGCAAGGTGAGAACCCTGAGGAACTCCTGATTCAGCATAGTAAGGGTAAGATTCATAACCATTAACAACAAGAATTTGCGATCTACGGGATAAATAAGATGAAAACCAGTTTAAAAATGAGCCATGTATACCATTGTATTCTAACTTTGACAGTAGCAGAGAATGGTCAACTTTATCAAACGCATTGCTAAAGTCTGTGTACACAGCATCTACTTCCAATCTTTTGTCAAGAGCCAGCGTTATATCGGAAACAAACTCGACAAGGTTTGTTTCTACGCTGCGACCAGCTTTAAAACCATGCTGATTCGGCGAAATAATTTTGTCAATGTGGTGAGTAATGATTGGACAGATAAGGGATTCGAAGATCTTTGAAAAACATGATAATACTGAAATTGGACGGTAATTTTTAACATTGGCAGGATCTCCTTTCTTGAAAATCGGGACAATCCTTGCACTTTTCCATACATCAGGGAAGATTCCTTCAGCAAGAGAAGAATTAAAAATAAGTAGCAACGGTAGAGCAAGTTCATGGCAGCAGCGTTTTATTAACAGAGGTGGTATGGAATCAGGTCCAGCCCCTTTAGAGGTATCTATGTGTTTGAGCTTGGTAAAAATTTGCATTTCAGTGAACTTGATGGTACTTAGGACAGAGTCAGTACCTAAGAATCTATTTGAATTATTATTATTATTAGTAACAGGGTTATGGCCAAAAACAGACACAAATTGATCTGCGAAAAGGTTAGCAATTTCAGGACCACTACGTGCGAGCCTATCATTCATAAACATGTCAGCAGGAATGCAGGATTCCCCACGACCTTTATCCTTTATGAACCGCCAGAAAGCTTTAGGGTTTTTTGGAATATCGTTTTCAATTTTACTTTTATATGAATTATAACAGTTATTTATTAATGTATGACAGCGACTGCGAAGTAATTCAAAGGTTAGCCTGTCTCGGGGATTATTATATTTGCGGTATTTTTGTCTAAATTTCTCTTTTTCAGATAGGGTCCTAATAAGTGAGGCAGTATACCAAGACGGATACTTAGATTTTTTCTTAGTGTAAATGGGTACAAAATTATCAATAGCGCTCTGAAGGACGCTGTAAAAGATGTCAACCATTTTATTCACATCAACACAATTATTGAAGGCATCAAACCAATTTATATTTTCAAGATACATTATGATTTGTTCATAGTCGGCTTTAAAAAAGTTGTAACCGGAGCGATATTTTGGTTTTAATTGTTCTAAGTTTGACAGTGGAATAGAGATAAGCAAGTTTGGATGATGGGAGTCCAGTTTACTAAGCAGATCAATGGGCTTAGTAACTGTTACATCTGATATTTTACTTAAGACTAGATCTAAAAATCTGTTATCTGCATTATGAATAGAATTAAATTGGTGGAGTTCATTAACCGACAAAAAGTCTACAAATGAGTAACCCAGTGCGTTTTCATAGTTTGATGGTGAAAGATGTAGGTCATCATCTCTCTTTTTCCACTCGATAAAACCCAAGTTAAAATCCCCAAGAATCACAACATCATCGACATTATTGAGCGCAATAGTAGCATTATTTAGGAAACACTGTAGAGAGTCCAGTTTGACAGGCGGGGGCATGTAGATAACACATAGTGCAATTTTTTTAGTATGATTGTTCACAGTTACCTCAATATATAACCATAAATCTTCCAAATCACTTTCCCAGCTTTTCATTCGTATAGATTTAATTTTACTAGAAACAGCAACCATAACCCCTCCCCCATCTTTTTTGGATACTTTAGAACTTAATCTATCTCTACGATATACTGTGTACCGCGGGTCAATGAACTCTCCATTACATACATTAGAGTTTAGCCAAGATTCAGTAAATGCAATTACATCATAGCTAGTAAGTAGAATGTTTTTATAGATATCTTCAGTTTTAGTTCTAATTCCACGAACATTTTGATAATAAATATCAAACATTGCGAATACAAATAACGCGAAGAACACTATTATAGAGACAGAAGTAAACTAAATTCTAAACAGCTATATCTGTCGTTTTCATTAAATTTAAGCTATCGTGATTGCGAATGTAGATAGGCTTCGAATAAATATCTTTGCGTACAAAAATTCGCCCATTACGTATCCAGACAAAGTTAAATGACATCTCCTTAGCCAATATCCGTGCTGCTGCATGAAGTTGCTTACCAGTAGGGCATAAATGCTCGCTTACAAAAATAGGCACTCTGTTACCATGTAGGCCTAGGTGATGCGAGCTCAATTTGTCCGAGGGGTGTTTTTTGTTAAAGTTTCCTACAGCAGCTAGAAGATTGTCACGCTGGCGAGGGCTGCGGAGCTTAGCGATCACAGTGCGCGGACGGTTGCTCTCCTTATTCAGTTTGGCTACTCTTGTGATTTGCATAACGTCACTGTCGCCAATTTCACAACAAGTCACCTTTGCGATCTTTTGCAGCGTTTGCACTAGGTTTTCAGACCTATCCTCAGGAATACCATTAATTTCCACGTTGCTTTCACGCATGTTTTGTTCTACGATACATAATCGTGTGGTAAGTTCACTAACACTCTGCTGGAGGGTTGCATTATCGTTGCGCAGTTGGTTTATAAGGGTTTCCTTTTCATCAAAGCGTTTTTTGAAGTCTTCAAAGTGCTCGTTGAAAAACCCAAGCGAAACTTTGAATTCCGATATTTCTCCTTGAATATTTTTCAATTGCTCCAAAAGTAATTCTTTAAAAGATGACTTGAAAGCAGCGGCCAATTCTTCCTTAATTATGTCTCTAAGATTATTGTTATTAAAACATTGTTCCTGAATATTTGAGGTAGACATGGACTGATTACTTTTCTTCCTTAGGGTCACATTCATCGTATCGGCTGGAGTGTTTTGAGAGCCAGAAGTTTTAGGAATAGTTGTGGGGCTTGAAGTTTGTTTTCGATCCGTTGAGTGACGGAGATTCTCAGTATTGTTGGACGGGCGCGCACGTGTATCAATTTTATCGGTCTTTTGCTGTTTGTAGCTAAAGACATTTATTAATATGCGGCATAAAGCTTGAAGTAGTTGGAGAGCTAAACGGCAAGCAAGCATGCATGTAAGCGCCGAGTGTGTGTACGTAAAAGCGAGCAACTCGCGGGTTACCCTAGGTAACGTAACAACAACGCAGTCGTTATAAAATTTTGAAGGTAATTTGCTTATTACTCACAAACGCACAAGAATCACGATATGATGTAAACACCACTGGATAGTCCGTAAACAAGGCTTTACGGGGATATATAACACTTTTATTTGTGGAAAATATTGACCACTTTTATGTTTATTTTACGGAGCAAAATTTAAAACAGTGTTGTCACTTTGGCGTCACATGTCACTTAACCTCCTCTTTTTGGAAGTCGGTTAAAAATGTATCAATCCTATGCATTTTAATTGTTTGAAAGGGTTTTTGCTTCCCAGGTGATCCCATAATCATTTATTTAAACTTCATGTACAAGAGTGGTACATAGGTGGACTTAATGCCACAAGGCATTCTCTACCATTAGTCATCAAGTCAGGATCCTGATGATGGGATCCTGGAGAAATCGAGGGAACTCTTTAAATTTTATAGGCACACCAGAAGCGATTCGGGTAGTTTAAGAAAGAGTACTTTCTCGGAGTAATCCCGTTACAATGGTAATGGAAAAGATCTGATGAAGAACTTCGGAGATAGGCAACGGAACTCCTCAATAAATGATAGCAAATGTACTGGGATTGCTGAAATCTCATGTCTGTCTATTGTTTACACCAGATCATAACATAACATCACGCCGCCGCGCCGGTACGCTGTGAAGGGGTAAGCACAAGTGAACCACTAAAAAGTGAAAAATAAAACTTTTTTGCAAAAAAAAATAGAACCGACTTCAAAAAAGTGAAAAATAACTTTAGCTTCAGAAGTCGGTGACAAAAAAACTTAATAAATCAATCAAACAATGGTCACCGACTTCTGAAGCTACAGTTATTTTTCACTTTTTTTTTGAAGTCGGTTCTATTTTTTGCAAAAAAGTTTTTATTTTTCACTTTTTAGTGGTTCACAGGTGCTTACCCTTTCACAGCGTATCGGTGTGATTTTTTGTTATGAACTGGTGTAAACAATAGACAGACGTGAGTCTTCAGTGATCCCAGTACATTTGCTATCATTTATTAAGGAGTTCAGTTGCCTATCTTCCGAAGTCACCAGATCTTTATCAAATCGAAATGGGACCACTCCGAGAAAGTACTCTGCCTAAAACTACCCAAACCGCTTCTGGTGTGCCTATAAAGTTAAGGAGTTACCTCTATTTCTCCGGGATCCCATTGAATGGAACTTTACACGTCTAACTGTCGAAATCTGGGTGTATTTTATACTTCTGCGTACTCCCTCAGAACATACAGGTGTGATGTTACGTCATGATGTAGTATAAACAATAAACAACCAAGCGATTGCAGCAATTACTGCAGCTTTGCCGTTTATTTTTGAAGAGTTCCATTTATATCTCCGAAGATCAGCGTAAGACCTTAACCAAATTGACATGGAACCACACGGAAAGCACCAGCTTTCAAATAAAAGAAGAATCATCAAAATCGGTTCACCCAGTCGAAAATTCTGAGGTAACAAACATAATCGAAATCTGGGTATATTGTACACATCTGCGTACCCCCTCAGAGCATACAGGCGTGATGTTACGTCATGATGTAGTATAAACAATGAACCTACAAGCGGATGCAGCAATCACTGCAGATTTGCCGTCTATTTTTGAAGAGTTCCATTGTATATCTCCGAAGATCAGCATCAGATCTTCAACAAATTAAAATGGGACCCAACGGGAAGCACCAGCTTTCAAATAAAAAAAGAATCATCAAAATCGGTTCACCCAGTCGAAAGTTCTGAGGTAACAAACACAAAAAAAAAAAAAAAAAAAAAAAAAATACAGACGAATTGAGAACCTCCTCTTTTTAGAAGTCGGTTGAAAAAGAATCATCAAACTCGGTTCACCCAGTCGAAAGTACTGAGGTAACAAACACTGTCGAAATCTGGGTGTACTGTACACATCTGCGTACCCCCTCAGAGCATACAGGCGTGATATTACGTCATGATGTTGTATAAACAATAAACCTACAAGCGATAACAGCAATCACTGCAGATTTGCCGTACATTTTTGAGGAGTTCCATTGTATATCTCCGAAGACCAGCATCAGATCTTCAGCAAATTAAAATGGGACCACATGGGAAGCACCAGCTTTCAAATAAAAAAAGAATCATCAAAATCGGTTCACTCAGTCGAAAGTTATGAGGTAACAAACACAAAAAAAAAAAAAAAAAAAAAAACAGACGAATTGATAACCTCCTCTTTTTGGAAGTCGGTTAAAAATGTATCAATCCTATGCATTTTAATTGTTTGAAAGGGTTTTTGCTTCCCAGATGATCCCATAATCATTTATTTAAACTTCATGTACAAGAGTGGTACATAGGTGGACTTAATGCCACAAGGCATTCTCTACCATTAGTCATCAAGTCAGGATCCTGATGATGGGATCCTGGAGAAATCGAGGGAACTCTTTAAATTTTATAGGCACACCAGAAGCGATTCGGGTAGTTTAAGAAAGAGTACTTTCTCGGAGTAATCCCGTTACAATGGTAATGGAAAAGATCTGATGAAGAACTTCGGAGATAGGCAACGGAACTCCTCAATAAATGATAGCAAATGTACTGGGATTGCTGAAATCTCATGTCTGTCTATTGTTTACACCAGATCATAACATAACATCACGCCGCCGCGCCGGTACGCTGTGAAGGGGTAAGCACAAGTGAACCACTAAAAAGTGAAAAATAAAACTTTTTTGCAAAAAAAAATAGAACCGACTTCAAAAAAGTGAAAAATAACTTTAGCTTCAGAAGTCGGTGACAAAAAAACTTAATAAATCAATCAAACAATGGTCACCGACTTCTGAAGCTACAGTTATTTTTCACTTTTTTTTTGAAGTCGGTTCTATTTTTTTTTGCAAAAAAGTTTTTGCGAGACCTGATTCGCGGTATGTATCTGTGTTTTCTGTTTTTACGAAGAGTACTGGTTTCCCTACAACTTTCCTGCAAGAGGGTGGGTGGTGGGGTCGTCAGGTTGGAGGAGGGTGGACCTAGGACGGCGAATCTTGGATATTTTAGAGGGGACATAACTAGCTGATGAAACGATCAGGGGGTTGGGGTGTTTTTCGGCCCTATCGAAAAAACCCTTAGTGAGTCGTTTCATACACTGCTGGATGGTGGGGATCTTGAGGTCAACATGAAGTTGCTCATTCCTAACGTACCATGGGGCTCCCGTGGCCTTACATAAAAATCGGTTTTGGAGGGTCTGCATCCTATGGATGAGGTGGGGTTTGGCATGCGCGAACACGGGGCACGCGTATGTCATGATGGGCCGAATGCACGCGATGTAGATACGCAATAGGCTTGTTTCCACCATCAATAAATTGCAAATCTATTTAGTCCGTCAGTTAGAGTATTGGACATGTATTTTTTGTTTTTGTAAATCAACGAATATTAACAAAGATAAAACGCATCAAAACTCGGGAGTGGGGGCTCGTGACGTCAGAACTCACTAAGAATGATACCGAACAGTGACGTATTGGGAATTTTAAAAGCGTCGTATCTTCGTCAATTTTGGTTTATATGACAAAAGAAAAAATACGGGTCAAATATTTTTTGATAATCTAAGTGACGGACTAATTAGATTTTTTCAGTTAACAAGCCTATTTGCACTTGAGTGACAATTTGCTGCGCGCATTCAGCAAGCAGTGGAGTCTACCGAGAGCGAAGGCGGCACGCGAACGTACCGTCTTGATGTGCTCACCGAAGTTTAAGCGCCTATCGAGAATGACTCCTACGTATCTGGCTTGCTTCTCCCAGGGGATCGGCATGCCGAACATGGTTATCGGACTGGTGGCTTGCACCCTGTCGAGCGCTCCGCTTTTTATAAAGATCGGTGGGAGTGCCCTCACTACCAACAATAAATTCGCTTATTAAATAATAGTATCAACACCGTTTAAGCAGGGTTAACAGCTCTTGATTTTTTTTAAATTCCCGCCTTTTTTCTTGGACAGCTTTCGTTGGCCAAACTTTCACAATAAATTTTCATAATTGCGAAAATGAGGTGTTCACATATAGGACGACACGATTACTGTCGTCCGCGAGTTTTGCCAACTAAAAATCAACAATAAATTAATCGTCACGACATAGTGAGAACGGGGCCTTAGGGTGAAAGCGCTAGGGTAGCCCGGTAAATGAAACTACAGTAAAGATTCCGTTTTATTCTACCTGATTGTTACTTACTCAAAGATTTTCACTGTCATGTCATGGCAGGATAGTTATTACTAATATTTGCTTTCCGCCTGGATTCAACCAGAATTGTCTGAATCTAAATCTTTTCTATGTATTTTCTTTCCCGATGGGGTAGTGCAAGTGCCCTTGCGTCCTGCTACCAGCGCCCATGAATATATTATGATAAGAACGATTTTTCAAAGTCAATATATTACAGTGTGTTAGCGTGCCAGCACTACCAGCCCTTACAGTATATTATTATAATACAGTGTGTTAAATACTCTAAGATCCAGCCAATGACTCTATACCTTTAGTGCCCAAGGTACAAAACGATAGACAAAACGATGTGATAAATTCTATACGAATATCTTATCATAATATACAGGGTGTAAATCACCTCATCACGAAGCCGTCAACCAAGCATTCTGTACATCAAACTAAGTAACTTTACGCAAAAATTATTGCTGGGAAACAATTTTTTTTTTGGTGTGAAAAATAACGTTTTGTGTTATAACTCAATGTAACGCACTCAAAACATTGTGCTGATGGATTGAATAGTATGGGGTTCGTGGAGGTATTTTAAGTAAAAATCGTACAGTAAAAACTTGCATTAAAAAAAAAAACTTATTAAAATTTGTAACTTTGACCCCCAATATGTCCGTAACTAAAAGGTTCCCAGGTATGGTGTAGAACAAAAAAATGATCGGAATGACGAGGAGAACAAGTGTATTTCGGCTTCGTTAAGAGGTTATTTTACACCCTTTAGTAAGTCCGTGTTTGCTGTATGTTTACCTGCATCACAAGGCAAAGAAAGCGCAGTAGATAACAAGATGCATGTATTGCTTTTTTGACTGTTAATGGCAACCTTCTAGCCACCACAACACTCACGGTTCTTCCATGCAGGTATACTTTGCATGATTATCTCGAAAGAGTTCTGTTTTAAAGTCGAGTGAAAGAGATCAAGATCGTAGTAAGCATTCGTAATGCTACTAGCTACGCGCACCGCAGCTTGTTTGCGTAACCCGCTTAGCCTGTTCTCGAAGAAATTGGGATTAGCTTATTAAACAAACCTGCACCTTTAATTAAATCATAATAGACTATTTACGTTGTTTATGTTAAAACTCGAAAGAAGTCAGATAGTATTATAAAAAAAATAGCACTGGCCGAAAAACAAATCTGATATGAAAGAATAGTCACATTAGAGAAGACATATTGAAATAAATGTCATTCTTACAAATGCCAGCAAATCGAAAGAACATGCTTACAAACTTTCAATTTCAATAAGATCACCTATCATTGCATGGACTGTTTCTAGAACAAGATACGAATAACAAAACAGTATGGCTACATCACCTGCTAAAGATGTGGAAGGAGGCGGGACTGCGGATGAAGGTACAATGGCAATTTTCTTTTAATTTCTCATACTCGGAAAGTAGTGTTTGTTTGATCCGAGTAGCGGGTGGATAGTGCTATTTCCCACCTTTGGGCGGGAAAGACTCTCTCTAGACTCTAGAAGAATATCTGAGGTCACCCAGACTCGGGTAGTATATTTTTTGCCGGCCAACTAAATTAAACGCAATGTTTAAATAGAGCTTACGGATAGAAACATTTTTTTATTATGCTACTCAAGTTTTAAATAAGTAATAATGATTACCATAAAAAAAAACTAAAATCAAACAAAGCGCCTGGTTTTGATGGCCTGGGAAATGGCTTATTGAAAAACCTCCCTCAAAAAGCTATTGTCTATTTGACCAAAGTGTTTAATGGTTGTTTGCGCATTGCATACTTCCCAAGTGCATTAAAACACGCTAAAATCATACCAATAAAAAAACCTGGGAAAGATCAGTTCAACCCATCTAGCTATCGCCCAATTAGTTTACTACCATGCTTAGGGAAACTCCTAGAGGCCATTGTCTTATCCCGCCTCACTAAAGTAACTGCACATACTCTGATCCCCGAACAGTTTGGATTTCGTAGCTCACACTCAACCACACAACAGCTAGCCAGAGTAGCGGAGCACATAGCTCACGGGCTAAACGGAGGCCTCTCCACAGGCATGATTTTATTAGACATAGAAAAAGCATTTGATTCGGTTTGGCATGATGGCCTGTTACACAAATTAATTAAATTTGAAGTTCCTCTTTGTCTAGT
The DNA here is from genome assembly GCA_950022955.1 of Xestia ashworthii. NCBI lineage: Eukaryota > Metazoa > Arthropoda > Insecta > Lepidoptera > Noctuidae > Xestia > Xestia ashworthii. The sequence continues at coordinate 8,231,672 of OX465550.1, forward strand.
AAAACTCATCCAGAACTACCTGCGAAATCGTTCGTTCTCAGTTTATATAGGCAATGACCATTCTGACCCTAAAACCATCCCAGCCGGTGTGCCCCAAGGTTCGCTCGTGGGCCCTTACGTCTTCATACTGTACCTGAATGACATTCCCAAACAGGCTCACACACAACTCGCCATCTACGCTGACGATACGGCAACTTTCGCGACACACAAAGACGTTGATGTAGTAACTGGACGTCTACAATACTCACTGGAACTACTCAGTGATTTCTTTAAAACCTGGAAACTTAAAGTAAACTCAACCAAAACTGAAGGCATTCTGTTTACCAGGAAACGCGCACTTCCCACCAGACTTGTAAATATTGATAACTTCCAGATTACATGGCGTCCCTCGGTTAAATATTTAGGTATTATATTAGACAAGACACTCAATTGGAATAAGAACACTGAATTAATTGTAAGTAAAGGTGTTAAAGCCTTAAATTCATTAAAACCAATTTTGAATCGCAAATCTGTTCTTAGTTCCTCAACCAAATTGCACATTTATTCTACACTCGTTAGACCCTGCCTAACTTACGCAGCACCTGTGTGGTGTAGTCTATCGGAAACCAAATATAACAAACTCCAAATAATACAAAATAAAGCCCTAAAACTATCTTATAACACACCGTTTCGCACCAACCTTAGAACATTACACCACCGTTTAAACTATCCATTCATAAAAGATTTCATTTTAAAAACTGCACGTAAATTTTATTTATATAAAAACCCAGCAAATCATAACTTCCTAATATCGTCGATTGGTAAAAGTAGACTCAGTTCATTACCGTACGCCCGTACGTACAATCGATACCGACTGCCCCATCACTATTTCCTCCATGACGCATCATGACGACAGCTCGCTTACTAGCCGACGCCGCTCGTTCGGCCGGTGAATGCGTGATCTTTTTGCGGACTACCCGCTACTTAACTCATATTTTAGTTTATCTTAGTCATTATAATTAAAGCGTACATTTTGTACAGTAAATCATTTTAAAATTTATGTGGGTCCATACTAAGACTTGCACATCCGTAGTTGAATATTTAGTAATAAGTATGTTAAATCATTGTTAAATAGTGTTAAGTAGCAACATGTTTTAATGTTTGTAAAGGCGATACCTGCCTGTGTAACGACATAAATCGTGATTGGTGTACAAATAGAATAAGCTCGTTTGTAAACTGTATTGTAAACCATATGTACTAATAAAGACCTTGAAAAATGAAAATGAATGATTACCATAATGAAAAACGCTACTGGTCGATGATCAAAGAAGATCTGCCAATCTCTTTGAAGCTCAAACTCATTGAATGTGTTTATCCCGCCCATTCTAACCTACGGATAGCCTGAGGATAACGAGGCCTGTCTAAAAAGAGGTGACTCGTTCGGATGCTGCGCTGCGTTGCTTTTCGGCAGACTCCAAGGCGGAACTTTTGCAATAAGGCGAGTGACTAGGTCTGAGCACCGTAGGTTAGGACGGTCAGGATAAACACATCGATGAGTTTGGGCTTTACGGAAATCGGGAGATCTCCCTTGATCATCGACCAGTAGCGTTTTTACCATAGTTATCATTATTAATTATTTAAAACTTGGGTATAGAACTTGGGTGGCAAAATTAAAAATGTTTATATCCATAAGTTCTATTTAATTACTGCTTTCATTTTAGTTGCCCGGCAAAAAATATTACCACAATCTGAGAGACCTCAGATATTTTGTAGTTGAATAACTTCTCGGTGAATTGAGTTAGGCGTAATAATAAAAAATGTTTACTATGTTATGCTCTATCGAAATAATAAGTTTATTTTGGTTGGCCAGCACTTTTGAAAATAGCCCAATCTGGGTGATCTCCTTTAGTTCTAATTTTTTTAAATTTGTTCCCGCCCTAGAGAGGGAAGCAATTACTATGAGTCTTTCCCGCCCAAAGGTGGCACTTTTGAAAATAGATCATGTGACTTTTCACCTCTAGTTTTCTTTTTTTCATGGGGTTAATTTTCTACCATTTGTTACCTATGCCATTCCTTCGCAGAATTGATAGGTAAGAATATCATATTAATTGCCTAACATTAATTATTATAAGCGACACTATCAAGTAATAATGTTCTATTTCTGGCTATTAAAACATTTACAAAACCAGATTATTTGAATTATAAGAACAAATCAATATAGAACTTACATCTAGCGCTATTGCAATCATTGCCAATTCTTGGACATCGGGTCATGTTATGTGCACATCAACCACCAAAACAGACTATCTCACTGATACCGATTTCCCTGATGTGTGAACAGGGGTCATGTCATGGGTTATGGCGGATGGCACGTCTAGTCTCGACATAGTTATCGACATTATTGTTAACTTTCAATCGCTTATAATAACAATAGGTAATAAATTCGGTTGCAATAACGATGCTTGCGGGAAACGCAAGTCTCTACATTCAAGAAGCGATTCTCGCAAGCGTTATCTATATCGAGACTAGCCCAGGGCCGGCAGTCTCGACAGAGATAACGACAAAATCGCTAACTTTCGATCGCTGATTACTAACGAATATATTCGGTTGCAATAATTATGCTTACGAGAAACGCATCTAGGATGTAGAGACTTTCATTACTCGGAAGCATCATTATTGGAACCCAATTTATTCGTGAGTAATTAGCAACCGAAAGTTAACGATTTTGTCGTTATCTCTGTCGAGACTGCCAGCCCAGGGCCGGCAGTCTCGACAGAGATAACGACAAAATCGCTAACTTTCGGTTGCCAATTAGTAACGAATAACTTCGGTTGCAATAATGATGCTTGCGAATAATGAATGTCTCTATATCCTAGACGCGTTTCTCGTAAGCATAATTATTTCAATCGAATTCATTCGTTAGTAATCAGCGATCGAAAGTTAGCGATTTTGTCTTTATCTCTGTCGAGACTGCAGGCCCAGGGCCATCTGAGTTCCGAGTTATTTGTTTCAATGTCCCCGTCGGCCCAAAGTCTTGACCCGGAAATGTGTGAACAGCGCTTTAGAGTCCATCTTACAACTATCGCAAACTTTCATAAAGTGGAGATGTGAATATTAATAATGGTATTCTTTGGTACTGTGTTGAACAGATGGGGAGGTACAGGTTATGACTTTCCCGCCGTACCCTCCATACGCTCCGCCTGGTCCGCCGGCTGTAGCAGACGCCGTCATCGCCGGCCATGGGTTGCGGCGTCTGCACAAGGCTGTGTTGAAGAAACCCGTGCGCCCGCTTCCTAAGCCAGCTAAACCCAAGTAAGGCAAGAGAATTTTCGTTCCTTTTGTCCCCCGCTGAATTAGCGATTGGTAGACAGATTAGTACTAATTTAAAATACCTACCCGAGTTTACTGTTGATGAAAATTTGACACGACTGACAACCGTAGGTGTCTTCTGGACGCGGGCCTGTGGACGGTGAGCTATGGGCCTTCCGTCCGTCTTATGACGACAGGCGCGTTCGTATTTCACGCGCGCCTCACAGAGATGTCAGCATAAGGAAGGGGTCCGCAAGGGATGATGCCTGCCGGGGCTGCGGGACTGTTCGAAAGAGATATCGTGGCCCCGGAACACAAAGGGCGAGGAAGGAACATGGACGAGTTTTAGTCAGTACAAGTCACTCCCTCCCTCTCCGCCCAGAGTGGGAGGAGTAATTTGAGGATTTCTCATACGAAAAAAGGCGTCTTCTGGACGCGGTTACTATACAGAATAAACCGTGTTATGTAATATTGTACCTGATACGCACCATCTGTTGACAGTCACGTTGACTTACTCTTTACAACAGCCACACGCTTCGATGGTAACTTGATTAGCAATCGGGTGTTTATTTCAGGTTTCCCAAAGCGACCGATGTGAAGATGACGCGTCAAGCGATGAGGGCGCATGCGCGTTGTCTGCGAAGACATGGCGCTATTCTCACCGATCGACTCGAGTACATATCGAAGCCGCGCCGGCGCAACATCATATGCTTTTGGCGGGATAACGCAGACACCCTGCCTGCTGATACGGTTAGTGCCAAATATTTAGAAAAAAAATTACGAAGCAAAGAAATATTTGCCTTGGACCAATTTAGGAAACAGTCATAGGTCATTTAATCATTTGTTTAACATAGGTACAATAATAATAGTGTATCAAGGCAATAAAGAGTGCGCCATGTTATGCCAGAGAGCGTACAAATGTTTGTAAAAAAAAAAACAAAAACAATTCATTCATTACGGCAATCTTTTTGTTTCATTAGATGTTGTGATTTGTGCTGCACTCGATTCCTCGTGAAATAACTAATTCCTGTGAAAAATAATCACAACTCAATCAATCCCAATAAATAATGTTAGCTTCTCTGTTTATAGATTGCTCGTTTAAGATCCATGTTGGACGCGGATGAACCTTTTAAGCCTGATCAGGCCTATGCATATTTTGTCAACTTGAAAAAGACTAAGAAGAAACAGGTTGCGTAAGTAATCACTTTCGTCTTTTAACGAAGACAATTAAAAAGTGTTGGCAAGTTTTCATTCAGTTGGATGTTATTGGTCATATACTACCTAAATAAAACCTGTTTAAATATTTCACATATTCTTAATTTATTTGTAGACTTGAACGCGCTCGTGTTCGAGCATTGAAGGGAGACATGATAGATTCATTATGCTCCGGTAAGAAGTTCACGTGGGCAAGAAATGCTGCTGTAGCCTTCGCTAGGGGCGTCCAGCAACGTTTATCTAAGCCTGGACGCTATGTGCTAACTGACGGGTAAACTTCTCTCTGATTTATTTGTATTCTACAAACCTGTTTGACAACCGTGGCAGAAACGTTAGGTCCGTTTCAGATTCGTATTTTCGGTGCGTATAAGCTTGTTGTTTCAGTGCGTGTATATAGGCGCGCGTACGCGTTCTTATACCACACGCGTAACTCGTACGAGCGTTAACGTGAGAGATACTGAATGAACTCCCAACTGTTCGAGCGAACACGCTATAAACAGCGCATGTGCACGCGTTCGGTTTATTGAATCTCAAAATATCTTCATTATCATCATTTCAGCCGAAAGACGTCCATTGCTAGACATAGGCTTCCCCCGAGTGTCGCACATTAACCGGTTCCGTGCGACTCGCATCTAGCGGGTCCCCACAACCTTCATCATGTCACCGGTCCACCAAGTAGGTCTACTAAAGCAAAGTCTTCGGTCGCCACTTCAGAACTTTTCGGCCCCATCGGCATAACTTTGGCAATTATTCGGGCTACTTGGTTCTCTTGCGGGATGTCTTCATTTCTGATTCGATCACGCAAGGAAACTGAGCATAGCCCTGTCCATTGCCCTTTGGGTGACTTTAAGCCTTCTGATGAGGCCCATTGTTACGTTTTCTATTTTGTGCCATTGTGAGCGACCATGTTTCCGTCCCGTATGTAATCACTTGCAACACACACTGGTCATAGACTTTCGCCTTGAGACACTGCGGTAAGTTGTACGAGAAGATACCGCGCAACTTCCCAAACGCTGTCCAGCCGAAATAAATGGAACGCGCGGCGTGTAAACCGATACGAGTTTATGCGCGCAGAATAGTACAGTAGTCTGAAACCGTTCGTTAATAAGATGCTACTGTTCTCGTCACATTAAATTTTGTTACTAGAATTGTATAAGAATAGAATAGAATAATTTATTGTTCAGAAAAGTACATTACACAAGTACTGATTTGTTTTGTGTTTTACTTTTGTTTCATAGAATGCTAAGATTGTCTGATATTATACTGAGTGATATTTGCGGCTTCATGAAAATGAGAAAAATACCGACAAGGCGTAGTTTAGGATCTAAAGCGAATTTCATGATGGAGGTGTCGGACAAGGTAATATAATAAAGAAGCGTTTGTAAATTATTTGGTGAATTTACAGAGACATATCAGTAACAAAAAAAAATTACATTTCCTTGTGAACAGGTTGCCGTTTGGATTGACGAAATTCTATCAGAATCAGATGACAGAATGCTAATGATGGATTTCGATGAAGACGAGGGTAAGTACGAGGATATACCTAGTAGGTAGGTAGCGATATGAGGAACTATTGTCAATATTATATTTGGAGTCCGCGGTACTTAACGCAACGTACAAAGGTAAGCCGCGCCGTTTGAAATTGTGACAATCGTTCATTGACGTGTTTGATATTTTCATTACATAGTTCCGAGAAAAATGGTGATTTAACAAAAATCTCAAATGATATTGAACAATTGTTTACAAATTCAAATTAAACGTAACCCTTTTCCTTTTACCCAATTTTCTCGGAAACTCAAGAATTTCATCCATGGCTTAAGGTACGTTACTCAAATCATTTCCTTTTTTATGAGAAGAAGTGGAAAGATTCGAAGTGGAGAATGACGATAACTACCAGCCCCCGACGGGTACCGCCTCTGATGCTACATCCAACGGCACGTCGACCGGCACTCCCAGCTCGGCAGAAATCAAGAAACCTGGAAGTCTAGGCAGCTTATCCCCAACGCCTAAACCTTAGTGTAATGCTTTCAAATGGGTTTAAAGTAAGTACGATCTATTTTTGCCACACTATCCGAATCCTACTTTTATGAAGGATTAACATATTTGTTCACAGACGTGGCATTGGAAGCTCGAGGTGGGGGTTTATTTGGTGATGATGGCGATGGTGGCCCAGGCGCTGGAGGCGTTGTAAGTATTGTTACTTCCACATTTGATTCATTTGGTTGAATTCTCCTTCATCTTCATTTATTAAATCATCATTATTTTAATAGGATACAATCAAGTCTATCTTTATCGTCAACAAGGAAAGAAAGAAACCAATGGCATTGCAACATTCTAAAGATAATCTAGAAACAGCCCTTGAAATAACTTATGTTTATAGACCTGAACCGACTGCTCCAACTTGATACTTAATGTTTAAGAAAGAATATGAAACTTTAGAAATACCGTGACGAGTATTGTTAAAATTAAGTATAGTGAAATTGAGGATTGGTCTTTTTTACATTGATACGGTTAACTAATGTTTAAGAAAGAATATGAAACTTAAAAAAAAATACCGTAACTATGTGTTATTAAAATTAAATATAAACTGTAGTGAAATTGAGGATTGGTCTTTTTTACATTTATACGGTTTACTAATGTTTAAGAAAGAATAATTATGAAACTTAAAAAAAAACCGTAACTATGTATTATTAAAATTAAATATATAAACTGTAGCGAAATTGAGGATTTATCTTTTTTTACATTTTCCTATTTTATCTCATGCAAGTGAACACTGTGGAATAAGGTACCTAAATGATTTTACAAAATTAGTTTTTGGTTGAATCTTCATTTTCCACGCCTGATCAGTTATCGTTTCACTTTTAAAAGATTAAATATAATAATTATATTCTAAATGGAGAAGTTTTATGATGTCGATAAGAATATAATAAAAAAAAACAAAACAAAAATCTACTTAATTGAAATAAAAAATCGCCAATTAATAACTGAGAAATAGACTAATCAAGTCGCTAAATTAACAAAATAAAGGGTGTAAAACACGTCTTCACGAAGCCAAAAGGCACTTGTTCTCCCCATCATTGCGATTATTTTTTTAACCGACTTCTGAAAAAGGAGGAGGTTCTCAATTCGGATGTTCATATACAACATGTCCCAAAATTCAACGATAAGCCAGCACCGGAGGATAGACCTGCCCATGACTACTCGGGGAAAAAAAGAAAAAAAATATATATCTCTTTTTTTTTGAAGTTATAAAAAAAAAGAAGAAATTCTTAAAAAAGTGAGACCTTTTATGATATTTTTCACTACCATGACCACACTTTTTTAAATATTTCTGTTATTTTTTTTTATAGGCAACCTGAATAGCACTGCTATCTACCACAATTCTTAAAAAATCCAGAATACCTCTAGTTTTTTCACGTAAATTAATGAAACTTAATTTATTCCCTAAATTTTTTGAAGATTTTTACTTTTAATCAACTTTAACTCATCGTGGTGTAAAAAAAAAGTATGAACACTACTATGGCAAGTTTTTTTATAAATTGACGCAACTAATCAAGATTCCAAAATGGTATAATACTCTAGGCAAACAAGTTTAAAAAAAAAATGTTCCTATTATTTCTAAACAGGGGCCAAATGACGGTCAGGTAATAAAAAGTATTAGTTCTTGGAAAATGTTTAATATTTAAATAAATGGTCAAACAATTTCTCATGTAATTTATTAACATTATAACCAATGTTCAAATTGTTTGCCACCAGCAATAATACATGCACGACATCGCCTTAAAAATGACCGTTTTATTTGTCTTGCATATCTTCTGCGATTAATATGATCCGCAGCCTGACTGATATTTCGACGAAGCTCGTCCAATGACGCAATGGGTTTTGAGTAGACCCTGTCTTTAAGACAACCCCAATAGAAGAAGTCCAGGGGGTTCAAATCGGGTGAACGAGGTGGCCATAAGATAGGACCAAGTCGCCCGATCCAACGCCCTGGATACTCTTGATTTAAATATTCTCGCACAGGGCGGGCATAGTGTGCTGGGCAACCATCATTTTGGAGCCACATGTTTTGGAGATCATTTAAGGGCACGTCGTCTAGCAATTCTTGCAAGTCATTTTGTAAAAAGTTTAAATAACTATTGCCATCTAAGTTTCCTTGTAACTCAAAGGGCCCAATTACTTTTCCATTTAATATGCCGGTCCATAAGTTAACCTTGAATTGATATTGGGATCTGTCTTGTCTCATCAAGTGCGGATTTTCATTGCTCCAACTATGTAGGTTGTGTAGATTTAAATATCCATCTTTCTTGCATGTTGTTTCATCCGACCATAGAATTTTGTCCAGGAATTGGGGATCTTCCCTGTGCCTTTGCAGCATCACACGGCAAAATGTGACTCTTAATGGATAGTCCCGCGGTAACAACGTCTGCACACGCCTGTAATGATATGGGTGAAGCTTGTGACGTTGTAAAATTCGATGTGCAGAACTTTTCAGGATTCCTGTAGCTTCTTCTATGGCGCGTACCGAAGTAGTCGAATCATTTTCTATCTCATTGAGAACTTCTTCATCACGATCCGAACTAGGTCTTCCAGCGTTTCTCCTACTGGATGGCATACGACCCTCCGAAAACGCTTGATGCACATTAATAAACACTCGATAATCAGGATATCTTTGAGCATTTGGGTACCTTTCTCGATACAGTCTGCTAGCAGCGTTAGCATTGCATCGGGTTTCTCCATAGATGAGGTGCATATTTGCGTATTCCTGTGGTGTGTATGGTTGCGGCATGTTGATCGTTAAACAGTCCAAAATGCGCCAGAACTCCAAATCACAAAACTCACAATCGTAGTCACAAAACACACAATCGTAGTCCAAGATAATGCCAGGTCAGTTCAGTTTGCAGATCGATTCCAGTCCAAAAAGCCAAGCCAAAAGTCGTTAGTACGTACGAGAGCCACGTCAGTTGAATACGGAACGGTGCGCAGTAAACAAAGGAGCAGAGCGTACTGAACTGACTTGCTCTGAGAATAATAACAGCTTCTCTACCTGCCCTGTTGTTGTCTCTTTTTAACGTAAATATCTCTGTCTATCTATCTCTCTCTAACTTCTAAGGTATGTATGCCCCATTCAAATTCCTAGAAATTGTAACAAGAACCCACTACCTGCCCTGTTGTTGTCTCTTTTTAACGTAAATATCTCTATCTATCTATCTCTCTCTAACTTCTAAGGTATGTATGCCCCACTCAAATTTTCATGCGGGAAGTTTGTGTCGGCAATAGACACAGTGAAGTGCACTAAATGTAGCGTCGCTTATCACCGAGTGTGCGTCGTTCTTCCAACAAAGGGTCCCTTACCCGCCACTTGGCAGTGCCCTGAATGCCGGAAAAATGTCCGTAGGGACAATAAGGCCGACACACCTGTACGTGGCCATGTGGGAGAAATACAGAAAGAAGGGCCCGGGACCATGTCGGTGTCAACACCGCCAGCGGTGACGCCAGTGACCGTGACCCAGACGTCGCCTTCATCAGGTGCTGCATCGCCGTCGCCTGTTGTGATGGGCGTGGAGAGCGAAAATTTGGGGCCGCTTGCGGAGTTCTCGCAGGATATAGGTGCCGCATCGCCGTCGCCTGCTGCGATGGGCGTGGAGAGCGAAACTTTGAAGCCGCTTCCTCAGTTCTCGCAGGATATAGGTGCCGCTCTAAAATTGGTAGTGGAGGAACTACGCACCTTGCGGCATGAGGTCCTGGAGCTCAGAAGGGACGTAGCGGAGCTGAAGGCGTCCAACGACTCGAGTCACACTCGTATGGCAGACATAGAGTCCAGGTTGGAGGCGCTGGAAAAACATCATGATGTTGGATGCGCTCCGTCAGCTCCTTCAAGTGCGCTGGAGAGCGTGGTGCAACAGCTCAGGCGGGAGCTGAATGACAGAGATCAGGAACTGATGGCAAATGACATTGTGATAGCAAACGTGCCTGAAACTCAAGGGGAAAATCCAACTCATCTGCTGCAGCTAATTGCCACAAAGCTGGGGGTCACATTAGATGAGCGTGACATCGTGAGTGCAGAGCGGGTTGGCGGTCGACATATCAAGGCGTCAAGCCCTACAGCCTCGGCAGAGCCGCGACCTCGCGCTATCATGGTGCGCCTCGCACGGCGTGACCAGCGTGACGCTGTGCTGAATGGTGCCCGTGTGCGACGAGGTGCCACAACAGAGAATCTGGGGTTCGCTGGGAAACCTGTTCGTTTTTTTGTCAATGAAAGGCTGACCAAGGTGAACCAGCACTTATTTCGCCAAACAAGGGTTGCTGCGGGGATTCGCGGATGGCGCTTCGTATGGACGGCGCGGGGTCGCGTCCTGGTCCGGAGCAAGCCTGGAGACGCCACTCACAGGATTACATCTGAGGAAGATATACTTAACATTATTGGACCATACACAGACTCTAATTAATAAACGATTGTTTGATGTTACTCTGTTTATCGCACCTTATAAGGGGTATTGTATTGGTTATTGGATTGCATACATGGAGCCTGCGCGTCGTATCTGTCAGTATGGGGGGAGGCGGGAATATGAGAGTGAGTACTGCAAAGACACAAAGAACATGGTTATAGTTATATACATATTTATTTATTTTATTAAGACACAAAAAACAACCTTATTTATAAGCACAACTTTAAGAGCCAATTTAAAGATATCTAAAATTATAAACTTACCACAACAACTAAGACTACACATATCACATGTATACAAAACATTTATACACCGCATATTCAATCACACAATCAATCATCAATTCTATCACACTAGAATACTACACATAATAAATATACAGCTTTTACAATCTACACGCACACGCTAAGTCAAAATTATTGAAGTTTGGTTTATTCAATGCGGGCTCTCTAGCAACTAACCAGGATGAATTTATAGTAACCATGTTACGCCACTCGGTAGACATAATGGCAATCAACGAAACGTGGCTCAGACCTGGGGAGGATGGACGTGCTCCTAAGGTTCCCGGATACAGGCTAAAACACGTGCCGCGTCCTGCGAATATACGTGGGGGGCGGGGCGGAGGTGTGGCGTTTTACATTAAAACTGGAGTTAGGGTGCGGGTACGGCTGCACTCAGAACATTCTGATGTAGAACAGATGTGGCTAAACCTAAATATCAATGGTAAAAAGTTATTGATAGGCACTGCATATAGGCCACCATGGTTTGATTTGGCAAAATTTTTAGATGGTATAACTGACAGTATTAGCGCATTGGCACCTTATGATCATTTAGTGGTATTGGGGGATTTCAATGTCAATTTACTGGATATCAATAGTAAAAAAACGAAGGATCTGATGGATTTTTTAAATTACGCTGATATAGTTCAGGTTGTACAGTCACCAACCCACTTTGTAGGAGATAGTAGTACTCTTATAGATGTGATCTGTACTGACATAGGGGTTCGTAATGTGATGGTTAGTCATATCAGTGAACTTAGCCATCACTCGTTTATTGTATGTGATACTGTAATTAAGAAAGTGAAGAGCAAACCTAGGTTAGTTGTATATCGGCCTCTAAGGGATATATTGGAGGATTACTATGCGGTGGATCTGGTATCAATGCCTTGGTCGGAAGTCTGCTCACTACCGGACGTGCATTGCATGGTGGAATACTTCAATGTTCTTATCACCCAATTATTTGACTTGCATGCACCTGTAAAAAGTAAAATATTTAGAGACCGTCCCACACCATGGCTAACAGACAATATTAAATTAATGATAAGGCTTAGAGATGAGGCAAGGGAAAACTATCGCAAGAACAAGCAAGATACTGCAAAACAATATTACTTGGATCTAAAAAAACAAGCTTTTGCTGCACTGATGCAGGAAAGGAAGGTCTACTTTGAAAAGCATATTAATGGTCAGATAAAAAACCCCAAAAAACTTTGGCAAAATCTCAAGTCAGATGTGTTTGCAGACCATCATGATGGTACTCTCCCCAGTCATTTTAACGACCCAGATGAGATAAACAAGGCCTTTCTCAATGTACCTGGACAGAGCACATTGCCCCCATCCCAGCTATCACATTTTAGTTGCAACAAATATGGAGATGCTCAATTTAAGCTGAGGAATGTTACCGAGGAAGAAATAGCGAAAATTATGAAAGGCTTGGGATCAAATGCTAAAGGGATTGATGATTTGAGTCTGGATATGATCATGCTCACATTGCCAACCACCCTCCAGGTCATCACTACAATAGTAAATAAATCAATAGAGTCAAGCACTTTTCCTAACTCATGGAAGTGTGCTATTGTGCGTCCGCTACCTAAAATTAGTAACCCAATAACTTTCAAAGATCTACGCCCGGTAAGCATTCTGCCTTGTTTGTCCAAGGTCTTAGAGAGGGTGGTTTACAATCAAATGCTGGAATATCTGGAAACAAACAGTATGCTCCCTGACCTTCAGTCTGGCTTTAGGAAAGGCCGTGGGACGGCTACAGCTCTCTCTGATGTAGTAGGAAATATATTGGAGGCAAGGGATAGGGGGGAGGGGACAATCCTTGCTCTTCTGGATTTCTCACGGGCCTTTGATGCAATAAATACAACTCTATTGCTTTCTAAGTTGGCCTACTATGGTTTCACAGGGGAAACAATAGAGTGGTTTGCTAGCTACCTGCAAAATAGAACTCAGCTCGTTGAGATCCAGAGGGAGGATGGATCAAAAATATCATCCCCACCTCGTCAGGTGCCGCGTGGTGTGCCTCAGGGTTCAATTTTGGGCCCCCCGCTCTATATCCTTTACAGTGCCGATATAATACACTCATTCCATCATTGCAAATATCACATGTACGCAGATGATATCCAATTATATATATCTTTCAAGCCAACAGATACAACAGAGGCAGTACGAAAAATTAATAGGGATCTGGAGAGAGTGGTAGAATGGTCAGAAAGCAACTCACTGGTTTTAAACCCATTAAAGTCGAAATTTATGATTTTGGGGAGTACGAAAATGATCAGCGCAATACTGTCGGCTAAACCACAAGTCATTATCAGGGGCGATAAAATCGACAGAGTGGAAACTGCATGCAATCTTGGTCTAACTATGGATCCTCAACTACGTTTTGAAAAGCACATCAGTAACTCCATGAGGAATTGTTTTTATAGATTAAGGCTACTGTATTCCATTAGAGACTACCTGAGTGTTCAGCTACGCAAGCAACTAGTAGACAGTCTTATTTTGTCTAGACTTAATTACTGTGACACCGTGTATGGACCATGCCTGTTAGAAAGAACCAATAAACTAATTCAACGAATACAAAATGCATGTACACGGTTCTGTGTTAATATCCCTCGTAGAAGTCATGTCACTCCTTATATTAACGAAAATAATATTTTGAAAATGGCTGCTAGGAGAAGGTTGCATCTGGCTAGTTTGCTTTTTGGAGTGGTCACTACACAGAAACCACACTACCTTTTTGATAAGCTAAGTTGGAGACAGAGTAAATATGAACCGCGTTATTCCACAAAACCGCTTTGTAATCCACAACATAGAACCGCAGCATTCAGGGGTTGCTTCAAATTCGCCGCCACACACTGTTGGAATGACCTTCCACCACCAGTGAGAGTCCTGAAAACAAAAAGGCGTTTTTTAAATATTTTAAAGAAAAGCTTCATGCAACTGCAGCAATCCGATGATAGGTAGATCTTATTGCACCAGTGCATTTGGAACTTACCTCGGGGTCACGGCCTAAGAGCAATTGGAGAAGGCCTTCAACAATGCAAGGCGTGCTCACGGCTGATGCATTGCGCCTTTCAATTAGATTGATCCAAGGCAATTAAGTTTACTTCGTTTGGTCAAACGACGCCATTCCATAATGCATATGGCCGCCACGCCCATGGTTCATTCATGGGATGGTGTATTGACCATTGTTGAAAATCTCTTTCCATGCTGTGATCAGTACCTGGAGATTCAATAGATATTTAATTTCAGATTTTAATAATTAGTTATAGGTAATAATGCTAGTTTTTGAGCATCTTTTTTGTGTTGGTTTTTGTTTGTTGGCAGTACTACTTATCATGTATTTTTTATTCTTATTTACACAAAATATTCTGTAGGTACACTTGCAAATATGATATTCGTGTTACAACTCAATCATTATGTAAATTTTCCAAATACACATACATTTAATAGTACTTACCATTATTATTATTAGTGTTTAAATAATAACTGAGACACCATAGCACACCCCATGGCGGCGTCACTATGTCACTCCTCTCCTTTGGCCTTTGCTGAAAATCAGCGCTGAGGACTTACGGTTCGTCCGAAGCCACAGCATTTAGCTGAGCATCGACCATTTTTGCACGGATTGGACGCGCAGTTTCATTTATGTTTCACATACTTCGTGCCTTCATGTAATGATTTAAGTTTCGTATTGTACCTGTACCTATGACCTATGTAGTTTGTTATTGTTTTGGGATCTCCTTATGTCATCGTTGTGTCAATGTCATGTCGAAAATGCTCGTCTATGGTGTCACCATGCCATAGACGTGCATTTTCTAGAGTTCTCTGTCTGTGGTGTGACCACAGATGCCACAGGGCATTGACATAAAATTTTCTATCTCAGTGCCACAGGGGATCTCAGGGCAATCGTAGACGGAGAATAGTATTCTCTGCGATCTGCGAAGGAAATATTAGATTTTATTTTATTTTTATTTTTTATTATTATTAGCTTTCATGTCTTCTTGCGTTTTATTATTGCGCGTTTGTAGTCTGTGCAAAATAAACGGTTTTTCTTTCTTTCTTTCTTTCTTTCTAAATTCCTAGAAATTGTAACAAGAACCCATTTTGGGCACGCAGTGAAAGTGATTACTGTCAACTATAATTTAAGGAATTTGGTTCTTGTTTTGAACTAGTATGGATATTATTTTTTTGTGGTTGATTTTCCTAGAGTATTATACCATTTTGGAATCTTGATTAGTTGCGTCAATTTATAAAAAAAACTTGCCATAGTAGTGTTCATACTTTTTTTTACACCACGATGAGTTAAAGTTGATTAAAAGTAAAAATCTTCAAAAAATTTAGGGAATAAATTAAGTTTCATTAATTTACGTGAAAAAACTAGAGGTATTCTGGATTTTTTAAGAATTGTGGTAGATAGCAGTGCTATTCAGGTTGCCTATAAAAAAAAATAACAGAAATATTTAAAAAAGTGTGGTCATGGTAGTGAAAAATATCATAAAAGGTCTCACTTTTTTAAGAATTTCTTCTTTTTTTTTATAACTTCAAAAAAAAAGAGATATATATTTTTTTTCTTTTTTTCCCCGAGTAGTCATGGGCAGGTCTATCCTCCGGTGCTGGCTTATCGTTGAATTTTGGGACATGTTGTATATATTTTTTTTATGTTTGTTCGCGCATATCTTCGTCGCTTGCCAACCGATTTGAAAAAATCTTTTTTTGTTGGAAAGGGTATACTTTCCAAATGGTCCCATAGCCACCAAGTCGGGATCTGATGATGGAATCATGGCGAAATCGAGGGAACTCTTCAAATATTATAGGATAACGTACAGCGATTTTGGTATTTTCTGCAACAAATGAAGCACTTGCGTTTGATGAGAACCATTCTACCATCAGATCGGATGATGAAGCCAAGAGTCACGGAACTCCATAATGAGACAATGTATCCTAGTCGTGTTTGGGCTTGTTGTAATTGTGACAGTATGCACTTTCCATGTGTACCAAGCACATGTGAACCACTAATAAGTGAAAAAAAATAAGTTAAAAATAACTTTAGCTTCTGAAGTCGGTGACAAAAAAATTAAATCAATCAAACAAAGGTCACCGACTTCAGAAGCTAAAGTTATTTTTAACTTTTTTGTTTTTTTTTTGAAGTCGGTTTTATTTTTTGCAAAAAAAGTTTTTATTGTTCTACTCATACCTTGGAACCTTCTAGTTACGGAGATATGGGGGGTCAAAGTTACAACTTTTTGACAAGTTATTTTTAAATACAAGTTTTTTTGTACCACCACGACCCCCGTACTATTCAATCCATCCATCAGCACAGTGCATTACATTGAGTTCTACCAAAAAAAAACGTTGTTTCCCTGCAATATTTTTTGCGTAAAGTTATTTAGTTTGATGTACAGAATGCTTGGTAAAAGGCTTTGTGTGTGATGAGGTGGTTTACACCCTGTATATACACACACACACGCGCACACATACACACAGACACACACACATACACATACACACACACACATACACACACACATATACACACACACACATACACACACACAAATACACACACACACATACACATACAGCCACACACACACATACACACACTCACACACACACTCACACACACAGAGAGTATTCCTCTTTTTTTAATCCAGCTTAAGGTAAGCGTCCACAATCCACAGTCATGTCCCCATCGTACGCATCGAACGCATCGCATCAAACGGATCGTAGTATTATTGAGCAGAGTCGAGCGATCCGTACGGTGTGGTTCAGTGGACGCACAAACTTGTGTGACGATTCGTTTGATGAGATGCTTCCGATGCGTCCGATGCATACAATGGGGCATGTGGACGTTTTACCTTTAAGGTGGAAGTGTGAAAGTGTCCCGCGAAATTCAAAGGAGATCACCAGTCAGCCTCCATACATTTCTTGGTGCTCTTGGTAAAGCCACGTCGTTTCTCTACGGACCAACTGTACAGGGAGTCCAGGGTCCTTCGCGTACGCCAATTATATATCCTTGGGTCATTACTAAAAATCGCAAAAAAACAACAAAATCCGCTCTAGTTGCAGTATAGGTGGCAGGAAAATAGCGGAAAGAATCCCCCTTCCAAAAGTTAGACCCTCTTCGCGGCCTCTTCGCGGCAATGGGTAAGTATTCGTCATACGAGTACTTACCCATTAGAGTGTTTAACGCTATAAGTAAAAGTTTCAGTTTACCCAACAATTACTTAGAAGCCAAAACCAAACTTATGGAATGGTTGTTGAGCCAAACTTAGGAGGAAACAGAAGGCCTACTCTGTGGCTCATGTTGACACAATTCTTTTGTTGCAATACCCACCATCACTCACTAACACACACCCCCACACAGCACACGCTACACTCCCACAAGAACTCATCTTAACTGTTGTTTTTGCAACCATGTGTATTTCTCTTTTTAATTTTTCTTTTTTTTACATCAATTTTTATCATTTTGTATGTAGTTTGTAACTAATACTATCATTTTGTTGTTTTTCCTTCTAATTATTCCAAAATCAATTAATTTGTTTGTTTATCTAAAGTACATTTGTACCGCTAGCAGAACATTGTATAATAATAACTTCGGGTAATGCATTGTGTTTGGGTCACCAAGATACAGGCTGTGCCTAGTTTGGGACCCGCCGTTAAACCTATCTCAAATTTGTACGACATGTAAATAAATGAATAAATGAAATGAAAGTTTTGGCTACTTTCAAAAGTAGGGCCAACCAAAATCAACTTAGTATTTGGATTGAGCATAACATAATAAACATTTTTTTTTTATTATTACATCTAAGTCGTAACACAATTCACCTAGAAGTTATTCAACCACAAAATATCTAAGGTCACCCAGATTGGGGTAATATTGTTTTTGCCGGCCTAATAAAATAAAACGCAATAATTAAATAGAGCTTATAAATATAAACATTTTTTTTATACCACCCAAGTTCTTTACCCAAGTTTGAAATAAATAATAAAGATTACTATGATAAAAACGCTACTGGTCGATGATCAAGGGATATCTGCCGATTTCCGTGAAGCCCAAACTCATCGATGTGTTTATCCAGCCCGTACTAACATAAGGTGATCAGACCTAGTCACTCGACGTATTGATATATTGGGGTCTACCGAAAAGCAACGCAGCGCACCATCCGAACGAGTCGGTACTCCCTTGTTTGTCCTAATTTTTTTGTCCGAAAATCATTATCCATAACACGTTTGCTATAAACTTCAGTAATCATAATGTTCAAATACCGAAATTTTGTTTTACATTACTAACTTCTAATACTATTTTGTCTTATTATCGAATACTATAATAATTGAATCTCCTAATTTTACATGACATAAAGTCGTATGTCCTAAATTTGTATCATATAATGTGTATGATTTCGAATGGTCATTTATAAATTATTAGTTCCCAAAAAAATCCCTAAAAGTTAGGTTTTAGTGACAGAAACGAATCGCTGTAAATCCGACTCCACGCAGTCTTGTCTGCCCTACCCCAAGAGAGTAATTTAAAATCGCGTAGGCGCGGAGGGGCGAGGCGGGCCGCGAGTTGAGGAGCAGGTGGTTGTAAACAGAGCGTTAAACCCATCTGCGACGATAAGCTCGCGTGAGGCCGCCGGAGTCCCGCAGCGCCGGAGCCGTGACAGAAACCATGCCCGCTGCTCATGCAAACGAGCAGGCATCATTGCCTGCTCGTTTGCATGCTGCATGCTTGCTTGCATACTGTATGCTTGTTTGCATGCTTGCTTGCATACTGTATGCTTGTTTGCATGCTACATGCTTGCTTGCATGCTTGCTTGCTGCATGCTGCATGCGTGCCGCATGCTTGCTGCGTGCTTGCTTGCATTGCATGCTTGCCGCATGCTTGCTTGCTTGTTGTATGCTTGCCGCATGCTTGCTACATGCGTGCCACATGCTTGCTGCATGATTGCTTGCATTGCAGGTCAACGCCTACATACGATCCAACATTTACTTCGAATAGAGCTTATGACTTTTATTGAAAACGGTTTTATGTCTTTTGTATACAGGGTGTAAACCACCTCATCACAAAGCCGTTAACCAAGCATTCTGTACATCAAACTAAGAAACTTTTCGCAAAAATTATTGCTGGGTTTTTTTTTTTGAGGTTATAAATCATGTTTTGTGGTAGAACTCAATGTAACGCACTTGAAACATTGTGCTGATGGATGGATTGAATAGTACAGGGGTCGTGGAGGTGTTAAAAGTCAAAATCTTACAAAAAAAACTTGTATTTAGAAAAGAACTTGTCAAAAAGTTGTAACTTTGACTCTCCATATCTCCGTAACTAGAAGGTTCCCAGGTATGGTGTAGAACAAAAAAATGATCGCAATGATGGGGAGAACAAGTGCCTTTCAGCTTCGTTAAGAGGTGTTTTACACCCTTTATTATTGATTGTAATACTTATGACAAATGGATTTAGGGCATATTATATTTAGGGATTTCAACTTTATGGCATATGATATTATGTGATATAAAGTTCGGGTAAATAATCATTCGGATAAATGATGAATATGACAAAAATAATTATGACATTTTAGATTATGGATTAAAAAGTTAGGTAACACGATAGAGAACCGAACGAGTCACCTCTTTTTCGGCTGGCCTTGGCGACGCCGTCTACCCTCACGCTGATGAGCTGGACGCATTATGCATTTGTTATAAAAAATGTTAACACATTCACTGTCCACGAAAAGACACAATAGTTAAACAATCGCTCTGAACCATATGTGGCTCATGGGACTGGAAATGGGTTAATACGAGTATCCATAAGCTCTATTTAATTATTGCATTTATTTTAGTTGGCCGGCAAAAAAATCCTACCCCAATCTGGGTGACCTCAGATATTTTGTGGTTGAATAACTTCTCGGTGAATTGAGTTAAGACTTAGGTGTAATAATAAAAAAATGTTTAATAAGTTAGGCTCTATCCAAATAATAAGTTTATTTTGGTTGGCCTGACTTTGACTTTGACTTTTGAAAATAGCCCAATCTGGGTGACCTCCTTTTCTTACTGGGTTTAAGTGACGCGTTACTTTACCTCATTGCAAGCGCAACATGTTTTTTTTTCTTTGAATGATTTTATCACATCTATGTTTCTTCCTATTTAAATAACAAAACATAATATCACGCCTGTAATCCCCAAACGGTTAGGCAGAGGTGTAGGTACCTAATTAAACTAAAACCAAAAAAAGATATGAAAACTTCTCCATTATGTTGTTTATTGTTTCTTATCTCTCCGTTGTGTTCATTTGTATCAGATGGAGAATGAAGATTTAGATCATTGTGTAATTAATTGTTTATTTTTAAAGTTAAACGCATACCATATGTTTTCAGAGGCCCGGCATAGGGGTACGTGGTAAGAGGCCCGGTGAGTATGGACCCATCATGCGGGTTATAATTCAAGTGATTGATTTTCTTTCATAAATAAATTGCGTTTTTCTTTTCTTTTAGAGGTTCCCGCTTATACAAAGCTCGATGGTAAGTAAGGGTATAATATTATATGAGGTGTAAACAAACCCTTAACGAAGTCGTCAACCAAAAATACGCAAAAATTATTGCTGGTAAACTTTTTTTTACGGTAATACGCAATGTTACGCGCTCAAAACATTGTGTTGATGGATATATATTGAATAACACAAGTGTCAGTAGAATAATGCGTTTATTCGTGGAGAAATCTTAATAAAATATTCTACTTTTATGCAACAACTCGCTGGTACTTTTCCATCAATAACAAGAAAACTTTACTAAACATTTAAACACAAATATCTTACAATAGCACAAAAGGCTGACCAGTAGCGAATTGAAACGTCAGTACGAAATTCATAATGCTATCAATAAATTAAGTTTTATTTTGTTGGTAATGTTTTGGTTTGGTTATAAAAAGGTTAGAACTTTGACATTTGATCAATATCTCGGTAACAAGGTTTCCTCGGTATGGTCCAGAACAAACAAGTGATCGCTACATACTCGTAAAACGAGAAGAAAAATTAGCTTTCGGCTTTGTTAAGGGTGTATGTTTTCACACCCATTAAATATTAATCAATCTAAAATAAATAGGAATCAAATTATAAAAATTATGGCATATATTTGAATTTTAGGGAATCAGAGGCTAGCTTTCGATGTATTAACGCAAGAAATGGATAAAAAAGGCGACGAGAATTTAGTAACCCATGGAAACTTTCAGCAATCATACAAACAAGGCGCTGATGAGTAAGAAATTTATTTATTTATGTATTTTAAAATACACTCTAAGCTTTCAGTAAAATGGCGACAATAATGTTACAAGTACTTCTGGATTGTGCGCCATAACTATTTTTGTTTGTGGCCTAGTAGACGAGCTTGACATCGGGTTAGTGCAATTTACTCGTATGTGATAAAATAAACTGCACAAAGTTAAGGTCATCGTAAACATAATTAAGAATCAGAAGAATATCGAATGCGGGTGACATCTACCAACCCGCACTGGGTCCGTATAATGGGTTACGGCCCACTCCCTCTCACAGAGAAGGGGCCTGTGTACCAGCAGAAGTAAATAATGTACAGGGTTACTGGTTAAGTCGACCTAGATCCGTTAAGGGGTTGAAGTGTGCATCATTTCTGACTGATTTGACTATCAAACATCATACCCCAAAGTGAAACGTTTTTTTTAAAAGAAGCTTAAAGTTTTTTCATAAAAATGACGAATATTTTGTTTATTGTCCAATTATTTTGTAATTTTTGCCTCCAATTTATTTCATTTATCCATTTTTGTGAATTAAATAAGTTGTTTCATTAGTCTCAACACGAAAATCGCAAGTAACTTAACAAACTGGGTCGTACTCGTAGATTGATAGTTAGAAAAAGGATTCAAAACGTAAAAAGTATTTTATTATTTCAGGAGTAGTTCAAAAAAAGTGTACCGCAGGTATGCTGTAGATGGCCAAACGCCTCCTGCCGCAGGCTCTATGCGGGGGTCGTGCGGTCCATGGCCCTTTACGGGGCCCCAGTGTGGGCGCGTGCCTTGAGGCGGCGAGCCGCCCACTATCTGAACGCGCCCCAGAAAGTGGTGGCCGTGAAAATGGTCCGTGGGTACCGCACGATCTCCCGCGAGGCGGCGGGTCTGCTTGCCAGATTGCCGCCATGGGATCTGGAGGCGATAGTCCTCGCGCGCCTGCACGACTGGCGCGCGGAGGCACTAGGCCGGGGGGAAACTCCGCTGCCGCGGCAAATTGCCGCTCAGCGGACAGACCTCCGGCGCGATCTCATGGCGACATGGAGAGAGCGACTGTCGCAACCCCGTGCAGGGCACGCCACGATAGTGGCGGTTAGTCCCCTCTTTGAGGAGTGGCTAGAGAGGCGCCACGGCGTCTTCACCTTCCGCCTGACGCAGGTCCTCACCGGACACGGATGTTTTGGGAGGTACCTGCACCGAATCAGGCGGGAGGAAACGCCCGGGTGTCTCCACTGCGGGGATCAACCGGAGGACACGGTGGAGCACACGGTGGAAGTCTGCCCTGCGTGGGCGGAGCACCGCCGTGTCCTCGTATAGCGGCGATCGGCGGCGGCGACCTCTCGCGTCCAGCCCTGGTTCAATCCATGGTCCGGAGCGAGACGGAATGGGAAGCCGTCACCTCCTTCTGCGAAGCAGTCATGCTAGCGAAGGAGGTGGCGGAACGAGAGAGGGAGAGAGCCTCCCTTCCCGGCCGCCGCGAGAGACGCACCGCGCGTCGGGGGACACGTGGTGGCTACCGGCCACCGTAGATGCGGGCCTGTGGACGGTTAGCTATGGGCTAGCTAGCCGTCCGTCCGTCTAGTGACGACAGGCCGTGTCGACGGCGCGTTCGTGTTCCACGCGCGCCTCAAAGAGATGTCAGCATTAGGGAAGGGGCCCCGCAAGGGCCGAAGCCTGCCGGGGTTGCGGGCCTGTTCGAAAGAGATAATATACCGCGGCCCCGGAACATAAAGGGCGAGGAAGGAAGATGGATGGGTTTTAGTCAGTAAGAGTCTGACAC
Organism: Xestia ashworthii; assembly: GCA_950022955.1. Lineage (NCBI taxonomy): Eukaryota > Metazoa > Arthropoda > Insecta > Lepidoptera > Noctuidae > Xestia > Xestia ashworthii. The sequence goes on from OX465550.1 coordinate 8,254,939, forward strand.
TCCCTCCCGCTCCGCCCAGAGTGGGAGAAGTCATTTGATGATTTCCCATCCTAAAAAAAAGGTATGCTGCAGATATGCTTGTAAATATCTACGCTATCGCACAAAGTGAGCCGAGTAAAAGCGCGAGGGGCGCGTGGACGCGTGTGGAAATGACAGTCGTGACCACGACAGACAGTCGCAACAACGACACATGATTTGCCGTCGGGATTTATTCGTGACAATTTTTTATCGTTTTAAGACTGTCGTGCTAGCCGTTCCCACTGTCATGTATGAGTCTGTAGTCGCCGCAAAAAAAAAACTCGTAGACGACAGTTAATCGTGTCGTCGTATGTGAAGACCTCCATTTCACTAACAAAGCCACGACACTCAAAACTACACGATTATCTGTCGTCAGGACATACATGGTGGTAACGGGGCCAACTAAATTAAAAACAAAAATAGAGGCCTTTTCAGGGGATTTTTTTGTCTCGCTCACACCGTAAGTACATTGTATGATATTCCGCTTGCACGAACCGTATTCCTACGAAGGAAAATAGACGCAACAACAAAATCGTTAACTTTCGATTGCTGATTACTCACTAATAAATTCGGTTGCAGTAATGATGCTTGCGAGTAATGAAAGTCTCTACATCTAATTTATTCGTTAGTAATTAGCAACCAAAAGTTAACGATTTTGTCGTTATCTCTGTCGAGACTGCCGGCCCTGGGCCTGCAGCCTCGACATAGATAACGATCGCAAAACTAACGAATCCGGTCGCAAAGTCTCACCGATCCAGATTTAGCGATATTTGGTAGTCTCTACACTCAAAGGTAACGAGTGTCCTTGGTTTACTAAAAATCTTTGTAGCTAACTTAACGAATTTCGTAAAGTTTACGAATATATTTTGCGAGCCTTTTTGACAGCCCGCAAAGTGAATCGTTACCAATTTAAGTTAATTTATTGGTGGTTTTCTGAATTACTGACCAAAAACTGTGCCGGACGGGCTTATTACTCGAAGGTCTATTGTCTGTACCAAAGTATGCTGTGCTTACGGCCTTTAATGGCCGTAAGCCGAACCTAACCTATAAATAAGTAGGTTCCGGACATGAATTACTGTGAACAGGCGTCGCTAATATTCAATTCATTGGAAGGAAGAAAATTCATTGAAATAAATATAACACACAATATTGTAATCTGTTACTATTATCAACTTTATTATTCTACTAATAAATAAGGTCGCTCACACATTTTAAATCTTATTATGTACTGTCTAAAACCAAATGTATAAAACATGTAATGAAGGTCGTATGTACTTATCTTTATTATTTGTATAAAATGTGAAGTAAAAAGGACACATTTCATCAAACTCATAATACGGCAAGAAAATTACAAATCGCAGTACATCCTCTATACTTATCCTATGTCAAAATTTTAAACAAGACATAATAACTAATACACACATCATCTTTACAGTCTACTAAAAAAATAGGTACCTACGTACAATCTTATCATTACCACCAAAACATTTTACACTTTTATTTAAACTGAACGCGGCATAGAAACAAATATCTGCATCAATACAAACAATAATACACACAAATACTTTCTTAAAACAATGCAAAATTATCAATTTTGAAATACTGACATGAAAATCAACGTTAAAATTAAATAGTGTCCGACCGAAACAGGATTTTCAGCCGAAACCGAAACCGAAACCGAACCTTCGGTCTTGGTCCCAGTTTCGGCCGAAACCGAAACCGAAACTTATTTAAATTTTTATAGCATGTTAAATCTTTTGTATTTTTACGCGTATATAGACAGTAAACACGTCTAAAAAAATAAAATGCAACAATTAAAGTACCTATGTTTCAAAAATATTTCTTAATTCATAAAATACTGCTTTTAAAAAAAATGGCAAATAGGATTCTTTTCTTTTTGTGTCATTTTTTACCTGAAAGAAATCAGTCATTATAAATAAATAATATTTCACAGATTAAAATACAAAAACCACTAAGGTAAACATACCTATGGCAGTCATTATTAAAAGGAAAATTAATTCAAGTAAATAATGAAGTATAACTAGAAAACTTTCACGTACAGTACTACTGTACTACGGGTCCGAATTGACTAAGCACCTGGCGTACTAAAGGGAAAAAATGCGACATGACTGAAGGTCATTCACGGTAACAGTTAAATCACCGGAGGTAGTTGTGTATCGGATTTACGGGGCGGTTCGAATACAGGTACAAAATTGAATCCAACAACAATTACAAACAAATAGAGTAATATTTGAATCAAACATCACAGGTCAACAAACATCACAAACAACAAATACACATCTTTTAGGGCGCCTTCAAATTTGCCGCAAAGTGCCACGCGGTGGCAGCGCGGCTACAGCCGCGCTGCCACCACGCATCGAGGCAGCCAGCGCTACAGCGCTGGCCACCTCGCTGCTTGGTTAATCCATATAATTAAAAAACGCACGACTGCAGCGCTGCAGCCGCGCGTCAGTTCACGGATCGACTTTATCTAATGAATTCTATTCTATTACAACTTACAACCTATTTATTTTCCGCTGTAGGACAAGACTCTAATGAATGCCATAAAATACATCATCATTAATCAAAAGTAAAAACAAATATTTACCTAATAATGTTTGCGCGAGAAAAACCACAACCTCAAATCATCACGATCATGCTGGCTAGCAAACACAATTGGCAATCACGTTCACTCACTCAAAGTAAGCCGAATGATGCGTGACAATTCACGAACACCTAGTTTCGGCGGGGCCGAAGGTTCGGCCTAATTGGCCAAACCGAAACTGTGGCCGAAACTAGATTTTTTGGCCGAAACTAGCCGAAACCGAAACCGAAACCGAACCTTCGGTCGGTCCTTAAAATTAAATTACACAATGCATTTTTAATATGGGAAGAATGAGATGAATATTTTTGAGGAACTTGTCATGGTTTTAATAATTTGGTTGATTTAGCCATTTCCTTAAGGCACAAAAAATATATAGGATAGGTTAACTACTTTCTGAGGTACTTAGAGCCTTATAAATTAATGGTAATGGTACAACTTCTAAATATTAAGATTCTGTATACGGGTAATTCTGCGAGTGACTTCACTCATGTTTGAGTTATTTCTATTTGAAAGAGTTTCATTTTACTTTTAACAGGTTTGGATAGTTACAAAGTGTAATGGAAAACCACTTCTTTTCCTTTAAGTTAAATGATTCTGTGATTTGCAGATCGGTTGACAAGATTCAAACCTTTGTAAATTGAATATTTTGGAATTGTCTTGCACACAAGCATTTATTTTGTGTCATTTACTCTGCTGTGAATCCCTAACAACTATAATATGGTAATATCGAATATTGGAACACTGCGATTACACACAAATATAGTCTTGGAAATATCTGAGCAATATTACCACACTACATGACTACACAAATTAACTGTTTGTTGTTTTGCTTGTTCTTCGTCACTTGTCTACCATAGTCTCCAGCCACCTCGGAGGCCTTCTGTGGTGTGACACAACGGCTCAACAGCTCGCTACGTGCTGCTTCCGATAGCTTTGGCATGCTTCGACACATCACACGACATCAGCGTGAAAATTTAAAATTCCTTGAATTTGCTGTATCCGTACGGAATAACAACAGAATTGTTCACGGAGCTCCTTTATGAATTTCAGCCATCTCTTCAAACACAACGACCTTACGAACTTTAGGTCGAGTTCCAGTATAACTTCACGACATTTAGGTATAATAAGTGAATGTACGAAAATTTAACAAGAACCGAGCTAATTCCGAAAAATTGAATACTGAGCACATCGGTCTCTCTGGAACTCGTACACCGATCTACATTTCGGATCGACTGTCTGGAACCACTAGAAAACTCTTTTTTGAATCCCGTACGTTTGCGAATGCAAACGGGTACAAATTCTGCTGGACGGCAAATGGTAAAGTTCTACTGCGCAAGGAGGAGGGCCAGAAATCCATCACCATACAATCCAAGCACTGCTTAGAGAAACTTTGTGTTCAAAAGTGACTATCCAATAGAAACGATTCTTTAGACATAAGTAAGCTTTCACTTTCGTATTCCTTTAATCAATATTTTAACGTTTTCATTACTTTTTCTTTAAATAACTTAGCTCTTAACGTAATTCAAGTTCTTAAAATTTACACACACTCCCATACACTCTTTACCCTCAAAAACATGCCTCATACAACACACACTGCAATAATAAATACACTTTACACTTACATAATCACACGAGTTCCTTATCAATACACATTTTTTGCAATAACAGACAAAAAGCTTTTCTGGTTCTTTGGACTACAGTTGCATTCTCTTTCTAATATTAATCAGTTAGGTCATGTCTTGGGATTTTGTTTTTTCCAAATGGCCGTAATAAATAATATAAACTCTGAACTAGACTCAATAAACGTGGGCAATTCACTGACTTGTAACCCAGAAGACTGCCTTAAGTTTATTAAGAATTCCGATGACACTACGAAAATCTTACATTTAAATATACGAAGTATAAACAAAAACTTTGAACAATTGAGGGTACTGTTGCACCAAACTAGTATTAGCTTTGACATCATTGTTTTGACCGAATGCTGGCTAAGCAAAGCCATTAACTTACCTATATTACAGGGCTTCCAATCATATCGTACAGACATAAACTCGAACCAGAACGATGGAATCGTTATATATGCGAAACCGAGTCTCCAAGTCTCAGTGTGGGAACCTACGTTTATGGGTGGAAACTGCCTTGTTTGCAAACGGGATGACAAAAAAATTGCTGTAGTGGCAGTCTATCGGTCCCCATCGCTCAGTTCTAGGGAAAGTTTTGATATGTTCCTGGATAGTTTAAATAATATTTACACTAAACTTTCCACATGGCAGAACATTGCTCTTATTGGTGACTTGAATATTGATATTAGCATGAGCAGTAGAAATGATCGAAGTTTGGATTACCTCATACTTAATTCATCGCATGGCCTGCTACCATCCCATCTTCTACCGACTAGGTTTGAAAACTGTCTTGACCACGCATTCATAAAATCTCGCTTGCCTACCGCCACACTAGTTCTTGAATCACATATCACAGACCATAAACCTCTTGTCCTTACCATCGCCAGCGCAAATCCCACTCGTAAACGATGTCAATATTCTACTTCCGTAAATTATGAGGCAATTAAGCTAGAGATAGAAACCCTCGATTTTGCGGCAATTTATAAATTGGACGACCCAAACACAATGATGGATACTTTTATAACTTTGCTTATACCGATCATTGCTAAACACACCAGGTATGTCAAGATTCCCAGTAAAAAAAGGACGATCAAACCCTGGACAACCCCAGGCCTTTTGAGGTGTATCCGAAATCGAGACAAAATGCATATTCGTTCAACTAAAGAACCAGATAATTTAATTCTTAAAAAAACCTATACACGCTACCGGAATTTTTGCAATGACTTGCTCAGAAAACTAAAAATTGCCCACGAAAGGAATGAATTCGAGAAAACAAAAAATAACTCCAAAGCCCTCTGGAACACTATTAAAACTGTTACAAATACATCTAAAATAAAAACTAGTCCTGTGGAACTACTGAAAATATGTGACAGTCCTAAAGCATCCATAAATGAAGTTGGTAAATTCTTCAGTAATGTAGGGAAAACCTTAGCGGATAAAATTCTATCACAGAATCAGTGTCCCGCTGATATGAGCAGTCAGGTTCTGAATATGAATAATAACACCCCGCTTTCTCCCGTTAACTCCCTCGTGTTGCTAGATATAGACGAATCTGAGGTGGAGTCTCTGGTTTCGCAGCTACGTGATGACTGCGCGCTGGGTTGGGATGGTATATCGCCTATAGTGCTAAAAATGGGCCGTCAGACACTAACAAAACCATTGACGTACATCTTTAATAGCTGTCTCCGCAAGGGTGTTTTTCCGGACGCACTTAAAAAAGCAATTGTGCACCCAATCCACAAGGGTGGGAGCAGAGGCTGTGTCAACAACTATAGACCCATTTCGGTTTTGACTGCTCTTTCCAAGGTCCTGGAAAGGATCCTTAGTAACCGGCTTAAGAATTTCTTGGAAAGATACAAAATCATAGCAGATAATCAGTATGGTTTCCGCTCCGGTGTGTCGACTGAAGATGCAGTACTTGATTTGACGCAGGTGGTTGCCAGAAATCTCGACAGGAAAACCAAGTGCCTTGGAATATTCCTAGATCTTTCGAAGGCATTCGACACAGTTTCTGTTCCCATACTTATTGCCAAATTAGAGCGAATCGGTGTTAGAGGTATAGCACTGCAAATATTCAAGGATTACCTGAACAACCGTACTCAAAAAACCAAAATTGATAATCACTTTAGTGATGACGAAACCTTATCTTATGGAGTGCCCCAAGGTAGCATTTTAGGCCCCATTTTATTTCAAATATATGTGAATGACTTATGCAGAATGTCCCTCCCCAACTCGATGATCTTTGTATATGCCGATGACACCGTGGTTATAGTTGACGGGGCAACATGGGATTGTGTTAAAAGTAACGCGGAATTGGCACTACGTGAAATAATAAACTGGCTCAACTTAAACCTGCTTACCCTCAACTGTAACAAGACTTCATATATTCCTTTCGCCATCCGTCAGAACACCGCACCGGACCACACCTTTTCGATAATAGCGCACACTTGCTTAAAACAGGCATCTTCATGCCAATGTCCAACTCTCACGCGCACTGATCACGTCAAATACCTGGGTGTTCAAATAGATGCCGGGTTACGCTGGAATAAACACATTGATGCCCTAACCTCAAGAACGCTGAGACTGATACATATCTTTAAGTCACTTAGAGCTTCCGCAAATCCTGATACTCTAAAAATGGTGTTCTATGCTCTGTGTCAGTCAGTTCTTGGGTATTGCATCAATGCATGGGGTGGTGCGGCTAAAACTACTTTTCTTAGAGTGGAGAGAGCTCAGAGAGCAATACTGAAAGTGATGCTACGAAAACCTTATCGTTATCCAACTACTCAACTCTACTCAGATTGTAAGGTATTAACAGTTCGACAGCTCTTCGTGTTGCAATCCATTCTTAGAAGACACTCCCAGTGTCCCACCATCTGATCCCACCAAACGAACCAACATTCCCCCAGGTACACGACACAAAACTGCTTTTGCCAAACACCAATACTTCGCTTTGAGTTCACTGATCTACAAGAAAATTCATAAAGAATTAAATATACTGGATTTCAATAAGTTTGAATTGAAAGCTAAGCTAATGGAATGGCTACTTCAACAGGACTATACACAAACTGAATCACTGCTAAAATGCATTGCCTAATTTGCCGTACTTTGCTTTTACTGCCTCACATAATTATAACACCTCACACTCACTACTCCCATACAAAAACTCACCACACACACATAAATCATACAGACATACTCACACACACACTCGCTCATTCACATACATTTAGTTTTAAATTGTTAATTTATAATATTTTTCCTTTTTCCTAAATTATAATATCTTTATGTTTACAAGTTAAAAGTTTAAGAGTAATAAGATTGTTAAGTTGTTAACACGTACTATAAGTTGGCACAGTCCGCAGTTGTTTGATCCCTATTTTTAAGTAACCTCACAGCTGAACACTGTCTCTTAAGATACAGGTTATCCTAGTTTGAGAGGCAGGGCTCACAATATCTGTATACAAACTTCTGTAGCGTTTTTTGCATATTGTTAAACAGTGTATACTCATGTATGTTTCCTTGTGACAATAAACTTATTATTATTATTATTATTTCCTTTATTCATTACAATACATGTTTAATACATTTTTAAATATTTATTTATAAAACTAAATTTTAAAAAACATTTAAAAATATAAAAAACAGTAGCCCACTAGCGCTGGGGACAGGGTCCGAGCTGCCGGTGGTCAGGGCTCTTGAGAGAGGAACCTCCTAACAATACGTGCCGTGTCAAGAAGTACTGCTTTCTGAATCAAGCCCTTGATCCAGCTGCCAAGCGCGAGCCTCCTAAGATTTTGGTCGAGGCTCTTGGCTATTAAGCCATTGGCCGACACGACTATCGGCACAATTACTGCTGTACTCACATCCCACATGTCGACAACCTCGCGAGCCAGATCTAGATATTTGTTTTTTTTTATCTTGCTCTGCTTTCACGAGGTTCTCGTCATGCGGGACCAATCGATCTATCACCACAATGTCAGGCCTATTGGCAACAACAGTCCTGTCGGTGGTGATAGGTCGATCCCAATACAACGTGATATTACCATTAACGAGAACTGGGTCGGGCGCATACTTATAGTATGGCACTTCTGATTATTATTATTATTATTATGTAGAAGTATGTCCGGTGGGGTCGCAGCTTCAGCCAGAAAAAAGTTAGTAGAGGTACTGTACTGTTGGCTATCAATGAAAAATGCTTCAGAAAATACAATTGAAAACATAAACACAACAAATATTGGATTCCAATGACAATGAACACAATACAAAACCATTTGACAAGTTTGACAATGACATTAAGCCAAAGTTGCAAGGAGGCAAATTCTAATTTCCATAAATATTTAACCATTTATTTAATTTTTTTTAACGTTTTTGGCTCTACTTACGAGTTTTCATGAAAAATAGTGCCATCAAAATAAGGCTTTTATAGTCTCAGTTTAAGATACAAAAAAAAACAATGATTTTTATTGAATCATGTTTTCTGCTTTTCCCCATATTCAAGGAGATTTTGTGAAAGTATAAAATTGTCTTTGAAATAGCCGAACTATGAATACGTTTTTCGCTAGCCTACCGACACCAATATGTCAAGAAAATGTACGACTTTGCACGTTAACTTGAATGTAGAGACTTGCGTTTCTCCCAAGCGTTGTTATTGCAACCGAATTTCTTCGTTATTATTTACGTTACGTTAGCTTCCGACAGCGTCGTTACTAATGTCGAGACTGCAGGCTCGCAGGCTCAGTCTCGACAGAGATAACGACAAAATCGCTAACTTTCGATCGCTGATTACTGACGAATAAATTCGGTTGCAATAATGATGCTTGCCAGTAATGAAAGTCTCTACATTCCAGATGCGTTTCTCGTGAGCATAATTGTTGCAACCGAATTTATTCGGTAGTAATCAGCTATCGAAAGTTAGCGATTTTGTCGTTATGTCTGTCGAGACTGCCGCCCTGGGAGCCTTTTATCAACTTATTTGTCTATTAATTATAATATTACCCATAAGTGTTATACCTTGTTGTATAGCTGAAGAAACGTAGATATTTACAAGCACATCTGCAGCATACCAGCGGTACACTGTTTTTTAAATATTCCTGAAAGAATAAAATACTTTTTACGAATCCTTTTTTCTAACTTTCAATCTACGAGTACGGTCCAGTTTGTTAAGTTACTTGCGAATTTCGTGTTGAGAATAATAAAACAACTTATCTAAGTCACAAAAAATGGATAAATTAAATAAATTAGAGGGACAAATTACCACAATAGACCAAAACTTCGTCAATTTTATGAAAAAACTTTAAACTTCTTTTTTTAAAAAACGGTTCACTTTTGGGTATGATGTTTGATAGTCAAATCAGTCAGAAATTATCCACACTTCAACCCCTTAACGGATCTAGGTCGACTTAACCAGTAAGCCTGTATAATATAATGCTTTATTTCCAAGTTTACAATTTAGCAGAATAGCACTATGCAGAACAGACTATATAGAGTGACTGGTAATTAGTATACGATACTCGTGACCAAACCTGAAATCGCGAAAAAAATATCCTAGCTGTTCAGTAGGTACATTAGGCGAACATAATTTTACTGAACTGCTGTTTTTTTAACACTGAGGTCCATGTTCACCGAAAAAATAACCGTCAGATTATCTAAAAACAGCTGTCACTGTGACATGTTCCCATACAAAAATGCGTTTTAAACAGCTGTTTTAGGTAATCAGACTGTCATCTTTTTGGTGAACATGGACCCATCAGTTGTTTGTTTTCATGAGCACAATCACGTGTTTAACGTACACTAATTACCAGTCACCCTATATAAACCAAAAAATTGAAAAAATACCACTGACTTTACCTATGGCACCCAAGCTAAGATTAAACTTGTGTTATGGGTGATAGAGCACGGAGACTCCTCGACAAATGCTGCTAGACACGGTATTGTCAACACTTTACATTCGGACCTAGTTCCAGAAGTGTACCACCCTTTTTTTTTTTTTTTTTTTGGGATGGGAAATCATCAAATGACTTCTCCCACTCTGGGCGGAGCGGGAGGGAGTGTCAGACTCTTACTGACTAAAACCCATCCATGTTCCTTCCTCGCCCTTTACGTTCCGGGGCCGCGGTATCTCTTTCGAACAGTCCCGCAACCCCGGCAGGCTTCGGCCCTTGCGGGCCCCTCTCTGCTGCTGACATCTCTTTGAGGCGCGCGTGGAACACGAACGCGCCGTCGACACGGCCTGTCGTCACTAGACGGACGGACGGCTAGCTAGCCCATAGCTAACCGTCCACAGGCCCGCATCTACGGTGGCCGGTAGCCACCACGTGGCCCCCGACGCCCGGTGCGTCTCCCGCGGCGGCCGGGAAGAGAGGCTCTCTCCCTCTCTCGTTCCGCCACCTCCTTCGCCAGCATGACTGCTTCGCAGAAGGAGGTGACGGCTTCCCATTCCGTCTCGCTCCGGACCATGGATTGAACCAGGGCCGGACGCGAGAGGTCGCCGCCGCCGATCGCCGCTACGAGGACACGGCGGTGCTCCGCCCACGCAGGGCAGACCTCAACCGTATGCTCCACCGTGTGCTCCACCGTGTCCTCCGGTCGATCCTCGCAGTGGAGACACCCGGGCGTTTCCTCCCGCCCGATTCGGTGCAGGTACCTCCCGAAACATCCGTGTCCGGTGAGGGCCTGCGTCAGGCGGAAGGTGAGGACGCCGTGGCGCCTCTCTAGCCACTCCTCAAAGAGGGGACTTACCGCCACTATCGTGGCGTGCCCTGCACGGGGTTGCGACAGTCGCTCTCTCCATGTCGCCATGAGATCGCGCCGGAGGTCAGTCCGCTGAGCGGCAATCTGCCGCGGCAGCGGAGTTTCCCCCCGGCGTAGTACCTCCGCGCGCCATTCGTGTAGGCGCGCGAGGACTATCGCCTCCAGATCCCATGGCGGCAATCCGGCAAGCAGGCCCGCTGCCTCGCGGGAGATCGTGCGGTACCCACGGACCATCCTTACGGCCACCACTTTTTGGGGCGCGTTCAGATAATGAGCGGCACGCCGCTTCAAGGAACGCGCCCACACTGGGGCCCCGTAAAGGGCCATGGACCGCACGACCCCCGCGTAGAGCCTGCGGCAGGAGGCGTTTGGCCCCCCAAGGTTAGGCAGGAGCCGCCTGAAGGCAGCCCCGTTCCGTTCCAGCCTGGGGGCCAAACGTCGGAAGTGCTCCACGAAGTTCCACCGGCTGTCGAGGACGAGTCCTAGGTACTTCAACGTCGACTCGACGCCGATGGATACCCCTCCCACCGTCAGTGTGGATCTCGACGGTGGCGCATTCCGAGGCCCATGAAAGCACATGGCCTCGGACTTGTGCAGTGCCACCTCGAGACCCAGTTGCCGGATCCTCTCTACGACTATCGCAACCCCGCGTGTCATATTGTCGGCCGCCGCCTCGTGCGACCTCCCCTGTGCCAGCACCAGGGTGTCGTCTGCGTAGCAAACGACGCTGACACCACTAGGGAGGTCGGCGCGCAGCACCCAGTCGTAACCGATGTTCCACAGGGGCGGTCCCAGAACCGATCCCTGTGGGACACCGCACGACATCTCTCGCCGGTTCCAATCTCCGCAGCGACTGGGGTAGATGACGGCCCTGTCCGTCAGGTAATCCCCGACCACACGACGGAGGTAGGTCGGCACCCGGTGATACCGGAGTGCCTCCCTGATGCAGCTCCAGGGCAGGGAGTTGAAGGCGTTGGCGATGTCGAGAGACACCGCCAAGACGACTCCGCCCCGGGATATCGCATCCCCTGTCGTGAGGGCTCTCACGCGCATGATGGCGTCCACTGTGGAGCGCCCCTTGCGGAAACCAAACTGATTCTCCGCAAGATTCGGCCCCATCCCATCAAGGTGCTCGGCGAGGCGGTTTGCAATCACTCTCTCAAAGAGCTTGCCCACCTCGTCGAGCAGCACAATGGGCCGAAATGCGGACGGAGAGTCCGCAGGGCGCCCCGGCTTTTGGATGAGGACCAGTTTCCCCGTCTTCCAACGAAGCGGGAACTGGCCTCTCTCCAAGCATGCGCTTAAGAGCCCTTTCAGTCGGGGCCCGAGAGCCTCCGCATCCGAGGCCAGGACCCAGGCTTTGCCAGGCAAGCCATCGGGTCCCGGGGCGGTATTTTTGGCCTTGAGCCTCCCTACCGCCACTCTCAGGTCTACCCCAGTCACTTCCGGAGTGTCGTCGTCGTCGCTTGGGTCCTCTTCCGGCACCGCAGGTGGCAGAGCCATAGGCGGGGGCGGATGTTCCCCCCGCGAGGGGAACAGAGCGCTCACCACGTCCTCCACGAGGTCAGGCCGGAGACTCTGCGTCAGCGGGGGGGCCCAGGTGCGGAGTTTATTCCGCACCATCTTGTAAGGGCGCCCCCACGGATCTCTGTCGAGAGTCTCCAGCATCTCCAAGCGGGCCAGTTCCCTGGCCCGCAGGATAGCCTCCCGGAGGGCGGTCTTCGCCGCTCTGTATCCCTCATACAGCTCCGACTCAATGGCTGCCGCATCCGGCGGGCGGATGCGGAGCCTGCGATGCCTGGCGTACAGGCGCCGCGCATCAACACACGCCTCGCGCAGAGACGTTATTTCGTGCGACCACCAGTACACCTGACGTCGGGCGCTTCCTGGCCGGACTCGGGGCATTGCCACGTCGCATATGTCGGACATGGCCTCCCGGAACCACTCTGCCTCACTGTTAACGTCGGCAGGCCTGTCCGGTGATGTCACCCAGGCCTGCACGATCGAGGCTTCCAGGAGGAGCTCCCGGTCCAGCTGCTTCAGCGCCCAACGCGGACCACTCGGGGCCTGTTGGACTGGCGCGCTTGAGGACTGGGTGGAGACGTCAAACCGGATGTACCGGTGGTCGGAATATGTCTCCACCCCCTCCATGACACGCCAGTCAACGACACGCGGCGACAGAGCGGGGCTAGCGAACGAAATGTCCACCACCGACTCGCCCCGCATCCGCACACACGTGGGAACAGAACCCCGATTAAGGACGTCCAGGCCCTTCTCCAGGGCCCAGTCCTCCACCATCCTTCCCCGCACATCTGTGCAACGAGAACCCCAAGCCAAGTTCTTGGCATTTAAGTCCCCGAGAACAAGCACGGGGAGGGAATGGCTTCCGACGACGACACTCAACTCTGCGAGAGAGTTGTGAAACTCGGCGAGAGTTCGGCTCGGGGAGAAGTAGACTCCCACCACGACGATCTCCCCGAACCGTGCTGCTACGCACCCCCGACCCCTCCTGACATTTTCAAGGGTCGGGGTACCGGCGGCGGCCGATGACACTATGGTCACCGAGCCGTCAAGGTCCGCCACCCAGTCTTCCCTGGGCAGGACAAAGTACGGCTCAGCGACCACAGTGATGTTAATCAACCACTGCGCCATGCTCTGGAGCAACAGATCCTGAGCACAGGCGCAGTGGTTGATGTTCGCCTGGAGGAAGCGTAATGGCGCCGTTATTGACATTCCATTACTGCTTCCTCCACACGGGCCCCCTGTAGGGGCCCCTCCGCAGGCGAACTTGCCGTGCTCTAGGCAGCGGCGGCGGCGGCGGCAGCAGCGGCAGCGGCTGCGGCAGTGGCGACGGTGGCGTTGGCGGAGGCGGCGGCGGCGGAGGGCCTACCTTTGCCTCTGGCTCTAGGCTTGGCGGGAGCAGCGCAGGCCTTGCTCCCAGCCCGGTGATCAGCCGGCCTGCGAGCCGCCGCACATGCGGGACAGTGCGGCGCAGCGCTGCAGGCCGCCGACACATGGCCGGGCTGACCGCAGCGGAAACAGAGGCCGCTGCGGTCAACCTCCGAGGCGCACTGCACTGACACGTGGTGTCCCACGTGGCAGCGATAGCACCTCAGAGGTCTGGGCTCAAGCAGTTTAACCTGCGCTGAGACCCAGCCCACCAGAAGCCTTCGGCCCTCCACTATGGCTTTCGCCGCCGTCACGGGGCAGCTCACCGTGACGGTTCGCATTCCCGTGGGGTCCGGGCGTAGGGTGCCCGCCTTGATTTGCTCGGCAGAGCACCCCCCGGACCTAGCGACGGCGGCCACCACCTCCTCCTCGGTGACCGAGTCGTCCAGACCCATGATGCGCAGGTCTGCGCATCTGACGGGTCTGGACACTCGGGCCTCGTCCGCGTTTAGGGACGCTCTCAGCTTTTCAGCCAGAGCGTCAGCGGACGAGCCGCTGGTTTCGCCGGGGATCTCCAGCATACGAGCCCCCGTTGCGGTGACTTTGAGCCGGAGGCCCCCGGTGATCCCGAGATCCACCGTCTCCTTGGCCTTCGCCAACAGATCGCGGTAGGTCACACCCTTCTTTTCCGCATTCTGGCTGCAGTGTGATCACTACAGCTGCGGTCTTCGGGGCGCGAAGCCTAGCCGCGACCTTTCGGGCCCTATTCTGGCGCTGCCGCTCCTTTTTGCGGGCCTTTTTGGCCGCCTTTCGCCCCCTCTGCTTCTCCCCGACCAGCTGCCATCCGGCTTCAGCCGTGGGAGGTGCAGGAGGTGCAGGGGCCTGGGGGGGCGGTGGCGGCGGCGGCGGCCGACGTGCCGCAGGCGGGCCCACCCGCCACTGGCGCTGGCGCTGTCCCAGTCGCCACCTGTGCCGCTGCCTTGCCCTTCTTTTTTCGGGCCGCCTTCTTCTGCCCAGCCGGTGCCGCCGCCTGTTTGGCCGGAGTCGGCTTTACAGGGGGCGGGGGAGGCAACGCAGCCCCGCCGGGGGGCCGACTGGACGGCCCCGGAGCGGATGCAGCAGCCGCGTACGAGGCTCTGCTCGTGCCCGCGACCGCCTTGTTCGCGCCCAGGGGAGGACGCAGAACAATTCCCTCCAGGACGGAGAACCGCGCCTGGAAGGAAGCTAACTCCTTTTGAACCAGGTCCAGGACCTGGTTCTCCACCGGCAGAGGCTGGCTCCCCCTCTGTGCTTGAGCCCCCCCACTTTTTTGAGGCGCCACGCGGGGGCCAGGCTCTCTCAGACTGGCAAGGTCCGCTTGGAGCTTGGCATTCTCCTTCTGGAGAAGCTCCATAGCGGCCGTCAGTCGGGCCACGTCCGCCCGCAGCTTGGCCACCTCGTCCCCTTGTGAAGGAGGAGGGGGGGTCCCCCTAAAGTTGGCCACTGCCGCCATGATGGAGGCGGAAGCCGCAGGTATGGCCCGGAGTTTCGATGAAACTTTTACCTTTACGGCCACACTCCTTAACGCGGCTTCCACCTCTTTTGTGAACCTGGCCTTACGCTCCTCCTCGGAGCTGCCAGATGCAACCGCCTCGTCGCCAGACCCGCGAGCTGTCAAGCCCGGGTGGCGCCCCTCTTCGGCCAACCGTGCCGATTTCTCGGAGGCAGAGAGCCCCCCTCTCTTGCCTCGGATCTCCCCGCGCTTGCTGGTGGGGATCTTGCGAGCAGAGGCCATCTGCTCCTCTTCTGAGGACGACGACTCGCCATCCTTCCTGGACCGCTTACGGAAGAACTTGCTGTTCTCCGCAGCAGTCCCGGCCTTCTCGCAGCGGGAGCTCACTGAGCCTCCCGCAGCGCTCACCTCACTCAATGTAGCGTCGGTCTCCGACGCCACATTCCTCCTTACTTCTTCTGTGCCGTTGCCGGCGGTTTTTGGTTTGTTTTTGTTTGTTATATTTTTATCCATATTTGTTCCCACGAGTTACTTGGGAAATAATCGTCCACCCAGGCAGAGCCTTGTACCTGGGTAAGCCCAATACTGTAGGGTGTGGCCGGTGCCCTACAGGGGAGGCGCTAACGACTGGACACCCTCCAGCCATTCATCCTCTCGCCGCGCCTCGAAACTTAGGGTTGGGTGGTTTTTTATCTTAGAGGTAGCCTTCCTCTGGGCAAGGCAGTTAAGCCAAGCCCCCGACGGCGGCATTAGACATGCCTCCGTTCGCTGTCCGGCCAACCCGGCTCAGCGAACCCGCCGAAAGTTGTCTCTCCCAGGAATGCTCCTAGAGGAGAGACAACGAATGCCGCGTTGGTGCGCCTGCACCTCAGCGGCACGGTCACGTCCGCTGTGCCCTCTGCTTAGCAGAGGGTCACGCGGAGAGACCCACCATCGGTCCAAATTGGACCCCGCTCGTGATGCCAGACTCATTGGCCGCGGCAGTGCCAATCCCAAGGGATGAGAATTTCTTCTCATTCCAAGAGGAAGGACACTGCCGCGCCCGGGGTGCACCGGCCCAGCGGCTGCTGTTTCCTCCAGACGTATCGAGAGGAACCAGCAGCTGCCGAGCACACGTGGAGGACTTCTGGCATCGCACCCCAAGTGTACCACCCTTAACTGAGAAATTGATGGCTCGCGACAATTCTAATTCTAGCAGTTCCGATGTCTGGTAAACGGTTTGGCCGGCGGGCGTGAGCATTCCGTGCTCTGTGACGGCTATAAATAGTCCTCAATTCAATCATTGTTATGCTCATGATGGCAGACGTGTAATGGTTCTATAGATTCCCCCACCATTACAAATATAATCTAAAAGAAAAAAAGCTAAAAGTACTACCCAATAATGATTATTCTATAAATAGACTCCGAATAAAAACACACACAGCAAGTTCACTGATTTCGAACAAAATAATACTCAGGCTTTCATCACAGGTTAAAACGTATAACTGATTTTAAAGTTTCGGAGTATAATGCGAAGTTAGGAGGAGAAATCAAGAACAATTTAGAAGATTTGACCAAAGACAAAACACCGGATGAACTCGCACCGGCCATGGGAGGTTTGTTCAAAAATTTTAAGATTACCCTAGGATTTATAACAAAACTTTTTTTCCTCGTCTGGCGCTACAACACAAGGATTGTTACCTTCTGTAAGCTCAAATATGTTTGGCCCTAAATTTAACTATGCGGACGCCACTCATTGATGAAATCATAAGGTCATTGCGCGAAGACAGGTCGCGCATGTCAGCATCTCAAAAATGCTGATTTTTTTGTTTTTTTTTTAAGGGTTCCCACCCTTAAAAAAAAAAAATATCAAATGACTTCTCCCACTCTGGGCGGAGCGGGAGGGAGTGTCAGACTTTTACTGACTATAACCCATCCATGTTCCTTCATCGTCCTTTATGTTCCGGGGCCGCGGTATCTCTTTCGAACAGTCCCGCAGCCCCGGCAGGCTTCGGCCCTTGCGGGCCCGGCCTGTGATCCCTTAAGTCCAGATTTTTTTGATAAATACAAAGTTATTGGTAATTAGGTACATTCCTTGAAATAGATGATACTAGACCTATTAGATTCGCAACAATGTTGACCCGACAACTTGGGGTTCAAACTGGGTAATTTTGAGAATACAAACATAAGTTACTTCTGGGAGCAACCGTGTACTTACTACTTCCTTATTTGTTTTCAGATATTATCGAAATATGTGCAAACGTCTTGGCGGAAAATGCAGAAAATAACAGTATGGATTTAACGTTGATACATATCTATACTAGCTAAGCTACCTACTTAGATTTACGAGTTATTTAAATCCACAAATTCCCTATTGATTCCTGTTGTTGTCTTCTTATATTTCATTCAAGCTGAATGAAATTTAAGACAACAACAGGAATAATAAGGTTTGCTTATTGCTTTCCAGAGGTAAAAGGCCCTGTATTTAAAATGTTGATCCAAGAAATGAAAAAACAACCAAACGCCAAATTATTTCAAAAGTGGAGAATAAAACGGACAAACGCACAAGCAGCCACAGAGTTAGTGTTAAAACCTTATTGTTATAACTAGTGTAACATAAGCTAAACGAGTGTTCGTTTAGGTTAGGACTATGGAACTCTAAAAAACATGTTATGCTGTAGCCTAACAGGTTTTTTAGGGGTCCATAGTCCTGACAAGGAACACTGTTAGTTTCGTCATGTCTGTTTGTCCTTCCGTGGTTTTGTTCGGAGACTGTTATTACTGAACAAAACCACGGACTAATTTTGTAGAGGGGTATATCAAAACGGTAAAATAAAATTTTGGAAAATTATATTATTATTTCTTAGTAGCTGGCTACATGTGAAGTGAGTATGACCTTTTTGTTCGTCGTCTATTTTTAGAATCAATGCTTCATTTACGAAATATTAAACTTCAATATTTGTCCCAGTAGGGTAACCCCCTTCCCCCTAAACTAATAAAAAATATCTGGAAATAATCGTGATGATAGTACATTTCATGAACTATACAGGAATTTTAAAACGGTTAAGATAACTTTATAAGTTTAGTAGTAATAGTCGTTGAACTTGGACGTGGGATATTTTTGTAACAAATACAAAATCCTTAGATTAACCGCCCTCTGAGCGACCCAGCCTCGCCCTTACTTGTGCACTGGTTTCGTTAGTAAAGCCAAATAATAGGCTTATTAACTGAAAAAATCTAATTAGTCCGTCACTTAGATTATCAAAAAATATTTGACACGTATTTTTTCTTTTGTCACATAAAACAAAATTGACGAAGATACGACGCTTTTAAAATTCCCAATACGTCATTGTTTGGTATCATTCTTAGGTCCATGTTCACCAAAAAGATGACGGTCTGGTTATCAAAAACAACTGTTTAAAACACATTTTTGTATGGGAACGTCACAGTGACAGCTGTTAGTGAGTTCTGACGTCACGAGCAAAGTATCTTTGTCAATATTCGTTGATTTACAAAAACAAAAAATACGTGTCCATTATTTTCCAATACTCTGACGGACTAAATAGATTTGCAATTTATTGATGGTGGAAACTAGCCTATTATTACAAGTAGGTTTAAATAATGATAGAAAGTATATAAATGACATTAATCTTCATCATTCTCCAACTAATTTAAGGATCGGATCGGGGCAGAGTTTTCAAATTGATTTTCATTATTTTTTTTTAGTCTGGAAAAAGCTAAAGCTATTCATGATGCCGATCATCCAGACCTTACTTTATCAGAAGAAATTTTTGAAAATTTAAAGAGAATTGTAAGTGATTCTACGCCTAAAAACATGAAAAAGGAAATGGACGGTATGAGCGCAATATAATTGTAAGTAAATGCATGCAGTAAATGTTAATACATAAACTAATTTAAACCTTTTTTTTTTGTAGAAATGATGATAAACTGCTCAAATTATTTGTCTCAGAAAGCTCTGGATGACAGTAAGTAATGTAATCTGTTCCGGCGGTTTTAATTGTTTTTTTACTATTTTCTTTTTTTTTAATTTCAAATAATTATATTTAAATTCTATTTTACTATTTAATGCAAAAACATACGGGACAGTCTTTGGGGACTGCCGAAGTAAAAACTAAGTACTTATCCAAAATAAACTTATCTTCTATGAAAGCGTACGGTGACGATGGCGCGAGTTCAATGATTTTTATTCACCCAAAAAGTGCTCAACGCGCATAAAGACGTTATCACTAAAAAAAAATATAAGGCCGCGGTCCGCCGCAATATTCTGGCGTAAACATTTCTTTATTCCGCAGCGATAAAGGCGCTCGTTTACCATTCATCTGTAATGTAAGTAACAGATAATCCGAGTACAACATCAAAGAGTGTTGAGAACTGAGCGTTATAGTGCGCAACCCGCAACGATACAATTCATAACAGTCATTTATTTCTTTTCAAAATTGAATCCCGTATACTACAGGCGAAAATCCGTTGTAAGTATGTTGATTAAAATATGATTCTGATGTAAGTAATAACTAATTTTCAGGTGAACGTGGTCCTCCGTTCGACCTTCTCATAAAAGTACTTGAAGCCCAAGGAGATAAACCATTTTCTGATTTCCCCGTTCTTGCGACAAGCCACGTGGTAGCTCACGTGTGAGTAACATAATTATTCTTGTTAAGTTTGGATCAAAATGCGTGCTTAACTAAATAACGTCGTGACATTCTAAGTCCAATTTGGCGGACATAATTTTGGATAAAAAGGTTTTTCAGTAGATTTTAACAAAAAAGACTATAGGCAACTACTAGTATCCTAACTACTAGTAGAGAACCTACCAAGTCTATGATTATGGCATGGCAATCTAAACCCGCGCTACGTGGTTCTTTTGGCGCGTATTTAATAATTACTGAAACTAAAAAAAAAAAAAATTAAAAACTGTCATAATATCAAAAAATGTTTACCAACTGTGCCCTCCTGCCAATTATATCAATCAAGCGCCAAAAAAAAAACCATAATCATCATCATTTCAGCCGAAAGACGTCCACTGCTGTACATAGGCCTCCTCCAAGTGTCGCCACATTGACCGGTCCCTTGCGACTCGCATCCAACGGATTCCCGCAACCTTAACCAGGTCATCGGTCCACCTAGTGGGAGGTCTTCCAACGCATCGTCTTCCGGTTCGCGATCCCCACTCCAGAACTTTTCAGCCCCATCGGCCATCCGTTCTGCGAGCAATGTGCCCTGCCCACTGCCAATTGGCATTGGCAATTCTTCGGGCTACGTCGGTGACCTTGAACCAAGGTCACCGACGTCTTGCGTCTTGCGGATGTCTTCATTTCTGATTCGATTGCGCAAGGAAACTCCGAGCACAACCCTCTCCATTGCTCTTTGGGTGACTTTAAGCCTTTTGATAAGGCCCATTGTGAGCGACCACGTTTCGGTCCCGTATGTAATCACCGGCAACACACACTGGTCATTGACTTTTGTCTTGAGAGACTGGTAAGGTGGACGAGAAATTACCGCGCAGCATCCCGGACGCTGCCCAGCCGAGTCGGATTCGACGATTGCCCTCTTTCTCGAAGTTAGACCTACCTCACTGGACCGTTTGTCCCAGGTACACATACACAACTTTGAGTGTAGAGTCTCCGATTTTGATAGGAATGGGTGTGACATGGGCATTCAACATGACCTTCGTCTTGTCCATGTTCATTTTTAGACCCACTCTTTAGGAAGCTCCACTGAGGTCATTGAGCATTGTACTGAGGTCCTCCATGGTCTCAGCCATGACCACTATATCGTCGGCAAACCGAAGGTGAGTGATTTACTCGCCATTGACGTTGATGCCTAGCCCTCTCCAGTCCAGAACCTTGAAGACATCCTCCAGAGCAGCGGCGAACAGTTTCGGAGATATGACGTCTCCCTGCCTTACACCTCGCTGTAGAAGGATAGGTTGCTTGGGCCTGAAGTCGGACTGACATAGGGGCGTTTTAGTACAAACACTTCAACACCTCGATGTACCGGTAGTCAATTTGGCAGCGTTGGAGAGACTGCAATACAGCCCAGGCCCCCTATTCACAACCATTCGACTCGATTCTGAATCGAATCGAACGTCTAAGATATCGAAGATGTCCTCCAAACGCTATTCACAAATCCGAAACCAAATAATTTTGACAGTTCAATTCGATAAGAAGACTCGAATCTTTCAGACCGCTGTTTGCTATCGGTAGTCATATCGAACAAAATTAATCGGAAGAAATAAAGCATATTTCCAGTTTATTTCAGTAAAATAAAAATACTAAACCTTTTAAAAACTGCCTGAAAAAGTAAATGAAGTTATATTATTGTATTGCCCGGGTTTTAATGATGAAACAGAAATGTGATATTCGTTCTAGATTTTAGTTAACAAGCAAATTTTATAACACTGATATCAAATACCTAGTCATTTTTCCTTTATAAGAAAAAAGAAAACTAGTGCTACTTAAAAAAAAACAATTTTTCCGCTTTGCCAGTTTCACAGACGGCTGTTTACAAAGCAGGGTTATTCGAAAATACATTTTTTTTTAATTTTAGTAAAATAATTAAATAATTGTATATCCTTGCTGTCTATTAAGTTAATGTCTGCATATTCCATAATTAAACAAAAGGAAATATTCAAATAAACCAATTTTAATAAGTTTTCTACCACGATTATCCATTTATACTACCATTTTGTAGCGTTCCCCATAAACACAAT
Source organism: Xestia ashworthii (assembly GCA_950022955.1). Taxonomy (NCBI): domain Eukaryota; kingdom Metazoa; phylum Arthropoda; class Insecta; order Lepidoptera; family Noctuidae; genus Xestia; species Xestia ashworthii. Next base: position 8,277,024 of record OX465550.1, read on the forward strand.
CTCAATCGGAAAGAAAAAAGCGCATCCGTTCGGATCTGTGAATAGCGTTTTGACAGTTCTTCGGTTCGGAAATGAGATAATCGAATACGGTTCCTTACCGACACGGAAACGTATCGAATGGTTGTGAATAAGGGGCCAGGTCTCGATCGAATCGAAAGATTTCTCGTAGTCCACAAACGCTAAACAGAAGGGCAAGTTATACTCTTTGGTCTTCTGTATAACCTGCCGCAGCGTAAGTATGTCGTCCACGGGCAAAAGCCTTTTCGGAAATCGGCTTGTTCAGGTGGCTGAAAATCGTCAAACCTGCGCGAAGGACGATTCGCGATGACTCTTGAAAACAACTTGTAGACATGACTTACAAGTGAGATGTGCCTGTAATTCTTCAACCGGGCATCATCGCCCTTCTTGAAGAAGAGTACCACCACACCCCTGCACCATGCCGTTTGCGTTTTTCCCTCGTGTACGACGGAATTAAACAGCTTCTGAAGGGCCTTAAGTACTGGTTTTCCACCCGCCTTCAGGAGTTTGGCCGTAATTCCGTCATCACCCGGTGCCTTGTTGTTTTTTAAACTGTTTCAGAGCCACCCTAATCTCGCACAGGCTGACGTCCGGGATGTCTTCGGTATAGTGTCGGGTCTTGGGTCGTTTGCTAGGTCGACAACGGGTTTACTGGTTGACGTATACAACTGTCCATAGAAGCTCTCGATCCCTCAGTAGCTCCGGTTTTGGCTGATCAGATCCTGCAATCGTCGGTCTTCAGTTTCTTGAGCTGTCTCTGTTCAATAGTCAGATCCTTTGAAAATACTTTGGAGCCTTTGTTCCGCTCGATCGCGTTTTTAATACGCTCGGTATTAAAGCGGCGAAGGTCGCTCTTCAAGGATTTAGAGATCCGTCTATTGAGCTGGCCGGTATTTCAACGCGTCGTCTGAAGACTGCAGGATCATGTCACGCCGCTCCTTCATGAGCTTGAGAGTTTGATCGGGGAACCTCTTTTACTGATATATACGACGTGTCTTGAAGAACTTAGACCCGGGCAGTTTCCACGAACCCATCGTTGTATTCGTCCATTGAGCTTCCTAGGCACTCGAAACGATTCTGGAGTTCAAGCTGAAAGCTTTCGGGGTTTTGGATTTAGATCTGTGCTGGACGGAGCGTAGACTTCATCAGTCGAGACCTTTCGAGCTTGATATTGATGTTCAATGTGCCTCTTAAGGTCGTGGCACACTTGACAAGCACCGCACCAGCACAGCTCTTGGCCAGCGTTGTCTTGAATTTAGGCTACGGGTGGCGCGGCGTCCACCCGCGGGCGGCGTGGTACCCACCCGCGGGCGGTGCGGCGTCCGCGCGCCGTCCGCGAGGCGTAAGCTCGCAGTCTGTGCGCTGGCTGTGATAGTCCGGGAGATGGTATTACATTTTAGAGTGTTTTTACGCCGATCAGTTGCCATCTGGTTCAATAGATCCCGAATTACTGATAAGTGAACCCAGCGTCAGCTGAGGCACCCGAGGTGGGTGTGGGATTGAGAGGTTACGGAGGTGGTGAAAAAAAAGCAGTCATAGTACGCAGGCTGAAACTTATTTATAAATCGTTTACATCATACTGAGCTTAAAAATATCAGCGGCATGGTGGAAGGGGCATTGTGTCTGCCGCTCACATGAACTTGTAAAAGAAATAATATAGTACGCCAGATGAAATTTAACAAAGTGATCGTTTAAATTATCAAAAGTACGAAATCAACAATCAGCTGTGTGGGTAGCGGTCTTTGCAAGTTCATGCAACCTATAAACGACACCCATGACGGAAAATGAAAGAGAAAACTCTCGAAAGATTGTCAACCGCACATACTGCTTAGAATTTAAAGCATAATTATTTTATTTTTCATCATGGGTCATCGTTTTCATGGTTTTCGGGGTGGCTGATAACGAAAATGAGGTTAAAGTTAACTACGTCAAGTATTAACGCGACCATATAATTATATAATCTGGGAGTCTTATCGAACTAGGTTCAGTGTAGTGGGCTCTCTAACTAAGGGCCACTTTTACCAAACGGTTAAACATGTTTAAAATTTTATTTAAGGACAAAATTCTGTTTAACTGCGCAAGTTGTCTAGCACCACAAGTTAAACACGATTAACTATCCGTCAAATTTAAACAGCCAAAAATGGCTGTTTAAGGTGCTAAACATATTTAGCAGTTGAATTTGTGGTTATATTTTGGTTGTGCGTCGTGCGTGAATAATTTGATTGTGATAAGAATAATGAGTTTGTCTGAGTTCTTTATTGATGAAATTGATGACAACGACAAAGATATTGTCTACTATAATTATAAACAGACCTCGTGCATAAGATCAAAATTGTTGAAAACCCTGACGGAGAAGAAGTTCTTTCGAAGATTTCGCCTAACCAAGAAGACAACGAATATTTTTGCTAGAAATAATTGAACCTAAATTATTGTTGCATCGATTACTTATATAATTGTTTTACAACTTAGTTATACAATCAAAATGAAACAGTTGGACAATAAACTATTGTTCCCTAGAAACTACCAAGGAAGAAAACAACCCGCAATAAAACATCTGGTCTTGCCGTGAGGATCTAAAGCTAGCGGTACTATAAACAGTTAACATATAAAATACTATTTACATACTAGTTAATTATAAAGTAAATAATAAATAAATACGTGTCTCACACTTTGACAGATAACTCGTTTTACGCAAAAACAAAACCAAATATCGACAAACAACCGTGAAATAACGCTAATTGTAACCATACTGCTCAAATCGTGAAATGGAATGCACAAAAATTAATGCGGGAACACTCTAAAATGTGTTTAGTTAAATTCAACCTTCAAAATCGTGGTGCAAGACAAACTTAAATAAGTTTAAATTAATCATGTTTCAAGTGTAAACATATTTAACTAAATAGTTTTAAACCTATTTTAAATAAGATTTGGTAAAAGTCGCCCTTAATATGTAACTGTACGTTGTTTTGCGGGCAACTCGGAGGCGGCGCGCAGCCAGCGGGCGGGCGGCGCGCGGTCCATTCGCTTGCGGCGCGTGGTCCACTCGCTTACGGCGCACGGACCGCGCGCGGACGCTGAGTGACATTATAAAATAGGCTATGCGACACACGATTTAGTGCTCTAATTTGAATGGCAAGTTAATTGCTGGGTTGGAGCGGTGCCGCGGTGCTTGTCAAGTGAGCCACGACCTTTACCATGCGGTGATCGCTCCCGGTTTTCACCGAACTGATCACAGAGACATCATTGAACATTTGCTTCTTGCTTGACATGGTGAAGTCAATTTCGTTTTTTGTTGCACCATCGGGGCTCTGCCAGGTCCACTTCCTGTGCTCACGCTTTTTACAGAAGGAGTTCATCATATAGAGGCCCTCCTTCTCCATGAAGCTAGCCAGTTTGTGGCCCTGGTTGTTCCGACGTCCAACTCCAAATTGTCCCACCAGCAGCTCATCCCGTCTCGTTCGCTCAGTTTTGCGTTGAAGTCCCCCATGACAAAGTTGAAGTGAGTTTTGAAATCATGCATGGCTTTAGAGATATCCTCATACATGGTCTCCACTTCGTCGTCGGGGTGTGCCGAGGTCGGGGCGTAGACCTGTATGACCTTCAGCGAATATCTTGAGGATATTCTGAGTATAAGATTTCCTATGCGGATCTCATGAAACAATACAACCAGGGGCGGATCTTGAATTTGAAGAAAATAAGAAATAAAATATTTTGTTCATTTATTAAACAATTATTTATTGAAAAATAAATTCACAGGTTATGAATGGTATGTTATATAAATTTTAAGCAACCTTTCTGCATTTTTGTGCTGCAAATTCTTTTATTTGGTCATTTCACTGTAAGTCCTTTGTTGAATCGCAATTTAGGGAAAGAACTGATAAATGATTTAGTCGATAGTTCGATATTGTTGTCCTGTATTTGTTTTCTATATACGACATCCTCGAGAAAGAGCGCTCCGCTTCACAGCTAGTGATCGGCATCGTTAAAGAAATCTTTAGGTTGGTATAGCTATTTGGGGAAACATCAACAAGTTTCTTTTCATAAATTAGACAAAAAAATTCACTGTGGGAGGTGTCAGACTCTGTCTTAGACTGCAGTAAGTAAGATTTTAACTGAATGCACTCATTCACTGAATTTTCGTCTACGTCATTTAGATAATAATCAATAGTATTACGTACACTTTCCAGATCTGTGTTCTTTATTTTTGTCTTGCAAATCCATTAAAAAATATTTTTTTTGCTGTCTCATAGGCTTTGCTTCTTTTATTTAAATCCATAATCATCTTATCCAACGCAACGTTAAGCGTGTCTCTTCTATTTTTTTTACTTAATCTGAAAATTTTGAAGTAATGCGTCTCTTATTTATGTCACTGTAGTACTCTAGTAGTACGTCTTCGTATTCCATTAGCTTCTGATCTGATCGTTGCCTTATTTTTTTCACGAACTCTTTTAATGACACAATTAACTTATTGCCTTCACCAATGTCTAAACCAGGGCTCTGTATTTTTTTATTAATTTATATTAAATCTCTCCAAAACTTCCCAAAAAAACAATCAAAATTGTAGTTTCGAGTTTCGGAATTTCGTACCTCTTTTAGGAAATCAACTTTTTCATCGTCATTGTTGCCGAAACTATTGAGAATTTTCAACAGCATCATTGTGACAAAACCACCTCGTCTGGCTTAAACTTTTAACGTAAATTTTAGTTTTGTTTCACGATTTAACAATTCCCACGTACCTATGGGTCGAAGCAGAGAAGAAAACGTATATTTTTTGCAGTACTCCAAAAAAGTTTACAATTTCGGTTGCAACCTTCACGCATTCTTGACCAACTAGTTTATGGGAATGCGCAGCACATGGCACGTAATTCGCGGTTTTTTTTTTCTTTTAGTAGTGCTTAGACACCATTGTAGATTTCGGCCATATTATCAGCATTGTCATATGACTGTCCCCTGCAAATATCCAGTAGTAGTCCATTTGTTTCCAAAAAGGCTTGTAGAATATTATATATAATATATAAGCCAGTATGACTATTAATTTTAATGAAAGATACACATCTTTCATACACACTTTTCCCCGAAAACAGTATCGTAATACAATAGCAAGTTGGTCATCGTGACACAGATCTGGGGGGCGATTCTCGAGCAGTAGATATAATATCACATTCGATAAATATCGCAAAAACTGTCAAAATATCGTTGAATGCAAATTTCCCTATTCTCGAGAAGTCACTATAGATAAAAATCGATGGCAAAGCGTTAGGCATGCATCGAGTGATCAGGAGCACTCGATAGTGACATATCGATTGACATTTTAGAACAAAATACGAACTGAAATAAATTATTGAGTTGAGTATTGAGGTTGCTTTTGTTAAAACTTAAAACGGTGAAAATGTCTGTGGACGAATTTGCTGCGGCTTTTGTAGTAGATCTAATCGAGGAGGCTGGAATAGCAGAGGCAGCACCGCCACGACGACGAGCCCAATGGAGAATGGATCCATGGGACCTAAGTGATGCTTTGTTAAAAAAAAACTACTTTACGCCATTCTTGCCAGTTTTTTTTTCCGCCGGGAATAGAATTAAGCTCGTCACCAATGTTGGTCCATCGGGCTGTGGACTCTTTCATTGTGAAGGAGGCAGAGAACTTCGCCCCACGAAGTTCTGGGTCTGCATTTTTTCAATATTTACTTTTGTTCGATTCTTCACTTTTGCCATCAGAGCAATAAATTAACTCAAACTAAAACTTAACTTTAAAGGTGGACGCACACTTATCCGCGCCGAAGGAATCGACCGCGCCGAAAGAATTTTTTCTCATACGTATGACGTCATCTATTCGTCCGATTCGACGCGGATAAGTGTGCGAGATTTAGTAGGATTTCATACAAGTCATTCTAAAATTCGATTCTTTCGGCGCGGTCGATTCCTTCGGCGCGGATAGGTGTGCGTCCACCTTAAAACTTTTGGCAGCTCTTGACGGAGTTGACGGCTGTTATTGACACTCCGTTCCACAAAAAGTATGCGCATGTAATGTTAAGATTAACTTTTTACATGAAAATTATTTTAAACTAGTCAAATTCATTTTACATTAACCACTTAATGTAAAACGAACACTAAAAACATTATATCAATCCAAATTATCAGCAAATTTGTTAATTTGAAGACAAAATAAAGTTATCGATTATCAACTCGCCAGTCGATGAAAAACGGAACGTGTTGAACGATCCTTGGCAGCGACAAAAACGATATAATCTGTGCAAAAGACTTGAATGAACGTAAAGATAATATTATCTATTACCATCTCGATTGCCAATATATCTATTGCCCACGAGAATACGGATTTTAGCACGGGATCGATATTTTTAATAGACATGACACTTATCACATGCGATATTTACGTGACTAGATATTTATCATATCACTCAAATATCGCATAAAATGAGAATTAGCTCCCTGGGGTTCAATCCATCACAATTGAATGAATACTCTGTGTCGTCGTTATTTATTTGAGTTATAATTTGTTTAAATATCTGTTTGTTTTTGATAAGTATGATATTATAGGGTTTGGTCGTAGCTCTCGTTGTTCAATATGTTCACGTATGAATGGGTCGAACTCTGCCAATAGCTCTAGAGCACCCATAAAATTACCATTATGTGGAGAACCAAATACTTCCTCGGAACCTCTAAATGCTAAGCCTCTTCTGCTCAAAAATTTTAGCACTGCAATAACCCGTTTTAGGACATAATATTCAGTTTCTTTATTTGATTGGTCTTGAAGCTGCTTGTCTTTCGGTGTCAACCACACTAAGTACTTGTTCACGTAGGAACGCGCGGGCGCGGCAGCGGCTGCGGGCGCGGAGACGTGCCGAGTTCGTGTTCACATTGGCCGCCAGGCGTTTGCGCGAGTCCGTTTCTAGCGACAAGTTCATACTGGTTGAACTTACCTGACGTCGCGAGTGAAGCGCGAACTCCGCCGCTAGTTCGACGTGAACACACACAAACATCTCACGCGTTTGATATTGCCGCGAGCCCGCCGCGCGCGCCAGTCCTGTGCGCCAGTCGCTAGCTTGCCCGCTACTTAGACCGCACGTGCGTTGTGTACGTGAACACTTGGATATTACGCCATATGTTGGATATTTCGTGACCGCGCCCGCCACCGCGCGCCCGCGAGTCAACGTGAATGAGTACTTACATTGAATTTTTATGTTCATTTAGAATTTTCGTGATTTTCCAAACAAAATCCTGTGTGTTTCCAATCAGAAAATCCGGTTGTGTATTGAGGAGTTTTAGAAAAAAGTTAGCAAGTCAAACAAAAAACAGGACCAACCCTTTTCAACCGACTTCCAAAAAGAGGAGGTTATCAAGTCGTCTGTATTTTTTTTTGTTTTTGTTTGTTACCTCATAACTTTCGACTGAGTGAACCGATTTTGATGATTCTTCTTTTATTTGAAAGCTGGTGCTTCCCATGTGGTCCCATTTGCTGAAGATCTGATGCTGGTCTTCGGAGATATACAATGGAACTCTTCAAAAATGTACGGCAAATCTGCAGTGATTGCTGTTATCGCTTGTAGGTTTATTGTTTATACAACATCATGACGTAATATCACGCCTGTATGTTCTGAGGGGGTACGCAGATGTGTACAATACACCCAGATTTCGACAGTGTTTGTTACCTCAGTACTTTCGACTGGGTGAACCGATTTTGATGATTCTTTTTTAATTTGAAAGCTGGTGCTTCCCGTGCAAATTAAAATGGGACCACCATTTTAATTTGCTGAAGATCTGATCCGGTTCTTCGGAGATATACAATGGAACTCTTCAAAAATACACGGCAAATCTGCAGTAACTGCTGCAATCGCTTGAATGTTTATTGTTTATACAACATCATGACGTAACATCACGCCTGTATGCTCTGAGGGGGTACAATATTCCCAGATTTCGACAGTTAGGTGTATTAAGTTCCATTTATTGGGGATAAGCCTATTACCTTGACATGTATTGTTTTTTTTTTTTATTGGCAAGGGTACTTCAAGGGTAGTTTGATGAGAATTTGGTTAGGTTCTGATTATGGGATCCATGACAAAAGAACGGAACTCTTCAATTCTTAGAAGTAAATTAACGATACTCTGCCAAATCTTTTAAAGGCTATCCGTATGTTTGAGTCACGTACCATAACGTCGTTATTAACCGACTTCAAAAAGGAGGAGGTTCTCAATTCAATGTTCCCCGATTACTCGAAGATGACTGGACCGAATTTGTTTTTTAATTGTTTGAAATGGTATACTTCCCAGAAGGTCCCATAATCATCAAGTCAGGATCCTGATAATCGGATCCTGGGGAAATAGAGAGAACTCTTCAAATTTTATAGGCACACCAGAAGCGATTTGGGTAGTTTTTAAAGATCTGATGAAGAACTTCGGAGAAAGGCAACGGAACTCCTCATTAAATGTAGCAAATGTGTGTCTCTTACTGGGATTGCTGAAATCTCATGTCTGTCTATTGTTTACACCAGTTCATAACAAAAAATCACGCTGATACGCTGTGAAAGGGTATGCACATGTGAACCATTAAAAAGTGAAAAATAAAAACTTTTTTGCAAAAAATAAAACCGACTTCACACAAAAAAGCGAAAAATAACATTAGCTTCTGAAGTCGGTGACAAAAAAATTAAATCAATCAAACAAAGGTCACCGACTTCTGAAGCTAAAGTTATTTTTCACTTTTTTGTGTGAAGTCGGTTTTATTTTTTGCAAAAAAAGTTTTTTCGAATAACATAACCAAGATTTCCAGTAATTGGCCAATTTTTCATTTCCCTAGTGAAATACCTATTTGAAAAAGATCTGTTTTGCTCTTTGTAAGTATTTCTTTATTGAAGCTGAATATATAGTTTTCGAATCTTTATTTTGAAAGTCAGTCACTTCATGTGGATTTTTAAAAAATTCTAGATCATTTTTATTTTTGACAATTATCGTCTATTGTTTTCGGTTGTGTTGGGGGCCCTCTGTATCCACGGGGCCCTGGGCTGCAGCTCAAAAAGCCTTTAAGTAGATCCGCCCCTGTAACAATATATTAAGCTTGGAGCACTGGCGTACACTGCTGATGGTTATGATGCTGTACGGCATATGCAACAATAGGTTTAATTGTATGGAACTCTCAAATAAACTTTGTAATGTAGTACCTAGCACTGTTCATCGGCGAGAAGTGCGAGTAAACCGCTTATTCTAGACAGAGAAGTGTAGAACAAATGCTGGGGAGAGAGCTCCACTCCGCCGATTATTAGAAACGTACAACTCACATTTTATAAATTTGGATATTTTTGCTCTTAATCAGAACAAATTTAGAAAAATTGCTTCTGAATTACTTTCTGGTCATCCTTAACGAAGACTGCTTCTTGTTGATATTATGTTGTGATCTGATTAGTGCATACGAACTAAACCTAGACGGATAGCGCTGTGAGTTGGTTTGTGTGAACTTTCAGGTTTATTTTATATTTTCTTACTGGACCTTTCTGTATACGTCAGTTTCCTTATTTCTTTTAAATCGATATGATTCTGTGGACAATTGTGTGGGTTATACGTTTGTTAACTTTTTAGGCCTAAGCTATTTGTTAATATTGTAACGTGTACCTAACTGTTTTTTTGGCCCAAATAAATAAAATAAAAAAATAAAATAAGGTAAAATAAGGTGCCACCCTGGTCGACACACTCTCGATCTTCACCACGTTGTTCACAAGAGACTTGTGGACGATAAACCCAACACCACACTAGGACTGCCGGTCGCGTGACCGGCAGTCTCAGAAATAAAGCAGGTGGCCGGATTTTAGGATTATCGAGTCCTCCCACTCTCTTCTTACAGATAATCCCGCAATACTCCATCGCAGCATTCGCAGCCTATTCAATCCCTCTTCGAGTTCGGCTATCTTCTCGTCGGTCCGGAGTGTACGCGTGTTATACGTTGCCATCAGGTCCAGTCGTTGGTATAGGCAGCCGGATCCCATCCGAGAATTCTTCGCTTGCCACGCCATAACCTCGACCGCTGCCGTAGTCGAGGGTAGACGGGCTGCCGGGCATTAGGGGCCATTTATGTAATGCGGTGTCCTATGGGGGTTTTTGCCATAATCGCCACGCTTGGCCAGGCGGGTTGGCGATCGCAGTACGGTTGTTACAAAAGAACAGAGAACGCTACTGGCCATTCTCTGGTAAATCTCATAGTCGCCTCTTACGACACCCATGGGAAGATAAGGGAAAAAAAACCATGCTGTACTAAAAGTTAAATGTCGCTGTAGATGTCACTCTTTGTTTTAGGTTAAAGTCAGCGCCTGGTTTAAAAGACGTCGTTCCCGACTCAGCTGCTGCGGAAGAGTTTGATGTTAAACTTCATAGAGCGGTTGACCCGTTTACTCCTCCAGAAATGGAAGCAGATATGAAAGGTCCGTTACTATTTACTCCTTTTTAGGGTTCCGTAGTCAACTGGGAACCCTGTTGGAAAGGTATTTAAAAATGAATAGGGGTTTAGTGAAATCAGTTTTTGATAATGTCAATAATTTCGGAAATAATCGCTCCAAAAGTAAAAAAACAATGTGTCCCCTCTAACTTTTGAATCATAAGTTTAGAAAATATGAAAAAAATCTGAAAAGTAGAACTAAGGACTTTCTAGGAAAATTATTTTGAACTTGGATGGAAACAAGTTTTTGTACAAAAAAGACAAAAAGTTATACAAAATAATCTCTGGACTAAGTATGTAGTATAATCGTATATGCAAGTTTTTTTTTAACTTCGTTTACATATTTTATTATCCTGAACGTATCTTTTTTCAAACAAAAAAAGAATTATTAAAATCGGTTTGGATTGAACACTTATTGTGACGGACGGGAAACTACGGAACCCTACACTGAGCGTGGCCCGACTCGCTCCTGGCCGGTTTTTTTTAATGCAATCAAGTAGCACAGAAATATAGTCAAGGTCATTACGTCGTCATTAGAGAAAACAAAGACTTTGTTATTAGAGTTCTGTAGGAAAAAAAGATTCGCCAAATCCGCCTGTCTATCTGGCTGCCCGCATATTAACTAGAGTTTCTTAAACAGCTGTAATTTGACATTATAATTAATCTTGCCTTTTCAAAGTATTTTTATGTATGTGATATTCATCCCGGCTATGCATGCATGCACCAATTTTTGCACTGGACTTATCGGTCCACGCGTAATAAAAGGTTCCGTATAAATATAAATAAGTCTATACAGTTTCCTTCTGTACTAGTAAGTAGAGATAGTTACAAATCTAATTTTTAACCCCCGTCGCAAAAACGACGGGGTGTTATAAGTTTGTGAAAGTGTGTGTGTGTGTGTGTGTGTCTGTCTGTCTATGGCATCGTAGCTTCCGAACGGATTAACCGATTTTGATTTCTTTTTTTTTTTGTTTGAAAGGTGAATTAGTCGGTAGTATTCTTAGCTATGTTTGATAAAAATCAGTCCAAGATGGCCGCCGTCACAAATTTCCCAACTATGTTGGGGTCGGCTTCCAGTCTAACCGGATGCAGCTGAATACCAGTATTTTACATGGAGCGACTGCCTATCTGACCTCCACAACCCAGTTAATACTGGGAAATACGATACCACTTGGTAAGACTGGTGTCAGACTTTTGGGGCCACTGACTACCTGTAACGACTGTCAAAGGTGGATAAATGACAGCCGGGACCAACGGCTCAACGTGCTTTCCGAGGCACGGAGGAAACTCGGTATGTAAGTGTGGTCACCCATCCACAGAGCAACCTAGGCAAGCATTATTTAGCCACGAGCTCCTCAACAACTCCCTCAATAAGGGTATCAAATGAAAGGGCCAAAACCAAAAACCGGGAGTACTTTGAAATTATACCCTATGTGTCGGGAGTTTTTTAGTACATTATGGTACAAGTGTGTAATGTTGGTGATTACCGCTGAGGCGCCATTGAGACCCGAGCCGTTAGGCGAGGGTCTTAAGAGAGCCGAGGACGGTAATCATCAACACACACGTGTATCATACGACGTTTTTCAACACACTTGAGAATAAAATAATACTTAAAATAACTATAATTTCAACAGTTAAAACGAGATGTGAATTTTTTTTCGCAATGGCGGGAATAATTAATCAGGGGGTCTAAAATGGCCGCTTTCGCAGAATCGTAAATGAATCACGTTAAAAAAATTAAATTCTTAGAATGGTCTTTGTAGCCATTACAATAAAGTCCATTTTAAGAATTTTAAATTTTGTTCAATAAAATGAATCACGAAAATTAAAAATTCTTAAAATGGACTTTATGGTCATGGTTACAAAGACTATTTTAAGAATTTTATTATTTTTACGTGATTCATTTACGATTCTACTAAAGCGGCCATTTTAGACCCCCAGTTTTCCTATGCGCGCGCATCTAACAATGGCGATCGGCCATAGACTAAAAGAATGAGGTTTCTTTTTTTTTTGCTTTTCGCGGGTAGCGTTTTACCCACGTACGAAATGGGGAATTCAAAGTTTTATTTATTAAAAACTTATAAGTTGAAATTATCTATGTAGATACGAAGTTGCATGAAATGGGAAAGCAATAGGTATATTAATTTATTGGTACTATTGAACACGATCTTTTTTGTATCGAAACTTTTTTGAGAACAAAGCAATTCAACCAATAAAAAAAAAACCCTATAACTCAATTGTGAATAATAGCAATGAAAAAGTCACAGTTTGATTACAGGTGTCATTATGTGCCTAATTGCGGTGAAATTAGAGCCACTTTATGAGCAAGTGTGTTGAAAAAATTTTTTCAACACACTTGCTCATAAAGTGGCTTTTTCATTGCTATTATTCACAAGTGAGTTATAGGGTTTTTTTTTAATTTATTGGTTGAATTGCTTTGTTCTCAAAAAAGTTTCGATACAAAAAAGATCGCGTTCAATAGTACAAATAAATTAATATACCTATTGCTTTCTCATTTCATGCAACTTCGTATCTACATAGATAATTTCAACTTATAAGTTTTTAATAAATAAAACTTTGAATTCCCCATTTCGTACGTGGGTAAAACGCTACCCGCGAAAAGCAAAAAAAAAAGAAACCTCATTCTTTTAGTCTATGGCCGATCGCCATTGTTAGATGCGCGCGCATAGGAAAACTGGGGGTCTAAAATGGCCGCTTTAGTAGAATCGTAAATGAATCACGTAAAAATAATAAAATTCTTAAAATAGTCTTTGTAACCATGATCATAAAGTCCATTTTAAGAATTTTTAATTTTCGTGATTCATTTTATTGAACAAAATTTAAAATTCTTAAAATGGACTTTATTGTAATGGCTACAAAGACCATTCTAAGAATTTATTTTTTTTAACGTGATTCATTTACGATTCTGCGAAAGCGGCCATTTTAGACCCCCTGATTAATTATTCCCGCCATTGCGAAAAAAAATTCACATCTCGTTTTAACTGTTGAAATTATAGTTATTTTTAGTATTATTTTATTCTCAAGTGTGTTGAAAAACGTCGTATGATACACGTGTGTGTTGATGATTACCGTCCTCGGCTCTCTTAAGACCCTTGCCTAACGGCTCGGGTCTCAATGGCGCCTCAGCGGTAATCACCAACATTACACACTTGTACCATAATGTACTATTAATTTAATGTAACTTGCTGTACTAAATAGGAGAAATATATTTTGAAGTACTGTTTTCTCAAAACACATTTGTTGAGTTACACGCTTTGTGGCTCACTCTAGTAGCATTTGTAAAAAGTTTCTTAGTTGTAAAGTATGTAAAGAAGTTCTTAACACTTTGTTCTTTTCCAGATACGATTGTCACCTGTAGTAATTACTTGTCTGCGTACAATCGAGACAGAGGTTGGTTCTTTTGACTATCTTCTTAATTAAATACTTATTTTTTTATAACATGTTTACATCGTCAACTTCTTGGCTTCGTTGAATTTGTCATCTTTCGTCACAATGTTTGCCTGTGAAACATTCATCCTCATTTAAGCCCGGACTCCACAGAACCGGGGACGAGACGAGAGCGAAGCGAGATGTGTTGTAAACCACAAATAGACCAACCGGGCTATTGGTGGGCGTGAGTAGCCTGTTAGCACATCTCTTGCTCCAGTACAGCCACTACGCATCTTCGCATAACTTTGAATTCACCCTAGCTGAGGGCTGTCCAAACATAATTTTAGCCAAGTTTAGTATTTTTATAACTGTATCGGGCCAAAATAACTGCTAAGTGACCTCTTTTTTTAATAAAACAAGCTTCGCCAGACTAAACTGCAGTGATGGTTTTCCATTTATTAAGTTTTAAATAGCTCTCGGTCCGAATGAAAGACCAATGCGGGCCGGGGCCATATGTTGGTCAGGCCTGCCCAAGCTCCTAAGCATTTCTTCTCCTCTCCGCTTCACACATATCCGCGCGACTCGCTTTTAATGGAGTCCGGGCCTTCAGCCACTTTCAGACTACGCTATAATATAAAAGCATATACACTATACAGGGTGTAAACCACCTCATCACAGAGCCGTTAACCAAGCATTCTTGGTACACAAAAATTATTGCTGGGAAACAACTTTTTTTTGAGGTAGAACTCAATGTAACGCACTTAAAACATTGTGCTGATGGATAGATTGAATAGTACGGACGGGGGTCGTGGAGGCGTTAAAAGACAAAATCTTACAAAAAAACTTGTTTAAAAAAAAAACTTGTGAAAAAGTTGTAAGTTTGACCCCCAATATCTCCGTAACTAGAAGGTTCCCACGTATGGTGTAGAACAAAAAAATGATCGCAATGACGGGGAGAACAAGTGCCTTTCGGCTTCGTGAAGAGGTGTTTTACACCCTTTATTAGTAGGTTTATAGCTACAACATCGCGCACCATACATTTGTCATGGACACGTTCACACTGTACTATACTATATATTATTGGCTTACTATACGCTATAAAGCGGTCTTCCGACTACGCTATAATATTCAGCTATATAGTATAGCATAGCAGGACCTAATGCTATACTATATAGCATGGCGTTTACATTAAGCGATGTTATCGCAAGCATTTATAGTATACTAGCTGATCCGCGCAACTTCGTCTGCGAGTGAGCGTTAGAGAAAGTGTGAGTCAACCTTAAAAAATAGACATATGCTATCGCGGACTTTTTTTTTTAGATGCTTATGAGGAACAATTCCTTCGTACGTGATTGCTGTGTAACTTTAACCGCGTTATTCAGTGCTTGCAACGGAAGCAAAGAAAAAGGAATAAATCTTTGTTTTTGGGAATTTTTTCATCGATGCTCCGCTCCTATTGGTGATGTTAGCCTTCCTTGATGAACAGGCTGTAAAATATGTTTTAAACTCGAACCACCATTTCCTGAAATTATCGCGTTCAACCAAACAAACAAACTCTTAAGAGGCCTGCGGAGCATGCGAATTTCATACAAACGTAATACCAAAATTATTTGTAAATCAAACATATTCTTAAGGTAGTGTGTATTTATTTTGATTGGATTACAGAATATATAGGTTTCCAAACACATATTTTGAATGTACACCGATTTAAACAAGAGTTATGAGAAAAATAAATTTTCTATAGAAATTTTAAATTACTCATATCTCGTCTTTATATCATTGTCCTTTTAAAATATATATTTGGGAACATAGATATTCTATAATACAATCGAAATATATAAACAGTACCTTATGAATATGTTTGATTTTCATATTATTTTGGTATTACGTTTGTATGAAAAACGCATGCTCCGCCGGCCCCTTAAGCTTTATAATATTAGTGTAGTTTCAAGTAGGTAACAATTTAATTTCTAAGAAATCTTTGCATTAATCCCTCATATATTCTACCTATGATTTTCCAAGGGCTTCCCTCGAAAGCTTGCCCATGCTGGCTCACTGGAGACGCCTGCACACATAGGTGTAAGTCGTATCTATTTTGTATATAGTGTGTTTCTTATTTTTACTTTTTGTTTACTAACATTAGGTTAATACATAAATGGATAGTTTTTGATCTGAAATAAAATTTATATTATTATCATTTACGTTTGCTTCCTTAGACACTTGATGACAGTCATAATCCTGCTAGGTCGGAAGTTCTCATCAAGGTGCATGCAATAAGCCGGGACACGATATAGCTGCTGTAAACCGTTGAAGACTTCTTGCAACTGCTTTTGTCCCCATCGTTGGACCGTCAATGACAGTCACTCCTGCCAGGTCTCTAAAGTTCTCATCGGAGTGCATTAAATGATCCGAAATACGATATAGCTGCTGTAAACTTTTGGGGACTTCTCGCTACTGTCTTTCATCTCCATCGTCAGATCATCGATAAAGTCGTACTCTAGTTAAGTTAAAGGTTCTCATCAAGTTGCATGAAATTATCTTAAAGGCGCTTTCAATTTACACGTTTCGAGTCGTACAATAAACACACTGCTTTGGCGCCGCAGCGGCGCGACACGAAAAATTAAATTTAATTATTATTAAATTAAATTAAATTAAATTGAAAGCGCCCTAAACACGATAAAGCTGTTATAAACTCTTGCGGATCTGTTGCAAGGCCAACTGCCTTCCATCTTCATTGACATACCTTTGGTGACAATTTTGAAACCAAAATGTTTTAATCTTCCATTTAAAATTTTTAACTCTACGTCCCATGAGGCCGTGTCTTAAAAGTGCATAACCTCTAAAGCTTTGAAACCTTCAAATATAATACGGTGACTTTCGAGACATTCCAATTTTAGAGTATTAGCACCAAAATTTTATGTGAGTTCAACCTTTTTGAATAAAATCGGATTGAGTTTTCAAACATGTGTCAAAATAAAATGTAGTTTAAATCAAAAGCTCTGAGTATTGATATCAACTTCGAAGCAAATCAACGCCATGGCCAAAATATTTTTTTACCCTTTTTAAACCCCGTTAGGGGTTCATTTCAATAAAATACGAATCACGTTTTCCATCAATTCTGTTAAAAAGGTTTATGCAAAATTTCAAGTAGAATGGACCAAGGAATTATGTTGTCTCTTACAACTTTGCCCCCGTTTTTTACCCTCTTAGGGGTTTGATCTTGGAAAATTCTTCTACACCGGATGCCTACATCATATAAAGAACACACCCTGCTAATTTCAGGTCTCTAGGATCTCTACGATACACGGTTTAGGCTGTGCGTTGATCCATGAGTCACTAAAGCTAAATCGTCAGTCATTAAATCCCCATTTTCTGCGTATTCAATATTCACCTCAAAAATCAAATTTCAAGGAAACTGAGAAATCCTATCTGCATTAGATTTGAAGTATATGTAGTAACTTTTAAAGGTTTACACTTCATTGGATTTTATTCTATAGGTGTGTGAAGTTAATTAATTTTAAACACAAAACCCTCTTTTTTACGCCTCTGGATGTTTTTTTTTAAATACTGGAACAGGTATTTCTTTATTTTAATAATAAGTATTTAATCTGAGTTCTAGAACAATCTAAATTTTTTTTTCATACAAACTTTACCCCCCCCCCCTTTTCACCCTCTTTTTCCAAAATTTTCCATAATTTCTATAGCTTAAATGTTATTCTGAGTTTATATAAACAGATTAGTGAAGTTTTCATCAAAATCCGTCCAGCAGTTTTTACGTGATGCGCGGTCAAACAAACAAACAAAAATTTTAATAAAAATGGTTTGGTTTCAGATTTTTTGGTCTCAACGATTTTGTTATATGTACAGATAGCAAGCTTAGAAAGAGTTTAAATAAGTGGGTAAAACGAACGACGGGACGGCCCGGGGTGCGGGAGGAGGAAGAGGGCTGCTCGTGATATAGCATAGCATGAACTCACCGGATAGCACCATTTTATAGCATATAGTAAGCCAATAATATATAGTATAGCACAGTGTGAACATGTCCATAACAAATGTATGGTGAGCGATATTGCTGAGCTTTGAGCTATATACTATATGCTATTATATTATAGCTTAGTCTGAAAGCCGCTTCAAATGGTGCGATGCGCTGTGTACATGCTATGCTATGCTATATCACGCGCCGCCCTCTTCCTTCTCCCTCACGGGCCGTACCGCAAGACTCTTCAAAGATCGCAGTCAAATGAGTTTGCTATACAATAAATGCTTGCGATAATATCGCGTAATGTGAACACCATGCTATTTAGTATAGCATTAGGTCTTTCTTTGCTATACTATATAGCACTATAGTAAAGCGTAGTTTGAAAGCAGCTCTTAGCCCAGTTACACGACTCCGCTCCCACCCGGCAAAAAGAATATACTTAATGCAAAAATGGGCTTTCAAGTATTTATCTATACGTTATAATTTACAGTGGCAACATAAATTAGCAGACAGCTCTGTGAGCGGGCTTACCACCGTCAAAGCCAATGTAAAGTATATTAGAGGAATACGTAAACCCCATAATTGAATTGTATTATTTTTGTTGGGTGGGAGCGGAGTCGTTTATGTGGGCTAAGAGCTTTAGACGTAGTTACCGTCGCACTCAGAGACGTCACAGTTTTTTTTTTACTTGTAGGTCCTGCATTGAGACTCTTGTTGGATAAGATGAAAGAAAATCCAGAAAATGTCATTGTTGAAAGAGAAGGGCTTGCGTTGGATAGTTTGACTGGAGCCACGGAGTAAGATTAATTATTTGTTTTACTTACATACCTCAATAATAATGGGAGTATGGCTTAGGCAAAAGAACACCCACATTTCGCTGGTCGCTTTTAAGTCCTATGTAAAAAGGGGCCACCAACTGTGCACAAATCCATACCTTAATGGCTGCACTGTGTACATCATTCACGTTTCGAACAAATTATACCCAAACATTAAAAAAGATGTTTCATAAACTTATGGATTTCAGTGTTTAAAACTTAAATAGCAGCGGCAGATTTAATGGACAACTCCATTGAAAAGTTAAAAAATGTTCAGGGTGTCAATCGTCATAAGAAAATTGTAATATATTTTTTGTGGCCACCACTCGTAATGACTGTTGTCCGTTCCGATAGAAAAGATCAGCTACTACTAGTGACCGCTACTACTACTGAGCACTACTACTACTGATCGCTACTACCACTGATCACTACTACTACTGATCGCTACTACCACTGATCACTACTACTACTGATCGCTACTACCACTGATCGCTACTACTACTGATCGCTATTGCCACTGGTCGCTACTACTACTGATCGCTACTACTACCTACTGATCGCTACTGCTACTGATCGCTACTGCTACTGATCGCTACTACTACTGATCGCTACTACTACTGATCCGTACTACTACTGATCCGTACTACTACTGACCGCTACTACTACTGATCCGTACTACTACTGACCGCTACCACTACGTGGTACTAGTGACCGCTAGATAACGATGCCGTATTGTTTTATTTCGTTGCTATTTAGGCCTACCAAGTGAATTTTATCGATCGTTCTATTTATTATAGAACTGAAAATTCACCTGCAATAGTCCCATACCTTCCAGTTAAAGATATTTCTGCTGACGCAAAAGAAAATATAAACAAAGAAATGGACAGTGCGACGCCTCCTGAACTAAAACACGCAATGCATGGTAAGAACACAACGCAATCTAATTACTTATGTATTAGTCCAGTGCAAATTAACATTAAAATCGCCAAGCATGATGTTAGATGTAGTTCTGCATTATTGATACTTATGATGTATGTAATTAGGGTGTGATGTGAATTCAACCTTGTGCTCGCTGCGCACCACGCGATAAACTGTGAAATTTTGGGACTTTTTTCACTTTTGCTCCAATGCTCAAAAACTATGCATTTGCAACATGTTATAAGATATTTATATAAAGTTAACTTATAAATTTTGAACAACTTAAGCCTTACTGCAGCTGTTTATACCTTACAGGGAACCCAGATAATTATGGCCCTTTTAAAATCTATATACATATAATAAAAGAGTAAAAAAGCTGTGTCTGTTACATTGAATATATTTAAAAAATAATAATTGAAGGGGGTTTAGAAACAGTAATAGAGCACGAATCCAAAAAAAAAAGTCTGTCTGTTTGTCTGTTTGTTTGTACACGCTAATCTTCGGAAGTACTGGGCGGATATGAATGTTTTTTTTTTGTTGAAAAGGTATTATGTCTGGGCAACATATAGGCTATTATTATCTTGGAAACCTGAACACCTGATGTAGAACCGCAATAGACCAGCTAAACTATAAGAGATACAAATATGACACCATAGCAAAAATAGTTTCACGTGATGAGCATTTTCTGTTGAGAGAATAAATTTGAAGATCTGGGACACCTGATGTGGAACTCCAAGAGCCCAGTTATACCATAACACATATAGGAATGACGTCTTAGCAAAAGTTTTCAATCTGATGAGCACTCTCTGTTGACTTATAAAAATCGAAGATCTGGGACACCTGTCGTGGAACTCCAATAGCCCAGCTACACCATAACACATAGGAATGATGACGTCTTTGCAAAAGTTGTTCGGTCTGATGGGCATTTCCTGTTGACCTATAAAAAATCGAAGATCAGAAACATCTGATGTGAAAATTATTGCAAAGCTATCACGAATGTCACTGTATAATTATAAAATAAGAAAAACTGGGAGTACCTCCACGCGGTTAAGGCGGTAACAGTTTAGGACTGATTTTCGATGACGATGGTATATCATTGAAAATTTGACTCTACTGGCCAAAACTCCCATTTATTATTTTATTTTATCGAATAAATATGTCTTCGAGCTTATGTTATTTGAGTGTTTTTGGCATGAAGAGACAGAAGAAAAGCGCCAAACACGCACACAACAAAATATTCATAATCTGTTAGAAAGTGAGAGAGAAAGAATTGCTGGAGTACGGCATGAAGAGACAGAAGAAGAGCGCGAAGACTTCGACATTCTCTGAACAGAATGTCGATAACATCTGAAGAATCGGGTGTCTCAAGATATAGCCGTAGGGCATGACGACTTCCCTTGGGTTGATAAGAAACGGAGTTCATTTACGTATACTCCTATGATTGAATACGCCACATATTCCGCCATCGGAGGTATGGTTCAAAATTGTACTTTTTGTGAAGCTTTTAAATGGCAAAAAGAAACAAACGGTATGTATTGCTCAGGTGGGAAAGATCCGTTATTTTCCCGTCCCCGGGCTCTTAGAATTAGACGTTTCAGATCTTCGATTTTGACGAACCCGGTGTCGCTGGCAAAAGCAACAGGATCCGCGTACGAAGTCGCGGGCAGAAGCTAGTTGTTAAATAATTTATAATTTTCTTGAAAAACAAGTTTTGCTCACGTCCAAAGCAAAATGAAAATATTTGTATAACTTACAGAAAGTTGTTCCGGGCCTGGCTGTTTGTGCATGCGAGTTTAAATGTTTGTAAACGCACGACACAAGAGAAATTCCTAGTGTAGGGCAAAGTTAAAAAAAAATGGCTTATTACTCGTAGCTTTCCTATGAGATAAGTCATGTAAATTTAATTTTCTTTCATGTGAGCATAAAACGAAGTCTGTGATCCTAATTTATAGTTCACTAACAATCATGCAATAATGAAAAGAAGATAAAAATGGACTTTTCAAGAATTGAGACAAAATACATTATACGCAAATGCAGAACTAATCATGCTTTGCGAATTTAATCTTTTTAGCATCGATTTCTACTGGGCTATATGAGATGTTGGGTAATAGAACTTCAATTTTTTTTTTTCTTACAGCATTGATCAACGACGTTGCCAACCATTTGTCTCAAATCGTCGCCATTCGAAGTAAGATTTTACAATTCTGTAATACGTGTATAAAGTCACGTGCAGCAATATGTATGCACTTTCCTAAATTTGGAAGCAATCTTCGCGAGAAATAACGTTTATAACTTGTTGATATTTATTTACTTATTTATTCATTCATATAACAATTCGCATTGTGTTTGAAATAAGTAGTACCTACATTCATTAATATATATTACAGCTAAAAACAATAAATTATGAATATTAAACAGTAAAATTCACTGAAAATAAAATCAATGACATGCAATAAATATTATGTCAATAGATTGTAAATAATATAATTCTTATAAATCTATTCTATATAAAGCTAAAAATCGAACTATGTCTTGAATAAGTAAATACTTAATGTCAAAAGAGTCCCAAGTCCCCATTATGGGGGCAGAGATACTTCCGCATGTTCAGTTGATAATATTTCGAGAGTTTACAGTATTGCTAGAGAGATTACAATCTAACGTGTTTGACAATTTTAAGGTGACATATATATTTCGACTTTTAAAAGTTAAGTATTAACATATTTGGTGCTCGTGACTGTATACTGTAGGTACAGTCGAGTCCTTCAGTTTTTTTTTTTAAATCATGACGCCTAAGTAATACCTACCTTTTGAGGGTACGGCACTGAACAGACTGTGTCATACAAACCTCTGTAATTACTCGATGCTAGCAAAGATCAAAGTCACGATGACCTGGCCATTTTATTAAATTAATTATATAAAACTTTATTTTTTGTCAGTGTCACTCATGTTTTATTCGATCTGTAATTTCATTATCCGTTATCGAAATCTTCGACACACACATAATAATAATAATTAAGCGTCGTTAGGGATTTATTTAAATGAATATAGGTACACAAACTTTTTCCACTAGGTGGGGCAGCAGGTAAAAGATACAAAATGGGCTTCTTAGCTGCGGTCGAGAAGTCTCTGGGTTCAAGACCCCTTTACCACTATAAGTCCTACGCGAAAACATATGCTGATGCGGCGAACGAGTAAGTAACACCCAAGTTTTAATAGATACGACTCAAATCCGCGGTCACCCTATTTTTTTATTGTAGGTTTATTATTCAAAGAAATCTAGTCATCAGATAAAACAAAAAATAAGTGAAGAAGTATCACTAATAACATAATAAAAGGTTAAGCTTTAACAACTGATACAATTTCACAAATTCTTTCACTAGTGGGAAGCTACGTTATCCCCGAATATCAATGTTTGAAGCTGCGGGAAAAGCCTTGTATGATATGTTTTCATTCATGATTGTTTGGAAACATAAATGGGAGGCCTTTCCCAGCAGTGGGGTATTATCGACTAATAAAAAAAATGTCACTCGAAGATCGTTACTTACAGTGAAATTATTTCGGTGGTTTATACACACACACGTTCTTGCCTATTTTTATAAGCCCTTCCTGAGGCGCCAATACTGAATCTATTCAGCCACAGAAGTAAATCTTTAATCGGGAAACTTCGTTAAGTTACTGCAGCTAAGGCTGGCTAGATTCCGCCTCGGCTGCAATAAAAAAGTTTCCCTATTAAATATTACCTATAAAACTTCTGTGTAACTTTCTTATTTATTTTTTTACAGAGTACAGACCGCAGATTCTACGAAACCTACGGATCTACCAGAAGAAGCAGTCGAATTCGCTGCAAAGATTAATTCCGAAATGCACAGAGGAATACCAACGAAACTGGCCTCCACTGTTGTTTCAGATATGGGATGTAAGTTAAATTAAGTTTTATTTTTTAAATTACATAATATGCTCAAGTCAATATAACATTTTGAGGATAAAAAAATAATGCATTAAGACATTTTCTGCACACAAATAGAAAATGAAAAAGCTGAGAATAAATACTATACAGGGTTACTGGTAATTCGACGTATTCCTTGCAGGACGTAGGGTTATAATGCAAGAAATTAAGATAAGTTATGGAATCAGGCGATACTTTGCGGAAATCCATGACATTAAATGCTATGAAAAATATTTAGTTTTAATACCGCTAGACAAAAATATCCAGGTCTGAAAGCAGGACACAAATCCCACCGTCATGCATATGCACATGCACATATGGGCCCACCCTCCCGCCCTCATGCATATGCACACATACCAAACAAGTGAGAAATAATTAGCATGCCATGCAACCAAACCTATACTCGACACGTGTTTCGCCCCTCCACGGGGCATCCTCAGGAGTTGTTGACTCGTCGAGCGTTCGAGCTCGAATGAGCTAGTCGCACCGCTGTCGGCCCTTTATATACCGTTTCGATGACGCTATAATAACGGTCGATACAACGTCACAAAGACATCTGTGCCGAACTACCTGCAATCATACTTAGAAGTGGTGATGGAATTATATTTGTTTGGTCATTCAACAGTGTATATGCATGTTGCCGCTTACCTCCAATATGTTTTATTGGACATGGGCTCTCGTACTAACATGTTCGCTCACAAAGTTTCCCACAGCTTTGCCGGTGTGATTGATATTGATTAAAAATTAAATAGTGTTCTCGGAATTGTTTAATTTGATTTTCCGAATACCTTTTAAGAGATGAACGCCTTCCTGTACTAAATCAAAAACGATTTTCATAATGTAGTCCATGACTTTTCAATAACTTTTATACCATTTTAAATAGCTGATAAGACAAGAATATTTTTAACTCATTTTTACATCTGGCGTAGAGTTATTTTTATTCACTATACATTATCTTTTTATTAAGGAATGGCCAAAATTACAAAAAAAATTGTTTCGTTAGTGATTATTACTAAGATTTTTGGAATTTTTTGAACGTTTAATTATTAACCAGAATCAGAATGCTTTATTTGTAAACATAGGTCAAATTACAATAATGATGTTACAGATAGGTAGATCCTCTATGTTTTGCCCAGAGGCGTACAAATATATAATTTTAATTAACATTGTCTTTACTTTATTGGTAGAATTTTATAAAATTATGTTAACTTTCACATTCGTAATAAAATCAATATTAAGAAATACGTACATGCATGTCAATATAAATTGGGGATATAATCAATTTCAATAAATGTCAAAGAGATAAAGTTATAATAATGCTAATGTCAAATATTCTGAATAGTCAAAAATAGGTTAGGTGATGTTGGTACAATTTTCTGAAGCAGAAATGATAGAATCATCGTCTAGATATTCCTGTGGTGAGTAATAGCATTTATTTAACAATATTTTTAATAATTGTTTTTTGAAATTTTCCAGATTTAACGTTTTTATTTTTTCTGGTAGTTTGTTAAAAATTTTTTTGACCATACAGAAGGTGCTTTTATTCATAAGTGCCGTTTTGCCATAAGTCATTTGGAGTTCTAACTTATTTCTATCACGTAATTTTCTGTAGTAACTTTTAGTAGCTATTTTATAAAGTGAAATGTTAGATTTGACGAACATATTTGTTTCGTATATGTACAGCGATGGTAAGGTAAGTATTTTGAAACGTATGAAGTACGGTCGACAACTGTCTGTGATTTTTAGTCCAAACATAGCTCTGACACATCTTTTTTGGGCTCTAAATAAGAGTTCTCTATCAACTGAATTGCCCCAGTATATTACACCATATCTGAGTGTTTATTTTATTTTTATTTTATTTTATTAATTTTAAGAAAAGTTACAGCTAATACATTCGAGTAGTAAAAAGTAACATGTAGAAAAAAGCCAATTACAACTTTCCACTTATAAACTAATGTATGAATTTACAAAACGATACAAACAGCGTTATGGTAAAACAAAGAAACAAATAAAGAGAGTAAACAAAAATAAAATACATTACACAATAAAGTTACACTTCAAAGAAAAAGTTACTTAACATTTTTTTTAATTTCTGGACACTATTTGTAAATAAATCAAGCTCAACATCCCGGCACACTATATTGAACATTCGACATGCCCTTAGGATATATGCATTTTGCCTATAGTTAGTTTTTACTATAGGTACATGAAGGAGATGAGGTCTCCTAAGAAACACAGACGGCACACGAAGTCCAATCTTGGCCACCAGCTCAGGGACGTCAGTAGATCCGTTCATTATGCTAAATAGAAAAGCGAGATCTGCAATTTTTCTTCGCTCTTGCAAAGGAAGTATATGAAATTTCTTACACCGACTAGTATAGTTAGGAAGATAAGTATTTTAACGATATTGAATGTACCTTAAAAATCGCCTTTGTATTCCTTCGAGGCGATTAAGGGGCCGGCGGAGCATGCGTTTTTCATACAAACGTAATACCAAAATAATGTGAAAATCAAACATATTCTTAAGGTAGTGTGTATTTATTTCGATTGGATTACAGAATATCTATGTTCCCAAATGTATTTTTTGAGAGGACAATGATACAAAGACGAGATATGGGGAATTTAAAATTTCTATAGAAAACTTATTTTTCTTATAACTCTTGTTAAAATCAGTGTCTAATCAAAATATTTATTTAGGAACCTAGATATTCTGTAATTCAATCGAAATAAATACACACTACCTTAGGAATATGTTTCATTTACAAATTATTTTGGTATTACGTTTGTATGAAATAGGCATGCTCCGCAGGCGTCTTAATATAAACATTGTAATTTGCATTCCAAATTTGAGAAGCATATTCGAGATGGCTACGGACAAAAGCACAGTATAGAATTTTCATGGTTTTGACATTCTTAAACTCAGAAGCAACCCTGAAAATAAAACCTAAAGCTTTAGAAGCCTTGTTGACTATATTATTAATATGCTCATCAAACAAAAGCTTCGAGTCAAAAGTCACCCCAAGATCCTTGATGACGTTGACTCTGGCAATTGAGGTATTCAATAATTTGTAGTCATATATAATAGGGTTTGGTTTCCGAGTAAATGTACATACATAGCATTTTGAAATGTTTAAATCTAACCTATTTCGGACGCAGTAATCATGGAAGCGGTTCAGATCCTCCTGAAGTAGGTGTGCATCATTAATGGTTGAAACATCACTCAGAATTTTCATATCATCTGCATACAATAAAATTTTAGAGTTTAAGAAGCAAGAGGCGATATCATTAACAAAAATATTAAATAAAAGGGGTCCTAATAAGGATCCTTGGGGAACCCCCGACGGTGTTGATGCAACATAGCCGTGATAGGCTGTTAGTACGGATTCTAGGCTCACTATTTTTCATAGTTTAAAGAGAGCGTAATTAAATCGATTTAGTTTTTTACATATTTCGTCAGTCTGGGGTTTCCAGGTCAAATTGTTGTCTATAGTAATTCCAAGAAATTTAGTAGCAGTAGCTGATTCTATTTTTGTCCATAAATAGTTAATGTCATAGATTTTATTTGGTATTCTTTGATAAAAGTGCATAATTTTAGTTTTTTCCAAGTTTATAATTAGATTATTGTTCTCAAACCATTTTATAATTCTATTTAATGTCACATTTATTTCGTTTTCATAAGTATTGGGATCATCACACTTAATAATTACGGTGCTATCATCGGCGAATAGTACCATGGGGTGTTTTATTTGCCTCGGAAGGTCATTTATGTAAAGTAAGAAAAGGGGCGGTCCCAGCACGCTACCCTGAGGAACGCCATATTTAATTATCTCACTTTCTGAACGATACTTTTTCTCGTAGCTAGTATTTAAGGATATTTGTGTGATTTCTACAAATTGCTTCCTGTTCGTTAAGTAAGATCGAATGAGGTCAAGTATATTTCCCCTGATACCATATTTTTCAAGTTTGTGTATTAGTATAGGATAATCCACATAATCAAAAGCCTTAGTCAGGTCCATATAAATAGCGCACACAGGATTTCTGTTATCTATATTTGACACAATAGGAAGAAGCAGGTCATGTATAGATATATTTATTGTCTTCTGCCCGGCTAGCATGGGCAGGGGATAAAAATTTTATCCACCGGTTATTTCCACTTTTGTTTGAATTTTGTCCCTTGTCAGTGGAAATAACCGGTGGATAAAATTTTTATCCCCTGCCCATGCTAGCCGGGCTGCTTGCGAAATCCTTTTTGTTCGTTAACCAGTATGTTTGATTTCTCAAGGTAGTTGTACAAGGACTTCTAAATGACTTTCTCAAATATTTTTGAAAAGATAGTATCAACGCAACGGGCCTATAATTTGACATAATTTGTCTGTCATTTTTTTTGTGCATTGGTATAGTTATTGACGTTTTAAATTTTTCAGGGAAGATTCCGCTAAAAATACTCTGTTAATTAAGTGACTCAGATGTGGAGCTATGTAATGAGACACTTCTTTGATAACTTTAGTGCATACTCCGTCATAACCAACACTATTTGTATTTCGAAGTGAGGTAATATGATTATTTATGTCTTGAGGTATGGTCGGCTCCATAAACAAAGAGTTTGAAGTATTTAAGCGTACGTTAATTTCTGGTATTGTTTTGTTTTTTGGTTCGATGACCTGATTAATATGAAACTTGTTAAATTACTGAGCTATATTTAATGGGTTCGTGATTTTCTGTGTCCCAGTTTGAATTTGCGTTATTGGTTCTTTAGAAAAGCAGGTTTTACAATTATTATTAATTATGAGTTGCGCGCGAGACGCCGACGCGAGCGCACGTAGTTTGTTTACTCCGTATCGCTTAACTCAAGTTTTTTTTTTGAGTACCCACATAAGTTGAGAATGGACGAAAATAGTGACGGAAATAACGAGGACGATAGCAATTCGATGATTTCTTCGATTTCGTTTGCGGGTGGGGCGAGTAATGGTGGTAACCAGAAGGATTGCGAGATGAATTGTGGAGGAATTGCGGAGAAAAGAACCAGGGAAAAGAGCGATGAAAGCTGCAGCGAAGAGGGTTTTATACCGGTGATCAGAAAGCGACCTAAGCGCATTTTAAGGAATGAGTCTGGAATTGAAGGCGAATTGGGAAAGGAGATGAGAGAAGAAAATATGGATGGCACATATAAGATTAGCTTAACGTCCCTAAAAGTCTTACCCAAACAAATGGCATTAGCAAAATTATTGAAAAGTGAGAATATTCAAAACATATTAAGAATCAACTATAAGAGTCCCTATAAGGTTTTCATACATATTGCTAAGAAAGAAGATGGAGAAAAGTTAATCACATGTCAGAAGTTCGTGGATTTAGGAGTAAGAATTCAATTTGTTAACCAACTCAGCTTGTCTTACGGAATCATTAAGGGTGTAGACTTGGAACTGAGTGAGTCAGAGATATTGGAGTCATTAGAGACTTCATGTAAAATACAATCAGTTAGAAGACTAAGGCGTATCAGCCAGAACAGGGAGTGCAGTGAGACTGTGCGGGTGTGTTTTGAGAGCCCTACAACTCCCGAATTTATTCTTGCCTATGGATGCCGTTTTAGAGTAGAACGATATGTATTTCCTGTCTCTCAATGCTCCAACTGTTGGAAATTTGGGCATATGAAGAAATTTTGCCCAACAAAAAAGATTCGGTGTCCTAAATGCAGTAAAGAGCATGAGAATTGTGAAACAGACAGAATTGTATGTCCTAATTGCAAAGGACCTCACATGGCACTTGACAAAACGTGCCCTGCTTTCCTAAAAGAAAAAGAGATTCGAACTCTAATGAGTGTAGAGAACATATCCTATAGAAAAGCCTTAGAAATATATCTAAAGAACAACAATAAAAGCAGTACGGTTGTAGCAATTGAGGATTCTGATGAGAGAACGGAGGACAGTCAAATTACTTTGAATAAAACTTACAGTAGTGCTGTACAATCGACAACTACTACACAAGAAGTCTTAGCTAATGACAGACAAATACAAAAACAAAAAATGGACAGGTCTAAGCAGAAAAATAAAAACAAAGATGGGCGAGAAAATCAAACTACATTTATGGAAACAGAGTGGGAAACTTATTCTATGGAAGATGAGATAATTGGAAGCAGACAGGAAAATAGACAATCGGAAAAAGAAGAAGCTGAAAAGAAGAAGAAAAGAAAGTTCAGATTTGTAGAAATATTTCTAAAATAAAAGAAATAATTTGTTCAGAGAAAGGATTTGAAGAAATAATAACGTCGGTGTTGAAAGTAATATACGAAGAATGCAAGGTATTTGTTAAGGATTTTTTAGTTGGAGGAAATTTATGTCAATGGCTGTTTAAATCTTTAAATGGATAATTATCGCAAAGACACGTTGATTAATATACTACAATGGAATAGTCAAAGTTTAAAGCCAAAATCACTTAGTTTAGACGCGTTACTTGGGCAAGAAAAAATACACATTGTTATTGTAAGTGAAACTGGGCTTAATCCAGACGTTCGTTTGAATATGAGAGGTTACAATGTATATAGAAAAGACAGAGACGATTCTTACGGTGGTGTCGCGATAATTATCCATAAATCTATACAGGCGCAAGTATGCCCAGTTAGCATAAGTAATGTAGGTATAGAGGTTTTATGTATGAAAATACTTAATTGTAAGAGTTTGGAATATGTTGTATCTATTTACTGCCCAAATTCAGTGCGTACAACATCATCAGATTGGGACAATATTTTCTCGTTAGTGCCTAAAAAATCGTTAGTTGCAGGTGACTTTAACGGTCACCATACGAACTGGTCTTATAAAACCGACCAGCGTGGAACTCAAATACTGGATTCATCTTTGGAACACGGCTTTGTTACATTAAATAATGGAGAAGCAACCCGGGTCAAGTTAGTTAATGGAAATATACAAAGATCATCACTGGACATCACATTAGCATCATCTGACATCGCTATTAAATTTGATTGGGCTGTAATGAACGAAAATTTAGGTAGTGATCACCTCGTAATGAAGATTTCGATGAATTTCCAAGAACGCATCGAGTATAATAAAAGACGAAACTTCAAAAAAGCAAAGTGGGAGGCCTATCGTCATGAGCTTACAGAATCTTTTACTGGGGTAGTTAACGTTAACAACAGTGTTCAGGAATTATACGACTATTTCTTAGAACAAATTGATATGGCAGCGAATAAGCACATACCTATAATAAAAATGTGTACTAGTCCCTTAAGGAATTTTAAGCCAAAAGAGTATTGGGATCCATCATTATCTAGGGCAGTGGCTGAACGTAGATTAGCTTTAGGCAGATTCAGAAGAAATCCTACTCCTGACAATCTTACAAAATTACAAGAGAAAGGAGCACATGCACATAATTTGATAATAAAAGCCATAAGTAGTGGCTTGAAAAAATTTTGTAGTAGCATAGATGAAACTTCTTCAGTTTCTCATATGTGGCGAAAGATGAGATGGCTTAAAGGTTATCGTCAAGCCAAATTTAGTGTGTCCGAGGAAAAACTAAAAGGTTTGTTATATTCACTCACACCGGATTCCGTGAAAAATTTACCACCAATATTCAAATCACAGAACGTTTTAATAGAATCATCATTTACAATAGAAGAATTAGAGAATAGTTTAAAAAAGAAGGACACTGCTCCGGGTAATGATGGAATAACGTACTCTATGATTCATAATCTTCCGTTTGAGGCCAAGGAGTTTCTTCTCCGAGTATATAATGACATATATAGAACTGGAGATATCCCAAAACAATGGCGTGACATATCAGTTATTGCTATTCCTAAAGCTGGGAACAACACGAATACGGAGACTAAAATTAGGCCAATATCTCTCATATCTTGTATCTGTAAAATATTCCATAATATGATCGGAAAAAGAATAGAATGGTTTATTGAGAAACATTCAATTTTGTCACCTAACACGGTTGGTTTTAGGAGAGCTCAATCATGTTTAGATTGCATTTCAAGACTGTCTACTTATGTTCAATTGGGTTTCACTAGAAATGACCCTACGTTGGCTTGCTTTCTGGACATTACAAATGCTTATAACAATGTCTTAGTGGAAAAGGTTGTTCAGACATTGGATGATTTGGGAATTGGTTCCACAGTTTGTAGTTATTTAAATTCATTTTTATTAGAGCGAAACTTGATGATAAAAAGTAGTAGTGATGGACGAACTATTGATGTTAGACGAGCAAGCAGGGGGTTGGCACAGGGCGACCCAATATCACCGATGCTTTTTAATATTATTACATCAACAATTTGCCAACAGATTGAGACTGTAATTGTTTCGCAGTACGCGGATGATTTCGTATTTTATCTCAGCCATAAAGATTTAAGTCACGCGGAATCGGAAATGCAAGTTGCTCTTAACTCCATGGTTGTTATGCTAGATGATATGGGTCTAGACATGTCACCAGAAAAATCAAAGATGTGTCTTTTTAGTAGAGGTAGAAGAAGACGACAATTGCAACTTACAATTAATAACTTACCAATCTCTTCAGTAGATTGTGTAAAACATTTAGGTATCTGGTTAGATAGGTCACTTCTATGGAAAAGGCATATTAATGACATACAGGAAAAGACGGCAAAGTTTTTAAATTTATTTAAAGTTTTAGCGGGGCGAACTTGGGGAATTCATCCGAAACATTTGAGATCTTTGTATATTTCATTGGTACGCAGTAGGATTGACTTCGGTTGTTTTCTATATGATAATAGTGCAAAGAGTCATTTAGGTAAACTGGACAAAATGCAGAACCAGTATTTGAGGAGTATAGGTGGTTTTATAAAAAGCTCTCCTATACACGTAATGGAAGCTGAAATGTGCATTCCTCCTTTGTACGTTAGGAGATTATACTTAGCTTACAAGTTCTGTATAAAAAGTATGTCATGTTCGAACAATGTAACCATTAAATTAGTAGATGACTTGAATGATCTCTCAGTCGCAAGATACTGGAACAATAAGAAAAAACCATTGCTTGTGACCGTATACAATGAGTGTAAACTCCGTAATATAAATTGTTCAAGTATTTTAGACATGTACTCACTTGAAAAATGGGTGACAGGTATAAACGTACGGGATAAAATTAGTTGTAAGTTAGATTGTGTAAAAGCGGCAAAACGCAGCCATGAGGTTACATCACTTAAATTCGATGTTATCAAAGAACTCAGTGAAAAGTACCCGGGGTGGAAAATGTACTTTACTGATGGGTCTAAGAGCAAAAGTGGATGCGGTGCCGCTTATTATAGTTTGAGTGATGGAACTTCGGCCTTGTTTAAATCTATGGATGCAAACGTATCTGTAATGACGATGGAACTCGTAGCAATCTCAAAAACTCTAGAGAACATAATAATTGGTTGGGAAAATGCGAACCATTCTGTGAATCAAAACATAGTTATATGCACGGATAGCAAAAGCGGTTTAATGCATTTAGCTCGATGCGCCTCTGGTTGCAGAGGTACACCGATAGCTTATGTAATTCTTAGACTATTTTATGAACTTAGTGACATTAATTTGAGATTGCAATGGATTCCATCTCATATTGGTATACATGGAAACGAGAAGGCTGACATACTTGCTAAACAGGCTATTTTGGAAGGATTGGAAATTGACATCGCTCCGTTCTATACAGAATTACTTGGCTATTACAAGAACATATGCTACAATCGGTTTAAAGAATATTTTGACAAGAAGTCTAAAGAAAAAGGCATATGGTATAAGACTATGCAAAGTGAGCCTCCTCGAATACCTTGGTTTGCTGAAAGTCATACAAAGAGGTCGTATGTTGTTATGGCACATAGATTACGTTCTGGTCATTTTCCATCCAGGAAATTTGGATACCTAATGAAAAAAGTCGATTCCCCTAATTGCCAAGTGTGTAATAAAGTCGAAGACGTCCAACATTTGCTGGTGGAATGTGAAAAGAACAGGAGAGAGAGGGAGATTGTGATGCGGGAGTTAAAACTTAACATGTATGATGTTGGGGTTTTCATTAGAACATTATCTATACCTAATTCGGGAGAAGCGAAACTTATTTATGAAATGGTTGCTGCATCGCTGTCTCCCTCGCTTACGCAATAACTATATGTAATAATTAGTTAGATTATAATTATGTGTAATAATAGTTAGATTAGGATATGATGAGGCTGACGTACCTTTGTAAGGTAAAAGCCTCTAAATAAATAAAGATTTAAAAAAAAAAAAAAAAAAATATTAATTATGGTCCATACAGCTTTAGATTTATTTTTGGACGTCTTAATAAAGTAGTTATTTCGTGATGCTTGTGTTAACGTTATAACTTTTTTAAGCCTTGCAGAATATGCTTTAAACGATTGTTTATTCTTCGGGGAAGGATTTGTTCTATATTGCCATAGTAAGTGCCGTTTCTTTTTACTACATTT
This sequence comes from Xestia ashworthii, assembly GCA_950022955.1. Classification (NCBI taxonomy): domain Eukaryota; kingdom Metazoa; phylum Arthropoda; class Insecta; order Lepidoptera; family Noctuidae; genus Xestia; species Xestia ashworthii. Next base: position 8,310,950 of record OX465550.1, read on the forward strand.
CCTTATCCCGTTCGATATCCATTTTGTTTTTTTAGTAATTGATTTTGTTATAATTTCGTAAGGAAAACAAAGATAAAAACATCTGAATAGGTCAAGAAAAAGGCCGTAGGCCTCATTGACGTCATTAGTTGTGTATATGTCCGAAAAAGTGAGACTTTTAATGCAATTTTTAAATTTCTCTATATTATGTTGACAATAGTTCCGTCTTTTTATTTTCCAACGCTTTAAGGTACATGTCTTCTTAACAGGACATTTTAAAAGTTGCGCGGTAGGTATGATCTGACAGGCCCAATTCTATAATTTCTCCTTTACAGCCTTTTACATTATGGGCTATATTGTCCAAGCAGGTCCCACTGCTTAACCTAGTAGGTTGACAAAATTGTAATTTTAAATTATAGTTTAACAATGTATATTTGAAGTCTAAGGTTTGTTTAGTTCTTTTCAATAAGTTGATATTAAAATCCCCACATAAGACAATCTTTTTGTTATTCACTTTTAAACAGAGCAAATGCAGAATATTACTTAAATTATCGAAAAATATATCCAAATTAAATTGAGGTACCCTATAAATACATACAATAATAATGCTGTGTTCTGTCAGTTCTATCGCGCAGCATTCAATTACGTTGATGACAGAATATTTTCCTAAGTTGAACACTTTATACTTGTGGCCGACTCTGGTTAAAATGCACGCGCCACCTCTTTTATTATCTCTGGAGAAACTTGTTGCTAGGCTGTAGTTTGGTATATTTAGAAGTCCTTCCTGCTCATGTGTCATGAAGTGTTCGGTTATGCATATAGTGTCGATCTGTTTTTTACTATTTTGTAGTTCCTCCAAACACACAGTAAGCGTGTCGCTTTTATTCAGAAGTCCAGCAATATTTTGATGGAGGATATGTATATTGTTATAAACGAAAAAAGTTGGGGGGTTCTTTCAGGCTTGAATTGTCTTCGTCATCAATGGTCGTTAAAATCTCGTCATATTCTTGTCTGTCGTTATTATTATTCGTCTGTCTGCTCGTTTCATAATATATGTCTAAATCAATCTGAATGTTCCTCATAATATTGTCAACAATGTTTTTGATTCCGTATTTATTGATTCTGCCCGTAGTGTAGGAGAACATGTTATGTGTCAAATCACGATTGCTGTCGAAAATGTATGCATACTTATGGCTTTGGTTGTCCAGGTGAAGAAGGTTATTAAACATCTCAACTTTGAATAATAATAATATGTCACAGTGACAGCTGTTTTTAGCTAATCAGGCTGTTATCTTTTCGGTGTACATGGACCTAAAGATATACAGTTTATTCTTTTCGTTAGGTTTCGTGATCAGTTTTCGGTGTAGCGGAATTCGTCGATGGTACAATAGCAGGCAATCTTTCATCTTTGTTTAGAGACTTTTTAGATGTGCAGCAACCAGGAACTTCTATAGACTGTAGTTTACTGGTATTTTTATCTGTTATACTAATTTTGTTTATCTTAGGTGTTTGTATTTTCTTCTTTATAGGGCTACTGGTGACTTTCTTATATGCCTCATTTTTCTTTAATAAATCAGCATTTGTTTGTTTCAAGAAGCTATTTTCCAAAGATAGTGTTTCTATTTCTTGATGCGCGCTTTTTAATTGAGCCCTAAGATTCTCAATTTCAATTTTAAGGAAGTCTATCTGCTTATCCTCTTCGTCATCTGACATTTCCGGCATACCATTTGTTGTTTCATCCAATGTTTGAGAAATTATTTCACTGGTGTCATTATTGGGCTCCGATATAGTGCGAGTGCGACGGAATGTTATGTTTTCTAGGAAGTTCATGATGATGACACAAATTTAAATAATCACAAAAAGTCACAAAGTCGTAACAAAGGTCTGCTACGTCATCGACGGCTTAATTTCTTGCATTATAACCCTACTATAACGCCCTGCAAGGAATAAGTCGAATTACCAGTAACCCTGTATACAGAATACTCTTGAAAATAAGGAGCTGATTGCACCCTGGCAGTCTGCGGAGGGCCGAGGGCTGTCCCTTACAGTTTGTAGGGCAAAAACAAACAAAAACAGACCGTATACACAGTACAAAGTACTGACGAAGTCGACTATTCGTATTCAACATTGTACGACTGTGTGTGACATTATGTAGCTGTGTGTCTTTCCGCTATAATTTAACTGTGTAGTAAACGGTTCGTCGTCATTTATATCGATATGAATTACGACGATACTCGTACATTTATACATAAAGATCGTCACTATACAATTTTATACTAGTGACAAATACGATAAAATTAAATAAATAAATAATTTATTATAACTACCTCATTGTCTTATTTTCTAGCGTCTATGAACCTTGCGGCTATGCATTTAGCAAAAGGTGGAGTTGAGAAAGGTAAATAAATCACTATGGGTGTTAAGCCTTTCTTAATCGTAGGTACCTACTTATTCGCTACTAATAAAATTGTGCAATGGTCGACAGGGGAGGCTATGGAATATGTAGTGAATCTTATGAAAGAAAAGGATGAAGAATTACTTGCCAATTTGCAAGGATATGATCAGAGTTATGCTGATGGTGCGAGAAGGTTTGTACAATTTCTATTACAAATTAAGGATCCGTCTGTCTGAAAATGTGAATACCGAACCTCAAATTATTGTTATTGAATTGTCAAAGTAGAAAGGCATTGCCATTATAATTGTGTATCTAAAACAGATTTTTAACTATGTGTAGCCGACGCCGATCACAGCAAGTTGCCACTTTTTGATGCTCCGATAGTAGCAATTCCCAAAATATGTATATCGGGCAGCGCAGTCGACAGACTTTTTGTGTGTACTTGTCGGCGAAAGACAAAAACTCTGAAACAAATTTTGCATTATAGATGTGTTTTACTACTTGTTTGTCCGCTATAAGGATCTACCACAGCAATATAAAAAAATCTACTGACGGCAGCAGTCGCCTCACAGTGGACAAAATGTCAAGATTACTGCAGTGGTCTCTGGTGCTAGTGACTGTACTTTTTTTTTACCTTCGTCTTCGTGCGAATCATTTGCAAAATGTGTAATGGTATTTTGTATTTTCAGACTCGAGCTAACTCCAACTCTACGTACTGAACATATTGATATTGGAGCTGCCGCGACTGTGAAAGATAGACTCACTGAATTGACAAAAGAGAAACCGGACGAAAAGTATGAGAAAGTTTTACCGAGTAAGTAATAGATTTTCTTACGTACACACATCAAAAAAAGATTACAATCACTAGCATAAGCTGATTTAATTTTTAATATTGAACTTTATCAAGAAAAAAATCTTCGTTGTGTTTTTTAAATAACTGTTTGAAATCTATACTTATAATACGATAATATTATAAAGCAGAAGAGTGTGTTTGTTTGTTTGTTTGGTTGAACGCGCTAATCTCCGGAACTACCGACTCGAATACACCATAACACATATAGGAATGACGTCTTAGCAAAACTTGTTCAATCTGATGAGCACTTTCAAGGATTACACCTGTTGTGGAACTTCAAGAGCCCAGCTACACCATAACACATGTAGGAATGACGTCTTAGCAAAAGTTGTTTGGTCTGATGGAAACCTCTTCGGATCGCGAAGCACGCCTGCGTTCTCAGCGTATTTACGCATCTACATCCAGGTCTCTTGAGACCAGTGAAGAATAGATGCGCGACTGACTGCTGATCGTGAACGTCATGCATGTCTCGCGAGTCGGAGACGTTCACGGATAGACAATTGCGCTTGAGTTCTTAGCGTATCTACGCATCTGCTTCTAGGTCTTTAGAGACAAGTGCGGAACGTGATGCGTGACTGTCCGCTGATCGTGAGCGACATGCATTGTCTCGCGAATCGGAAACGTTTACCTATGCCTGCCTATACCGACGTTTACGTTTATCACGCTTGAGTTTTCAGCGTATTCGCACATCTACTATAGTTGGTGCCAGTTAAGATCGAAATAGAGGTCATTTGTCCGACTTTCATCCTGATGTCGAAATATTAGCGATACTGTCCCTCCATCCGTACAAACCTGTCGCAAATCTGATATTTCTTGAGTCTCATAATACATCCTAAATGACCCACATACACAACAAAGTGCACAACCCAAAAAAATAAGAAATCGTGCAAACGTACTCTACGAAATTAATTTAAAAAAATAATTGTTTTAAACATTGTATTTTCGTTTTTAACACTATTTTAACTTACTGTAACGTCAATTAAAATAGTAAATAAATTATTGTGCATCTTAAAATTAGGATCTGGGACTTTTGCGCGTAGGACACTTCTTGTGGGCACCCACCTACGCGAAAAGACATTATATGCACGCATGGAGTTCAGGCGCGAATGGACTTTTGCGCGAAAGGAACCTTGCGCGAATGGACACTTGCGCGACTGGAGTTTTGCCCACCTTAATGGTCACTAAGGTTTACCCTGTAGAGTAAACAAAACATCACGCCTGTTATTACTTGAAGGTGGTTTTTTTTGGTTTTTAATGGTCACTAAGGTTTACCCTGTAGAGTAAGCAAAACATCACGCCTGTTATTACTTGAAGGTGTTTTTTTTTGGTTTTTCCGTCATGAGTGTCCTTTTAAGGTATTCGAGGTCACTTATTACGAAAATGAGATCAAATAAAACCTCGAAGATGGCGCCAAAGAAAATTTTTCGTTTTTCCGTCATGGGTGTCGTTTTCATGGTTTTTAGGGTCGCTGATAACGAAAATGAAGACAAACCCGCGACCCTGAAAACTATGAAAACGACACCCATGACGGAAAAACAAAAAAAAAGCTGGACGCCATCTTGGATTTTCAATCTGAACTCGTTTTCATAATCAACGACCCCGAAAACCATAAAAAACGACACCCATAAAAATCCACCTTCAAGTAATAACAGGCATAAGCGTGATATTATGTTTACTACAGAGTGAACCTCAGTGGCCATTAAGTCGCGCTAAAGTCCATTCGCGCAAGTGTCCATTCGTGCAAGTGTACTGATACCTTAAAATTATGCATTATTCTTTAATAAAATACTGAATAAATATAGAGTCAGTGCACATTGTAAGTATTAAAATATTCTTATGACATACATAACATAACTATCTCATCACAAAAAACGATAATTCTGATCTTATGCCGTTTTTGTTTTTGCGAGGTCATCGCGTCAGGTGTGCAGCACATTATGGTCAACGTGCATGGGCCGCCATTTTGATTAAACATTCCGTGTCGTAGTTCGCTTGCGTTCGGTCTTGTTTCGGAGTGCTATAGTTTCTTTGTTTTTAACGATGCGCCTAGCGATGTTGCGAATGTTGCGATGCGTATTGCGCGGCGCAGCGCGAAAGTACTGTCCTCTTCCAGTACGGTCGCGTCTCGGTGTGAACTGACGCTAAAGGTCGTGGCTCACTTGACAAGCACCGCACCAGCACAGCTCCTGACCGGCGTCGCCTCGAATATAGGCTACGGCGCGCGGTCCGCGCGCCGCAAGCGAGGTGTAAGCACGCGGTCCCCTCGCTTGCGCCGCGCGGGCCGCGCGCGGTCCCCTCGCTTGAGGCGCGCGGGCCACGCGACGGCCGCGCGGGGTCCCCTCGCCGTCCGCAAGGCGCAAGCACGCAGTCTGCACGCTGGTAGTAATAGTCCGGGAGGTAGCATTATATTTTAGGTATTATCTCTAGTAATTATATTTTGTTAACGTGGATTCGTGGTTTAATTCACCTACTCCGCGAACACCCTTTCCATTACAGTTCTGAGATTTTTTTAAGTTCAGTTGTATGTAAACTATTTATAAAAAAGTTTCAGCCGGTGTACTGTAACGATTGATTCAGTTATTGTAACATAAGATCAACCTTCGATTACAACAATATCAGTCGGTTTATTATTATTAGGGCTTTTTTATTTGCTTTTTTATTTCTAACCGACCTAGGTTTAGTGTCGTGGGCTCTCTAACTAAATTTGTAACTGGCCATACATTAAACAAAGAGTAAGCACGACGGCGCAATGACGTTGTTTCGCGGGCCACTCGGCGTCCGCGCGCGGTCCCCTCGCTTGCGGCGCGCGGACGGCGCGCGGCCCCCTCGCTTGCGGCGCGCGGACCGCGCGCGGACGCCGAGCCACCCGCGAGGCGAGTCGTATGGTAGCGGCAAGCGCGTTGACCACCCGCCGTAAGCTTTTTCATATGGACATTAAAAAATATGTTATGCGACACACGATTTAATGCTCTAATTTGAATGGCAAGTAAATTGCTGGGTTGGAGCGGTGCTGGTGCGGTGCTTGTCAAGTGAGCCACGACCTTAAGTCGACATTAATTCATGTTGATAAAATCCTTCACATTAAAGCATTTTTTTACGTCACACGTAAATTTATAAATTCGAATTTATTTATTTTTTTGCTAAGAAACTAATTGTATTAGTTTAATAAATTCGAATTGAAACAACTCAAGATTCTCAACCCCTGTATGTCTAGCCGACTGGTACTACGATACTCTAGCGATATAAGCATGTATCGCTTATTGGTAGACTTGCCCGTTTTCACCGACATCCCCTAAGTTTATGGGACCCCCTAAGAATAGATAGGGGACCGATAGGGGATGTCTCTTCATGACGTACGGCAGAAGAAGAGTGCAACGAACGTTTGAATAATTCTGATCGACTTCGACATTCTCGGAACAGAATGTCGATATCATCTGAAAAATCGGATGTGTCTCAAGATAATAGCCGTATGGCATGGCGACCTTCTTTAGGTTGGAGAGCATTTACGTCTCCTATGATTGAATACGCCACATATTCCACCATCGGAGGTATGGTGAAAAATTGTACTTTTTGTGAAGCAGTTAAAAGGCAAAAAGAAACAAACGGTATGTGTTGCTCAGGTGGGAAAGATCCGTTATTTTCCCGTCCCCGGGCTCTTAGAATTCGATATCAGACGTTTCAGATCTTCGATTTTGACGACCCCGTTGTCGCTGGCATAAGCAACAGGATCCGCGTACGAAGTCGCGGGCAGAAGCTAGTTAAAAAATATAACTATATATAATTTTTATAATAAAAAAAATGAGTACCTACCTAACTAATCATGATGTAATTGTAACAGAAATTAATTGATAGGCAGAAGGGACTGTTTAAACAAACTTAAACAACAATTTCAAAAAAACAAATAGCCCAAAATAACCAAAATAGCCCAAAAAAATATGAAAAAAAAACCCAAACAGCCCAAATAGCCAAATAACCTGACAACCAGTCTTACCAAGGGGTATCGTATTAACCAGTATTAACTGGGTGGTGGAGGTCAGATAGGCAGTCGCTCCATGTAAAATACTGGTATTCGGCTGCATCCGGTTAGACCGACCCCAACGTAGTTGGGAAAAGGCTAGGCAGATGATGATGATGGTTCACATGTGCTTACCCCTTTACTTGAGTACCGGCGTGATGTTATGTTATGAACTGGTGTAAACAATAGACAGATATGAGATTTCAGCAATCCCAGTCCATTTGCTTTCATTTATGCTGGGGCCAGCTGGGGCCACACTAACGTGAAATGGTATTAATTATTGCTATAATGGACGCATTATCGCAATAATTAATGGCATTTCTCGTTAGTGTGGCCCCAGCATTATTGAGGAGTTCCGTTGCCTATTTCCGAAGTTCTTCATCAGATCTTCACCAAATTGAAATAGGACCACTCCGAGAAAGTACTCTTCCAAAAAATACCCAAATCGCTTCGGGTTATGCCCACTTCGTCCTATTCGCACTTCGTTCCTCGTTAAAAATCATCATATTATTCGCAGTTGGTCCCATTCGCATTTAGTCCCATTCGCAGTTGCTCCCATTCGCAGTTCGTCCCATAGAATTACTTTTTAAGGGAGAGGAGGTAGGTTTATTTATGGCCAAAATGGAGTTGATTATTACAATTTGTAATAAAACTTCAAAATTCAATAAATCAAGTGTTTACAGTTGTTTACAGTACGATTACAAAAAAAAAGCTGTAGTAATCCTATACAAAACCAAACGCAGAAATTATATTTTATTGGTAAATCAGTGAAATAAAAATTAAATTCCTAGTATAATCTTAAAAATGATAATATGGAAGTCTGTTGGGATGTTTTATTACAATTTATCCATTATCCCTGTCCAATTTAGACTTATAAACCTACTGTAAAAACCTTCTGTATCAACTATAGGTTATATTTCTATAGTATTGCAGAGGCTCTTCATCCTACCGAGTCTTATGACCTAAATCTAGCAGCCTAGACAACTTTAGATAACCTAAACTTAGAATCTGTTTATTTCTAAGTTAACGCATGTTTGGTCGAAGTATAATTTAGCTGTGATCGTCAGTGGTAATATTAGGACCCCTTATCGTTGTGTGATTCAATTTAATGCGAAAGTTGTTTATTTATGCATAACTTATAATTAATCGTACACATGAGCCAGAAGAAAGCCTGGCTAAATTGTTTCGAGGTTTAGAGGAAAATAAGAAGGTAACGGATCGTTTAAAATGTGAGAATAGAAATCCGCTGAAAATAGCCCGGAACGTTCGAGTTATTGCCTACAAAAGCATAATTTTAAATTCCTAAGCTGTAAAAGAAGGCACAGGATGACACAAAGTGATTATAAATTCAACAATTATACATTTATAGATGAGTTTTTCATCAGACACACAAAATAACATTTGGTTTAAAAAAAAAAGTGAGAATAAAAATACATGCAATACTCACCTCTGCCCCGCTTACATAACTTTCTTCTTTCTTCACAAACACTTTACTACACTTTGACAATTACGGGCCCGATTTGGTTAATTTCTATATTTAATATAATAACGTATATGAATACACATATCAATATGTATGTAGATGTAAAATAAAATTAAAGCTTCCCAATAATGTTTTAGCTTAAAATTACTCACTCTCGGAAAAAATCGCTCGTTTATCCTTCTGCTAAGCTGCAACTAAAAGTCCCGACCCAAATGACCTTTGAAATAAGACCTTTAGGTCTTGAGTTCTAACCCTAGCGAGAGAGGTATTGGTCTCCCTACACGCCTTTAACCCATCCTGAAAGAAGTTAGCAGTTTAAGAAAGTCCGGAGTTAGAATCCAGCCCGCTAACCCTTTCTCCTGCGACCAAAATTTTCTCGACCTATACTAAACTACGCCCGGTTGAGTTCATACTCGTAATCTCGTCATCCTTCTCGCAATCACCTCAACGAATCTGCAGATTTTGATGTTCGGGATAGGAAAGGGTTAATATATGTTTTAAACAAGTTACAATTTATACTAGAAAATTTTACCGGAAGTTATGGGGTTTCAGCCTTCGATGTTTTAAACAAGTTACAATTTACACTAGAAAATTTTACCGGAAGTTATGGGGTTTCAGCCTTCGTGGCGTTCTTTAGAATAGTGAGCCCGTCCTGCAGTGAGCAATCACTTTTCGCCTTCAAAAGCTGCTACGTAGGCAGACCAGTCTCCAAGGAGAAATGGTTGGACGTGGTTCGCACAAAGGTGTTAAAACCCCGGGTCATGTACACGCCACTCTCCCCCACCGCATGGCACAGTTAATGAAAGCAGCAACGCTCCTACAAGTCGACCTTACGATCCTAGAGTCGCCCCTATTCTAAAGAGACATATAAGTTAGTTTTAAAACAAACAACGCAACTATTCCTAAAATTTTACTTCAAACGATTGGTTAAGTTTTGGGTTAAAACGTCGTCCATAAATTATATTTCTAATGAATGTGAAGGCTCGTGAGTACAAGGTTAAGTGAGAAATTATACGAGTTGTGAGTTCGTATAATTCCTAGGTCAAATAAATGAGTCCCACGGTGTCGCTTATTAACATAGCGAAACATTATCCCACGTTGCGCTCATATTAGCGACAATTTGGTCCCTCGTTGCGCCTTATTTAGCGGAAATTTGATCCCTCGTTGCGCCTTATTCAGCGAATAAAGTTAATTGGGTGGCTCACACTCATATGCAAATAAAGTCGATGCGTTGTATTTAAACTCTAACAAATATTTACTTCAGGAATTCAATTCCAAGTCGAATGTTCCATGTGGTCGATGTAGATCCAAATAATATTTACATTGTAGTTGTCAGCTTTATGAATTAATGGTGCTCTGTCGAGACAAGGTCTTCTTTAAAATGTAGTGTCGCAATGAATGTATTATTTCAATGAATAAAATTATTGAAAGGTGACTCTTTTAAACATACTTGTACTGTCTGCTTGATTTAATTAAAATAGAAATGAAGCTACAGCTTGTCAATCAATTCAATCGTCGGCAACATTTAAGTTCAACGAGTGTGAGCCGAAGTAAAAAAATATTAAATCTCCTATATCCAATCTGATGTCGGTCTTAAACACATAGTGTTGGTCAGGCTGTATTTCGCGCCTACTCGTGGAAAATTTCTGAAGGAGAAAAAGGGAGATAGGAAAATACATTCATCCGCTCCTAAACAGTGCTACGTCTAAGCTTATTAAATGCTGCGTCTACTCAATACGAAATTAGCCCAAACGACGTCGTACCTTCCCCTCTGCCTCTGCTCGCACCGCTGTCCACTGGTCGCTAACGCTATAAAAAAAGGAACGCCGACTAACTCCTAATTCAACAAGAAAAGTTTTAGCTCCAACGGATCGCAATTCCTGCAACTGTTCTGTGAAGAAACTATAATACATGCTATAATACTACTTTATTGCTATACACCCGCGACGCGTGACTTTAAGGTTAATTTTTTACTCAAAGTATTTATTAAGTCACTGTACTTCAAAAAACCGACACAGACAAAGAATTGGTTAGGGCTTTCGTGCCACTACGGAGGACCAACCCTGATGCACACACTCCCGAGTCCCGACGTTGATTAACTTCCAATCATTACTCTTTCATAAGTCAACTCTCAGTCCCCTCGCCCCTCGTCAACCATTCCCACACTATTTTTAACCGACTTCCAAAAAGAGGAGGTTATCAATTCGTCTGTATGTTTTTTTTTTTTTTTTTTTTTTTTTTTTTTTTTTTTTTGTGTTTGTTACCTCATAACTTTCGACTGAATGAACCGATTTTGATGATTCTTTTTTTATTTGAAAGCTAATGCTTCCCATGTGGTCCCATTTTAATTTGCTAAAGATCTGATGCTAGTCTTCGGAGATATACAATGGAACTCTTCAAAAATGTACGGCAAATCTGCAGTGATTGCTGTTATCGCTTGTAGGTTTATTGTTTAAACAACATCATGACGTAATATCACGCCTGTATGCTCTGAGGGGGTACGCAGATGTGTACAATACACCCAGATTTCGACAGTGTTTGTTACCTCAGTACTTTCGACTGGGTGAACCGATTTTGATGACTCTTTTTTAATTTGAAAGCTGGTGCTTCCCGGGTGGTTATATTTTAATTTGCTGAAGATCTGATCCGGATCTTCGGAGATATACAATGGAACTCTTCAAAAATACACGGCAAATCTGCAGTAACAGCTGCAATCGCTTGAATGTTTATTGTTTATACAACATCATGACGTAACATCACGCCTGTATGCTCTGAGGGGGTACGCAGATGTGTACAATATTCCCAGATTTCGACAGTTAGGTGTATTAAGTTCCATTTATTGGGGATAAGCCTATTACCTTGACATGTATTGTTTTTTTTTTATTTTATTGGCAAGGGTACTTCAAGGGTAGTTTGATGAGAATTTGGTTAGGTTCTGATTATGGGATCCATGACAAAGGAACGGAACTCTTCAATTCTTAGAAGCAAATTAACGATACTAGGCCAAATCTTTTAAAGGCTATCCGGATATTTGAGTCACGTACCATAACGTCGTTATTAACCGACTTCAAAAAGGAGGAGGTTCTCAATTCAATGTTCCCCGATTACTCGAAGATGACTGGACCGAATTTGTTTTTTAATTGTTTGAAAGGGTATACTTCCCAGAAGGTCACATAATCATCAAGTCAGGATCCTGATAATGGGATCCTGGAGAAATAGAAAGAACTCTTCAAATTTTATAGGCACACCAGAAGCGATTTGGGTAGTTTTAGAAAGAGTACTTTCTCGGAGTAATCCCGTTTAAATTTGGTAAAGATTAGATGAAGAACTTCGGAGAAAGGCAACGGAACTACTCATTAAATGTGGCAAATGTCTCTTACTGGGATTGCTGAAATCTCATGTCTGTCTATTGTTTACACCAGTTCATAACAAAAAATCACGCTGGTACGCTGTGAAAGGGTATGCACATGTGAACCACTAAAAAGTGAAAAATAAAAACTTTTTTGCAAAAAATAAAACCGACTTCACACAAAAAAGTGAAAAATAACTTTAGCTTCAGAAGTCGGTGACAAAAAAACTAAATCAATCAAAGTCGGTTTTATTTTTTGCAAAAAAGTTTTTTCATAAACAACTTTGTCGATCTGAAACGTCCACTTTCAAATGTCCGGACCGCAATAAATTCCAAATTTTATTGTCCCTCATTATATTAGTGAAATATCTGCATCTTGAGTATTCATGTTACATTCTAGAAAATAATGTTTAAAAACGTCCCCTGTGAGCGATTTATAGGCTTTGTAATTGAGTGCGCCCTCAAGCCAGCGTCATAAGACAAATATACAGTTTTGTCTTAGCCTCTATAGTTTTAGATCTTATTCCCCTATGTTTAAGGTATATTATCACTCTTGCAATTTGTTTGTTTAATTTTGTATGTTTTTTCGTGCAACAAAAGGTCTCACACTGGCGATGGCGTCGAATAATTTTTTATAACACTCGAACTCCGACATTAAGATTTCAACAAAAAATTGACCGCCCGACGCTACACTAGCTGTGGTCGTACTTACAAGTTAGATAAAAATAGAATCATGTAATAACCAAATATACTCTTTGTATTTGATGTGACAATTCACGATTGTTACACTACCACTCTCTTAAAAACTAATGCCATGGGACGAACTGCAGGGTACGCCACAATGTTGGCGATAAGTCCCCTCTTTGAGGATTGGCTTGAGGCGCCACGGCGTCCTTACCTTCCACCTGACGCAGGTCCTCACCGGACATGGCTGTTTATTTATTTATTTAACACTTCAAGCACATAGTACAGAGGCGGACTTAATGCCATAGGCATTCTCTAACAGTCAACCTTTTAGAGACAAGCAGTGGTAGGTGTACATCTGAAAATAATTTGATTAATACTAAGGGAAACTACAAGGATATACAAAATACTATAAATATATATATAATAATAATAATAATTAAGCTTTATTTAATTCCATACAAGTAACAATAATCATTAGTAAAAGTAAACATTAACATTAACATAAACAATTATCATCAGCAACAAATAAATCATTCAATCAAATCAATAATAACTATCAAATATGACAAAAACAATAATTAATTCCATAAATAAAAATAATAATCGTTTATAACAGCAATCAGCAAATAGTACCTCAATCAGATTAGTAATGACTGATAGTATTAATACTCATTAACAATCAATAAATCAATAAATAGTTCAATCAAATCAAATACGAATAACAACAAGAATGAATGAATTCCATCGAACTACTAACAACAATCGCTAACCAATTCCATCAGATTAATAACAACAATAATCATTAAAAATAACATTCAATCAAATTAACAACAACTAATAATAAACATAAACAATCAATAAAACAATCAATAATTTGATCAAATCAAGAACAGCAATTAAAAAAATAAACAATAATAAATTCCATCATATTACTAATCACAATAATCGCCAACTAATAAAATCAGATTGATAACATTAAAAATCACTAATACAATATTAACTAACAATAAATAATTTCATCAAATTAACATCGAAAATAAGCAACAACCAACATAAACATTAAGGGTCAGCAATAGGAAATAGTGTTACGGCATTGTCACAAGTTTATATATAAAACTTAAAATAGTAACCACGAAAAAAAAGGTCTGGGTAGCTTAAGAGTTTCACCGGGGTCTAAAAAATCGGATTGAGGATAAACCGGGCTGGAATTGTTAAAAAAAATATTGAAAATCACTAAAAACGCGCAAAAAGCACTGCCGTATTGTGTTAACTTTGGCGTAAATAAGCAGACACCTAATTAATATTATACATAAATAAAGAGAACAAAGAACAGTGAACCGTTTGCAATTTTCTGTTTTTCAAAACATTGTTTTTGTTTTGCGTAAACAATTCGGAAGATAACTGAATTTTTAGGCCAAAAATCTCCATACATTTTACTATGGCGGCGTATTTTATGCGGCCTAGGTTCGAAATCGAATTGCAGAGCTCAGTCGTCCGCAGGATTTCGAAGTGAGAGCACGTCGCTTTTTAGCAAAAAAATACGCGGCAAATAGTGGCGTGTACATACACAAAACACCCCGCACAGTGGTTGGTAATCAGGAATTGGAAATAAACAAGGTTTGTACGATTCAAATTGTAGTAAAATATAATAGTCAATAGTTTTTGTCGTAGTTTTTATAATTATTGAATTATTGTGCTTTTTTTTTTCCTTCGTCCGTTAGGACAGACAGAGTTTATATTGTACTTTTTTTTTGAAGTGAAAACTTCTTTAGCGGCGCTGTGCACTTTTTGGGATAGGTAAAAATGCTAAACTCGCGTCAGGGGTAACCGTGACCCTGGAACGTAAAGGGCTATTGAAGGAACACCGTGGATTTTAGTCAGTACAAGTCTGACAGTAAAGGTTGGAGGGCTCATTTGATGATTTTACCATGAAAAAAAAAGGGGTCACGTGACCTAAGACCAAATTTCGAAAGACGTTCGTAATTTGTTCGTTTCGATGTTCAAGTTTTCACTTCTGCCGGCACTCCCGGAGTGCAACCCGTTGTTTTTCGACATGGTTGTCGTTTTCATGGTTTTAGGTGCTAAAACCGATGGTGAGGTCAAAATCAAAATCCAAGATGGCGGCTTCGAAAATTTTAGAATTGTTCATCATGGGTGTCGTTTTCATGGTTTTCGAGCGTGCTAAAGCCGATGGCGAGGTCAAGATGAGAATCCAAGATGGCGATTGCAAAAAATTTCAAAGTTTTCATCATGGATGTCGTTTTCACGGTTTTCGAGGGAGCTAAAGCCGATGGTGAGGTCAAAATCAAAATCCAAGATGGCGGCTTCGAAAATTTTAGAATTGTTCATCATGGGTGTCGTTTTCATTGTTTTCGAGCGTGCTAAAGCCGATGGCGAGGTCAAAATGAGAATCCAAGATGGCGATTGCAAAAAATTTCAAAGTTTTCATCATGGATGTCGTTTTCACGGTTTTCGAGGGAGCTAAAGCCGATGGTGAGGTCAAAATCAAAATCCAAGATGGCGGCTTCGAAAATTTTAGAATTGTTCATCATGGGTGTCGTTTTCCTGGTTTTCGAGGGTGCTAAAGCCGATGGCGAGGTCAAAATGAGAATCCAAGATGGCGGCTTCGAAAATTTTAGAATGTTTATCATGGGTGTCGTTTTCATGGTTTTCGAGGGTGCTAAAGCCGATGGTGAGGTCAAAATCAAAATCCAAGATGGCGGCTTCAAAAATTTTAGAATTGTTCATCATGGGTGTCGTTTTCATGGTTTTCGAGGGTGCTAAAGCCGATGGCGAGGTCAAATTGAGAATCCAAGATGGCGATTGCAAAAAAAATCAAAGTTTTCATCATGGGAGTCGTTTTCATGGTTTTCGAGGGTGCTAAAGCCGATGGCGAGGTCAAAATGAGAATCCAAGATGGCGATTGCAAAAAATTTCAAAGTTTTCATCATGGATGTCGTTTTCACGGTTTTCGAGGGAGCTAAAGCCGATAGTGAGGTCAAAATCAAAATCCAAGATGGCGGCAGTGATAATTTTCGAGTCATGATCGTTACTAAGTATCTACCTAATAAAATAACAATAGTTGTTTTTGTAATATTGAAGTAACTTTGGATTTTCTTTACAGAAAAATATGAGTACGACGAATATGCGTAAGGGCAAAAGCAAAAAAAACCATGGCCATTTTGCCAGCAGGAAACGTGTGCATTGGAGACATAAACGAAAAAGGTAAAGAGTGTGATACTGATAACCTATTTTCACATTCTTTCTTGAATTTTACTTCTGCACTGGTCAGAGCGGTGTTTGTGTGTAAAAAAATAAAGACAATACTGTTATTATTCGTGAAAGTGATTTTTTTTACATGTATGTACATTTTTGTTTAAAATTACTTGGACTGTTAATTTAAAAAAAAAACTCCTTACACTCTTTTATTTAACTATGAATAAATATTTACATATACTTTACTGAGTTATACTTTCATAGATTTTTTTTTTAGTTCCGTAATACATATATTTTTTTGCGTAACTCTATCCGTTTACGCAGCGCACGTAACGGAAGCTCTCGAAAAGGAATACATTTTCCCGATTTTGAAACATTTCTCATTGCTGCTCCGCTCCTATTAGTCGTAGCGTGATGTTATATGGCCTAAAGCCTTCCTCGATAAATGGACTATCCATCACATAAAAAACTTTTCAAAAAAAATAACTGACTTGTAAAAAAACACAAAAAGGTGTAAAATTACTTTTCTTTCGGAAGTCGGTGACTTTTTTTATTTCGCTTGCTTTTTTGTCACCGACTTCCGACAGAAAAGTTATTTTACACTTTTTTGTGTTTTATTAGAAGTAGTTATTTTTTTAAGTTTATTATTTTACCCTTTTTAGTGAGTACAGGCGTGATATTATTTTGTGTGATGGCGTAAACAATGCAAAGATATTATGCCATAGCAGCAATCCCGGTTGATCTGCTGTTATTATTTGAAGAGTTCCCTCGATTTCTCGAATATCCCATCATCAGACATTGAAACGGTGACAATGGGACCACACGGGAAGCACCAGCTTTCAAAAAAAAAAAGGATCATTAGAATCGGTTCACCCAGTCGCAAGTAATGAGGTAACAAACTAAAACAAAATACAGTCGAATTGAAAACCTCCTCCTTTTTTGAAAAAAGAATTTTTCAATTCTAACTAGTAGTTCCACGCGCTTACTGCCGCTCGAACACTATGCGATCATAGATGTGTGTGTGAGTGGGGCGACCGCGTCTATCGCTGTGTGAGAGCGCTTCAATACCTAATTTTCTCTCGCGGCCGCCGCGTAGAGGACCCTTAATTAACAGACAATAAATAAATAATTTGATAAAACTAAAAAAATAATAGTATTATAGTAATAATTTAGCGAATAGTTTTCACTGTTACTTTTGTATGGACCCCCTTCGGGTAAAAGCCTCCTCCAAAGATTTCCACTTCTCCCTGTCCTTAGCCCTCTCAAGCCATTCTCGGCCCACCACCGCCATAATTTCGTCTACCCATCTAGCACTAGGTCTGCCCCTCGTTCTGGTACCGCGAGGTCCCTTCCATTTAATGGTTTTTAGAGTCCACCTGTTATCAGCGTATCTGGCTACATGGCCTGCCCAGTTCCACTTTCTTTGTAGAGAAAAAGATAGTGCGTCTGTTATGTTCGTTTTTTTGCGAATGTCTAATTTCACTCTATCCTTTAAACCCAGGTAACTTCTTTCCATTCTTCTTTGAGTGGTCTAGATTTTGTTTCTGGTTTTGAGGTCGAACGTCAACAGCCGTAGGTTAGGCAAGGTAAGATTTCTGAGTCCATAACTATCCCCTTGGTATGCAATGGGAGCTGCGATTTAAATATTTCCTTATGAGCCCAGTACTTTTTTCAGGAGATTGCTACTCTGCGGTCTACTTCTTCTGTATTTCTGTCTTTGCTGAAGGAAATCTGTTTGCCTAGGTATATGTAATTTTTGACGAACTCAAGGGGGATGTTATTTACCAAAATAGGTGCCTTGTGGTGGTTAGTCATGACTTTCGTTTTATCTAGATTCATTTCTAATCCAACTGTAGTGCTAGCCTGCTGAAGGTCGTTTAACATGCTGTTTAGTTGATCTGAAGACTCCGAGAATATAATAATGTCGTCGGCAAACCTGAGATGACTCAGAAAATGCCCGTCAACATTTATGCCTTGTGTAGACCACGGTAAGTCCTTCATAATGTACTGCAGCACAGCTATGAAGAGTTTTGGGGAAATCGGGTCACCTTGTCTCACGCCTCTACTTATTTTAATTTTTTCCCCTACTCTATCTAGTTTGACTTTATTTGTACTATTTGCATAAATGTTTTTGAGGATTCTTATATAACTTTCCTTTATATTCTGTGATCTCAATGCTTCCCAGATGCTGTCATGTGATATAGAATCAAAAGCTTTTTTGTAGTCCACGAAAGCTATATACAAGGGTCTGCGAAATTCTTGATATTTCTCTATCACCTGGTCGACCACTTGGATATGATCAACTGTACTGAAACCTCTTCTGAATCCTGCTTGTTCTAGCGGCTGATGATCATCGATATCCGAGGTTATTCTGTCTAGCAAGCAGGAGGCAAATAACTTGTATAGACACGGCATCAGGCTTATTGGACGATAATTCCCTATGTCAGCCGGGTACCGGGTATTTGATACATTCATTTGTGATCCCGTCTGGTCCCGGGCTTTTCTCTGATTTAAGTTATTTATTTTATTTAAGTTATTTATTTGTATTAGAATTTCGGGCGCTGTAAACTCTGGTGTTGGAAAAGCTTCTTTTCTTTGGTAAACAGTGCTTGTTTGTTTTTGAACCCCTGGTTGACTGTAAAGTTTTGCATAGAACTCCGTGGCTACATTTATGATCTCCCCTCGGGACATACTTTTATAAGAGCCGGGCTGTAATGAGGGAATCCATGCCTTAACTCTATTTAGCTCTTTATAGGCTTTTTTGGTCGATCTAGAGTTGTCAAGGTGTCTTTTTATAGTATGTATTTATTCTGTAGGTTCAACTTCTTATTTCTTTGTTGGTAGTTTTATAGAGTACTTTGAGTTTTTCTTTATCACTTTTATTTAATTGAGATTGGTTTTGTAGTCTATTTCTTTCCTTCATGAGCTTTAGCGCCTCTTCAGATAAAATGGTAGACTTTCGTGTTCTTTTTGTGGGTTTTAAACTTTTTAAAATAGCATCGACAATTTTTTGGCAATATTCTTCTGCATTATAATCTTGATGCGTTGTTATAAGTTCAGGTATATAGCTGCTTAAATTTTTGAGGTAAATCTCTCGCTCTTCCATCGTTTTCAATTCAATTGTTGGATTTGAAAAACCACGTCTGCTTTTTCTATTATGTTTCAAGTGGATTGTAGCTCTTAGCAACCTGTGGTCCGATCCGAAGGGGAATGACGTTAGGACTCTAAAGTTGGCAAATAGGTGGGGTTTTGTGGTCATGATATAATCAATTTCGTTTTTTGTATTTTTGCCTGGAGAGATCCATGTCCATCTGTTCTTTGGTTTTAAATTAAACATTGTATTTACAATTTTTAGGTTATACTCTTGTGCATACTGTATGAGTCTCTCACCGCGAATGCTCCTGTTTCCATAGCCATATTTACCCATTACTGAATGTTCATGACCCTTGGGTATTCCGATTTGTGCATTGAAATCTCCCATCGAGATGACATATTTCGTGGAGGCAGTGTCGTGTGCTTTCGCCAAGTCTTCGTAAAACCTGTCTATTTCTTCTTGAGATGAGCTTTCAGTGGGTGCATACGCTTGTATTATTGCAAAAAGAATATTTTCTAATTCAATTTCTAGTACACAGACTCTCTCTGATATTCCGGTAAATCTCCTAATATTTTCTTTATATTTTTTCCTGACTAGGAAACCCACACCATATATTCCTTTGGATTGGCCCAGGTAGATAAATAAATTTCAAACAACTGTTTTGGGAGGTTCCTGCACCGAATCGTGCGGGAGGAAACGCTGGATGTTTCCATTGCGAGGATCGACCGGAGGACGGAGCACCGCAGAGTCCTTGTAGTGGTGATCAGCAGCGGAATGGGAAGCCGTCACCTCCTTCTGCGAAGCAGTCATGCTACCGAAGGAGGTGGCGGAAAGCGAGGGGGAGAGAACTTCTCGTCCCAGCCACCGCGGGAGACGCCCCGGGCATCGGGGGTCACATGGTGGCCCCTCGCCACCGTTGGCGCGGGCGTGTGACGGTGAGCTATGGGCTAGCTCGCCATCCCGCGTCCGTCCGTCTTATGATGTCAGGCCGTCTCCACGTGCGCCGTGCGTCTCAAAGAGATGTCTGCAAAAAGGAAGCGGCACTCAAGGGCCGAATAGCCTGCCGGGGCTGCGGGGCTGTTCGAAAGAGATACCGTGCCCTCGGAACATGGATGGGTTTTAGTCAATAAAAGTCTGATTCTCCCTCTCGCTCAGCTCAGAGTGGGAGGAGTCATTGGACGATTTCCCATCAGAAAAAAAATGGGATCTACTGCGAACAGGACGAACTGTGAACAGGGCAAACTGAGAACAGGGCAAACTGCAAACAGGACAAACTGTGAACGGGACGATCAGCGAATGGGAATTGTCCAGTCTCAGATTCGCGGGTCGCAGTCGCAAATAGGATGATTTTTGAACACGGGACAAAGTGCGAGTAGGACGAAGTGCGCATACCCCATCGCTTCAAGTGTGCCTTTATTTGGAGAGTTGTCTCTGTTTCTCCAGGATCACATCATCAGATCCTGACTTGCTGATCATGGGACCACTTAGGAAGTTATACCCTTTCAAACGAAAAAATAATAATTCAAATCGGTCCAGCCATCTTAGACTAATCGGGGAACATACATAAAAAAAAGATTCCGACGAATTGAGAATCTCCTCCTTTTTTAAGTCGGTTAATAAAAGGTTTATATTCAATGTAATATAACTCCTCCCCTGGCTCGAACACATGCGAAGATCCTCCTGGGTATGCTGAGAATAAAGTTATCCAGCATTTCTTGGCTCTGGTACTGTCTGGGGACGTGGCTAACGGCCAGCTCAAGACTTCCGTGCTCGTAATCTAGCTTGGTGCAAGCAATTCGAAATGGTCCGAGTGCTAACTTCAAGCCCAGAGGCGGCGCGAACTTCTACTTTTAGTGGTGACCAGTCAGTTCACCAAACATTAATTCACAAACTTTTACTTGACAAGCAACGATTAGTAAACACATTATTTGTCATTTCAACATTATACAACAACAAATTTAACAATTAATTCACTTCACAAAATAATTATCCAATAAACTTTTATTTGACAAACAATTCATTATTTTTTCGTTTTATCTCATAAAACAACGTTTGAAATAAAGACATTACTTACACATATTGATTTTGCCAATCATAAATATAAAATAAATTTGGTTTCCTTTAAGGACAAATATTGTGACAGAAATGAATCGCTGCAGAACCGACTCCACGTAGTCTTGTCTGCCCTACCCCTAGTGTTATTTAAAATCGCGTAGGCGCGGAGGGGCGAGGCGGGCCGCGAGCTGAGGAGCATCGCCGCCGCGTCTGAGGCTGGCCGGCTAAGCCGGCCAGCAAGCCGAAGCTGGCTGACTGATGACTGTACGAGCTTTGGCATATTATTATTATTATTTTAAAGTATTATTATTTAAGCCTTATGACAAAATCACTCATCATTTTGATTATCACCAAATCAGTATCTAAATTCTTATACTTAGTGTTGGTGTCAGGTTCAAGACAATCACACTCTTCATTTTCACTGACATCTCCGGCATCTCCAACTTCTATCGTATGTGAAGAACTATTATCTAAGATCTCAACGTACGATAGTTTTGACAACTTGAAAAGTAAGTTAAAACGTCAATTAACTGAAAAAATGTTGCCACACTTAAGAGAAATTGAACTACCATAAACTTTTATAAATATTTAGCAAAAAGACCATGCATTAGAAGTTTAACACCTTTATTCTAAACTCAACGTTTTTATGTGGTTTGAAGTCTCAGTGATACCATTGAATTTTACTCCAATAAAGTGAGCTTTCGAAAATAATCAAGGGAGACTGATTTTTTTAAAGTAAAAAGTGTGGTTTTGTTCGAAACTCTCTATTTCAAATGAAAATTTATACAAGAAAAGAGGTGTTTTTGATAAGGTTTTACTTATTTGCTTTATTAAATTTAACATCATTTTGCGCATACACTAAAAAATTACATTTTTGTTTTAAATGGAAAAGTGAGGTTTTGTTCTTCACCTCCTAATGTTTTGATTTGAGATTTCTTTATTCGTGATTCCGTTTTCTTCGAACAAGCGAGGCAAAACGCAACCGTCTTGAGTGCGCGAGGCAAACTTACCGAGGCGCTTTTGAGCATGGGCTAAAACCGACAACGTTTGGCTCGGGCCGCGGCACGCTCGGGCGAGGCAGCACGTGGGTTTGCTTCGGGCGAGGCTCGTCTTGACCGACCGCGGATTTGCCTCGCGCGCCTGCCTCGTGAGGCTGCTCGCTCAGTCAGTACGCGGCTATTGAACTGTTTTATTTTCTAAATCTATATTTTAAATAAAGAATATAAAAAGAAGAAAAAATCGTAATATAATCTACCGTACCAAAAAAGATTTAGATTTTTCAAAGTGATGGCAAACTTTTTTTGATGTGTGTAAGTACCATATACCTACACCGTATATCAGAAAGGTGTGATCATATTTATCGGTATGGTAACAGACCATCTAACTGAACAACTTTTCTCCATGGGCCCAACATCAAATATGAGAAAATATGAGAAAAAATAATCACCTCATCATCATCTGCCTAGCCATTTCCCAACTATATTGGAGTCGGCTTCCAATCTAACCGGATGCAGCTGAATACCAATATTTTACAAGGAGCGACTGCCTATCTGACCTCCACAACCCAGTTAACACAGGGTAATACGATACTACTAGGTAAGACTGGTTGTCAGAAATTTGGGCCACTGACTACCTGTACCGACGACTGTCAATTTTTTGTTACGGTTCAATGTTCCGAATATATAATACAAGTTTAATGTTATACTTATAACTTTACTTTGAATAACTCCATGACCCTCTTATTATTTATTGCATCCATCAGCAGCAGCACATTTTTTTTACTTTTTGAGTACATACATAACTTTGGTCCTATCGTAAAACGTAAAGGAGATAACCCAGCTTTCATACATTTTTGGGCTTTTTTCAAAAGTCAAGCCCTCATCCCGCCCGTCAGGGCTCCGAGGCCAGCCGCCGCGGGAGACGCACCGGGGCCACGTGGTGGCTACCGGCCACCGTAGACGCGGGCCTGTTCTTTTTCACATTTGGAATAGGCTAGTTTCCACCATCAATAAATTGCAAATCTATTTAGTCCGTCAATTAGAGTATTGGAAAATAATGGACACGTATTTTTTGTTTTTGTAAATCACTGAGTACTGACAAAGATAAAACGCATCAAAACTCGGGAGTGTGGGAATTTTGGTTTATGTAACAAAAGAAAAAATACGGTTCAAATATTTTTATAATCTAACTGACGGACTATAATTAGATTTTTTTAGGACACAAGCCTATTGTGATCAATTGCCCACAGTGATCTGAATCAATTAAGTTAATAATTACTATTTGGGTAGGTATAATATCAGTGTAAATATTATCTAAGTAAGTAGCACTAGTTGGGGTTATTCTAGTAAGCTCAAGAAATTTGTGTTCGAGATTGTATGACTGAAATAGGCTTATAATTTTAGAACTTAACCCAGAACTTTCTAATACTCGTAAATTAATATTAAAATCACCACAACAGATTATAGACGTTTTAGAACTACTGATTTTATGCAATACTTCATCCATTACCCTATCAAAACAATCATACAACCCTGAAGGAGGTCTATACCACACTTAATATAAAAAAAACTGCTCCAATTCTATACAGGCTATTTCAACTGTTCGCTCAACAGATAGGCTTACAATATCCTTGCGGTCTTTAAATTTACTAGGATTGATGCGCCGCCATGTATAGCATTTACCCTGCTGACCAACCTGGTGATTACTGAAATTGAAAATTAATTGATAGTTTTTTAGCCAATGCTCCGTTATACAAAGAATATCTATGTTATTACAATTCAAAAAAAGTTCTACTTCTAATTCCTTGTTCAAAAATCCTTGAATATTTTGGTGAACCAGGTTGATACCATTAAAATTATCAAAACATTCGCCTGATTCATTACCTGGCTTCCTTACACGTAACACACATACCTAATACCTACTACATAACAACCCGCCTATATACCTAAAAATGTTTAGTAAAAGGTTGTAATAATCATAAAAAGGTAAAACATACCGCGGGACCCTCTTCTTTCAGGATCAAACAATAAATTAAAGGTCCTTACTTGATAAAGTAATAATCAAATATTTACCTACCCATTGTACCTAGTCCTCGAGATCGTTAAAGTATGACATATTTTTATTTTTCTAGTATTATTCATGCACACAGTACAATAAAAAAAACAACAACACAAAACAAACACGTGTGTTGCCCTTGAGATTGTCAACTGGCTGGTCTCGCCGCGTACGCTACAAGCGACCAGTGGTCAAGCACACCTGCTCCGCGTGCTTGTACTAGTGCAACCGATTCGTGCGGTTGTATGAAGCTTATACTCTGTTCCGTTTACTTACTCATGTGGTTATATGCACTTGTAGACTTCTGAAGGTTACATCAGCCGTATCAATCTGCTGCAGTAATTTTCATTACCTGTATTATTTGTCACTATAGTGTTCTTCATATATCTGGCTCTTATCACTAGGAATATTTTCTTTCTTACTTTTTATTGTTAAGCATTTAATTTTTTTCTATTTTGTCATAAACATTGCTTTTTATATGTACAGAGATAATCGGAGATGCTGCTGATTTTCTGGCGAAGCCTATGGCACAAAGTAAGTGAACATTACGCTATACTTAGCTTTCTTTTATTAATTACTGTAATTTAAATTGTTTCATAACTGTAAACTGTGAAAGAGAATGGGTGTTTTGTCCCCAGAGCTCTGTCAAATCAAGTTGCATCATTACAATGGATATTTTAAGAGCCTCGTTTTATTGTGCGACAGCAAAATCAGGGAGTGTGCAGGGAAAGAACTAGGAGTGATTATGTTTTGGTTTACCTCAATGATATGTTTATTACTTCCGAGACTTTGAGCATTTCTAATACAGTTGTCTGTACGCTAGTGGCTTGAGCATAATTCACTTGAATACAGCTGGATACTACAAAACTGCAATACCTAAACGGTCAAAATATAAGGAACAACAAATTTAAAATCAAAATACTTGGTACCAATGAAATATTTATATGTGGAGGGTTCAGAATGATGTACTGAATACTTACGTGGTAACTGTTTTAGCTTCGGTGTTCTTTCCACCTTGTATACAAGAAAAACAGTCATAGTTCGTTCCTGGCAGGTATGCCATTTTAGCATGCGTGTGGGTTGATCATGCCCAGTTGCGTCCTGTGGCATATGAACGCTGCCCAAAGCTGTTAGCGTATAGAGCATTGTCACAAATTCTCATCGAGGTAAACCAAAACAAAAATCAATCAGTTTTTTCCCTGCACATATTTGACTGTTGTTGCCTTACAATTAAGTAAAACTAACCACCAATTGAATTTACTTCTACTTGATACTGCTCTAGGGACGGAACCCATACAAAATCGCCTATTCTCTTTTCAGCACACGCTGAAAAGAAACAAGTTTTAGCTGATATAATGGCCCGAGAAGGAGACACAATCTTATCAAAATCAGGTCCTTATCAAGTGAGCTATGAGGGAGCTGGAGACGAGTAAGTCCTTTGTGATCTACGAGTAAATATTATAGAGACGTAAAGTTTCGACAATTCTTTTACCAATAAAAAGCCACGTTATTTGTGAGGGGGTCTGCTGTATTTCATCATCATCATCTTCTTGCCCTTGTCCCATTTTATTTGGGGTCGGCGAAACACATTTTCTTCTTCCATTCTCTCCTGTTAGACTTCACGGCATCATTTACTCTTTTCTCTTTCATATCAGTCTTCACACAATCCATCCATCTTTTTTTTTGGCCTTCCTCTCCCTCCGTGCATCAACAATCATGTCCATCAGTCTTTTAGTCACATGCGTTTCATCCCTCCTCATTACATGTCCATACCAAGCCAAACGACTTCCTTTCAAATGTTTAGTAACAGGTGCCACTTTCAAACTTCCTCTAATATACTCATTCCTTAATTTATTCATTCTTGTCACTCCACAAATTCATCTCAACCTTTCTCATCTGGGCTACATGCAATCGTTTTTCATCCATCTTCTTCACAGCCCACCATTCTGATCCATACAGTACGACAGGTCTAATCACGGACTTGTATATTTTCCCCTTTAACTTGAGGGGCATCCGTGGGTCGCAAGTTGCTCCAGTGACCTGTCGCCATTTCATCCATCCTGAGTTGATCCGGCGCGTTACGTCCCGGTCTACTTCGCCATTTCCCTGAATAAGCGACCGAAGATATCGAAAGTAGGAGCAGACCGGTATGGGCGTTCTGGCAAGGGTTATGTACAGGACTAGAGAGACCGCTGAAATCACAAAACAAGTATTTCGTTTTGGTTCTACTTAATTTCAGGTCAACATTCTCCAGTCTTTGCCACCACACCTCCTCTGACCATACCATCGGCTCTGGACCTCTAGGCCAGTCTCGGCAACTATCACAATGTCGTCGGCAAACAGCATACACCAGGGAGCCTCTTCCTGGATGTCGAACGTAAGAGCGTCCATTATCACCAGGAAGAGGTAAGGGCTTAGAGCCGACCCCTGGTGCAAGCCGACTGAAACATTGAAGCTGCCGGTAGTGCCTGCTGTAGACCGTACTTGGGTTCTACATCGACTGTACATAGCACGGATCAACTGCACATACTTCGCAGGCATACTTTTCTCCTTAAGGGCCCACCACAAAACTTCACGGGGTACCCGGTCGTATGCCTTTTCGAGGTCGTCAAACACCATGTGCAAGTTATTTTTCGCACAGCTGTCGGATGGCGAAAATGGCATCTGTCGTTCCCCGACCAGGTATAAAACCGAATTGGTGCTGTAAAATTTCACTCTCTTCTCTCAGTCGCCTTTCAATAACTTTTTCCCAAACTTTCATACTGGTCATTAGCTTTATTCCTCTATAATTGTTACACTCCAGCACATCACCTTTGTTTTTATTACTAAAAAAATAAGGAGAACCATGAGATACCCGTGCGAAGCCATGCCGGGCCGCTAATAAAAAAAAGCATGAAGTCGTGACACGCAAATCCCTGAGATTTATGGCGCATCCACACATGCCGCCGGCTTATGCCACCGGGTTTCAGACCACCTTGCCGCTGAATGCAGGCCGCCGGCTTTACCGGCGGTTGCCGGCGCCTGCAGATGCGGTTGCAATTTTCGCAGTAGTGTTGTGACTTTCGTCGAAGTTAGTCGTGTACGTAGGATTGAAAGATGTTGGACTATGATATAGTTGCGTGTATCGCAATTGTAGTGTTTAAGTTATTATTCGTAAAAAGAACCGCAAAATCAAACGAAGATATTGGGTCAGACCAAGTCTACGAAATATTTCGTTCGAAATTTAACAGTTTTCTAAGGATCTCTAGTGAAGAATTTGAAATATTACTGAATTTAACTGGACCCATGATATCAACTAAATGCCCATGTGTTGAAGTTATGACCATTTAGCTTACTAATGCTTATTGCATTTGTCATATTTGAAGAATTTGTTACCGCTGTACTGGTATCCGCTGCTGACTGCTGCGTCGTGGTGGACGTTGGAGAGACCATAACAACTAGTTCATACAAAGCCAATACAGTAGGCTAGTAAAGGAAAAAACTATTTTTATCAGGAAATAAAAAACGTGTATTTAAAATTACGTATAACAAGAGAAGTGAAGTGATAGACATATAGTTTGTCAAAAGAGTAATGGCCAGGGTGTGCTTATTAGACTAAAAAAGGTTTTAACAATTTACTTCTATGAAATTATACGACAACACTACCACTCCGTATCGAAGCCGCAAGCAAACTGCCGCCGGCAACCAAAAGTCGCGCGTGCCGCGGCTGATGCCGCGCGTGATGCGGCAAATGCCGGCGGCACGGCCGCCGGCCATGCCACCGGCCGTGCCGCCGGGCATGTGTGGATTGATGCTAGATTAATAGTACATGCGTAGACTTGATTTCAGCGCGCCCCCCTGATTCTCGCGCCCTAGGCTGCAGCCTAATTAGCCTAAGGGTTAATCAGGCCCTGCACGTTGCTATTGTTCTTTGTTTTTTAATTGCAGTATATTGAAGGCTCCAGTGGGTGTAAAAACAGCCAAAAATGAAGAGAAGAGAAAAGAAATAGCTCAACATATAGCAGATGTTATGCCAGACAAAAACATGGAGACGTTACTAAAAGGTTTCATAATGCATTTTAAACATTGTTTGTAGAACTGCGACAAGGTTTAAGACATTTTAATGTTATCTTGCTGATCAAACAAGGTCCGGAAATGCCATTGTCAACCTCCAGTCGTGCAATGTTAAAGTTTTCCGACTTTTCCGAGTACGTTAGTTTAACCTTCTAGCGGTCGCACGATTATCCAACTTGAGGGTATGCTTCCTGCCTAACCCGATGCCGCTTAACATTAAGTAGTACCTATTTCACAAGTAGCGATTGACCACCTGACGCCCACAACTCGGTTATTGAGTAACTGAGTACATTTATACGATACCCATTTGTCATACTGGGTTATCAGACTTTCTTGCTACGTCGAAATAAAGGGTGTAAAATACCTCTTAACGAAGCTGAAAGGCACTTGTTTTCTTCGTCATTACGATATTTTTTTTGTTCTCACCTACATTGTAAGATTTTTACTTTAAATACCTCCACGAACCCCGTACTATTCAATCCATCCATCAGCACAATGTTTTGAGTGCGTTACATTGAATTATACCACAAAACGTGATATTTCATCCCAAAACAAAAAGTTGTTACCCAGCAATAATTTTTGCGTAAAGTTACTTAGTTTGATGCACTTACATGTCATAATGCTTGGTTAACGGCTTCGTGATGAGGTGGCTTACACCCTGTGTATTAACGATAAATTACCTAATTTACTTTGTATATTTTCAGAAACAACGGATGAAGGCGCAGCTTATGTTGCGGACGCCGTAGAAGGGAGAGGTAATTAATTTTTATCAAGTGGAAAATCAGGGAAATCGGTTACTTATACTGTCGCCAAATTCGAATTACGTACGTATCACGTGTTTCGTCATTCAGGACATTCGTTTTTAAATGACTGTAACACGGCCAAATTGACGTAATGATTGTGTCAATCTGGTAAAAGTAATTTTCTTAACTGTATTTACTTACTGAGATTTTTCTTTACAGCCCAAGCGCTTGAGATTATAGAGAAAGGTTTAAAACAAGAGGGTAATAAGGAATTTATAAATGTAGGAAAATACAAGAAAGATCACTCAGAAATCTCGGATTTGTATGTATTATTCAACTTATAAGGGTCAGTGCAGACCGACGAAGTGGCGCTGGCGGCGACGACGCCGACGCTGACGCACAGTCTAAGGCATACCGAGCGATGACGTCGACGCACCGTCTATAGGCTAAGTCATACCGAGCGACGACGCCGACGCTGACGCACAGTCTATAGGCTAAGGCATACCGAGCGACGACGCCGACGCACCGTCTATAGGCTAGGGTATACCGAGCGACAACACCGACGCACAGTCTATCCTTAGGCCAACGCACAGATTTCAAGATCAGATTAGAAGCCGCCACTTTGTCTGTCTGCGCTGAGCCTATATGGCTTTTTAGTACGAACAATCATTAATATACGCAATATTTAACATTGACAGGTTGGCTGATGTTGATTTAAAGAGCGAAAATCCTTCACCTGTCATATTGACGAATGTTGAGCACAACCTAAATATAATACCAAAAGAGGTGCCTGTAGACAAGCCATTGGCTCGGGAACATATGAAAAGTAATATTATTATTTTAACTATTCTACAACATTAGCTAGCAATTATCATTCTTTCCCTTGTCTTTTAGACTTCTATTCTCGCCTACTAGTATGAAGCCAAAAGAAAGGGTAATGATTTTAGCAGTGCAGGTATGTTTGTTTTACATTGTCATCCAATTGTGATAAATCAAGTCCCAATCGATAAGTTATTATTACCCAGGCCATAATAACGAATCGATTGGAAATAGCTTTAATTTTATTAACCGATTTAAACAATAGGAGGATTCGATATTACCTTGTAAACCTCGAATTAATTAGAGCTTGATTTTTCAGTAGTTAGGCGTTTTTTTGCTGTAGTATACCACACTAATTCTTGTGTTTATCACAATCCATCCAAAAATTCTTCGATCTTCTTCTTCCTCTCAACGATTTTATTTACGAGAACCATTTTTCGTTTGTTACAGGCATGACTGATATCGCAGCTAAATTCGTCGCTACTGAGGCCACGAAGGAAAGTAAGTGGTACAAAGTAAAAATTATTTTATGAGGTACCTGTGTTTGTGCAACAGCAGATTACAAAGTTGAAATATTGCTGGCCAACTATTGCCACTTTACCTGCCTATGGGCACATGACGTTCATCCAATCAGTGCGTGAGATGCGTTCCGTCACATGTCATTTCACAGTTTGACGGTTTCACTTCGTTATATTATAATCTACCGAAAAATAATACGTTAAAGTGTAAGCAGTATGTTACGGTTCAAAAACTTTCGAGAATTCACAATCTCGCGAGATAGACATATAAACCGTAAAATTGAAGAGACCATTCAAACCTCAGCAACTACTGCCCTATATCTCTCCTTTCTCAAAATAAATTGTTAGCCAAAACCATCTGTAATCGTCTCTACCGCCAACTGGACGATTGCCAGCCCGTTGAACAAGCCGGCTTCCAAAGTAGTTTCTCCACGTTTGACTCCACTGTGTTTAGCCTTCGTCGATTACGAGAAGGCAATCGACAGTGTCGTGCCCATCGCTGCCAGATCGACGCTCGGTGTGTAGACGTATTCAGGATGCGGCAACAATGCAGTTTCGATTGCATGAGCTCACTGCACCAATTTTGATCAGGAGGGGAGTGCGACACAGAGATACCATTTTGCCTAAACTTTTCACTCCTGCCCTGGAAGACGTGATGAAACGAGATATGAGGAATTTAAAATTTCTATGGAAAATTTATTTATTCAAAATATGTGTTAGGGAACCTAGATATTCTGTAATCCGATCGGAATAAATACACACTACTTTAAGAATATGTTTGATTTACAAATTATTTTGGTATTACGTTTGTATGAAATTCGCATGCTCCGCAGGCCTCTTAAAACTAGGTATTTTTGGAAATGTTTTATTAAAACAATATTTGTCTTGTTTAAGGTGGATTAGATTCTAAGCAACTAGCAGATTTAGACGCTCAAGGATTTAATGATGCAGCCAAAGCCGCAGCGTAAGAAATATCATATTTTTTTTGTCACATTCATTGAATCATCATTCATCTAATAATTTTATCTAGACCGGTAAGCCGAGCCCTATACCAACATATACAATGTATGTAGAAAAAGAGATTAATAAAAATACAGGTATCCAACTGCATCCGCTTAGACTGGAAGCCGACCCCAAGATATTTGGGAAAAGGCCAAGCAGATGATCAACATGATCAGCGTGCATTGTGTTGTTCATCAGCAGATGAACAACACAATTTGTAAATTTAGTTTTGAATAAAACTAAACTAACTCCGATTTGGATTTTTTTAGTTAGAAAGATGAATTAGTCGTTCTATACTATGTTTCATAAAAATCAGTCCAAGATGGCCGCCATTATAAAATGGCGGATTACATATTTATTCAACAACTCCCTCAATATGGGTATCAAATGAAAGAGCTTTACTAGTAGGATACTAAACACTAAGATAAATTAAAAATCCAAGATGGCCGCCACCACAAATGGCGAACAAACGAATTATTTTCTTAGTACCTACTTTGGTTGTGTCGGGGGATTTTTTAATTTTTTATTTAATTTTACTTGTATGATAAATGATATTTATTCATCAAGTAATACCTTCACACATACACACGTACACATTGTGAATGGCAATCAATTATTTGCTCCGAGAAACAATGTGACACCTAGATAATGTGATGTCTTTATGGCTTGCAGTGAGGCACGTCGATTGGAAGCACTAGCAGCTACTATTCCTCCTCCAAGGGTGCCTGCTGAGACTCCAGAGCACCGACGGGAGAGACTTGCGGCACTAGAAAAAGAAAGAAAAGAACTTGAGGAAAAAAAGAGGGCAGAAGAACGCATGAGAAGGGCGATGAGTGAGGATCATGAACATAAGCCTATGTTTAACTAACCACCTGATCTAGTCAAATGTAACGACAAAAAAATACTATAGTATACCAAAAACTCCTTTTCGCAATCAAATGCTGTATTAAGGTAGAAATAGCGCAAAAATTTGCTCATTAAAAGGAGATCACCCAGCATCCATAAATTTTTGGGCTATTTCGAAAAGTGCCGGTCAAAAATAATGTGACGTTTGTAGACGTCAACGTTAAATAGTAGATGTACTCGTATACATTTATAAATAAAACTAGTGAATGAGGGAAAAGAATAGCTTTAATGCTTAATAAAAAATACACTATGTAGAAAAAAAAAACCGGGTCGCGGGTACGTAAATTTTTCTGAGTTCATTCGGAGCGTTTTAAAAGGTAACCACTTCCCTGGTGGTTGTAGTGGTTGTCCGGGGCAATCGTTGAGGTGGATGACGTCACGGTCTTGCAGTAATGGTAGGGTCCGCTGCAGGGACGTAGGCAGCATGCAGGATAAAATAATTAGGGGTCGAGCGTAGTCTCGTACCGGGACCCTGAAATTCCGGGGAATTGGACATTTTAGAAAAAGTCCGATTTCATGTATGTGACTACCACATCAGCGTCGATTAGGCGAAGTGGAACCAAAGCATGAAATAATGATCAATGATGTTGCGATCACAAGTAAAATCAGCTGATACATTTACATAAAATAACCGTTAATGGTTCAAAGTACAAAGCGCAGACAAAAAACAATTGACCGACACGTACAAAGCAAGGGTCACCCAATATGAAGTCTGAATGTAAATAAAAGACAATTAGCACAGAAGCGTTACTAAATAAATTAAATTAAAACATACAAAATCAAATGTTCAACAATAACGAACATGTAGGTAGGTAGGTACCTTAACAAGCTACGAAGAACAATAATTACGTGATAAAATAAGTAAATCACATTTTATTTACCATTAACAAGATGTTCGCTAGAATCTACTAGATAATCTTCAGTTTTCTAATTACAACTACACTAAATACAGACTAAGATTTCTACGTACTTAGGTACTACAATAATTACATAACGTATGCAACACTTACCCAATCGGGGTTACACAAATTCACTGTTAGGTAAAATATACTTTATTATAGCGATAGAACGTATTGCAATGGGAGAAATATAAAAAATATTATACTGTAATGTAAAACGCACGGTTTATCAAGATGCTCCGTCTAAAACGAACGGTACTTTTTTAAATCTTAGCAAAGAGTTTTTATGTCAGAAAAATGTGGTAAACATTTTATGAATAAAATTAACTTTGGGAGATAAAATATAATAAGTAAATAAACATTCAATTCTTTAATTTAAGGCGCTTAGACGAGCTAAATTAGCAACTCTATTTGTGGTGGTTCAAACTTCGTTTGAAATGCTGTTAGAATAAAGTTCTAATCAGCTTGCACTACAAAGTGGTTGATACGTCAGCCACTGCGGGCCAAATAGCGCGAAATGAGTGGTTTCGATCGATTTACAAAAAAACTATTGATTGGATTAAAAAACTAAAACAGTATCATGCTAATGCTAATATATTGCTTGTAGAATTATTTGCCAAAAAATCAGAATGATCGCATGCATATTAGTATGTTTTTTATTGTTTGAAAGATATTTTTAGAGGTAAGTTCGTGATTTATTTTTATCGAGCCAAATTAATCGTATTATGTTTTCAAAACAGTATCATGCTAGTATATATCCTGAAGAATATCATATATTTTCTGGTCTTGTAACAGTGAATCATATACTTTTAGTAATTATAAAACTCGCGTTTAGCTGGTGTAATCGCCTTAATTAATTTTGACAATAAAATACAACCATTTATCTGTATCAAAAACACAAAAATATTAATTTACTTTATTAGTAACTAGCTGACCCGCGCAACTTCGTCTGCGAGTGAGGGTTAGAGAAAGTGTGAGTCAACCTTAAAAAATAGACATATGCTTTCGCGGACTTTTTTTTTAAATGCTTAAGAGGAACAATTCCTTCGTACGTGATTGCTGTGTAACTTTAACCGCGTTATGTAGTGTTTGCAACGGAAGCAAAGAAAAAGGAATAAATCTTTGTTTTGTGGAAATTTTTCATTGATGCTCCGCTCCTATTGGTGATGTTAGCCTTCCTTGATGAACGGGCTGTCCAACACTAAAATATGTTTTTAACTCGAACCACCATTTCCTGAAATTAGCGCGTTCAACCAAACAAACAAACTCTTCAGCTTTATAATATTAGTGTAGATTATAGTAGGTACCAATTTAATTTCTACTTATGGTTTTCCAAATAAGGGCTTCCTTTGAAAGCTTGCCCATGCTGGCTCACTGGAGACGGCTGCACACATAGGTGTAAGTCGTATCTATTTTGTTTAGTGTGTTTCGAGGTCGAAAGTTCTCATCAAGGTGCATGCAATAAGCCGGAACACGATATAGCTGCTGTAAACCGTTGAAGACTTCTTGCAACTGCCTTTTGTCCCCATCGTTGGACCGTCAATGACAGTCATACTCCTGCTGCAGGCTGTGCGTTGATCCATGAGTCACTAAAGCTAAATCGTCAGTCATTAAATCGCTATTTTGTGCGTATTCAATATTCACCTCAAAAATCTAATTTCAAGGAAACTGAGAAATAACATTTATCTGTATAAGATTTGAAGTATATGTAGCAAATTTTTGAAGGTTTACACTTCATTGGATTTTATTCTATAGGGGTATGAAGTTAATTAATTTTTAAACACAAAGCCCTCTTTTTTACGTCTCTGGATGATTTTTTTTTTAAATGCTGAAACAGGTATTTCATTATTTTTAATAATAAGTATTTACTTGAGTTTCATGATTCTAGAACAATTTAAAATTTTTTTTTCATGCAAGCTTTACTCCCCCTTTTCACCCCCTTTTCCCAAAATTTTTCATTATTTCTATAACCTAAATGTTATTCTGAGTTTATTTAAATAGATTAGTGAAGTTTTCATCAAAATCCGTCCAGCGGTTTTTACGTGATGCGCGGTCAAACAAACAAACAAAAATTTTAAAAATGGTTTTAATATGTTCAGTTACTTATTTTAAGATACCCTGGTAAATTTTTTTTTAATCTTCAATGTACAGATTTTTTGGTCTCGACGATTTTATTATGGGTGAATATTTCATTTCGTGCATATTTGAAGTTTTGGAGAAAAATAAAAAAAAGTAACCTAATCATGTTCTTTATATACTTTTTTAAAAGTATATAATGATACCAACTGGGACATATCAAAGGGACAGTAATTCTAGGCGATTTTGACGTTTGTTTTTTTTTAAAGAACGGTAATGAGATTTCACAAATACGGTAATTAGATCTCAAGATACGGTAGTGAGATAAACTAGTAACAGCTAGTAACCAATAAAACATTTTAAAAAAACATAGTATTTTACACGTGTAAACCTTTTAAAAATGAAATAAAATATTATAATATTAACATTAAAAATCATTACCATTCGTTTCTTCTAATTACCATTCGAATTGTAGAAAATGGTATTTAATGGTAATTAGAAGAATGGTAATTAGATTCACAAGTATTTGGGTGAATATTTCATTTCGTGCATATTTGAAGTTTTGGAGAAAAATAAAAAAAAGTAACATAATCATGTTCTTTATATACTTTTTTAAAAGTATATAATGATATCAACTGGGACATATGAAAGGGACAGTAATTCTAGGCGATTTTGACGTTTGTTTTTTTTTAAAGAACGGTAATGAGATTTCACAAATACGGTAATTAGATCTCAAGATACGGTAGTGAGATAAACTAGTAACAGCTAGTAACCAATAAAACATTTAAAAAAACATAGTATTTTACACGTGTAAACCTTTTAAAAATGAAATAAAATATTATGATATTGACATTAAAAATCATTACCATTCGTTTCTTCTAATTACCATTCGAATTGTAGAAAATGGTATTTAATGGTAATTAGATTCACAAGTATTTCTAATAAATATTTGTTATTTTGAATAGGTGAAGGCTTGTAAGGCATATACAACAAAGAAAGACTTGTACTGGATATACTTAGCCAATAATTATATAAAAAATACAATATTAATTACCTTTCAAAACGCGAATGGTATGTAGAAATATTTTGAACCACTTCACTTTTTGCACAGGAGAATTCAAAATTACGTCGCCATAATCGCTCTCTCACGCGTCCGTCCAGCTTGGTAGTAGAGCAGACACTGACGCCGAATATTTCTTGTTTAGTCTACATCGCTGTGGCGCGTAAGTACGAAAATATCGGATTGAGAATATCGTCGAATGGTAATTATGAATGAGGGTAGGGACATTTTTCAAAGTTATATGAAACCACTTAAATATGGTCTTTCGTAAAGAATATATATTATATAATATGGATTAATTAATATATTAACCGAAAACGTATTACATAAATCGTTCTTCCTACAGATTTTTTACTAAAAATGCACCGATTTATTAAAATCTGGAAGAAGGGACATGGATGGTAATTAGATTTTTGGCTTGTTTTTTTAAATTTGGTGCATTTATAATAAAAAACTAGATTTTTGAAGCGTTGCGCCTAGTACTGTTATAAGTTAATTGGAAAAAAAAAAATTCAGGTAGAGATTTTTTCAACATTTAATGTATTCTTTATCGCCTGCCGCGTAATTTGCACGAAATGAAATATTCACCCATTTCTAATAAATATTTGTTATTTTGAATAGGTAAAGGCTTGTAAGGCATTTACAACAAAGAAAGACTTGTAACTGGATATACTTAGCCAATAATTATATAAAAAACACAATATTAATTACCTTTCAAAACGCGAATGGTATGTAGAAATATTTTGAACCACTTCACTTTTTGCACAGGAGAATTCAAAATTACGTCGCCATAATCGCTCTCTCACGCGTCCGTCCAGCTTGGTAGTAGAGCAGACACTGACGCCGAATATTTCTTGTTTAGTCTACATCGCTGTGGCGCGTAAGTACGAAAATATCGGATTGAGAATATCGTCGAATGGTAATTATGAATGAGGGTAGGGACATTTTTCAAAGTTATATGAAACCACTTAAATATGGTCTTTCGTAAAGAATATATATTATATAATATGGATTAATTAATATATTAACCGAAAACGTATTACATAAATCGTTCTTCCTACAGATTTTTTACTAAAATGCACCGATTTATTAAAATCTGGAAGAAGGGACATGGATGGTAATTAGATTTTTGGCTTGTTTTTTTAAATTTGGTGCACTTATAATAAAAAACTAGATTTTTGAAGCGTTGCGCCTAGTGCTGTTATAAGTTAGAAAAAAAAATATTCAGGTAAAGATTTTTTCAACATTTAATGTATTCTTTATCGCCTGCCGCGTAATATGCACGAAATGAAATATTCACCCTTATACGAGTATGTATAGATACTGGCTGTTTTTTGTGAGCGCCGCATTTATATCATAATGTACTATTATGTTGTATAGTCCATTTATCGAGGAAGGTTATAGGCTATATAACATCACGCTACAACCAATGGGAGCGGAGCATAAATGAAAATTGTTGCTAAAACGGGGAATATTTATTTTTTGTTGGCTTTTTCTCTTTTATGTGACGCAGACGAAGTTGCGTGGGTCAGCTAGTAGTAAAATAAAAAGCCATGCAAAAGTTACGGGCTACCAAAGATTTGTTTTTATGGCCAATTTTAACGCAACTTTGAGCGCAATAGGCATGACGACAGTATCAAAAAACTACAAATCTATTTAGTCCATCAGTTAGATTATTGAAAAATAATGGACACGTATTTTTACCATAGCACAAGGTATCCTAGTCTGAACTCCTGACTCCCACAATTCTTTGTACCTCCAATATTTTTAACACCTTATATTGTAACTGTACTTTGTGGGAGAAAAATAAATTTTATTATTATATTACTATTATTTTTTGTTTTTGTAAATCAATGAATATTGACAAAGATAAAACGCATCAAAACTCGTGACATCAGTACTAGCTAAAAATTATACCCAGGCGTGACGTATTGGGAATTTTAAAAGCGTCGTATCTTCGTCAGTTTTGATTTACGTAACAAAAGAAAAAATACGGGTCAAATATTTTTTGATAATCTACCTGACGGATACTAATTAGTTTTTTTTTTGTCGTTTACTCAATCAAAATGTTTTTTTCTCTCGGAAAGAGCATTTTTGCTCTTCGATATCTGAGTGCAAAAGCCGTTTTTATCGTCAGGGGGGTAAAGTAAATTTGAATTTAGAACATCGTGTGCACTAAGCATGTGAATTCAAAACATCATTAAACCTATTTACTTCTACCTCTAAGGTGCCGAATTTATCATATATTTTTTTAATTTGTTAAGAACTCAAACTCAGAACCTTCTTGGTGTACTTTTTAGGGTTCCGTAGCCAAATGGCAAAAAACGGAACCCTTACAGTTTCGCCATGTCTGTCTGTCTGTCTGTCTGTCTGTCCGCGGATAATCTCAGTGACCGTTAGCACCAGAAAGCTGAAATTTGGTACCAATATGTATATCAATCATGCCGACAAAGTGCAAAAATAAAAATTTAAAAAAACATTTTTATTAGGGTACCTCCCCCAGACGTAAAGTGGGGAGCGATTTTTTTTTTAATTTTGACCCTGACGTGTGATATATTGTTGGATAGGTATTTAAAAATGAATAGGGGTTTTCTAAAATCATTTTTTGATAATATTAATATTTTAGGAAATAATCGCTCCGAAAGTCAAAAACAATGTGTCCCCCCCCCCCTCTAACTTTTGAACCATAAGTTTAAAAAATATGAAAAAAATCACAGAAGTAGACCTTTATATGAACTTTCTAGGAAAATTATTTTCAACTTGATGAGTTGAATAGTTTTTGAGTTATATAGCACTTTTTCAAAAAAACGCAAATGATAACTTTGTTTTTCATACAAATACTATGAAAAACAAAGTTATTTTTGCTGACGAAAAATGTTGGTATTTTTAATGGTCTGGGAAGCTACGGAACCCTACAGTGAGCGTGGCCCGACACGCTCTTGTTTCAAATGTTTTGCGCGCGCCATTTTCTTTTCACGTCATCGTGCGTCGGTCATATTGTTAACACCTTAGGTTAAAAACAAGGAATCCAACTTGAAAACTAGTGAAAAACCTGAAATGACCACTCATTATCTAGCGACGAGGAAGTTTATTTGACGCCAACAGAATTAACCGAATTTGTTAATAATGCGCAATTTTTTTTTGCGTTTATTCATTTCCTCGCTGAGGTGGGATGAAAAGTTACGAGTTGCACTCGAGTGCAAAGATTTTTCACCTCGAGCTCTTTTGATTCCCTCGCTAACGCTCAAGATTCTAAGTTTTGAATCACTCGCTTCGCTCGTGACTCAGTTTTAGAATCTTTCGCTTGCTCGGTCATCAAAATTGAGCACGCGGTTAAAAAACAACTTTGCACTCTTGTATAAAAAATAACTATTTCATCCCCCCATCTCGGAAAAAGTGTTAATCTGAAAGTGTGGCAACAGGCTTTGCTCGTGATTTTATTTACTGACAATGAATTTGTCATCCCCCCATCTCGGAAAGAGTATTTTTGCTCTTCGATATCTGAGTGCAAAAGCCGTTTTTATCGTCTTGAGGGTAAAGTAAATTTGAATTTAGAACATCGTGTGCACTAAGCATGTGAATTCAAAACATCATTAAAACTATTTACTTCTACCTCTATGGTGCCGAATTTATCATACAATTTTTTTTTTTAATTTGTTAAGAACTCAGACTCGGAACCTTCTTGGTGGAAAAAGGCGGGAAACTTCGGTTGCGCGCGGTTGTTTCAAATTCTTAAATTTAATTTTTATTGTAAAACGGATCAGTTGAGTCTTATTTTTGTATATAATTTTGTATAATAATTGTATATATTTGTAGTAGTGTTCGTAGGTGAATATTTGGTAAGTCATTTATACTTATTGTATGTTTAGTCCCTAAGTCCGGGTTGTATGAACAACCCCCCTAATAACTTGCAGGGGGATTTAGGCGGCGGCCTTAATCCCCCCGAGGATGTCGCAAACTATGTGACTGTCATGTCACAGAATGCTAATGTTATAGATAAAAGTGGCATGGACACTGATGGTTCAGTGGCCACTGACAGTAGCGAAAAATATTCGCGTAAACGCAGGAGAATCTGCAAATCCTGTAAAATACGCACACGCAGCAGAAAAGGTCATGGCCAGAATGAAATCAGTATAATGGATTGTAATTGTAATCCCCAAGAGACTGTTCTTGAAAATACCCATAGTAACCAAGCATCATCCCAACTTGAGTCACAGTCAAAGCCTAGTCAAGCAAGTTTTGAGCCGGTTGGTAGGAGGGAGTACATACATTCCGATGTATCTCCTTATTTGATACATGTACAGCGCATCACCGAGTTACCTAATAGTGGAACTGTATTACATCCCATTGCATTTGGAAACTT
The DNA here is from genome assembly GCA_950022955.1 of Xestia ashworthii. Classification (NCBI taxonomy): domain Eukaryota; kingdom Metazoa; phylum Arthropoda; class Insecta; order Lepidoptera; family Noctuidae; genus Xestia; species Xestia ashworthii. The sequence continues at coordinate 8,351,569 of OX465550.1, forward strand.
TATGAAACGGGGAGGATTTAAAAATATAATTAATGGAAGCATTAAAAGAATAGGCCGCAATAAGTGTGCAGTTGCATTTATGACTTTCCATTATGCAAATGATTTTTTAAAATCTAACTTATTAAGTACTAATGGTTTCAAAGCCTTTATCCCGACTTTCAATGTAACTAGAATGGGTATTGTGCGTGGTGTTCCTTCAGAATGGTCATTCGATGAAATTGAAGCAAATATTTCTACACCCGTTGGGTGTGGAAAGGTCATTAAAATTCGGAGGTTAAATTATAAAGTGCAGATTGACGGTAGTCCAGTTTGGAAACCTTCAGAATCCATTGTTATAACTTTTGATGGACAAGTTCTACCAAAGAGAATATTCATGTGCTATAATGCATTAAATGTTGATATGTATGTGTACCAGTGGCGCAGGCTCCTAACAACTCAATTCCCACCGGCTTACCTTCAGAAGTTTAGAATACAACCACTCTCTACCTACCGTAATTGAAATATTGCGTAATCACTACTTCTTACAAGCATCACCAAACGCCTACTCGCATTTAATAAAAAAAAATTACCCTTCAATAACTATTGCTATAAAATAACCCGCAGGCGCTATCGGCTTTTTGGCAGTATAATTTCTAAGCAAAATAAACGTCATGACGTCACTAGCCAGCCCGCCATATTAGGGCTCTGGTAAGCCGAAGCAAACCGAGTTATTCATAGAGAAAGTAATAGAAAATGTGTGCGCGTGAGCGAGATGGAAAGAAATCGTTATCGCTCGTTGAATTTCGTAAAGAATCGGACATCATTCATGCTTGATGAATGACATTATTTTGTGCAGCCGAATTTTATCGAGTTACGACAGGGGCAGAAAAAGAAAGTATGATAGGGGAAGAACGAGATAGTATTAGTAATGGTGGATTTCGTATTTGGTTATTTATTTGGATGTTTATTTTGTTGTTCACTTTTATTGTTTTCCTATGGTAACTCTGCATTTTATTCTATTTTTTTTGTTTTTTTTTTTTACCATGCCAATTTCATTATTTTTAGGGTCGCTGATAATGAAAATTAGGACAAAATAAAAACACAAAATGACATTTTTTGGTTGTTTCTTCATGGGTGTTGTTTTCGTGGTATTTGAGGTCGCTGATAATGAAAATGAGGTCAAAATGAAAATCCAAGATGGCGCCGATGAAAAATTTCAGTTTTTTCTTCATGGGTGTCGTTTTCGTGGTTTTTGGGGTCGCTGATAATAAAAAAGAGGTCAAAATGAAAATCCAAGATGGCGCCGATGAAAAATTTCAGTTTTTTCTTCATGGGTGTCGTTTTCGTGGTTTTTGGGGTCGCTGATAATGAAAATGAGGTCAAAATGAAAATCAAGATGGCGCCGATGAAAAATTTCAGTTTTTTCTTCATGGGTGTCGTTTTCGTGGTTTTTGGGGTCGCTGATAATGAAAATGAGGTCAAAATGAAAATCCAAGATGGCGCCGATGAAAAATTTCAGTTTTTTCTTCATGGGTGTCGTTTTCGTGGTTTTTGGTGTCGCTGATAATGAAAATGAGGTCAAAATGAAAATCCAAGATGGCGCCGATGAAAAATTTCAGTTTTTTCTTCATGGGTGTCGTTTTCGTGGTTTTTGGGGTCGCTGATAATGAAAATGAGGTCAAAACAAACATCAAAAAGTCAAGTAAAAAAAAATCATTCTATTTTTTTTTTCTCGGCTTACCCTGACTCTTTTTTCACCCTTCGCCACTGATGTGTACCCCACCATTCAGTGTTTCAGATGCTGTAGGTACGGACATACAAAATTACAATGTAGGGCTGCAGAGCCGAGATGTTTTAAATGTGGACAAAATCATTCAGCTGAATCTTGTAGCATTGAGGAGGATTGTGCATCTTGTATAAATTGTTCTGGTTTTCACTTTGCTATAAATAAAGCATGCCCTGAGTTTAAGAGACAAAGAGATATCAAAAACACTATGGCTCATTCATGTATTTCTTATTTGGAGGCTAGTAAGTTGCCATCCATCTTCCTCTATGTCTTATGCAGATAAAGTTGTTTTAGGTAGTAAAATTTCTCAATCAGATTCCAAATCCGCATACTTCCACACTAATGATAATGTGAATAATGGTCCTAGGACAACTTCATTTAAAAAAACAGTATTTAAAAACCACGTTCGCCTCCTAAATCTGCTTCTGGATATGACAGAGCAGCACACAATGCATTAATAAATGAGTTTAGTTTATCAAGTCCCAGTAATGGGTGTGCACTACAGAATAAACCCGAACAAAAAGAAGATCATGAACAGATTATGGATCTAATTAACAGTCTTATTAAGATGTTACAAAATAAAAAATACATAAAACCGAACAACGCTGATCTGATTTGTAAATTACTGACAGACAAAACCGGTAATGGATTTGATTATTCAATGGAACGTCAGGTCAGCGACTAATAAAAAAACCGATCTTATCTATTTAGTTAATAAGTATAAACCACTTATTGTTGCATTGAGTGAAACATGGCTTAAACACGGTCAAATATTTGGTATCCCAGGTTATGTTTGCATTCGTAACGACAGTACTATCAGGCTACGGTGGTGTTGCCATCTTAATCAAAAACAATGTTGCATTTACTCAAATTACATTACCCAATCATTATTCTTTAGTTGATTTCGTTGCTGTACGTGTAAATAATGTATCATATGCCTCTGTATATATTCCAAAGCCTTCCTCCGCTGCTCTACAAGAGATGAGTGATATTTTTTGTTCATTGAAAAGCCCTGTATTGATAATGGGAGATTTTAATTGTCATCATCAGACGTGGGGATGCGGTGATAATAAAAGTGATGGTGTACGTTTGCTACAAATATTAGATGATAATAATTTATGTGTTTTAAATACTGGGACACCGACTAGACGTACCAAGCCCAATGAATTGCCGAGTGCTGTGGACTTGTCGATTTGTTCCCCTAGTTTGGCCTTATCACTCACTTGGTCTGTCTTCTCTTCTTCTACACTAGGCAGTGATCATTTTCCCCTAGTAATAGCATCTCCTGACAAATATCCCATCACTGAAAAGCGTCCCCCTTGATTAAAGTATAGATTAGGTAGAGCTGATTGGGAAAAATTTAAACAGGTCCTTGAAGTCAAAGTGTCACAGTTACCTGAAATACTTCAAGGAGGAGAAGATGATTGCTCTCGAGCCTTAGCTCTTTGCATGCTTGAAGTAGCGGATGAGATTTTCCCTGTAAAAAGTTCCCGCACAAACAATTTACCTATGCCTCCTTGGTGGAATACTGAATGTTCGTATGCAGTACAAAGAAGAAAGGAAGAGGAGAGAAAGTATGGTGAGGATATGTCGGAAGAAAATTTAAATAGACTTACTAGTATAATTAATGAGACTAGAGATTTTTTGAGGGAAAGGAAATTTGAGGGATGGAGATCATTTTGTGCCTCCCTTTCTCCTAGAACTTGTCCTTCGGAAGTCTGGAGTAACGTAAAGCGTTTTAGGAATGCTTTTAATCAAAACCGTTGTGGTGTTCAGTTGTCTCCTGCTTTAGCTGACGATTTCCTTGATAGATTGGCCCCTGCAAGAGCTCCTGAAAAAAATTCTTTGATGTCTTGTTGCGCATTATATCCTGGAATAAAAGAATCGAATAGTTTAAACTTACCTTTTTCTCTGTACGAGCTTAAAGGGGTATTGTCGAGTGTTAAAGATTATTGTCCTGGAGAAGATGGAATACCTTATGCTTTCTTTTCAAATATGGGAGATTCCTCACTTTTATATTATTTAGAAATAATTAATTCCATAATGATTTCTGGGAACATTCCTACCTCTTGGCGAACTCAAGAAATAGTTCCCATACTAAAGGCTAAAAAATCTCCAGATGATCCGGCTGCTTATCGACCTATAGCCATTTTTTGCTAAAATTGCAGAACACCTGGTTAAGAACCGTCTTGAATGGCATATCGAAAGAAATAATTTACTTTCGATTTCTCAATACGGCTTTCGTAAATCTAAAAGTACCATAGACAGTTTAAGTATCTTTACCACAGACATCAATTTGGCCTTTTCTAATAATTTATCGGTGGTTGCTACATTTTTAGACGTTTTGGCAGCTTATGACAATGTAATCATAGCAGTGCTCAAAAATAAACTAATGAAATAGCAGGTGCCGCCAATTTTAGTTAATTTTATTATTAATATCTTATCAGTTCGTTTTATATCTGTAATAACAAACCAAGGTTCAAGACTTTCACGAACTGTTTATAAGGGATGACCTCAAGGGTCTGTACTTAGCCCGTTACTTTACAACATTTATACACATGATCTTGAGGCGGCCTTAAATGGTATCGTTAGTGTTTTACAATACACTGACGACCTACTTATTTATTCAATAAACATGTCTATCCCAACCGCATGTAATTCATTAACAGAATCTCTCACGTTATTAAAGGCTTGGCTTGATAATAATGGGCTGGATTTATCAGCAAAAAAAAGTTCTGTAGTAGTTTTTTCTAGAAAACGGGATTTTCCGCCACCTAAAGTTTCCTATTGCAATCATACTCTAAACGTTGGGGAGGAAGCTAAATTCTTGGGTTTAATTTTGGATAAGAAAATGACAGGTAAATCTCATTTAAGTTATATAGTGGATAGATGTGAAAAGCAGTTGAATATTATGAGATGCCTCTCGGGTGTGTGGTGCTCATCCTTTAACCAGAAATTGTTATACAATGCTATAATTCGTAGTATTTTGGATTATGGTACCTTTTTATTAGAAGGTGGTAGTAAAAAATGGTTCAAAAAGTTAGATAATATTCAATCTAAAGCTCTCAGAATCATTTCGGGTGCAATGCGTTCGTGCCCTTTAAATGCGTTGCAAGTAGAGTGTGATGAACCTCCTTTATATTTGAGAAGACAGCTGTTAGCTGATAGGTTTCTATTTAAAATCATGCAATTTTCCAACCATCCATTGATCATTAGGCTAGATAATCTAAATTCTTTGATTGAAAGCTCCAACTATTGGAGATGCAAATCTGTTCCTTGTTTAATTACTAGTTACAGGAAGTTTAAGTTACTTGAATCGCCTGTGCATAATGCACCAAAGCTAGCAATATTTAATGATAACATTTTTGACTCTCTGCTTTTAGAGCCTGAAATAACATATGATATGGGTATCGCCAAAACTGATTCTGGAGCAAATTCTAAATTTATCAGTAATACTGATGATAAATGGAAAGACTGGCACCTAATATTTACAGATTCTTCTAAAACGCTGGATAGTTGTGTAGGTGTAGGAGTTTACCATGCACAGTATAAGCTTATTCAAAAAATAAAACTTCCTCGGAGTCTTCCGTTTTTACTGGGGAGTGCTTTGGCCTATTTAAGGCACTAGAATATGTTTTGTTAGCTAAGTTAAAAAATACTGTTATATTTTCCGACTCTAAGAGTGCGTTGCAGGCAATTGAGAAGTTCCCATTTAAAATGAAGGCTTTCTATCCTATTGTATTTGATATTAAGAATGTATTATATAAACTAAGGCTGAAGGGGCAATCTGTACATTTTGTTTGGATTCCTAGCCACAGTGGCATAAAGGGAAATGAAAAGGCGGATGTTTTGGCCAAGGAGGCTGTCTATGATGGAGACACTTTTCCTTATATAAACTTTTCCCATGATATCATGAATTTACCCAAGTCATACCTTCGCGAGGCCTGGAGTGTCTCATGGGGAGAGAGCGCACAAACAAAAGGAAAATATTATTACTTTATACAACCTCATGTTCCTATTAAACCGTGGATTTTCAAGGTTAAGTGCTCCAAATTGATTGTTAGTCAAATCATTCGTATGCGTTTGGGTCATGTATGTACTCCTTGCCATCTTGCCAAGCTCCGTATTGTAGAGGATAACATGTGTGAATGTGGGGAAGATGTTGGTACCTTGGACCATATTTTTTTTTCATGTTCTCGTCATGACCGTTCTGATTTCCTTGATTCCCTTATTAGTTTAAAAACCCCTTTCCCCACTCGTATGATTTGTTTATTACATAACCCAATAATTTATTATGATATAATTGCCTCTTTTCTGTATAAAAATGATATTAAGCTTTAGTTTATTTATTATGTTGTATATATTATATTATATTAATGACTTGCCTGATCCATATTTTCTATCATTGTAAACCTTTCCGTTCCGTTTTTTATTTCTCTGTTTCCCAAATTTTTACCTGAAAATGGCACAAAGTACTAGTGCCACACCAAAAAAAATTCTTTTCACGTCATATTGTTAACACCTTGGGTTAAAAACAAGGAATTGTTTTTAACCTAAGGTGTTAACAACTTGAAAACAAGTGAAAAACCTAAAATGACCACTCATTATCTAGCGACGAGCAAGTTTATTTGATGCCAACAGAATTAACTGAATTTGTTAATAATGCGCATTTTTTTGCGTTTATTCATTTCCTCGCTGAGGTGGGATGAAAATTTACGTGTTGTACTCGAGTGCAAAGATTTTTCACCTCGTGCTCTTCTGATTCCCTCGCTAACGCTCAAGATTCTAAGTCTTGAATCACTCGCTGCGCTCGTGACTCAATTTTAGAATCTTTCGCTTGCTCGGTCATCAAAATTGAGCACGCGGTTAAAAAACAACTTTGCACTCTTGTATAACAAATAACTATTGTAATTGATTTATGCAGTGGTTTTTTCATTTCCGTATTTTTTTTATGTGCGCCTTTTACTATGAACTATTTGTCCGCCGGGCAGAAATGACGGCTGAAATGAATCCTGTATACTTTGAAAAGTTCCAATCTGGTGCCCTTCGCACTTTCAATTTAAAAAAAGTTCCCCCGCCCACAACGACCGGCCGTTCAGTAACGATGATTTTTATCTCAAAAAAGGAAGAACAGGACTACCAAACAAATTCGAAAAGTTTTTAACAAAAAAGAAATTCGTAAGAACCTAGACAAAATAACTAACGAACTTCTCAAAAATACCATAAACCAGATAATAGAACCGTTCACGAACATATGCAACGAAATCTTGGAAACAGAGCAAATCCCAAATCAATGGACAACATCCATTATAATACTTCTGCACAAAAAGGGAGACAGAAACAACATGAACAACTATAGACCCATTAGTCTAATGGCAAATATGTACAAAGGATTCATCAAAAATAATTTTGGAAAGATTGACTAAAGGACTAGATTGTAACCAGCCAAAAGAACAAGCCGGATTCAGATCGATTATTCGACAATCGATCGTTCAGGTCGTCAAACAAATAATTCAATTCAAATGTAACGAATACGACCGCCCATTCTATTTGGCGTTCGTGGACTACAACTCTTTAAAGCATAGCTATATTTGGAAGTCACTAAAGAACCAGGGAGTAGAAAACAAATATATTAACATAATACGACAAATATATATATATATATATATCTATATAATAAAAAGAATTGGAGATCATTTTAAAATTCAGAGAGGAGTCAGACAAGGAGACCCGTTATCACCAAAACAATTTAATGCCGTCCTGGAAAACGTCTTTAGACGTTTTAGAATTGAACTAGGATGAATTTGGCATTAATATAAACGGGGAAAACCTACACCACCTTAGATTTGCCGACGATCTCATTATTTTTGCAGAGGACCCTACCGCACTTCAAACCATGCTTCAACAACTAGCATCGGAAAGCACAAAAGCAGGGCTATCAATGACGTATTCATTGATAGCCCTGCTTTTGTGCTGTGAATACGAACAAGGCCAAATTGATGTCAAATATGGCAAAAGTCAAGATAGAAGTGGAAAAAGAAGAGATTGAATACGTAGACGAGTACATATCTGGGACAGATTATGCCGTAAGAGATCTGTCATCTAAAGAAGTAAATAACACTTGGCAAAGATACTGGTCTCTTAAAGAAATAATGAAAAATAAAACTGTACGTATTTCAGAAAAAAGGAAGCTATACAACACCTGCATTCTTCTATGTCTTACGTACGGCTGCCAGACTTGACCATTATCACGAAAAGTCGAACACAAGCAGTGGAATGGAGAGGAGCATGTTGAACCTAAGACTACAAGACAAATGGAAGGCTACGAAAATAAGGAACATCACTAAAGTGGCAGACGTTAGAGTAAAAACCAGAACACTCAAATGGAAATGGACAGCTTATAATTATGATGCGAGCCAAGACGGAAAAATGGACCAAAAAAGTCACAGAATGGTACCCAAGAAATGGAAAAAGATGTAGAGGAAGACAGATGAAAAGGTGGGAGGATGATCTGCCAAAGGGCTGGCGAAGAACTGCTCTGGACAGGAATAATTGGAGGGAAATAGAGGAGGCCTATGTCGCAAGACAGCCTGACCTGGTAGCTGATTAGTTAATGTTAAGTTAATGCAGTATTACTTGTTTATGTTAAAGGTCAGAGTAAAATAAATGCTATTTTAATTTTTATTTAATTTCATTTATTTTATTTAAGAGCCTAGACATTATCCTTCTTAAAATTTTAATGTGAAAAATAATTGAAGTGGCTCAGTTTTTAGGAGAAAAAAAGGGGAATACGAAACGTCGATTTCGTCGAAATTTTTGTGGTCAGAACTGTACGTAGCTGTCCCTATCGCACTCTAGGGGGCAGGCTTTACGCTTCGCGCGGTAACACTTTTTACCATAATACCTATTTTTCAAATTCCTCGAAGGCCCTGTTTTCTTAAGATGATTTTTTTATCTTTGCAGGTCGTTACAAAGGTGGAGCACTGGGCGCTGGTAAGTGCAAAACGTTGTCTACTTCAAATAACACGAAGATTTTAATTTCGTTTAGATTCAAAAATAAAACCGACTTCAAAAAACAAATATGTGAAAGTCGTTGACAAAAAAAGACTAAGTAAATCAATCAAACAAAGGTCACCGACTTCTGAAGCTAAGTAGTTTTTTAGTTTAGTTTAAGTTTGTTTTGAAAAAAAGTTTTTATTTTTCACTTTTTACTGGTTCACATGTGCTTACCTACCCCTTCACAGCATACCGGCGTGATGTTATGTTATGAACTGGTGTAAACAATAGACAGATATGACAATTCAGCAATACCAGGGCTGCTATTACAATAGTGTCACAATGGTCTATCATTGATTTGATAATTGTTGATGAATGGCAATGGGATCTCCATTGTCATTTTGCTAAAAGTTCGTAATCTGCTAAATTCATCATAGGTGGTTCAATCAATGGTCTCGCAATTGTGTTAGAATGACATTGTTGTATTGCCATTACTATAAAACCTGTTAATAGAAATGATTTTAGAAAATATACTATTAAATTTTAACAGTTATTCATGCCAGATTTCATTTATATATGTTTTTACATGTTATTTATTTGTGATAAAAGCAATCTGAAGTAGTACGAAGTAAATAGCAAAAATCATTAAGTTATGTGTAACGCGGATACATGTGAAACTATTAGTCAAATGTGATATTACTATTTACTGACGTTTTGTTTGTTTTTATAGCGGCCAGTGTTTTGATTTGTTTTCTTACAAGTGTATTAATTTATCTTTATAATAATAACTAGTATTTGGGTGGGTGCGCGAGCTGCGCGCAGCTCGCGTTTTAGGGTTCGTGTTTTTGAGAAGTATTCACCCTCATAAATATTTGAAAATTCAGTGGAATCGTTAAAAGATTTTTAAAATCGAACTTGGGAACTATTATTTACACGGCAACCGCTGTCACCGCTAGGCTATCTACTTCACTGACAAGTTGTCTAAAATAGCTGTTCTCTTTAAGACAGTTGTAAAACAGTCAAACAATTGAAAAGCTTGTGTCCAAAAACACACAGATGGCAGCACTATCTATGAAAGTTTTGTTTGACGCCAATGTATGGAAGTTTCACCCCCCTGCCTGCGCGTGAGTCACCGCGGGTCTCGAACTGTCCCTCAATAACCGTTGCTGCGTACTTGACTCACAATTACTTTGTTTAACTTCCACCCTCATAATTTCTCTGTATTGTCAACCGAGCATACTGCTTAGAATTTAAAGCATAATATTCTTATTTTTCATCCTGGGTGTCGTTTTCATGGCTTTCGGGATGGCTGATAACGAATATGAGGTTAAAGTTCACCACGTCAAGTATTAACGTGACCATATAATTATATAATCTGGCAGTCTCATCGAACTAGGTTCAGAGTAGTGGGCTCTCTAACTAAATATGTGACTGTAGGTTGTTTTGCGGGCAACTCGGAGACGGCGCGTAGACAGCGCGCGGACGCCGCGAGTCGCCCGCGAGTCGAGTCGTATGGTAGCGGCAAGCGCGTTGACCGCCCGCCGTAAGCTTTTTCATATGGACATTATAAAATAGGCTATTCGATACACGATTTAGGTCCATGTTCACCAAAAAGATGACGGACGATTATCTAAAAACAGCTGTTTAAAACACATTTTTGTATGGAAATATGTCACATTGACAGCTGTTTTTAGATAATCAGACTGTTATCTTCTCAGTGAACATGGACCTTAATGCTCTAATTTGAATGGCAAGTTAATTGCTGTATTGGAGCGGTGCCGGTGCGGTGCTTGTCAAGTGAGCCACGACCTTTTCTCAAAGGAACTGTCAAAATGTTGGCAGATTACCGCGTAAGTCAGTCATGTTGCCCGCCTATTCGAAAGAGATACCGCGGCCCCGGAACATAAAGGGCGAGGAAGGAACATGGATGGGTTTTAGTCAGTAAGAGTCTGACACTCCCTCCCGCTCCGCCCAGAGTGGGAGAAGTCATTTGATGATTTCCCATCCTATAAAAAAAAAAAAAGGAGTTGAACGTACGAGATTACTATTTTAAGCCATTTCTTTCAATTGAGTGTCAGTGGTTGACCATTGGAAAGTCATAACACTGACTTAGAAACCTATGGACCGGCCATACCTACGAAATTAGCGTGCATACTTACATAAATCCGGTACATTAAATGGCTGCCATTCGTAGGGCTGCCACTACGAGCAACATGCGCAGCTGATGTCGATATCGAACTTTTTGATGTTTTTAATATTAGCCTCCTAACTAAGGTGAGAATTTAGAAGTTCTGAGTATTTTATGTTTCATCATAGCCTGTTATTACACTGGCTCTTTCCCTTCAAACCGAAAGACAACAGTGAATTCTTTCTGTCGGAAAGAAAGACAGACTCCTAGGTAGAAAAGAAGATTACTTATAATGTAATCTATCTAAAATTTAACATTTATATCTATTTACATTTATATATTACTATTATTTATTTACTATCGATTACTATAAACTTGGTTTTAAACATTACATTTTTGTGAGAACAAAAGTACTATAGAGACGCTTTGTGTGAAAAAAACTACATTTTAAAATAGAGAATTTAAACCTTGAATACAAATAATTGTCTGTTATTGGACCAAGTGATTAATCCGGCATTATTCATAGCGCCCAGGCAATTTGAATAGGCAATTTGATAAAAACCTATTGAAATAATTAAGTTGACTGGACTTTCTAAATAATGCTTATTACTTATTGGGGCGGATAATAAAAACATGTGTTTATTTTAATGATTTTATTACAGAACAGGTCAGTACGATTACTATTTAAAAGACAAAGTTGACGAGTCGGAGGGTTCTGTTAAACAAGATTCTTCAAAGTTCATGAAGCAGATATGCGACATATTATGTCGAGCGTTTCTTTTTGCAACACCAACAGCTTCTATCCATTTCTTCTTTAAAATTTCGTTTCCAGAAATCCTGTGGAATAAAATATAATAGCAATGTATTTTACACTCTTTATCAATATTATCGATATCGTACGCGGACATCGCACATCACTAACTTTACATTCCAATAATAATTGTATGTAAACAATACAAAGAAATCAAGAAAATACTAGCTTTTTATGCCATACAAACATGACACAGGTTTCAATAATCTTTAAAAATATTCATCTTGTAACAATACATTACACAAAATTCCACAATGTTCGACTGGAATACTGAAAATTAGTAAATAACCTGTGCAGAGACCAATTAGGCTCATTTTTGTTTTTTCTTGCACCACACTGTTTTATAGATTATGAGGGTATGATTTTCCTATTAATGTCCAACCTCAGAACATCAAAATTCTAGAGGTATTTTTCGTAAAAACAACAAAAACATTTCGAACAAGCAATTGTTTGACAGCACAACTACCACGAAACAATGAACAATTTATTGTACTTTCGGTACAATAAATGGCGACCGGTCACGCGAAGGCATGATTTTGACGTCACACAAAAGTGTTGCCGAATTTAGTCCTTGACAAACATTTAGACGTCTCTCTTTCCATAAGCAACTCTTGGTAAGTTAAAAAGAGACAAAACGAATTTTGACAAGTGTGCGTCGATATGATAGATATTTGTATAGCTATCCTTCTCATAGCAAAATGTGCCATCTCCATATATTTCCTATCTCAATGATGGGATCACTTTAAGAAAGTACTCTTCCAAAAACTACCCAAATCGCATCAAGTGTGCCTATAAAATTTGAAGAGTTCTCTCTATTATTCCGGGATCCCATCATCAGATTCCGACCTGATGATTACCTATGGGACCATCTGGGAAGCATACCCTTTCAAAATAAATAATAATAATTCAAATCGGCCGATAGCCATCTTCGAGTAATCGGGGAATACACATTAAAAAAAAAGGTTCCGACGAATTCAGAACCTCCTCCTTTTTGAAGTCGGTTAAAAATATTGAAAAATAAACACTTTTTAAGCTTTCACGGGTTATAAAACTAAACTCACACTGTCACTTACGGGAATATCCAATGATCCCGCGATCATGGCTTGTGACAGCGCCAAAATATTATTAAGTAATAGTTTATACTTATTTTTATGTATTATAAAAATTGATATAATATACTCGTATAAAAACGGAAGATAACCCGTTCGTACGGTGAGGGTTTCATATTTAAAATATTTTCGTTTCGAAATATTGAAAACGATCGTTAAGATACTGTTCGATAATTTAAGTTTCATCATTCCACCACGTGGTTCCTGTAGCGCGTAGTTGGACCAACGCTGCCATTTTGATTTTTCAATAAAATTTCCAGACATTTTCACAAACGCTTATTATCAACTGCGCTCTCCTGCCAATTTTATTCAAGAGCCAAATCTACTTTGCTGCAGTTTTTATTCTTGGCTTAATTACTAATTAGCTTTGTTAACTTCTACACGCCGATGATACTTAACCTAAATTGTGAAAATCAAGATAGATCTGTAATCACTCACACAACTTTTTCATTACATGCATATGTACCTACAGATCATGTATATGTACCTACAGATTATGACCCTGAGCACACGGCAGCACTAGATATCCTGCATGACAAGCTGCATACGAAGGGCCAAGAAGTTTTGCACGAACAACCACCAACCCTCCTCACACACGGGATGGCTTCAGAATGGTAAAGGTTTCTTCCCACACACAGGCGCATTTTTGCATTTTTGCGTTTCCGCGTTTTGCGTCCTGCGATATTGCGTCCCTATTCCTTACACACAGGCGCGTTATTTTCGCGTGATATTCTGCTTATATCGCAATATCGCAGGACGCAGAAATGCAAGCGTCCCGACGTTATTATCGCAGCAGTTTGTGGGATCACATGCGTCCCAATACCAAATTTTCTAAGAACTCATATCGATGGATGCAGAAACGCACACGTTCTACTTCTATTGCGGCGTTATTAGCGCTATTAAAAAACAGATATCCCAAGATCGCAGGACGCATAAACGAAAAAATGCGCCTGTGTATGGGAGCCTTTAAGATTCATTCGCTAGACCAGGGGTTCCGAAACCAAGGTATTAATATTTGTTATTAGTTTTGTGAACTAAAAAGATCGTGTTACCAGCAAGCGTGCCCTATCGCTTGGATACGATCGTCGATAGAGCGAATGCAGCGAAGGCTGGAGAAGGGACGGAGTGTTGCGTAGGTATACCTACATTTACATACGAGTTGAGAGTTTTGTCTCGTAAATACATGTTCAATGTACAGGCTTTCTGATCCGGACCCCGTCAAAATATTAAGTTCAGTGAAAAATTCACCTGACACCGGGCGCCTGCATAAGAAGTTGGAGAGAAGATACAGTAAGCTCGTCGAAGACAACACCCCAAATGCGTTGCATGATGCCATGCAAGGTCGGTACCCAATTATTTAAAGACTGATATTATTCTGATCAAAATAACAACCGTGTGTTTTTAGCTGTTAATTTGAAACTTTAAGGCGCCTATACGAGCTAAATTAGCAACTCTATTTGTGGTGATTCAAACTTCGTTTGAAATGCTGTTAGAATAAAGTTCTAATCAGCTTGCACTACAAAGTGGTTGTTACGTCAGCCACTGCGGGCCAAATAGCGCGAAATTAGTGGTTTCGATCGATTTACAAAAAAACTATTGATTGGATTAAAAAACTAAAACAGTATCATGCTAATATATTGCTTGTAGAATTATTTGCCAAAAAATCAGAATGATCGCATGCATATTAGTATGTTTTCTATTGTTTGAAAGATATTTTTAGAGGTAAGTTCATGATTTCTTTTTATCTAGCTAAATTAATTGTATTATGTTTTCAAAACAGTATCATGCTAGCATATATCCTGAAGAATATCACATATTTTTCTGGTCTTGTTTAAAGCAGTGAATCATATACTTTTAGTAATTATAAAACTCGCGTTTAGCTCGTGTAGTCGCCATAAGGTTATGTTTACTCTATACAGAGTAAACCTCAGTGGCCATTAAGTCAGGCAAAAGTCCAGTCGTGCAAGTGCCCATATGCGGAAGTGTACATGTGCGCAATGGTCCAACTGCGCAAGGGTCAAACTGTGCAAGTTTCCATATGCGCAAGTTTTCGTTCGTGCAAAAGTCCAACCTTGCAAAAGTTCAATCACGCAAAAAGTCAATAACGCAAAAATCCATGCGCGCAACGCAACAGTCCATTAAATTAAAGGGCTACTATGGTACAGGACCTTTCATGCACGAGTACCATTCACACTTGGACGGTTTTTTTTACAGATAGAATATTAGCTCATTCATAATTTGGTAAATAATGGGTTTAAATTTTTTGCCCGGATTTTTTTCCGCTATTTTATTTTTTTTTCAAAGTAGCGACCACGCATAAAACCAAAATCACCAATGTCTCGGAAACGTGACACTTTAGAACATTTTGCCTCATACAAAACTTGTTTGTATTGAAACCAGCTACCGATTATATTATATTAATACACGCTGAAATTTTAGTGGTTGTTTTCCCGAAGCGAAATGAGTTTGTATCGGTAAATACAATCGATTAATGTATAAAAAAAATTAGACTCAATAAATGGCAGATTAACATTATTGTGATAAACAAAACTCGAAAGCGACTTGAACCAACAGTAATATCTACGCGGAACGCGGGCCGGTCGCGGGGGTGTCCAGAACAGCCGCGCGGTCGTTGCACTTCGCGTATAAATCAGCTGATCACTACTCCTGACTTAATAAAACACAAAACCCAATAAGTTATAACAATAATTTGAAAAAATAAAACTTTTTTTTTAATTTAACTTTGGGTTTCGATAGTGCTACTGATGGGTAATCGTCCTGCCGCGGGAAAACAACAATTAAAATTTCATGCTTATAGATCTTTATGCGTGGCTGCCTTGAAAAAAAAAACAAAATGGTGGAGAAAAAAAGCCGGCGACGCTTCATACAAAAATGTTCCAAGCCCTTTATAAGTCGGATCCGCTGCTCGTGCTTCATTTAGTTGCCTTTTTAAATCACCAATTTTGTCCAACTGCTGTGCAAAGGACTGCCTATATGTTTTGCATTCTACTGCCAAGCCGACAAGCACAAGTCCAAGTCTTCTTAGCAGCTTTTCCAAGGTCTGTCTTTGGCACCTACTAAGTGACGATCCAACGATCCATCGACAATGCATCCTGTGAGTGTTAGCCGGCTCCGAGCAGTCCCACTTTAAGGCCTCACCCTGCCGGGGTTGTGGGCCTGTTCGAAAGAGATACCGCGGCCCCGGAACATAAAGGGCGAGGAAGGAACATGGATGGGTTCTAGTCAGTAAAAGTCTGACACTCCCTCCCGCTCCGCCCAGAGTGGGAGAAGTCATTTGATGATTTTCCATCCGAAAAAAAAAGGGTCTACCTCACACCAACAACCTTGAGCGAGTGGGAGGAGCTTAGCAATAGCGTCTACCCGTTCGTGAGAGCGGTCAGCGATACACAGCCGCCCGTCGCTCGCAAGATCGAAAAAATAACCCAACTTGATACATTCGTCTGTCGTCTTGATTCAGAATTTATCCGTGCAATATCTATATCTTCTATACAGGGTTATTTGTAAAACACCAAAAACCTCGCAGGAGTAGATTACTAACATCATAAACAACAACATTTGTTCTACAACTTTTTCGAAAACAGGCAAAAATAAAAAAAAATTGAGGGGGGTTTAGAAACAGTGATAGAGCACGAATCCAAAAAAAAAATCGGTCTGTTTGTTTGTACACGCTAATCTTCGGATTTACTGGACGGATTTGAATGTTTTTTTTTGTTGTATAGATATTAAGTCTGGGCAACATATAGGCTATAATTTGTTCAAACTGATGACCAGTCTCTGCTGACCTATAAGAATCGAAGATCTGGGACACCTGTTGTGGATCTCCAATAGCCCAGCTACACCATAACACATACAGCAATGACGTCTTAGCAAAAGTTGTTCAAACTGATGAGCAGTCTCTGCTGACTTATAAGAATTGAAGATCTGGGACACCTGTTGTGGAACTCCAATAGCCCAGCTACACCATAACACATACAGCAATGACGTCTTAGCAATAGTTGTTCAATCTGATGAGCAATCTCTGTTGACTTATAAAAATCGAAGATCTGGGACACCTGATGTAGAACTCCAAGAGCCCAGCTACACCATAACACATAGGAATGACGTCTTATCAAAAGTTGTTCGGTCTGATGTTTCTTATAAAAAATCGAAGATCAGAAACATCTGATGTGAAAATTATTGCAAAGCTATCACTAATTTCACTGTATAATTATAAAATAACATAAGCTGGGAGTACATCCACGCGGTGAAGGCGGTTACAGTTTAGGAATGATATTCGATGACGATGGTATATCATTGAAAATTTGACTACTGACCAAAACTCCCATTTATTATTTTATTTTATCGAATAAATATGTCTTCGGGTTGATGTTATTTGAGTGTTTAATTTCCTTTTCCAATTACCTTCGTGACTCGGGAGCCTGCCCGGTAACGCAGGGGAGCAGTCACTTAAATTAGATTTTAATTGATCAGGTATCTTCACAACTAAACTATAAGCATGTCTAGAAAGAGGTCAATTTCCCAATGTTCCAAAGGAGCTAAAAGATTGAGGATCATAAGATCCCAAGAATCTACCGAAGAGCGTCAGGAGAGACTTGATGCTGTTCGAGAACATCAGGCTGCAACTGGCTCCGTGGAAACCTCTTCTGATCGCGAATCACGCCTGCGTTCTCAGCACATTTACGCATCTACATCCAGGTCTCCAGAGACCAGTGAAGACTGACCGCTGATCGTGAACGTCACGCATTGTCTCGCGAGTCGGAGACGTTCACGGATAGAGAATTGCGCTTGAGTTCTCAGCGTATCTACGCATCTACTTCTAGGTCTCTAGAGACAAGTGCGGAACGTGATGCGCGACTTTCCGCTGATCGTGAGCGACATGCATTGTCTCGCGAATCGGAAAGGTTTACCGATACAGAATCACGCTACACATCTACTAACAAATCTTTTGAAACGAGTGATGAACGTGATGCGCGACTAACTGCTGCTCGAGATTATCATACATTGCCCTGAACACGCACAAAAGAAAATATTCATAATCAGTTAGAAAGTGAGAGAGAAAGAATAGCTGGAGTACGGCATGAAGACACAGAAGAAGTGCGCGAAGACTTCGACATTCTCTGAACATAATGGCGATATCATCTGAAGAATAGCCGTAGGGCATGGCGACCTTCCTTGGGTTGATAAGGAACGGAGTGCATTTACGTATACTCCTATGATTGAATACGCCACATATTCCGCCATCGGAGGTATGGTTCAAAATTGTACTTTTTGTGAAGCAGTTAAATGACAAAAAGAAACAAACGGTATGTGTTGCTCAGGTGGGATAGATCCGTTATTTTCCCGTCTCCGGGCTCTTAGAATTTAACATCAGACGTTTCAGATCTTCAATTTTGAGGACCCCGTTGTCGCTGGCATAAGCAACAGGACCCGCGTACGAAGTCGCGGGCAGAAGCTAGTCTAAGAATAAAACACAATAAAAACGACTCGCTCAAGGTCGTTCGCGTGGCCCTTTAACCTCTCAGATTTACTACCGATGACTTAAAATAGGTTTTTTATTAAAAAATACCATTAACCTCATTGTGGTTTTTACACAGATGTCGTCATTGAGGCCGGCCGAAAATGCGCAGAATTCTTTATTACGGAAAGTGAGTTAAAAATATATGCGTTTCTAGTCAAGTTTAATTATTCTGTTACTAAATACCGCTCTTAGGATCGATACTTATGTTAAAAAAAACGATCGATTCATAAAAATAATAACTAACATGGCGACTGTGTCGTATATTGTAGACTCACATCAAACACCCGAAGCTGACTGAGTAAATGCGGGACAGGTTTTTTTTTTGAGTTTTTTTTTTAATTATTTAATCATCAATTCTTTTCACACTCCAGATTGGAAAAACGTTGTAAACGACGGTTTAGTGGCAGAAATGCAAAAGCGCGGTGACGAAGTACTCGTAAACGTGGATGGCGCATCAGAAACCCTTTTCTTTGCAGCTCAAAGGTTTATCGGTCTTTAATGTTTTTATTCACTTTTAGCTGGTGAAAAAGACTCATAGCCAAAGCATATACCTCAAAAGCAAAAATTGATACCCAAAAAAATCACGTTCGTGTTTGTCTGTTTTGAATTTTTTGTACGTCACTTTGAAAATAAATGTACTCAAATGTGACGTCACACGAGTTTTCGACGCACTGTATAGTATTAATTTTGTGTTTACGTGATTGTTTTTTTGTTTCACCTGCCCTATAGATTGTGAATGTGAACCGCAGATTCATACCCAAAAATTGACTTGTAGCAGTTAGATGTATTCGTGATCTTGGTAGTGGGTCTTTAACGCCCTGTATATTCATGGTACGCAGTACGTATAACGACAAATCAAGGTATACAAAACCAGTTTCTGCGGATCTCTTGTTGTACGGGAAATCTACATAAAGCGCGGCCATGTTATACTCGAAATGTATAACTTGATGTCTCTCCGAAAAGCATTTGGCTTATATTTTTCAATATAATTAATGTGGGTTAAACTAAACCAAATAGCTTGTTCGACCGTGCATGTCAATAATAACACGAGGCACATGAGCGGCCTGTGGGCAAACTTTTCACAGAAAGCCTACAATGCCTTGAGCGTCCAGTACAATAATGTGTTTAGGGCTCGTGTTTCGGCTCCCTCGATATTGCAGTGCATCCGGCCAGCTAGATGACTTCTATGCAATTATGCGTAAAATAGTTGCGTCATTGGTGCGCCGAGTACGGGGGAGCCCGAATAGCGTCCTCAGGATGATTGGCGAGAGAACCAATACTGCTCTGCTCAGTAGGTTCACTGAACTCCATGTGTTGCGGGACCAGTGA
Organism: Xestia ashworthii; assembly: GCA_950022955.1. NCBI lineage: Eukaryota > Metazoa > Arthropoda > Insecta > Lepidoptera > Noctuidae > Xestia > Xestia ashworthii. The sequence goes on from OX465550.1 coordinate 8,371,246, forward strand.
GCCTACTGTGCAGGAGTAGACGGTGTGTATATTTTTTTTATAATAAAGTATTTAAATATAGGCTGAAGAGAAAAGACTCGGCGGCCAAACCAGTACCAGACTATAGAGTCGCTAGTGATATTGCGAAGAAGTTGGATGAAATTATTCATACACGCCCTATGCCAAGGAAGGTCAACAAGTCAATGAAAGGTAGACTGAATGACATATCTACGAGTACATAATCGTTATAAGGATCGGGAATTTCGGTCACAGCTCCATGTGTGGCGTGTCCTAATCTGACAAATGAGGTCAAGCTTTTTTGAAATATTAAGCCACATTTATGTACAGATTTTTAACTAATGAAGATGCTTGGAATTAGCTAACCTTCCCCTTGACTTCTTCGCTCATTTGTTTATTCATCGCAAAATCCCCGACCGTACTCTACTTGATCTACTTCAGATTTTTAGCTGTACCTACTCAACTTTAAACCCCACCTATAAGTCTAACGAGTGGAGACCTGACCCCGTATTCACCACGTTTCGATTCGATTCGGGAAATCGTGTCATGTCTATCTCGCTCGTTTTCGTTATGCCAAAAAAGGATAGACATACGACTTGTCGAATTGAAATTCATTCGAAGCGTTTGTGAATACGAGGGCTGGATTCTTTTAAAATTCGTACCTTAAACTTTTTATTTTTCAATTCGTTTTGTTTTGAAGTTTTGACATAACAACACCTCATTATTTAAACTCACAATTACACAAACATTACAGCCAGTCCCTGAACAACTACCTGTAAGCCTTTAGTCGTTCAGGGCCAGCTTCCCACAAAAAAAAATACAGATGGCGCTGTTTAAGAAGCAGTGTAATTTTTTTTTTTCTAATAATCGGATAAAATACTGGCTAAAAAATGTCTGTGGGTGCTTTATTTGTTCTAAATTCCTAGTAAGTGGCAATGTTTTCATAAAAACACCTGACTCACCAGCTACATATAAGTCAGTTCTATTAATATGTTGCAGAACACGTTAAAGAAAGTTCCAAGTATTTATCAGCAGTGATAACCAAACCTGGTAAGCATTATGACAGCAATTTCTTTACATTTATAAATATTGAGCTTTACAAATCAACGACTTCTTTCAGATGAATACATTGAGACTTATGTCGCGCTGTTAGACGAAATGAAGAACGCCGATGATCAGCCGCTTGTCGAGGGCGATGTTCCGAAAACGTGCAAAGAATCAGCGGACTAGTTAGTTTATATTTGTTTTGTTTATATTTATTTATTTTATCTAGTTTATATTTGGTTTGTTTATATTTATTTATTTTATCTAGATTATAGTTAGAAAAGTCATGTTTTCTGGTTAGAACTCAATGTAACGCACTCAAAACATTGTGCTTAAGGAGGGATTGATTGTCATTTTCATTTTTAACACCTCTTGGAGCTGTTAAAAGTAGAATCTTACATTATAGACTGGTATTTAAAAAAAAACTGCTCAAAAAGTTGGAACTTTGATCCCCATTATCCCAACAAGTGCCTTTCGTCTTCGTTAAGTGGTTTCTTACACCCTTTATCAAAAGGATCGCGATACATTATTCGTACCAAATATTTAAATCGTAAGATTTGCCGTACCGCATAAAAATATCATTTTTGTTTCGGTGATAGCACTTTTTGTGATTTTTGATCGCATGAAAAACTAATTAAAAACGACAGTTTTTAATAAATAAGAATCATATAAAAATTGAACATATCCTCAAGTAAATCGTGACGATAGAAACGCGATTAAGAGTGATTCGCTCGATAAAAAAATATCAAACATGCCACTAAATCGCAATTTTAACCTTTGATGATAGAATCTCTTAGCAGTAGCTAAGAGATTCTATCATGAATTTAAATGAAAGTTGTATCAATAGATAGTGCTTTCTATTTTGAAGTAAATTTTGAAGACATATTTTATAATTTCGTTATTATTTTTCTCCAAGAAAGAACACAACCAAAATTTAGGCATTATATCCGCTCGCAGGGCAGTCGCTGCCGTTCGTCAGTACTCGCCCCAGGGGGGTGAAATACATACAGACTGTTTTACAACTGTCATAAAGAGAACAGCTATTTTGGACAACTTGTCAGTGAAGTAGATAGCCTAGCGGTGACAGCGGTTGCCTTGTGAATAATAGTTCCCAAGTTCGAGTCAAGAATTAAATAAATAAATAAATATCGCTGGACATTAACACACAGCGCCACCTAGTGCCACACTAAGCAAAGCTTGTGTCGTGGACACTAGAAAGTTAATTTACTACATATATACTTTTTTGTTTGTAAATACATACTTATTATACTTACATATAAACATCCATGACTCGGAAACAAATGTCCATGCTCATTACTACTTTAATTAATTAATTAATTACTTTTTGTATATATTTGGTTGAACAGAAACTAACAGTGCCATCTAACAGTTGAGGTACATAGTTTTAAAAACGAAAACCAGAGTTTGTATTATATAGTGTATTATCTATGACTCGCCCAGACGCGAATGAGGTCGGATGCACGTCGTTTGCTCCGCAAGAAAACCCGTTTTTTTACACCCAGCGTTAAGTATGCCACATCGTAGCGTAATGCAGAAGGTAAATCGTGTTCGAGTGGTCTTGATTTTGGAGATAATCATGAAAAAAAAAAATTATGTAGAAAAAAGAGGGGTGGATTTGGGGGTATAGACTGTTCGCGTCCGCAGGCTTGACCATCTTAGCCACCAACATAACCATCCTGCACGTGCCCCCTGGGTGATGCCAAATGAACAGCAACGCCGAGTCACAGGCGGCGGTCAAGTAACCTGTTCCTGGGCTGCCACTAGTCTTGAGGGACTAAAACCCCTGCAAAAGTGTGGTCATGATGCCTTGGGAAAGCATTATGCATATACTCCCAACCCCTTTTAATATGAAAATGTCTGATAACGATAATGCGATGTCATGCGATCCGGCCAACCCCTGGCGGTACCCGGGCCTGCGAGTGTGAAATTTGTTACCGAAGACCGCTCAGGGGTGGGCGACCAGACCCCTGTGTTGGTAAATGCAACTGGCAGCAGTGGCAGCAGCAAAAAGCTTATTCAGCAAGCCTTCCATCCAGGCTTGTTTAGGAGACTAAGATCCTCATCCCTGGGGAGTAATAAACAAATCGGAGCTCGTCCAACTTCTAATAATCAACCTTTGACCTCTGATACAGAGACGGAGACCACATCTAAGTGCGCCACAATATGGCAAAGAGTTGCTATCAGCAGAAATCCCAAGAGAAACAAGATCTCAAACAGTCCCGAAACAGTAAAAACATCAAACAGCTTCGATGGTCTGTCAATTGACCTTACCGAACCTAATGATATACCGAAAGATAAACAACCCCCTAAACCGCCACCAATAGTCCTATAAGATATAGAAGACGTCAATAAGCTCACTGAACTAATTGAAACTGTTGTTGACAAGAACCAGTTTACTTTTAAGATTGTCAACCGAAACCAGTTAAGAATAAGTTGCTTAGAGATTGAAAGCTATAAAAAAATTATTAAAGTAGTAAGAGAAAACGGGTTGATCGGTCACACTTTTAATCGGAAGAACCAGAGGTGCTTCAGGGTGGTAATACGAAACCTGCATCCAACAACACCAATGTCTGCAATCAAAGAAGACATTGAAGGAAATACAATCACATGAGAAATCATCAATGCAAAGTATGGGCCTGACAAGAAACCAACATCCACGTTTGTTGATAATCTTGCACCTGGACCAAATAATAAAGGAGTGAAAGAACTGAAATACATATATCATCAATCTGTCATCGTTGAGGATCCGAAAAAGCAAAAATCGATAGTACAATGCCAAAGATGCCAACAATACGGGCACTCGAAAAATTATTGCATGCGCCCATATCGTTGCGTAAAATGTGGACAGTCACATAAAACATCGGAATGCTCAAAACGTGACCGCACAACACCCGCCCAGTGCGCACTATGCAATGGTCCACACCCGGCGAACTACAAAAGATGTGAAGTATACAGGGAAATCCTGCTAAGACGCTCAAAGTCAACATACCAAGTGGCAAGAAACTCTAATGATAAAGCAGAGGATGGACCTGTGCCAAACTTATCAGTCAAGACAGTTGAAAATTCTGAAGACACAATAAAATATAACCTGTACTCTGACGCAACGCGAAACAAAAAACACCCAGCTCAAGAAAAAACTAACCCACAACCTTTTCTGAACTTAGAACAGATAATAATTAAACAGACTGAAAAATTTGACCTAATCATTCAAGAAAATATGAGTACCCTTATGATGCTCATAACACAACTTGTAGACAAATTGTCAAAATGATTGCAATTCGAATGGCAACATGGAACATAAATGGACTGACCCCAAACAAAAATGATACGGAAATGTTTCTGACCCAACAGAATTTGGACTTGTTATTGATATCTGAAGCCCATTGCACCTCTGCCTCAAATCTCAAGTTTAAGAATTATGAATGTTATATCACCCTACATCCGGATGGGACCGGACATGCTGGTACTGCGATTATTGTTAGGAAATCCCTGAAACACCATATAATGCCTGAATAAAAAACTTACCACATCCAGGCCACTACAATAGCAGTTGAGGATAAAAATGGCTGTTTCAAATATCTCCTCGGCAGTCCTCGGTGTATTGTCCACCCAGACATAAGATATCCAAAGAGATGTACTCAGAATTCTTCTGAGTACATCTCCGACTGACTCGACTGGTTTATAGCGGGTCCCCGTCCGGGATCCTGGTTAACTAGCACCAGAGGAAGACAGCTAAAACTCAGTATAGATTCTAATAACTTATGTACAGCATCTACGTGTGAACCCACCGACAGATACTGCTAAAATACCAGATCTGCTTGACTTCTTCGTTATGAAAGGTTTTTCTACTCATTTTGTTAAGTGCGATTCCTGTTACGACAGTTCGTCCGATCACACGCCAGTACCTACTACTTACTCTAAGTACAAAGATAATAGAAAAAGAAAGTCCAGGTAGGCTGTACAACAAAGAAACAGACTGGAACTCTTTCAAAGAACACATTGACGAAAACATCGTCAACAAGCTAAAAGTGGCTCTTAAGACGCCTGAGGATATTGAAATCGCAACTAAATATATCACGAACCTGATTCAGGAGGCCTGCTGGAGGAGTAAGAAAGAAGTGGATAAATAACAACCCTCTTGAAATAAAAAAAGCAGTCTTAGAAAGACGGAGGCTACGCTGTGTCTGGCAACTGAGTCGACTTGCATCAGACAAAACAAATTTTAACAGACAAGCGTCACGTCTAAGAGAAATGCTAGAGACTTGGCACAATAAGACTCTTGAGGCTCAACTGGAATCGCTTACACCCACTGCAGCCACTGATTACTCACTGTGGATGTTTACGAAGTGGTATGACAGACCACAGCTGGTAAAACCTCCACTTAAAAACAACAGCGGCTGGGCCCGTACATCGCAGGAAAAGGCAAATCTATTCGCAGAACATTTAGCCAATGTATTTAGCCCGAATCACTCCTGCGATATCGAGTCCGAGAAAGAGGTTGAATCAATCCTCACCCAGCCTATACAGATGTCGCTCCCACCTGCACCGGTCACTGTACAATGTACTGTGTAATTATGCCTCTATTAGAAAGCAATAATGCCATCCCGAACCACCAATTTGGATTTAGGCAGCAGCATTCTACTGTCGTACAAATACATAGAGTGGTCGAGAAAATCAGAAAATCGCTGGAGGAAAAAGAGTACTGTTCGTTTGCATTTCAGGACATTCCGCAGGCATTTGCCAGGGTCTGGCATGAGGGCCTTCTCTGTAAGATAAGAACAAGTCTTCCACACAGCTACTACATTCTGCTGAAATCCTATCTCACGGACAGAGTCTTCCAAGTGAAAGAATCTGAATCAACCTCCTAATTCTATAACATAAGGGCAGGCGTGCCTCAGGGATCAGTGTTGGGACCAATTCTGTATACTTTGTAGACGGAGTAATGACTGCTACATATGCCGACGACACAGCCATTATGGCAAGTAACAAGCAGCCAGAACTGGACTCAGAGCAGCTACAATAAGGCCTCGATGCTTTTACAAAGTGGCTCCAAAAGTGGAGGATCAAAGCTAGTGCAACAAAGTCAGTGCAGGTAACGTTCACACTTCGGAGAAAAAACTGCACTCCTATATGCCTTGATAACTCCACATTACCACACAAAGACAGTGTAAGGTACCTGGGCATGCACTTGGATCGCCGTTTGACTTGGAACCAGCATTTCAAAAACAAGAGGGAAGAACTCAACATACGGCACAGAAATCTGTACTGGATGCTGGGTCGCAATAGCAAGTTATCTATAGATAACAAACTCCTCATTTACAAGTCGATACTAAAACCAACTTGGACATATGGCATTCAGCTCTGGGGCAGTGCAAGTAATTCTAACATCGCAATATTGCAAAGAATGCAGAACGCAATATTAAGAACAATAGCGCACGTTCCGTGGTTCACTAACAACTCTGAAATTCACGCAAACCTTAATATGACCACTGTAAAAGAGGAAATACAGGGCTCTACAGGAAAATACCAAAAGCGGCTGGAAAATCACCCAAACGTACTTGCGGCGAGTCTAATGAAGCGCAGCTATCAAAAACGTCTTAAGAGAAAAGACATACTGTAGTGGAAAACCCCTGCATAAATACTATGAGTAGCTCTCTCCACTGGAGGAAGCACTTTACCTGTCAAAACCTCACAAAGTATCTGCTTATAGTACGCTACTGATTGCAGATAAGCACAGAAGAAAAAAAAATGTAGAAAAACGAAACGAAGGCTTTATTCGTAAACGGTGCATCGCAGGGCCATGCTACGCTGAACGGTTTGTATGGACAAGGTTAATAAGGTGCTGCAATAAAAATGGCCGACTTCAACATAAAGTAAAATCTCCGAAAAGGCTGTTCTCAGCCCCTATGCATAAGCATACCCAAGGCACCGTAGGTTAGGGTGGGGGACCCACGATGGGACACCTTAAGGGCATTCACCTTGACCTCTGGGTCATTGACCTTAAGGTCAAGATCAAAATTCCGAAATCAAAATCCGCGATCTCAGGAGCACAAGTTATGGAGTATTTATGGTCAGTGACCTTGACAAGTGGTCGTGGAGGTCACGATACCTTGGAGGTCAAGGTAGACTGATCTTGAGAGTGTCTGGAAATCCAGTGCCCTGACACTACCGACTAGTGCAAAAACAGTATTTCATTGCTTATTTCTCGAAAACGGTGTGTCCTATCGCAAAAATATTGAAAAATTTGCCGCTAAATCTCGCTAAAGTCTTAATAACACCCTGCCGCGTAATTTTCAACATGTAGGTAATAATCAATTAAGAAAAATGTACCTAACAAAAAAATTATAAAAGATGTTGTGCATTTTTGTTAAATACATTATAGCATCAGTGTTTGCTGTTCTTACTATTTTCATGCCCACTTTTAAAAAAAAACACTTTTTAGGACTGAGAAACTAAAATATTTCAATATTTACCTTCAGCCTTCGTCAACTCAGCACGTTTAAGGACACTATTGGACTATCTAACCCACAATTGAAAAGTGCCATTCAGACGAAGCTTAAGACCATAATGTCTAGTGCACCTCCAGGTGCAAAAAAGCCCAACCCTGCAGTTTTAGACAGTAAGTACGGTTACTGTACCTCCTAATATATGCGAACTGGTTTGGCTTCTTAAAAACAAAATTAATTAGTAATAGGTACTGATAGTGCAGTCATATAAGGAGTTCCGATCTCGCTCCGATTGATTAATAAGAGGCAGGAAAAGTTTCCAGCTTATTATTTCTCATTAAGAGGTTACCTCTTTCTTGGCTTAAATGACGGTACTATGATAAAAAATGGAAAAGAAAGGTTTTAGCGAATAAATACAACCGACTTCCAAAAAAATAAATCGTGTAAAATTACTTATTTAAGAAGTCGCTGACAAAAAAATGTAGGAAACTGAGATCTTTCTGTTCCACAAACATCATAGAATATCTTCTTCTCCCATAGAAACATAGTCTTCAAGTTCAAATTAAAAGAATGAGCTTTTATCGCAGTAAACATTTAAGGCGCAAATTACACAGAAGCGGCGTAAGGCGAAGGCGCGGCGCAGTCATCTTGCCGTTCCAAAACGTTTCAATACAAAATGAAGGGAGGCGGCGCGGCGCGGCGCAGGCACGTCGTTTCCTCGCCTGTTCCGCGTCCCTAGCAGGCGCGACTGGAGCGGCGCGCAACCAGTATAACGTTTTGTTATACAGATACAGTATGAATGAGCATAAAATGCGTGGCGATAGTGAATTTAATGTGGAGTTGTGAAGACCGTTTTTACTTTCGACAATAGAATATGAAAACATTCAAGTGACATTTTATACACTGCAGGAAAACGATCATGATATTCGCATAATTTTTTCGATTGTTTTAAAATATTTTACTAATTTATTTATTAAAACTTTATGCACAAGTAAAAACTGTACAGAGGCAGACTCAATGCCTTGGGCATTTTCTACCAGTCTACCTTAGGGTGATGCAGAGACAATACACAGTAGGTGCAATAACAGACAACAGGTAAGAAAATATTTAAAAATAATATAAAATACAAGAATAGATCCATAAATACATACATAAAACATAAATGATCAGACAAACATAAATAATACAGGACATTGCTCGTCGTCCATACATGGCTTGCCTAAGATCCAACAGGGAGGTGTATTCACTTTTTGGGTTTTAGATAATGTATATATTCGAATGAACCTACATTAAAACAACGGACACTTTTGAGAATTCGGAAAAAATCAAAACACTTTCGGATTTTGAGGTTATATTTACGTCAATAAAAACATTCGGTATGTAGCAATAACTTACTGAATGTAACAACTGGTATAGGGGTCTTTTGGCCTTGGTCAGGAACTTTCGTTCTATGTTTTGTTTACAATCGTTGAAATAATGTTACTTTTTAAATAATAAATGCTTTTTCTTTCTTATTGCTCGTTTCAAACAGCGCTTTCAACCAAGTTTTTTGATAAGCCGTATTATTCCGCGAAATCATAGCGGACTGTTTGTAACTAAAAACCATTAACGTATATCAAGTGTTGAGAATACTGACGCTTGTCTATGTCAATCTCTTATTAAGAGTGCTGTACAAAGCCTAGGCTGTATGAGCTATAATACCTTTGCCTATTAAAAACCCCAAATTGAACTAAAAAATAATAACATCTCATGTTCGAGGATTACGACGGAAGTTAATACTTTTTAAAATGTTTTCGAAATTAAAAAGTGTCCGTTTTATTGAATGTATATTATTAAAAGAATTATGAATTATAGTAAATGTTTCATGTGTGTTGATTCATAGGCTATTTTTGACAATGTCCTTTCCACACAATATATTATTAAAAGAATTATGAATTATAGTAAATGTTTCATGTGTGTTGATTCATAGGCTATTTTTGACAATGTCCTTTCCACACAAAGATATTGGGTGCACCGAATATCATCGGTAACTCTGCACGTTAATGAGTTGCAGCAAAGCAAGCGCTTCTTCGTCGTCTGAAGAGAAAGACATATTATCACAATAAAGTCAGCCTGTATAATGACTAGTTGCGGCGCCTCTTTGATAAAATTGAAATCGCCTCCGTGCCTTATCTGTTCCATGCCTGCTTTGCGCCTGCGCCGCGCCTTCACCTTAGGCGTTGATATCGCAGAAACAGTTGACATTCACTATCGCCACGCATTTGTGTGTCATCATACTGTATAACAAAACGTCATACTGCTTACGTGCCGCTCCAGTCGCGCCTGTTAGCGACGCGGAACAGGCGAGGACACGGCGCCGACGTGCCTGCGCCGCTCCGCCTCCCTACATTTTGTATTGAAACGTTTTGAAACGGCAAGATGCCTCCGCCGCGCCTTTGCCTTACGCCGCTTCTGTGTAATTTGCGCCTTACGCCGCTTCTGTATAATTCACGCCTTAGGTAGTCAGCATGGTAGCGTAGCAAAAGTCAAATAGTTGGATTTACTACTTATATACTTTTTTGTTTGTAAATAATACATACATTCAGTCATAAAAGTTTCGGGAATGGATGATTTGTATGGTTCCAAATTCAAATTATTGGTTTCTTTTTTTTGTTTTTGTTAGATCTCTTCTCATCTTCTCTCTCAACTTTGAGAGAAATAACCGCCGAACTTTCTGTGTCTCACGAGTCGATCCGTACCATTTTCACTAATCATTTGGGTATAAATAATAATAATAAGCCCCCCAAACACCCACTCGTCCTGATTGACCATCTAATCACGTGGGGGGCGGACACGCGAATGAGAAATTACTGTCGCTGCTAATCGTGGCTCTGGAAACCCATCAAAAATGGAGACTCGTTCTAAAAGAAAACGTATAGGACCGCTGCCCGGGGGCGATCGCCGGGGCGCACCTGGAGCTGACGCTGGGTGTCACAGCATGCGATCCGTCAGCGGTGAGGAGTTGAACAGGCGGGCTCCCACCGACAAAGATACTACAGCCGAAATTATTGACGATGGTGACAGACTGACAGACAGGACAGACACCCCTGTAGAACCGTATAGTCCCAGCACAGTATCTTATACACCTTCTAGGCGATCATCACCATCCATACCATCGTCGCCTACACTTTCATCACCCCCCATCAATAGTTTAAATACAGTTCCACCCACTCAGACCTTGACTGCTGCGCGGGGGGTATCTACCTTTTTACCCGCGTCCACCAAGGCTGGAAAAGCAAGAACTACTACCTACTTTCATATCACTAAATTAGAAACCGACATGACCATCTATAGACAACAATTACATGAGCTTTTCACACGACAATACCCCGAGATAACCGTACCAGAACAAAGAATTTCAGATCAGAGAAGAGCTATAGTTAGAAATAAGCTTTTATCTCAAGAAATAATAGACCTAATAAAAGAAGAGACACGAATACAACTACAAGCAGATGACAATGCTACCCCACTACTACAAAATATAACCGATATTGTCCAACAACCACAAACACAACCATATAACCAATTACAACCTAGTATTCAATCTCAATTTTACAACCAATCGCAAGCTAACACGCAAACATCACACACGTCCACACAGACTGAATATGTCACCTTAAAGCTAGAAAATGATATTGAGACATTGGTCGTTGAAAATCATAACCTAAATACAGATACATACATCCAAGCAATACATGATAAATTCAGAACAACCCTCGCACAATACTCTGGGATGGACCCAGCAATTCGACCAAGGCTACCTAAACTTCGATATAGCCCTAAGGTTTTCCGTTTAGTTAATTTATTTAATGAAAACATATTAAATCAATTTATTTCCGACGAAACACAACTTAATGATATACACACACTTATATATTGCACAGCAGTAGTCATATCTGAAGAACTTAACTTTAAAATTACACAAAACACGGTAAAACGAGACCAAAAGAGAATATTAAGCCAGCATGGCAACAGAGATTAGAAAACGACATAGAAAAATTAAGAGCAGATATTGGTAGACTTACACAATAGGTACATTAACAACAACAGCCCGGCTAGCATGGGCAGGGGATAAAATTTTATCCACCGGTTATTTCCACTGACAAGGGACAAAATTCAAACAAAAGTGGAAATAACCGGTGGATAAAATTTTTATCCCCTGCCCATGCTAGCCGGGCAGATCAAGTAAAGTGGTTAGGAGAGTTGAGGCAATTTTTAGAAGCCACTTGATTCATACAAGGCACGAGCATAACAACAAAAAACCAGAGGAGTTCTTAGACACTATAAAACAAAAGTTAGCACTTGAAAGTTCATAGGCTCAGAAGATACAAAAAAGCACAGCAGCGCAAAAATAATAACGCTATATTTGTCACCAACGAAAAAATATTCTACAGAAACCTGAATACTTACACCAAACACTGACACACCTGATAAACCTACAAAAGAACAATTAGAATCATATTGGTCTAGTATTTGGGAAGAACAAGCACAACACAATGACGAACCCACATGGATAACAGAGGAAGAAACAAAATGGAGAGCAATACGTGAAATGGAACTCATAGAAATTACAGAGGCCGATATCACGCATATAACAGGCAGGCTACATCATTGGAAATCTCCTGGTACAAACAAAGTCCACAATTTTTGGTTCAAAAAGTTAACTTCGTAATACAAGTCAATAGCAAGTAACTTAACACAAATCATATTAGGACAACAAAATACAGCAGAATTTATTGCAACAGGCATAACATGTTGCCTAAAACGAAAAATTCACCACACCCTTCCCAGTATAGAACGATCACATGTCTACCTTTTTTTTTTTTTTTTTTTTAGGATGGGAAATCATCAAATGAATTCTGCCACTCTGGGCGGAGCGGGAGGGAGTGTCAGACTCGTACTGACTAAAACCCATCCATGTTCCTTCCTCGCCCTTTACGTTCCGGGGCCGCGGTATCTCTTTCGAACAGTCCCGCAACCCCGGCAGGCTTCGGCCCTTGCGGGCCCCTCTCTTCTGCTGACATCTCTTTGAGGCGCGCGTGGAACACAAACGCGCCGTCGACACGGCCTGTCGTCACTAGACGGACGGACGGCTAGCTAGCCCATAGCTAACCGTCCACAGGCCCGCATCTACGGTGGCCGGTAGCCACCACGTGGCCCCCGACGCCCGGTGCGTCTCCATCACATGTCTACCTACAATATATAAAATATTAACATCAGCAATAACAATGAAAATCAACAAACACATCGAACACCACAACATAATGGCGGAGGAGCAGAAGAGATGCAGACGGGGCCACATGGGATGTAAAGAACAGTTAATAATAGACTCCACTATCCATAAACATGCTACTACAAAGAATAGAAACCTTCATTGCACCTATATCGACTATAAATAAGCCTTTGATAGTGTTCCTCATTCTTGGTTGATACAGAGACTAAAAATTTATAGAGTAAATTCACAAATAATAGAATTCCTATCCAACATAATGACACAGAAGAAAACCACACTTCAAATAAATTGTAATCAAAATAATGTTACTACGCGACAAATATTTATCAGGAAAGGTATCTACCAAGGTGTCTCACTAAGTCCCCTGTGGTTCTGTCTCGCACTTTACCCTCTGTCTCATCTGCTGCAGCGTTGCGGGGCCGGATATTGCCTCAAACACACCACAGAACAAACATCAATCTCACATCTCATTTACATGGACGATATTAAACTATATGCACAAACCGAAAAAGATATGAAGAAACTAGTAGAAGCTACAGCAGAATTCAGCCAAGATATTAATATGCAATTTGGTCTGGATAAATGTAAAACAGTTCACATCATACGTGGCAAAATAACTATGCAGTAAATAGCACAGACACCATAACAGCAATGGAACCGTCTGACTTATACAAATATTTAGGGTACACACAATTGAAGGGACTAGATCACGTTAGGATTAAAGAGACACTTACTGTAGAGTTCAAGAGGAGATTCAATGCTATATGTAAAACCCAATTGTCTGGAAAAAATCTCATCAAGGTTTTAAATACATTTGCCATCCCCATATTGACATATTCATTTGGAGTTATTAAATGGACAAAAACAGACACAGAACAATTAGAACGAACCACACGCACCACTCTTACAAAACATAATAATTTACATCCTAAATCTGCCATAGAGAGACTAACCATAAAAAGACAAAACGGAGGGAGAGGCCTAATAGACATCCAGCACCTATGGCGAAAACAAATTTGTAGATCAAAACATTCTTTCACACAAAATCTAGTAACATCCATAAAGCCATAGTCCAAAATGATCAGAATTACACTCCACTTAACTTAAATGAACAATCAGACACCTTACACATTATTATCGAAAACACACAGACACAAAAAAATTATGACTGGAAGAAAAAAGTTCTTCATGACCGACATCCCCATGACCTAGAACAATCACACGTCAACAAAGTTGCCTCAAATAAATGGCTCATTAGGAGTCAAATAGGTAATTTATTCCCAGAAACTGAAGGATTTATCATTGCTATACAAGACCAGATTATTAACACCAAAAACTACAGAAAATGTATTATAAAAGATCCTTCAGTAACAAATGATAAATGTCGCAAGTGTCACGCAGCCAGAAACTATCCAGCACATAACAGGAGCATGTACAACTCTGACACAGACCGACTACACACATAGAGAGCTGAGCGCCCCCTAGTGTGACTGGTGGAACAGTGTCGTAACATTTGTTACCCGCTTTGAACACACGAAGTTCGCTCTTTGTCGCGTTGTACCTGAGGCTATGAGCCACCGCATAGTCCTCACAGATGCCGAGAAGCCTCCTAAGTGCACTGATCGATAGGCTCAGCAATACCATATCATCCGCGTAGCTGATATTATTTACGCAGTGCCCGTCAATGGAGCACCCGATATTGGTATTGCTGAGCTCACAGATCAGCTCATTTACGTACAGATTGAAAAGCTTAGGTGAGCTGAGTCCCCCCTGCCTCACTCCGCATTCCAACCTGTATGCATCTGACAGGACACCCGCCCACTTAATATAATTTTATTGTATTGGTTATCATACCAAAACTTCAGCATTCTTATGAGATCGCTTGGAAGGTCCTTAATATTTGATAATTTCCTCCATAGGCAGTCGTAAGACACGAGATCGAAAGCCTTGAAGAGGTCCAGAAAACATGCATATACAGGAATTTTCCTACTTGTATAGTATTGAACAGTCTGTTTTTGACATAGGATAGCTGTTTCGGTGGATAAAAGCGACTTAAACCCAAATTGAGCGTCATGGAGTATTAAGTGCTTATCCAACTGCCGATCAATCAGACTGTCCAACACCTTTGCAATGATAGTTGCCAGGGATATAAGCCTGTAGTTGTTCTTGTCACTCGCATCTCCAGTTTATTCTTGACTATGGGCACAACAATAGTTTTGAGAAAGTCAGCTGGAAGATAGGAGTGACTCAGGCACAAACTAAAAAACATTGCTAGCACTCGCGGCAAGTGCTTACCTGCATAACGTAGATGCTCTATACTAAGGCTGTCATGACCAGGTGACTTGCCTCTCTTTAATCTACGTATGACAGTCGCTACTTCCCTGGCCGAAAATCTGATAGGCATGTCTTCGGTCCCCCCCACTACCTCTGACCCATCCGACGACGGACCTAGGGGAGACTCGACCTTGAAAGCTCTTCTAAACAAATTGGCGATCTCATTAGGATCACTAAGACCCTCAACACTCACGGTCTGGCTCGACCTGGGATTTAAGCTGTTCGTGGCTTTCCAAAAACTACCAAAATTCTTTGCCTCATGATGACTCGCAATAATGTTCATTTTTATTTGGTCTTTATTATTTTGACACCATTTTAATTTATTTTTGGGTTTTTAAAAATAAATTAAAATGGTTTCCACCATTTTTTCATGCAAAGTACCACTTTTAGGCCTACCAAATAGAGTCCAGTTTTGAAAATCAAGCCGAGCCTGTCCGTGTGCGTCCTTCACATGCTTATTCCAGCCCGTTATGTATCGCTTTTTGCGATGTGTACCCTTATAACTTTTGATAGCACCCTCACAGATAATACGCATAATTTCCGAATACATATTGTCTAAAATGATTTCGTGTTCTTTAATAAAACATGTTATCGCTCGGCTAGCCCCAAAAGACCTGAATTTTCTCCAAAAACTCAATCGCATGAGAGTCGCTGAGGACATGCTGGAACGAGTCAATTTCATGAAACGCATTGTTACTGGTGACGAGACGTGGGTTTACGAGTTTGACATGCAAACTAGTCAACAAGCTTCGGAGTGGCGCCTTCCAACTGAACAGAAACCGAAAAAAAAAAAGAATTCGCGGCGAGAACTGAAGTCAATTCCGGAAACAGCGTTTAAAAAATGTTTTGATGATTGGATTAATCGTTGGCGTAAGTGTATCGTTTCTGAAGGAGCATACTTTGAAGGTGATAAAATAAATTTGGATGAATCACAAACATTTTGTGTATTATTGGTGTCCGTTCCCGTTACTTTCTTGACAGACCAGTATACTTACTATCCATATAAACATCGATGACTCGAAAACAAATGTCCATGCTCGTCACACAAACATTTTCTCCTACCGGGATTCGAACCCGGGACCCTAAGAATGTAAGGCAACCATACTACCGCTGCGCCAAAATCGCTCGCGCTGCGGTTCATAAAAATATATTGTTCATTTTTTAATTTACTTTGATTTCAGACGTTATTTCTGACTGCGCAACACTATTGGTGTCATCTGTTAGGCTTCAAGGTATGTATGTACATCTCTCTAGCTAGCTTTTTCTCAACTATATTGTCCAGTCCAGTCCTTCCAGTCTGATCGGATGCAGCCTATCTGACCTCCACAGCCCAGTTAGTACTGGGTAATACGATACCCCTTGATAAGACTGGTTGTCCGACTGTTTAAACCACCGACTACCTGTAACGACTGTCAGATCTACAAATGACAGCCGGAACCAATGGCTTATCCATTCACATATCGATCGATACTGCTTTATTTTAGCTGAGAAGACTGCAGCATTGAAAGCTCTTGTAAAAGAGATGGACGAAGCAGGAGAGGGGCCACTCTTGAGACATGGAGTTCTTCGCAAGACTTTCAAAGAGGCTGCTAATGAGTTAGTATACTACACCCTTATAAGCAAGAAAGTTTGGGTATTTAATAAATTTGCTTTTAATCTAAATCTGAGAACCTGGTAAGACCAGGAAATACATTGTAAACTAATGCTGCTGTACAACTAAAACTACAGGTTGAAAGGGAAAACTACAGGTGAATTCGACGTACCCAATGCAGACCCTGTGGTTTCAAGAAAAGTACAATTAAAACTGACTAACTTGATGCAAGATAACACCCCACCTAACTTTCAGACATTAATGCCTGGTAAGATACAATAGAGATGTGTGAAATAAAGTGTCGTAATAATTTGCGTCTTCCTTAGAATAAAGAAATAACTAACAAGTTTCATACAACATTAAACACAATATCGTTTTCAGGGGTCATCGACGACGCCACAAAGTATTTGGCAGTGCGTCTTCTAGAACCACGTGAGTTTATACATACAAGTTTAAAAAAAATGACTTCATGTTAAACTAGCATTTTTCTCACTATATTGATTGATATGCACAGGGGTGGTCAAGGTGTGCAAGTGTTTCAAGAACGTGTTTGTGCAGTGCGAACTGTGGTGCGACGAGATCCTGCGGCGCGTGGCGCGGCCCTGCTGCACCTGCTCGCGCCACATGGCCGTGGACACGCTAAAGGACCTCGTGCCCGGAGAATTCGTAGAAGTCAACGAGGACCAGGACCAGGTCTTGGCGCCCGGCGTCAACATATCCTTGAAACCTTGTCCCAATCAATCCAGGACACGCGGACCAAAGGCGAAATCATATTGTCCTGCCCATCAACCGGCAACTACTTCCTATCTCTTGCATTCAACAACGCACAAAAAATTAGCTTACTGCGACCCCATACAACCGGCACCGAGCAGCACTAGATTTGACTTCGACTCCTTCCAGCCTACACCGAGCACTTCGGATTCACCTTTAGCGCCGAGTTCTCATTACTTTTCTGGTCAACTATCACCCCTCAAATCCCTTCTGGTTGAAATGCACGACGATAAAGCGCAGTTTATTCGAAGACAACAAGAGGAATTGCAATCTTACGAAGCTAAAAATCAAAACCGGTTATTAGAGGAGATGTCGCTACCTTCATTCTCGTCTGCGAGTAGTTCTTACAATTACGGAACAAAAATGCCAACAACGAAACTTTATAACCCGATATCTGATACATGTAGTATCTCACCATCTAATTACAGCTCTCGTAAGTATTTTCCTTCAATATCAACTTTTATGTTAACTTTACTTTCATTCATAGAGCCAACTACAATTGTCCAGGAACGCCGATAATTACGACGGAGCACAAAGTGATGGACTGGGACTCCACGATGGTGAACCTGCTGTGGAACGTGACGGCTTGGCGAGATTGGATACAGGAGATTGTCGATCACGCCTTAGCGTACCAATATAGCCCGAGTTTCTCGAGAGGTATTTATTAGTTATATTTTTCACTGTATTGACTTGGAATAGCATGCATCTTTAAAAGTTCATTTTTTTTTATAATTTTGGCACATCAACAAAAATTCTTATGGATGCAAATCGTTCATTCATGTCGCCTTACCTTATGTCACAGTTACCACGTTTGCCGTGAATAGAATAAATGGAGCACTGGTATGTGCCCTGTTACCAAGCAAGCCAGCGCAAACCTCTGCGATAGACACTCTCACATCTTGTATTCGGCTGTTACGGCATATCGTGTAGCCAACGTCAAATTGATAATATCATCAATAAGATATTAAAAACTGTTTTAACGAATATAGGAATATTGACTTGAATTACAGGGGATACTGCAGTCTCTTGGGTATCATTCTATACGAGAGTGACTACGGAAGCCTTGCAATGGCGTCAATACAATGTGTTCAGCCGTCAACTGACGACTAGTCTACATTTGCGGTACAAGGACAAAGAAGTAAGACAGAGGTTGTTGATCGAGTTAGTGCAGCATGGCTCATAAGGCAGTTGAATGATATTGTCAGGAGGGGGCGGGTTGGAAATTATGACGTTTGAAAAAGCAAGATTGCGATGTTAGTTCTGATTAAGGCCACTGGCCAAACCTGGCAGAGTCATGCAGCACCAATCTAAGGCAGTCTGAATTCATAAGAAATTTTGTTAAGAAACTTAGCTCTTTTTTATGAAACCAATTTACTGTCGTTTAAAGATATCGGCCTTGATAGAAAATCTAAAATCAGCACGATCATAAATAAGCACATTTATTATACTTTAGCTAAGCATTTTTACTATCACAAGATACTGCTAAACTACAAGTGCAAGATGGGATGAGCGGGGAACATGTCTAACGACGACGACCATGTTTACCGACATTCAGACTCGTTATCCATGCGAAGACAAACGAGTAAGTGGAGATGTGCTCGAATCGGCTCCATCGCTAAAATCAAGAAAGACGCGATGTGGATGTGAATCTTGCACATCTCTCCTCGAGATCAGCTTGAGAGGACTGCTATAAATAGATTACTTTTCATTTTAGATCTCGTCACCAGTACGATCCAACGTGAAAACCAAAATTTACTTAGAATGCCAGGAGGCAATGTTAGACATAATAGATATGTTCAACAGATGGACTCAGTGGCTCACTTTAGTCGTAAGTAACGTAACCAACATACTATATAGTACCGGCTCACTTTAGTCGTAAGTAACGTAACCAACATACTATACATATAGTACCCTGTGGTTACCAATGGGACTCGGGATTTGCACGAACATGCTTTTTCTCTAGGTAGATATTTATATTGTTAAATAAAAAAGACAAGAAAAACACAAAACACTAAGATTTTCTAGAAAACCTAAGATCTTTGGTAACAGCTGGAATTGTTTTGTGATCATCGTTCATTTCGAACTTTTACCCACTCGGTGCATCTTAGGATTTACCATAGAGACAAGGTAAATTTTGTGGGCGAGGGAGTGTGATGCGCTCTACAGGGTGTAAACCACCTCATCACGAAGCCGTCAACCAAGCATTCTGTACATCAAACTAAGTTAACTTAACCCAAAAATTATTGCTAGAAAACAACTTTTTTTTTGGGATTAAAAATCACGTTTTGTGGTACAACTCAATGTAACGCACTCAAAACATGGTGCTGATGGATCGATTGAATATTACGGGGGTCGTGAATGTGCTCTAAGTAAAAATCTTACAATAAAAAGTGGGAACTTTAACCCCCAATTATAGCTCCGTAACTAGCAGGTTCCCAGGTATGGCATAGAAGAAAAAAATGATCGCAATGACGGGGAGAACAAGTGACCAACCTGGTACAATGTGACCTAACCTGAAGATCGACCCGGCTGTTATTATTTTACCAGCTTATTTGAAAGACGCATAAAACAGTTTGGTTTCTTTGCAAAAAAAAAAAACATCACGCAAGGTAATTCCCAAAAGGAGAAGCAGGGGTGTGACAGTAAGCTATACGCTTCCGCGGCTATTTTTAAGTAACACTTAGTAGGGTTTGCTGGAAGTTTCAAAGGTGATTCTCATCATAAGTCAACTTCAAAAATCAACTTAGTGAGTACATAATGGCGGATCGAGCACTTCTAGAGAAATGAAGGCATTGAATGGGTGTAGTCTAGTTTGTAAGTTGTAATTAATGACGACGAACAATGTGTAATTTATATGTATGCTTTGGTATTGTTCTCAAGTGAGCGACTCTTGTCTTTATTGAGAATAAAGTTTCTTTAAACCTAAACCTAAGTGATTCTTACACAATAGATAATTAAGGAATGTTCTTCTTACCAAATTATTATGTCCTTTATCAGGTCAAAGAAACCGATTCGTTGCAACTAAGCCCTGATTCTGAGCTCCCGTTATATGAAATGTAAGTAATTAATTAGAATTCCTGTTTGTATTCATTTTATTAGAATATGAAAAAATTACAGAAGGGAGTTTGAATCTGTTGGTCCGTCCGCATATTACACACCTAAACGTCGTTTTTCGTCATTATGGCTATATTTTTCAAATTTAAGAAAGATGTCACCATCTGCCTAGTCTTTTCCCAACTATGTTGGCGTCGGCTTCCAGTCTAACCGGAAGCAGCGCGACTACCTATCTGACCTCAAAACACAGTTAATATTGGGTAAGCCGATACCTTTGGTAAGACTGGTTGTCAGACTGTTTGGGCCACCTGTAATGACTATCAAAGATCTACAAATGTCAGCCGGGACGAACAGCTTAACTTGCTTTCCGAGGCACAGAAGAAACTCGGTATGTAAGGGTGGTCACACCCATCCACAGACTAACATAGGCAAGCACGGCTTAACCTAAATTTCGACCCGAGCGGCTGTTATTATTTCGCCACGAGCTCCTGTTTAGAAACGAGCTGCTCTTTTAAGATTTAACCTCTTGTATGCTGTAATTATAGACACAATTAAAAAGCCTTTGTGTCTTGTGTAGATTTACGTTCGAAGGGTTAAGAAAGATGTATTTTAGTATAATTAGAATGTGGCGACGCTTAGGAAGGCCTAAGATTTCCGAAGCTTGTTGATGATGTGGGGGCTTATACAGGTGACCAGTCAGTTCACCAAACATTAATTCAAAAACTTTTACTTGACAAGCAACGATTAGCAAACACATTATTTGTCATTTCATCATTATTTCATTATATCTCATAAAGTAACGTTTGGAATAAAGACATTACACATATTGATAGTGCCATAAAAAAAAAGAATATAAATGAATTTGGTTTTCTATAAGCACAAATTTTGTGACAGAAATGAATCGCTGCAGAACCGACTCCACGTAGTCTTTTCTGCCCTACCCCTAGAGTGTTATTTAAATCCGCGTAGGCGCGGAGGGGCGAGGCGGCCCGCCGAAGCTGCGGTGGTGAGCGTTAAAACCCTCTGCGACGATAAGCTCGCGTGTGACCGCCGGAGCCCCGCAGCGCCGGAGCCGTGACAGAAACCATGCCTGCTGCATATTGCATGGCTGCTGCATGTTGCATGGCTGCTGCATGTTGCATGCCTGCTGCATGCTGCATGCCGGCTGCATGTTGCATGCTTGCTGCTTCCTTGTTGCATGCTTGCTGCTTGCTTTTTGCATGCCTTGCTACATGCTTGCTGCATGCTGAATGCATGCTGCTTGCTTCCTGCATGCTGCTTGCTTGCTGCATGCTGCTTGCTTGCTGCAAGCTGCTAGCTTGCTGCATGCATGGAACAAGTATGCTTGTTTGCATGTTGTGAAAAAACTATGCATTACCTAAACTTTTTCTTAAAATATATAAAAAAATACTAGCCTGTAAATTATTTTGTAGAAACGTGATTTATCCAAATGTAAATAAGTAATAAATCGTAACTACGAAATGAAAAATATATAAATGATTAAATATCATCTGATGCATTTGATAAAAGAAGTATTTGCCAAATAAATGTTTGTAAAACGAATGTTTTTAAAATAAAACATTTGCGGAATAAGTTGTTTGCGAAATAAATAGTATACGAAACGTTGGTTGTTATATGAAAATTTGTCAATGGAGTTTTGGTGAAATATTAGTGAACCGCTTTTAAACAACAAGGGTATAGTCATATGAAAGGGTGTGCTACAGACCATCAAACTGAACAACTTTCTCTATGGGACCACCATCGAAATCGTGAAAAAATAATCAAAGGCCCCATACAAAATTCTAATACATACTCGACCAAATGTATGAGACTTCTGATTATTTTTTCGCGATTACGATGGCGAAAGTTGTTCAGTTTGATGGTCTGTAGCACACCCTTTCATATGACTATCCATTGGGAAATCCAGCTCTTTCAGCTCCTCGTGACATATGCTGTGATAAAAATCAACTTGCTCAACCTCTCTTCTGCCCCAGATCACACCGTCACCTACCAACTTACTATTAATAGCACACTTGACAGCAATCTTATTAATATCACATTCCACATAAAGCGGAGAGTGATCAGACCAATACACGTCGTGCTGCACCCACACCTTATGGACAGTCTTTTGAGCAGCCTTAGTGACAATGCAGTGGTCTAACCACCTCCTACATTCATGTGCCTCACTCGTAAACGTGTATGTACCAGACTGAATACCAAGTCTCTCCATATCAACGCAGCACAAGTCTTGTTCTAAACAGAAACTCAACAGTTCATTACAAAATAGTTCGTCTGGATGAGCATTAAAGTCCCCTAAAATATATACCGGTTTACAATCAGGGTTCACTTCTATCACAGACTTTATTACACTCTTGCAGTCCGTAAACACAGGTAAATTTTCAATACCTGTACACACTAAAAATTATAACTGACCCATTTCGTGTCATCACTTTTATAGCACAGACGTGCGGTTTAGACATGTCCATAAGTTTGCGTTTCAGTGTCATAGGCAACTCACCCTTAAATAGTTCCTACATGGACCAGTAGCTCTTCCAGGCGTTTTCTGTTCGTCTTGCGACTTCTTTGACGAATGAGACTACTTGGCCCAAGTACACGTATTCCTGGATATGTAGTATTGTCTTCCCGTCTACTTTTATTAGTTTTACTCTTTTATCCTCAGTCCAACCTCAAAGCTTGCATAGCTTAGATCTTGAAGCTTAAGCTCAAGGTCTGTGGCTGAGGTGACAAAGAGAACAATGTCGTCGGCGAACTGTAGATTTGATAGTCTCGTCTCGCCGAGGACGATGCCTCTTTCCCTCCAATCCGCTACCAACTTCCTGAAGATTTCTTCAGAAAGTTGGCAGCCGATAAGATTTGGTGATTTGTGCGTACTAGTACCTAAACAGTTTAGGAGATAGCGAGTCGCCCTGTTTGTCCCCTTTCTGTATTTTGAATATTGGACCTGCTGTGGTTTGTAATTTTATTGCGGCTGTACTATTTCTGTATGTATTGTGTAGTAAATGTAAATATGTGGGATCAATGTTTTTAATGAATATATAATGTGAAAAACAGGCGCTGGAATCATTTCAAGAAGAAAATTGATGGGTATTCCAAGGATTGGGAGAAGTACCTTAAGTTTTTGAAAGTATACTGGGAGCGAAAGTACAGAGCGGTTATTGCGGGTATGTTTGTTTTCACTCAGATCATACTTTTTAATTGGTACATTGCATACAACTGCGTTGAAGAGCGACAGAGTCTCACACTTCGGGGTGTGGTACAGACCCTCAAACTCAACAATTTTCTCCATGACACCAACACAATATAGAAAATTGCAAAAAAAATAATCGGCTGTCATTGCACGTTGACATTTGCATCAAGTTCGTACCTTGTAAAGTTTGAATAATTTGTTTCTTTATCGTTATAGAATACGCGAAGCTATACCCGAGAAGGGTTCTTTTCCGCATAGGCAATATAAGTAAAACAGATTCCTATTGTACAACTTCACTTAACAATATGCAAAGAAATTTATTTAGCAGCCACGAAAAATGTTTCTTTCCATCAGTGATATTTTTTACAATTGGGTTAGCTTTGGAGATTACGCCCTACATACAAACTCGCAAACAAATTGTCCCTCTTTATAATATGTATTAGGAAAGATTGCTCTAAGTTTTGTTTTTGACTGTTATACATAGTTTATTTCTTAAATAGACTACTTGCCTTCACTGGAGAAGCGTGGCCCAGTATGGGTGGTGAGTGCTGGCGGCGCGGTGCCTAGTGGGGCGGTCGCCGCCGGTTTATGCGATGATGAAGTCATCTGGGTTGCAAGAGCTGTGCACAGGTAAGCAAACTGAGCAATAGCAAGTATTAAATGAACATCGTCTACAACTTCGAATGAGAGTCCGATCTTGATAAGAGTGGGTGTTACATGGGCATTAAACATGCTCTTAGTTTTGTCTATGTTCATTTTAAGACCCACTCTTTCGGAAGCCCTACTGATGTTATCGAGCATTGTACTGAGGTCTTCCGTGGTCGCAGCTATGACCACTATATCGTTGGCAAATTGAAAGTGAGTGATGTACTCGCCATTGACGTGGAATGCCTAGCTTCTCCAGTCCAGAACTTTGAAAACATCTTCGAGTGCAGTGGTGAACACAGTTCCGGAGATATGTCGTCTCCCTGTCTCACACTTCACTGCAGTAGGATAGGTTCCCAGGGCCGGTTCTGAAGTCGGACTGACATGGTAGCGTTTTTGTGCCAACACCTCGATGTACCGATAGTCGATTTGGCACCGTTGGAGAGACTACAGTACAGTCCAAGTCTCGATCGAATCGAAGGCCTTCTCGTAGTCCACAAACGCTAAACAGAGAGACTGGTTATACTCTTTGGTCTTCTGTATAACCTGCCGCAGCGTATGTATGGTCTGCGGTGCTAAAGCCTAATCGCCATCCGGTTTGCCAAACATTAATTATCTTATACACTGATTCAAAGGCTAGTAGTGGGTTGACTTTTTTTTCTTTAACGTTGATTGTAAGGTTGACAACCTTACAGTAATAAAATGAATTTGTATGATTAACTATCTTATTGTTTATGTAGGGGTACGATGCTACCAGCCACGTTATTGCCTTCCAAGCACTGCTGCCTAGTTTATGCAGACGGACGAGTGCACAGCTACCCTAAATATCAGGTGAAAATTTAAACATTAATTCATAATCAGCCTTAGTCCAGACAATCAAGAGTATTTGACAGATGACTTGTCAAATACTGTTAATTGTCTTAATTTACAGACTTCCAATCAGTTGTACTTGTAAATGTTGTAAAAAGTTTTTTGTCTACGCATACAAAAAGTGCTAAAAGTTATAACAGAAACAATATATCGCTGGACATTAACACACAGCGCCACCTAGTGCCACACTAAGCAAAGCTTGTGTCGTGGACACTAGATAGTTGATATACTACATATATACTTTTTTGTTTGTAAATACATACTTATTATACATAT
The DNA here is from genome assembly GCA_950022955.1 of Xestia ashworthii. NCBI lineage: Eukaryota > Metazoa > Arthropoda > Insecta > Lepidoptera > Noctuidae > Xestia > Xestia ashworthii. The sequence goes on from OX465550.1 coordinate 8,396,775, forward strand.
AAACATCCATGACTCGGAAACAAATGTCCATGCTCATCACACAAACATTTGCTCCTACCGTGATTCGAACCCGGGACCCTAAGAACGTAAGGCAGCGTCACTACCACTACGCCATTTGGGTCGCCAAAATATGCTTAGTTTGTTAGGATTGCTTTGTAAGCCATTGGGTAGTAAACTGCCCAACTGCCTACTCCCACCAACAAGAACCCTAAGTGCACTTTCAGACATGTGAAAACCGTGCGGTTGCAAGGTGTAAACCGTGCGGTTCAGTAACATTTGAACGTCTTTGACGTACGTGGTACGTCTGTTCGAGTATGAAGGTACAGGCTCGCTTAACAACCGCCTTGTCCGAACGCGCCCTTATTTTATGCCTTTCCAGGTTATGTGCAACGCGGAGGTGCACTGGGTGGCGTGGCGTGGCGGGTCCGTGCACGAGCGCGCCGTGAGCATAGCGCCCGGCACGTACGTCGGCCGCGTGCACTACCACGGCGACCACCTGCTGGGCACCGTGCACGAACCCAACTACCACTGCTGCGTCGTCATCTTTGGCAGGCCCTTCGCCTTCAACTGCTACGAACTACTCATGCTCGCAAACGATAGTAACGAGTGAGCATGCTTCAAAGGGTATAAAGAGTGGATGCTCCACTCAGTTTTTAAATTTTCGTCGTCATACGGCTGTTTGTACATTCTTGTTAAATTCATCTTGAAATGTAAAGTGTCGCGTACTTTGGATTTATTATGGATTTGAAAACTTGATGCGTTTTAGCATTCGAAATACTTTGCGGTTCTGATTAAATTCCTTGAATCGATATTTTGATCGAAAACATGACCACAAGGGCTCTGTCATGGTTCACAACCGGTTACGGCCCAAGGAGGAGTTAGCGCACGGACCCACGGACGGATTTTGATGGCAAGCGCGGGGTATACATCTGACCTCATCAACAAGTGCTTACAACCGATGTTGTACTTGACCATGCGCCGTCCTAGCCCCGGCCACAAGGGGCACGGCGATGAATCGGCGCTAGAACCGGGATCGTGAGCAAATTGGCATAGTGCTTCATACATACATAACTGACTACTGAGCAACCAAGAACCCTAAAGGTAGTAGTCATCCTTTTGTATTACATTTTAGAGACTCAGATTACACCAAATCAGGTTACACCTAATCGTGACAGTATTAAGCGTTGTCTTGGCTGCAGTGCAAGTATGTAGGACTCGATTGGATACGATTAGATAAATTTGACAGTCATTCTCGATAAAAATGAGTTTTTGACTCAAAAACAGTTACACAGTTATTCTCAAAACTCGAGAATAACTGTCAAATTTATCTAGTCGAGTCCTATCGAATCCTACGTACTTGTACTGCAGGTATGGTATGTCACAAAGGGATTGCGAGAATGTTTTGGAATTGTTTTATTGTTTTGTTTTTGTATTGTTTTTATTTTTAATCAATTATATTGATTTATTGACAAAATAATCTTTTATTACATTACACCTTTCCCTATAAGTTACACGATTTAACTTTAATAAATTAGCTTTCTAAACTTTCATCTTGTTGCTCTTCTTTCACCTCCACTTTTTCTATAATGCCTTTCGTCCCTGATAGTCGTACTAGATCTCCAGTTTTGAATATATCTGTAGCACTTGCTGCGCCTACGATGCAAGGCAACCCATATTCCCGAGCTATTACAGCACCTGGAATTCGCAAAATTTCATGTTTCATTATTACGAGTCGAGTCTGTAATTTTTTTTGAGGAGCTTTCTTCCAGAAATACATTTTTATATACAAAAAACATTGAAGAATTCAAATAACGCACCATGTGATATAAGTCCACCGAGTTCAGTAACGATGCCAGTCAGGAGCGGGAAGTATGGTGACCAGCCGATGTCAGTCGCGTGCGTTATCAGGATATCACCACGACGAAGATCGCCAATCTGTTAAGAGAAAACCATTAGCACACTATAAACTACTGGAATATAAACTACTGGAATTTCCCGGTACATAGGGCACGTCGTTGTTCTAGTAGTCGCAGGCACGGCGGCAGAGCATGAGGTCCGTGATATTAGAATGACCATCAGAAATTTCCCAGAAGTAGCCAAGGATAAAAAAACTAAGCCATGCATGGCTTTAGAGATATCCTCATACATGGTCTCCACTTTGTCGTCGGGGTGTGCCGAGGTCGGGGCGTAGACCTGTATGACCTTCAGCGAATATCTTGAGGATATTCTGAGTATAAGGTACGCCACCAATAGGCAATAGGTTCGCCTTTTAATACATAGGACATAAACATAATTAGTGAAACGTGGGTGTACTAATGGGTACACCTCTGCGAAGCCTTCGGGGATTACAAGGAGGTGTGGGTAGGGTGGGGTGGGGATAATTATGTTGTAGAAATAGGATCAAAGGCGACAGACTTCTGATTCGAGATCCTTGATGACGCAGGCCCTCGCGACCACATCTCCCCCGCACACGGCTGTGGCGGATATCCTCACGTCGCCAGCCGTGATATTCGGTGCTTTAGGTTCCAGTTTGTTCACCCAGCCCGTGTTCAACTCCGCAAACTTCAGCTTACACCAGCCTGGGTGGTACTGTTGACGTTGCATTGCTCTGAAAATTTCCCAATTTTTGTTTATACTTTCTTCCTGCCTGCCGCATGATGCATATATACAGGGTTACTGGTAATTCGACATATTCGTTGCAGGACATTATAGTAGGGTTATAATGCAAGAAATTAAGCCACCAAATGTTCTACCGAAATTCAGTGGTTTTTGGGTTCTAGGTTGATTTTTAGTATTTTTATGAAAAATCCCAGATGAAGTCATTTAAAGCCAATTTTAAAACGAGTTACGCCGCGAATGTACTGAAATTTTAGTTACTATCGTAGCTGAGGACGTAGCAGACCTTTGTTAATAATTAAACGTTCAAAAAGTCCAAAACTCACTAATGAAATTTTTTTTGTAATTTTTGCCATTCCTTAATTGAAAGATGTTGTATAGTGAAAAAATAATAATAGTACGCCAATGTACAAATTACAAAAAAAATATCCTTGTCTTATCAGCTATTTAAAATGGTATAAATCTTATTGAAAAGTCATGGACTACATTATGAAAATCGTTTTTGATTTAGTACAGGAAGGCGTTCATCTCATTAAAGGTATTCGGTAAATCAAATTAAACAATCCCGTGAACACTATTTTATTTTAAATCAATATCAATCACACCGGCAAAGCTGTGGGTAACTTTGTGAGTGAACATGTTAGTACGAGAGCCCATGTCCAATATGTTTGCCTCAACGTTTTACGAACAAATCCTAAATTGGTAATTGTGATTCCAAAAATACTAACTTCAGTTACTTTGCCTGACCGCGTTTTCAAATAATCTCTATTTGTTTTGATCTAATCCGTCTGATTTGAGTATGTAGTTAATTTTGAATACCGAAAACACAATTTTCGGACACCAGTAGCGTCGCTCGTTCCCAGCAGACCTTGTGAGAAAATTGAAAATGAGGCAAAAAAAATCTATTGGAAACAGTCTGCAAATCTGGTTTTCGACTGACATTGGTCAGTCGATGGGAATATTTAATTTTTAATACTGTTTAGCTATCTTAGTAGATGAATAAGCACATTGCGAATAGGTTTAAGTTATTGAGTTGAGGTTGCCTAAGTATGCACATTATCGCGATATACGACGATCATGGTCTTGACATAACTTTATTCGACAACACGTTACTAAGCTTTCTAATTAAATTATTTATTCGTTAAACAGATGAATGAAGGTCGGTCCCCTAGACTATTTAATTGAGTGCGCGAACAGAGAATGCGTGTTCGCTGACTTGAGTCCACCGCTACTGCGTGTGCTCTCACAAATGTGCGCGAACATTTCGGTGAACACGCGCATGTTTAGTTCATGATGACTAAAACGAGTCCACCGAAAAAAACACGTGGCTCACTGGTAGAACGTCTTAATCGAACAAGACTTGTAAAAATTGAGTTATTAAAGTTTAAAAGTGTAATTGATCAAAAATAATAATAATTCACGAAATTGGTTAGTTTGATTTTCCGCATTTTTTACAAAATCAAAAACATTTTTCATAATGTAGTTCATAACTTTTCAATAAGATGTATACCATTTTAGAGAGCTGATAAGACTAGGATATTTTTCTAGTATTTTGTACATCTGGCGTAGTATTATTTTTTTTCACTATTAAGACATTTTTTTATGACGGAATAGCAAAAATTACAAAAAAAAATTGTTTCTTTTTTGATTTTTGCTAAAGGTTTAGGATTTTTTGAACTTTAAATTATTCAAAAAGGTCTGCTGCGCCATCAACTATGATAATAACTTAAATTTCAGTACATTCGCGCCGTAACTCGTTTTTAAATTGGCTTTTAATGACTTAATCTGGGATTTTTCATGAAAATACCAAAAATCAACCTAACCCAAAACCACTGAATTTCGGTAGAACATTTGGTGACTTAATTTCTTGCATTATAACCCTACTATAACGTCCTGCAAGGAATACGTCGAATTACCAGTAACCCTGTATAATATGAATGAGGCAGCAGCGTGGTGATACGTCAGTCAAAAGGTAAGCCTCTACCAGAAGAACCACAGATTTTTAAAAAAACTCAGAAAGAGTCAGAGGTTTCCCTCGACTAATGCCATAATCCGATCAAATCACCAAAGAATCCTCTGAGTTGTGAGCATTATGAGTGGTCATGAAATTTGAGCAGGTATTAAAAAATGGTCTCATTTAATGTGTTTAAAACTAAGTGTTTCTTACTTTTTCAATAGAGCAGGATCTCTAGTGGCAATATATTTCTTCAGCTCTTGCTTACGGAAGAAAAATACGAGTTCAGGATTTGGTATGTACCACTTTTTAACTAACAACTTGCCGAGTCGGATGAAACCGAGTCGTACTTTGTGTATAACGAGCACCAGATGTGCCTTCGTGCCCTCTCTGTGGCGCACGGTCCGGTGACATAATGGCAGAATCCAGCGAAGAACTTTCCTGTAACAATTGGTGAGAGGACTTTACAAAAGAAAGAGAAATAGATTCAAGTATTACCAACTCGAAACTAAACATGAAAACTTGTAGAAGATCAACTTAAACGATAAATTTGGGCACGCACCTTGTGTTTGGCTTCTCAGGAGTCTTTAAAGCGTCAACAATCTCTTGGCTACTTTTGTTGTGTTTTGCTCCCTCAGTGGTAACGCGTAAGTTTTGGAGTACTGTCATCATATTCTCTGGCACCAAAACCCATGGTTTAGTAACTAAATCAAACTGAAAGCAAAATTTATTCTCAGCATGAACAACGCAAGCAAAACCTGTTGCAACACTTTCAGATTAACCATTTCTGTTACCTCCATTACGGCTCTGTAGCCGTGCTGTTCTAAAAATTCCCGAACATCGACGTAAATATCATCATGGGCATTTTCTTTAAGCCAATTCAGGGCTTTCTTGGGGTCCTGAGCTCTAAATTCTTCTGCTAGTCCAGACTTCTCCAACTTCTGCGCTATGTTAGCCAAAGCGTTTGGCACTTCTGCAGATAACACGTCACCAGAGCTGAACAATGAACTAATTTCACTGCACTGTTCAGGAGTAAAATCTAAAAGAGAAATGTTTTTTCAATTAAATTACATTAATAATGAAATCCATGGCATTAAATGCTATGAAAAATATTTAGTTTTAATACCGCTAGACAAAAATATCCAGGTTCAGGTTTTATGCCATGGATTTCCGCAAAGTAACGCCTGATTCCATAACTTAAATTACATGTATCTAGAAACAACATTATATTGCTTTCACTGATATATTATTACTACACCATTCCTGAGTGTCACAGGATACAAAACATTCCTGTAGGAATCATGTGCGTGTGGATTGAGGGCCACTTTGTTAAAACTCTTTGAAAATGTGCTTAGGATTTAGTGAACATTCCCAAAGAATTGTGAAAGTTGGAATCAGATTTTGTGAAAGTCAAATAAGCTAGTTTTGGACTGCAAAGTTGGGCCCTCACTTCACACATAGATGATTGAGGGCCCGCCTGTACCTGATAAACTATGGACACTACAGAAAAAGTATTTATGTCAAAGTCTAAGTATTTGTTCACGTAGGAAAGCGCGGGCGCGGCAGCGGGTGCGGGCGCGGAGACGTGCCGAGTTCGTGTTCACATTGGCCGCCAGGCGTTTGCGCGAGTCCGTTTCTAGCGACAAGTTCATACTGGTTGAACTTACCTGACGTCGCGAGTGAATCGCGCGCTCCACCGCTAGTTCGACGTGAACACACACAAACATCTCACGCGTTTGATATTGCCGCGAGCCCGCCGCGCGCGCCAGTCCTGTGTGCCAGTGGTTAGCTTGCCCGCTACTTAGACCGCACGTGCGTTGTGTACGTGAACACTTGGATATTACGCGATATGTTTGATATTTCGTGACCGCGCCCGCCACCGCGCCCGCGAGTCAACGTGAATGAGTGCTATGCTAATGCTAAACAAAATTAGTGAAAACAAGATTTTATCGCAAAACGCTGTCCAGCTTTGTATATTTACGTTCAAAATGGGCCCTCATTAATTTACAGCTACTATTTGAAATCCTATAAGCTACCAAATAAATTGTGAAAATTTGTTAAAGCATAAACAGGTCCCCGCTTCTTGTGGTTTAAAAGTTATGACCTTGATAAAAATTCGGGCCCTCAGTCCTCTATTTGTTTTGTTTTTCCTTATATTACAGCTAACGTATTAAAGATAAGATAAACACAAAATTGTCTCTTTTTGTTAAATTAATTGTGCAACAAATTCGATACCAGGATGAAATAAAATACCCTTTATTGTATAAGAAAATCGAGTTTAAATCAGGTGCATTAGGGCGACAGTGAACACTGTTATAAATTTCAATCATTGTATAGGTACTAGTCGCATTGGTGGTTGCTATAACGCTGTACTATAACGCTGTGATCAATGCGCGGTCGAGTACGGACGTGTTTGCGCTGCTCGTTACGAATAATATATTCACGAGTCGCACGGCTTTAGCCGTTGCCCAGTTTGCGTCGCTATGAGTTCTCAACCGCTCATAGCCAACGAGGTCTTGGCATTTATCAAACATGCCATCGACTACATGGACGAAGTAAGCATCTCGCAGATCTGCAAGTCCAGTTTCAAGGAGGAGGAGATCAGCGGTGCCAAGTTGCTTCTGTTCCAGTCGCTCGGTAAAGTCGAGCAGATGCAGTCCCGCCGGAGGGATGGTGGCCAGAAGTGTGTGCAGGACATCATCACATTGATGAAGAGCACCGACCCGGACGACGTGCCCGCTTTTGTGGCGAAGGAGCTTCATAAGCTGCCCCCAGTCACGTTTGACCACGTCGACGTCACCAGGTTGCTGAAGGACATCACAACTCTCAAGGCAAGCCTGGTCGAGGTACATTCCAAGTTGGAGGCGTCGGATAACGTCGTTGGTGATCTACGTGCCGAAGTGGAGTTGTTGCGCAACGCTATTAAAGTAAATAGGTCGCCTGATGCCTCCAACGTGAGCACACGTTGCGGAGCGAGAAACGCTAGCGTCGGCAGTTTTGAGTCAGCGAGCTCCACTGCGTCACCCGCTGCTATCGCTCGCGTTGCAACATGCGCCGCCGAAGTTGCTGACTCGGTGCCGGTCGAGGCCGTGACTCGTGTAGGTACGTCGACCCCTAAACGTGCCTACGCTGCTATTGTCGCCACGCCTGTATCGCAGGTGAAGAAGGGGAAAAATAAGAGCTGCTGTGAACCTTCCAACAAGGGTTCGAAACAGCGAGGCCCAGCAGCGGCCACGTGTGACGAGGATGGCTTTGTGAAGGTCGAGAGGAAGAAAAGGAAGAAGCCACCTAGTCGGAACCAGTGCGGGACCGCGCAGGAAGGACCCAGTGTGTTGCGTCCGGCGATACCAACGACGCAGCTCTATGTGTCCCGGCTACTTCACACCACGAAGGTAGAGGAGATCGTGGAGTACGTCCGAGCGAAGACCAACTGGACAGTGAGGGTCGAGAAGTTGGAGTCCCGCCACAACACGAATTTTAAATCGTTCGTGGTGCGAGCTCATGATATTGAGACCTTCCTCAAGGAAGAGTTTTGGCCGAAAGGTGTCGTGTACCGGCGATTCCGCGGAAGGCTACGCGACACCACGCAGCGCAACATGACGCCGTCTCTTCGTGTTCAGTAGTTTTATTTATGTTTTTGTGGTTTTAATAAATATGTATGTTAGTCTGTAAGGTATATGTGATATGGGTCTTTTGTTACCCGAATTAAATGATATTATTATTAATATTAAAATCGCGAAGTAAACCTTTATTTCAATTCCTAATAGGTCGTTTTTGCTGTAAGTATAAACTAATGGAGCCAAAATGTATTGGCAAACGCTTTTACACAACAATCAATCACCGCCAAAACCTTTATACAACGTTTACCCAGTTTTTTTGAGATAATATGTAAGGTTTGGTTATAGGGTAAAATTGTTGCTTGGGATATTTATCGTGTCTCAACTTATGCACCTTGATGAGACCTTTAGACCTAGCTGGAGTATGACTGTCATCGAGTGTCTAAGGATGAATACGTAAGGCTGTCGAGAAAAACCCTTATTTGTTAAAAACATAAGTATCTAGCATTTGAACGATTAATGCAAATATTTCCAAGAAATTAAATTGTTACCTACTTAAATCTATACTAATATTAAAAAGCTGTAGAGTTTGTTTATTTTGTCGGTTGAACGCACTTTTGTCGGTTGAACGCACTAATTTCAGGAACTACTAGTTCGAATTGAAAAAATATTTTAGTATTGTTGTTCCGCGATAGCATAGGCATAATTTTTATGTTAGATCTTTTAAAGTTGACCCACTCTCTCTCTAACCCTCTTTCTTTTATGCGCAGACGAAGGTACGCGGGACTATGTTCACCGAGAAGATAATATTCTGAATATCTAATAACAGCTGTCAGTGTGACATGTTCCCATACAAAAATGTGTTTTAAACAGCTGTTTTTAGACAACCAGACCGTCATCTTTTTGGTGAACATGGACCTAAGTAGGACGGCGTTTTGCGATAAAATCTTGTTTTGACTAATTTTGTTTAACATTAGCTTAGACTTTGTCATAAAAACTTTTTCTGTAGTGTAGTGTCCATAGTTTATCAGGTACAGGCGGGCCCTCAATCCTCTAATGTGTGAACTGAGGGCCCAACTTTGCTGTTCATAACTCGCTTATGTATTTGATTTTCACTAAATCTGATTCCATCTTTCACAATTCTCTGGGAATGTTCACTAAAGCACATTTCAAAGAGTTTTATCAAAGTGGCCCTCAATCCACACACATTTAGGAATCTGTATGTGGGTAAAACCGCTAGGCGAATCCAGTTTGTTGTTGGGGGGATTAGAATAGTGAATTTTTACCTGATTTTCCCTCCAAAAATATTGACATGGCCACCAACTGGCTGGCAGTGCTTGCTCCGCTGGTAAAAGCATGATTGTAAGAAACGCGTTCCATAACATTTTGTGAATCCATAAGAGCTTGCAACAGCTCTTCGGCGTTATCGGTTTCAAGGTCAAAATTCACAAGACTTGCTTTCATAGAGTCATCGACTGCCCATTTGGAATATACAAGGGTCTGGAAGGCAAATTGGAATAAGAAGTAAATGCACATCTCAAGTTAATCTCCGCTGTAATACATTAATTGCACGTATCTGAAGGTGTGGCTCGTGACAGTTTCAACATGGATATGGGTGAATATCAAAGCAGCAAATTTTACGTGTCCACGTTGAGAATCAAGGTGTAAAATGATAGGATGTTTCTGATTTTTTTTTATAGTAAACTACGTTACTTGGTGCAACTAGGGCCATGTTTTTTATTTTATTTATTTTATTATATATATTTTATGTTTTTTAGTGTTTGTAAATAATCAGGAAAAAAGTCGCCTTAAAATTCCCGTTTGGTGGCTTGTCCCAGTTCCATTTTTTGATATAATTGCATTCACCAATGTAACAATTTCAGTTATAAAAAAAAAATCCTTAGTTTATGCATTAGTCACATTATCTAAAAACAATTAAACCATATTAGAAAATCTAATTTTAAAGCACAGGATCAGTTTGTCCAAGCAAAACACCAAAATTTATGGGCACCTTTTCAACTAACTATAAATTATGAAGTTTCGTGCGTGTGCGACTAATCGCGTTTTTTATTTCGCACCACAGCTGGGCTTGCTTGTAACAGGTGTGTGCTGTGTTATTAGTGCTGCGATTACCCGCCAAAAACGTAAGTACTCATCTTGGGTGGCACGGAGGACAAGAATTGTTCAATTTTGGTGGATCGATTTGCTGTTGATTTTAACGTGTTTTAATAGTAAGCTACACGTTACATTATAGCTAGTGATTTGGGTTACGCATATATCGGTGATATTAATTTAATTGTACCCCTATTTTTAAACATTTTTTATGCCTGGTTCCGAGTTTGGTGGCTCAATTTTGATGGGTTTGGTGGCGTTTTCACGTACTTATGGTACATAAATAGCCAGTTTTTACGTTGCAAGACAATTTCATTAGCAAACAAATAAATGTTATGTACTTGGGACAGAGTAAATTAGACCTATTATTAAAAGGGTAGCATACTAAAGATATTTTTTTTTTTTTGTTTCTTTTTGGAATGGCAAAACAGACCAATGAAAAGAGGCTGCTTAAAAAGAGAATGGATGATAGAAGAAGAACAGCAAGAATAATGTTTCATCAGCCTAAAGCAGACCACTGGACATAGGCTTCCTTTTTTTTTTTTTTTTTTTTGGGATGGGAAATCATCAAATGACTTCTCCCACTCTGGGCGGAGCGGGAGGGAGTGTCAGACTCTTACTGACTAAAACCCATCCATGTTCCTTCCTCGCCCTTTGCGTTCCGGGGCCGCGGTATCTCTTTCGAACAGTCCCGCAGCCCCGGCAGGCGACATAGGCTTCCTTAATGGCAATAAACTCGATTCTCAGCAACTCATCCAGTTGCTACCAGCCACCCTGCGAAGATCGCCACTCCATTCACTCGAGTCTGAGGGCATCCCATCTTACTTTTGCCAATTCGCAGTCTCCACTGAAGGACTCGTCGAAGGACCCAATGGTCATCGGTTCTACGGCTACTATGGCTGCTCCATTGCCACTTCAGCTTAATAATTTTGTGAGCAATGTCGATAACTCTGGTTCTCAGTCGGATCACCTCTTTCCGGAGATCCACCTCAGAGAGACTCCAAGCACAACTCGTTCTATAGCTCGCTGAGCGACCTTGAATTTATGAACCAGCCGTTCCGTGAGCAGTGACGTTTCGGTCTCGTAAATCATAACAGGCAGAACGGGCTGGTTGAAGATCTTCCATCTTTAGGCACTGTGGAAACGCGACTAGAAGACCGGACTATATTTTCCAAATGCTGCCCAGCCCAGCTTGAATTCTTCAGCGAGTCTCAAAGTTGTTCTTACCAGACTTTAGAGTTCGCCCGAAATAAACATATTCTCAAAAACCCTCAAGAGGACCGCCATTGACAACAATAGGTGTAGAAGTGAGCAGGTCTCGACAGAGTCACAAACCTTCTCAAAATCCAGAAATGCAAGACAGAGCGGCCGATTTTACTCTTCGGAATTCTGTATGATCTGCTACAGAGTGTGGATGTGGTCTATGGTGCTGCATCCTCCTCAAAACCTGGTCTGCTCCGGTGGCTGGAAGTCGTCTAGTCTTTGCGCTAGACGATCCGTGACGTCTCTTGAATACACTTATACACGTGGCTAAGGAGCGAAATGGGTCTGTAATTCTTTAATAAGGTCTTGTTCCCCTTCTTAAAGAAAACAACGATTACGTCCCAGAAGTAACGCTTCTGCGGTTCTCCCAGATAATAGGACCGAGTTGAAAAGTTCCTGAAGCTCTCTTGCAGGCCTTGCAGGCCGCTTTCAGGAGCTCTGACGTTATCCCATCCTCATCAAGGGCTTTTTCATTTTTAAGCTGTCTAAGAGCCGCCTCGATTTCATCTTGGCTGAGTTTTGACAGGTCTTCTGTAAAATGACGGTTAAGGTGGTTCTGGAATCCTCTTTTTAGGTTGACATATACAGTACATGCGATGATTGTGAGATTAGTTAAATTGAGCTTCATTATTGAAATTGAGTTTTGTAACCGAGAACTAAATTTTGGTATCACTGATTTTCATATTGGTGGGCACTATCGATTTTGGTAAGCGATTATCAATTTTGGTGGACACACCACACTTAAAACTTAAATATCTCAAAACGTTATCGAGATATTCCTGGGCCTCTTGAAGATTCTTTAAGCTTGGACTTTCTATTGTTATACCAGATCCTTATTTTTCACGAAACTTGAAAAATAAATTTCGCCACCAAAATTGTCAAAAAATGCACTTTGCTGAGATTCACCCATATCTTGAATGAATAAGTACTGGAAGAGTTGCATCATTGCGACACGGTAGCGACGCACAGTAAAGAACATACGAGTAATACGGTTTTACCTTTAACATATGTTGGATTGCCAAAAGCTTGTCGTTCCAGCGGGGTGGGTGTCTGTGTTGCGCTGTCTTCAATATCTGCTCGTTTGCCACTACGTGCCCATGAAGAGCCATATCCATCATGCGTACTTGTACATCTAGTTCTTTGGGGGCCCTCTTGTATAAGGTCTATAAAATAAACACAATGATTTAGGATCTACGTATATCTACTCGTATACCGGTGATATTAAATTCATGTAAGGGTACGAGCAGCAAACTATGTTCTGCCATTTAATTATGGTGTGAAATATACTTTACGATCTATTCTCATAGGTATGAGAATAGATGAGAATAGATTTGGTAGGTACCAAATTCATAAAATCGGTCGAGCCGTTACGGAGAAGTGCGACTACAAACTTTGTGACACGCGGTTGTTGTATTTATAGATTAAACCACGATAAGGTCCATGTTCACCGAAAAGATAACGGTCTGATTATCTAAAAACAGCAACAGGTACAAACAGCAGCAAGCTCCTTCACACATTTAAGCTCATGAATCGTCAGTATTCCATAGCATACTGTGACAAAGTGATGGTCAATATAACATTGACAACGCACTTTAAAACGAGACTATGTCGTAGCAGAGTGCCGCAACTGTTCTGTACTGTTGATCCACAGTTGACTAAGCAACTTCATTCATTGATTGATGAAACCGTATCAACATCTCGCACGAGTCCAAGAAAATATAAAGCGGCGCTTACTTCTAGCAGTGAAATGGTGCATCTATGGTGGGTAAACAATATGGCCTTATCGTAGCCGCTTCCGTTACAGCCAATTGTATTGTCCATGCTGGTCGTCAACGGAGTAGTTACCACATCAAACGACATCGGAGTTAGTGGTTTAGGAAAAACCTGTCAACACAAGAACAAGTTGGCTGCAAAAAATTTCATTACATGATATAAACCTCTTAAAGCTCCTAATTAGTGTTGCCCAAATGCAAGACCAAGACGAGACCTTAGCCAGTCTTGGTCTTGGTCTTGCGTCAATACACCTGGTCTTGGTCTTGGTCTTGGTATTGCGCTCTCAGTCTTGGTCTTGGTCTTGGTCTTGCAGCAAGAGTCTCGCAAGTCTTGCGAGACTACTACTTAGACTAGACTAAACGGAAAACGGACGAAACGTCGGGCTTATATTAAAGGTAAAATTCGCGATAAATACTAGTTTACATATATTTCATAATGTAGACTAGACTACTTGCAAATACCTATTAGCCTATTGCTATTTACATAGAATAGAATAGAATAGAATACTCTTTATTATGTACACCATAAAAAATAGAAATACAAAAATTTTAAACATTTTACAAGGGGTGACACAATGGGTGGTCTTATCGCTAAAAGCGATCTTTTAAAGACAACCTTTGGATGGATTTAAAGGGGAAAGGAGAGACAATACTGCAGGTAGCCTGTGATGTACCATTTACATATATACAATAAATAAATACATACATATACACACATTAGACATACATCTTCACCTTGAAGAATTTAATTTTATCCTCTTGTGCGAACCCTACCAAAATAGGTAACAATTTTGTGTGCCTCTGTCCGTACTCTGTGGTGACCCAGTGGTCAAACAGTGTCAAATGCTGTGTGATACACTTGTTGCAGTCTTTGATACACTGCGGCATCTTTGTCGGTAAATAATCAAATAAGTAGGTACATAATACACCGAGCGACCAACGGTTTATTCGCGGAACGTCAAATTTTCCCAATCAATCATGAACCTTAACGCTTTAGTGATAAAATTGAAAATCTGTTATAGAAATTTGGCAGATTGTAGTATCTTGATGTGCTGGCATCTGTTCCATAACATTGGCTGGGTCTAAAACCTGTTACTAGACCTACTCGACTCGCTGTTAGTTTTAAATTTTGCTGAATAGAAGAATAACATAAACTTTGAAACATAAGTACCTACATAATGTTTACCAACCTATACTAACGTTATATCTGCACATTAGACAAGCATAATATAATACGAGTACTATAACTTTGCCAGAAAATTATGTTAGGTAAGTACATTTTTATCACATGGGAACATAAATTTGTGAGTAAAACGCTAACTTCTTAATAAATAGTCGAAATATAACCCTACTTTATAACGCCCAAATCTCAGTTTGACTTAACTGCGAGACGCAAGAGTCTTGCAGGCTTAGTCTTGTCTTGCTCAAATCTTGCAGGGTTCAGTCTTGGTCTTGGTCTTGCTACAATACGTCGGTCTTGGTCTTGGTCTTGGTCTTGCAAAAATGCAAGAACAAGACCAAGACTGCAAGACCAAGACTGATTTTGGGCAACACTACTCCTAATTTCAATTGCAAGAATTATTTTCATGCATTTCCTCCTCTTCTTCTGACACAGGGTCATTCGTGTGAAAGCAGGCAGTTGGCAGCGTTGTGCTATGCTGCTGGTGCCAGTCAGACAACTAACTTCTTAAGGTTCGATAAAAAGTGAAATCTGCCTGCGTTGACCAGCACCGCCTACGCATGCGTGTGTGGTGCCTGATAGCAATGTTATACAGCCCTTTTTTTCACCAGAGTGGCGTCTCCTCTTTGGTGAAAAACAATAGAATAGAGATGGAATTGGTCATGCTACGCGTGCTGTTATAGCAATACCACAAACTACGAAATTTTCTCATTCGATTTCGCTAACTTAGGGCTACCGCACACTACAGACAAGACTGTCTTGAGACAGACTTGCCTCATAAAGACAAGTCTGTCTCAAAACTGTTTTGTCTTGGGCACATCGCACACCTGAGACGAAACTGTTTGGTCTACTATAGGGCATGCTCCCGGGAAATTCCGGTACCGAAAATCCCGGGTATTTTTTTAACAATCTGGTACCGGGTCTTTAGGTATACTTTCGGTACTATATTATTTACTTTATTTTTTTTCAATATAAAGTAAAAAGTCATATTAAATAAACTACTTTTTTTACAATAATGGTAAAACGAAACATTTTTAATCGAAAATTATTATCATTACCGAGAGTAAAAACTATTCAACGATGTAAATAAGGGGTCAATTATAAGAAATGTAAGTTGAGTTATGATTTGTTTAATTTATTGCATTCATCATCATCATTTCAGCCGAAAGACGTCCATTTGAGGATATAGGCCTCCCTCAAGTGTCACCACATTGACCGGTCCCATGCGACTCGCATCCAGTGGATTAAATTAAAAAACCTATTTGCAAAATAAACATCTTATCATTTGATGAAAAAAAAAAAACGAAAAACTCGGGTACCCGGTTTTGGACAAAAAAACCCGAAACCGAAAACCCGGGTTTGATAATAGCCACTTTTCGATGCCCTATCGCTAGACTGTTTTATCGTAGATGTGCGCGCCCGCGTACATCCAAAAGGGAAGCCGACAATCGGTAGTCAGACTTGTCGCTGTGCAGTTTTTGTAGGTATGAGACAGTTTTGTCTGCAAGACGTTTTGTCTCAAGTGTGCGCATCTTCATATATTTTGTATAGCGACAGTCTGTCTCAAGACAGTCTTGTCTGTAGTGTGCGGTAGCCCTTAACTTCAACATTGTATGGTTTAAAAATCATTTCGAGAAAGACTGTTTGTGGGAACTTGATGCGCTCGCGGCTGTACGTCCACATGCACGGTACGGCACGGAACACAACACATTTTTATTGAAATAAAAAATAGCAAGGAAATCGACGTACAAATATTACGATTTACAAATAGTTAAAACAGTTATTAAATATTTTTTTGAGTTATTAATCCTGGATTGTGTTTATTTAGCTCAAAACGGCTGTTTATACCTATAGGCTATAGGCAAAATTATAATGCGTTTATTTGTACTTTAGGTTCTCTTACTTCGCCACTGTTACCGAACGAGATGATTTCGTCGTCTGCCATGATAGGCGAGTCCAGTTCAAACAGTAACTCCTCCTCAGTCCAACGGTCCAGAGATGTGATGGGGCGCGCTTGCAGGAGGAATATCTCGTTCTGAGGATAAACGGTTTAATGCAATTGTAACTTTACAAGTATGCTTCACAAATCTCAATTGCTTCGAATAACTTGTACTTCTTTTTTATTTTATTTTTAATTTGCCTATATTATCCCACTGCTAGGCAAAGGCCTCCGCCATAGTCTTCCACTCCTCTCTACTTCTTTACCCAATATAAAATTTGAATATCATCGACGATTCTCCCGGTTGCGAGTGCTGTGATGACATCTCTTATTTTTATCACAGCTCTCGCAATCGTGAGAATTGATGGTCTGTGACACCACGAGGCAGTCTCTCCCAGCCTCCCTCATTATTGTTAAAATGAGAGCACCGTTTCTACTGTATAATTATGCCTATTGATACCTAAATCGATGCGACATTAAATAAAGTTCTCACGTCTTTAACAGCCCACTCGATGTCTCTGCCAGCGCCCCACAACTCTTCTTGAGACACTCCGATGGTAGCCAGTTTGAGTACTTCCGCATCAGTGATACAAGCCACGTTCCTTTCTCCCTCTGGTACATCTTCCATGACGATGCCACTGCCCTCTGTCTTGACTCGACGAGTCTTGGACCCCAACTCTTTCTTCGAGATAGTGAGCTGGCCATTCCTTGTCCGTTTTATTATCATGGTGTCAGGTTCTACTGCACCGGATACAACACTCTGTAATTCAAACGTTTATGAAAAATTATCAATTTTGACAGATATTTCGGTTTGGTACTCTTGCACCGATACTTGAAAAATAGTTAAACCTTCGAAACATGCTTTGATAACAATCAAACACAAAAGCGCTCGCAAAGCGGATTAGTGGTAAAACATATAAAATTTGAGTAAATACGTTCAAACATCTAAACATCTTCCATACATACAAAGTTAAACCCCCGTTTTTTTCCAAAGACGCAACACTCTCCTTTTGTTTCGTTTACATTCATACCTACATCTGATCAAACATGCACGCCAGTTGCGAGCATATACCTCGAATTTAATACAAATTTACCTCGCCGAGTCCATAGTTAGCGGTGATGAGCAGCCTGGAGGGGTCTCCGTGCGCAGGGTGCCGCGTGAACATGACGCCGGCCGCTCGGGGCGCCACCAGTGCCTGCACCACCACGCCACCGCCGCACAAACATGGCTGCCCGTTCTGTCTGAACCAATCACATTTTACATTCCTTCACTGGCTGTCGTGTACAGAGCTGATATATGATAATATTGATTGAATAATCAATTCAACTTATCGCAGTCCACTGCTGGACATAAAACTCTTCCAAGGTACGTTATAACACATTATTCTGCATCCAGTTGAGTCTGCCCCAAACGTCTTTTCAAGATCGTCGGTCTCTCTAGCTAGGAAACCCACAACCGTTTGCTCAGTAAGTTCAAACAAGTAAAATAGCAACCAAGATTCCCAGGGATGATTGCATGAAACCCTCACGAATCTAAAAAGAATAAGCGAGATTTTGTACCTGCGATAATAAGTGCTGGTGAAGGCGAACATTGATGCCCAGCACTTCTGAACTCCCTCTACTATATTGCTGTCAGTGATGCATCCAAGAATTGTTTCGTTCTGTCCAGCAGCTGACAACTCTTCACTGTCTTCTCCTACAGCTGTATTGAAAATTACTTGTTTGAATCTAAATCTTTTTTACCTCACTTTCTATCGTAGGTCTTTAGTTGCAAACTTACCAGATGACCGAACCGCGAAACGTAGTTCGGATCCCAATTTCTCTTCTGTAGCTTTTATTCTTAATTCCTTCATGTTGCTCAATATTTCATCCATGACATCCCCCTTTATTTCTGTAGTTACAAACAGTTCAGACGCTCTGAAAATTTGAATACCCTCGTAGTCAAAAACTCCATCAACATCACCGTAAAATCTTGGAATCAACAAGTGCTCGTAGTACATACTTTTTACACAATTCTTTAAATGCAGCTTCGTTATAATCTTCATTAGCAGCCTCAATATCGCGAATCGCCGCCAACAGTTGAGGATTAACTTCCAGATGCTTCTCCAAAGCTTTAGTGGTCAGACAGAATCCGGGTGGCACTCGATAACCCTAAAATATATACCGTATCCAGTTACTCCGAAATCATCCATTAACTCTGGTTAAATAAGGGTTAAAATGGTGAGCAAATTGTACCTCATCCTTCTGCATGGAAGCCAGCAAAGCTAGGGAAGCTCCTTTGCCTCCAACATACATAGGGCATGCAGCTGCTCGATCCTCAAATGTAACGCAGTAGCCCATTTCACCAGCTTGCTTCTCTGTCAGCCACTTCAACAGACGTGGTGGAGTAATACGCGAGACAGGCTCCGATACAACTTTGGGAGTAAAGTTTTGACTTATTAAATGCAAAAAAAAACAAGTTTGTATGACCAACAAGCAAGTTTGTTTGTTTCCATAGCTTCTTTTACCATTCTTGCATACCTGAAGGTTCATATCCAAGTTCCAGGATGCCCATGCCGGGATAACAGTTGATATCAACATGCATGGTGCGATAAACAACTTCTTGTTGGTACGGAACCCCGCTGAACAGTTTGCCGCCATCATTGTTAATTCTTAGGACCAAAGTCAGAAAACTGTCGTCAGCTGTAATGTTACAAATGCACTTAAAAATATTGTTAAACAGGCTTCAAGATATGATGAAGGGCAAGCAGTTGCGAATGAGAATATATTAGCCGGAGTTCTTGACTTGGCTCCAATGAGATTTTAAAAGATATCACAAATTATATCAAAATATATGTTGAGTAATTATTGTCATATTCCATTCTTAACATAATTTCAATTACTCGAAATACACTTACTTCTTTCTTTAAGTAACATGGACGAAATACAGGGACAGTCAGGAAATAATACATCTGTATAACTTACTGCTCACATTTATGGTGTAAACATCGGGCACGCCATCGGGTCGCTCACAGAAGTCCGCCATCACTATATCGGTGGAGGTTATAGGCTTGGTCAAACAGTCTGGGAATCTGACACATCCTGATATGCAACTGGAAAAACAAAACGTTACTGCATTAGTCAAACGAAAAGCTTTTTGTTGAGATACGAAAAAAAACACCAGATAAACTAGAATGCTGCCTGACCAGCAACATAACTGCCGATAAAACTTTTTCAATTCTAGAATATAAAAGTAACCAAATTACTCACTGAGTCAATTTATTTTTATACGACAAGCATCGTAGTTGCACGGCGGTCCCATCCTTTGCCAACGCAATGATATTTACGGAACGCCTGAGGCCCCTATAACCTTGGGGTGCCCATCGCCGCTCCTTCACACCTCGAGTCCGTAAGAACACGCTTTTGTCCACAATTCCTTCCTCGTCAAACGATTCGAAACGACCTTGTGCTGCTCCCCATTGAAGCCAGCCACCTTCTTCAGACTTGCTCCTGTAAATGTTAAAGGTGGTTCTATATTCTAATCATCAGCTCATTTTGTCTTCTTCCTCTTCTTCTTCTTCTTAACATGTAAATCATTGTAAGTTCAACTACTAGTCAGCAATAACCAGATTTAACTTACAGCATATAAGGCCACTGGTCATCTCGCCACGATTCCAGTGCCAACGCCTCCGCTGCGAGCTTGTTGCTCCAATCATCCGGGTATCGCACCGGTTTTGTTATTGAGCCCCAACTGAAAAAAAAATGAATCTCTTTAAAAAAATGCATAACATGCATTTACACCCGAAGGTTACTACTGGAGGTCCCATATGTTCCGAATCTAACCCAGAAAGCAGAATGGGTAGTTCGAGAGCTTTTGCGTTTAGTTTACATTTTTTCCACCTTATGGTACCACTCCAATTATTAAACCTTGGGCATTAACTCCGAAGGTTCTTATAAATGTGGTTTTTAGTAGGTTCAATTTACTTACACAAGGTTTAATTTTACATGCTGCGTGACTCCGTCTTCTACTCTTGTCAATAGTCCATTGTAGATAAATCTGTAGCGTTCTTTGTCTTCTAGAACTTGGATCTTAAGGCCATCAGCGCTCCAACCACCCTCGACGTTCTGCCATGCACATAAAGCAGTATCTGGGTGCTCTAGAGCCATAAAACATAGGTATGTGAGTTAATGTGAGATACTCGTAGATGTGTGCTTTATAATTGAGACGAAGGTTCTTAGCGGAGTGATCAATCCGAGTTCGAATCCCGCATGTTGATACAAACGTTTATATCCGTAGCAGCACTCTAAGGTCCATGTTTACAAAAAAGACGACGGTCTGATTATCTAAAAACAG